>CM040424.1:172072487-172672487 GCA_022702705.1 Papilionanthe hookeriana x Papilionanthe teres
GGAAAGTTTCGTTGATGTAGATTCAAGTTTTGCCGACGACGATGGCCGTGCTTGCCCACCATGCTCCAAGCTCCTTGTTGTTGCGGAGGTTTAGTTTTAGAAGTCATAAATCAGGAGATAAGAGAAGTGTTTTGGTTTAGAGAAGTCTTAATTTCCAAGTGTTTTTGTGTTTTAATTAAAACAAATCTTAAGGTTGATTATAATGACACCGGTTAAGATCCCACGGTTCCATCCTTCCGTCATCGTTATTTTTATCGGATTCACTTAGTCCAGATGAATTTGCTAAACTCAACTGAATGAGTTCCATACTTTCATTTAGACCGTGGGAAATCTCGTTAGCAACACGTAGGTTACATCATCCGAGGTATTCCCGATCATCCAACGAGGACGTTTTAATTTAGTTGTAATTGTAGTTTTGTATTATGTTTGTGATTAAATTTTGAGTTGTTTTATATTTTGAAATGTTGTGGCGGTGAATTTTATCTTGCAATGACTTTTAATTTAGTTTTGGTTTCGGTTTAGGGACTATCCTAAAGGTGTGGGTTTTCATGCAACGAGTTGTTTATCATGCGAGAAAAGTAAGTGCGATGCGATTAAAGAAATTGCGACAATGTAAATTGCAATAAAATAAAAGCGTACCTGGAGGGTCTTCCCGTCATCCCAATTGCACTTAAAACACAATTAGAATATTTAAACAAGTTCCTAGGTAAAGCTAAGGGAAAGGTTATGGTTTTCTACCAAATTCCTAATCCTATAGCTAGTCATTTCCTATGACGTCTAGGTCTTTGTGTTTTAGTTTGAGGACGATTTTCTTCATCGAAGAATAATTAAGTTCGATTGTTCTTATGAACATCCTATCATATCGAGGAAGTGCTTAAGACAAATCTTAAACATCTTTTCAATATTTCTAGGATTGTTTTAAGTCCAAATGAATTTAATTATACAAATGAATTAATCTTCAGGAATTCAAGTTTTGTTGTTATCTTGCTCGGTGAACTTAGGACATTTGAATATCACATAGGTGAAGTAACATTTCATTTAACGTTACGTTTAGGAGTTATAATAACGAAAGCTTTCGAAGGCGAATTGGTGTTGAGATGATTTAATTTAAGTTAATGGGTTTAAATTTGGAATAGTGTTCGAGTTGTTTTATATTTAATTTCTTTATGTCTTAGGTGATGTTATTTAATTCAATTTCATTTAACTTTAATTTAATTTAATCTAATTTTAATTTTAATTTAATTTAATTTTATTCAATTTAGTTTGATTTGATGTTAAATTAATTTAGTTTAATTTGATTTAATTTCCTTTAATTTAATTTAATTTGATTTAATTTTAATTTAATTTAATTTAATTTAATTTAATTTAATTTAATTTGTTTTAATTTAATTTAATTTAATTTAATTTGTTTTAATTTAATTTAGTTTAATTTAATTTAACTTAATTTATTTATTTAATTTAATTTAATTTAATTTAATTTAATTTAATTTGATTTAATTTGTTTAATTTAATTTAATTTAATTTAATTTAATATTATTTTTAATTTTAATTTAATTGAAAATTTAAAAAGAGTTTAATAATTTAACTTTTTAATTTAATTTAATGATTAGTCCTTTAACATTTTAAAATTTAAATTTGAATTATCATTTTTAATTAGGAATTAAATATTATTGAAATGATTAATTTAGGGATTTTTTAAATTAAAGAATAAATCTCTTCCTAATAATAATATCCCTATTTAATAATTCCAATTTTATTATTCTTCCAAATTTAATCAATTATTTAATTAAGGTTTATTTTAATTATCTTAAATTGTTTAATGGGTTTCTACCCTTTAATTATTTAAATTTCAATCATCCAAATCAGATTAAGATCAAATATTTTATTTGTTAATTTTATTAAACCTAAAGTTTTAATTAAGGGTTAAAATTTTTAATTACCATTTTGCCCTTCAAGCTTAATAATTCCATAACTCACTAAATTGAGCTTAAATGAACTTGAAATTTTTATGTGACTTCACTCATATGTCAATAAAGACATGAGAGGAGAAAATGTGATTTTTCTGTATTTAATTTATTTATATAATTATTTTTGGTGGAAAATAAGGATTTCAAGGAAAATTCAACAACATGACCGAGGAAAGTTTATGTCCTTAAGAAAATTATGGGACATTCCTAATGACCGGAGGACCACTTGGACCAATTTTGGTGATTTTTTGAATTATATTATTTTTATTATAATTATTTTAAGTTTTGGAGTATTAATTAATTTAAAAGATAAAATAAAGGTTGAAAAATGAAATTTATATTTTTTAAAAATCTTTCTGATATCAAGGAAATCAAAGAATCAATTTTTGCAATTTTCTGATTTTTCTATGATTTATTATTATTATTTTAGTGAAAATGCCAAAAAAATGTATTTTTTAATTTTTAAATTATCTTAGGGCTTTAAAATTTAATATCTCATTAAATAGACCTAAGAAAAATATGGGGTTTGTTCTAAGTGATTAAAATTCAAAATGTGACATTTTGGTGAATTTTATTATTTTTATGATTTTTATTATTTTTTAATTATTAAAATATTAAAATAATACAAAAAATCAACTTTTTTAGAAAATTGAAATTTTAATTTTCTTAAATTCCCCTAATATCGGAGAGTCTCCAAAACCAATTTGGTGAATTTTTGAAAGGTATTTTGAAAGTTATGAATTTTTAAAGTTTAAATTGCACTAAATGGCTTAATCAACCCATTTAGTAGGGCTAACCGAGTCCGATTGACTTCGAATTTTTATGGTGGGTTCCTCCGATCCTAAAGGTCAGTGGAGAATTGATTTCAAGTCAATTTGATGTATGGTTAGCTCTAATTAATTAGGGATCTATTTTGGGTGTTTAATTCGATTAGGGTTATTTTAAATGAGTTAACTCAAAACCTATTTTTCTAGGGTCCTGCGGTCATAAGAGACATCACCAAATTTTCCTAGAATTTATTTCACAACATGCTAATTATTGGAATTAAAATACTCGAAAACGAGTAACATGAACTTGAAAAATCATTAACTTCTCGTAGGGATGGCCTCGACTTTGGAAAATTCGGGGAATGTTCCCAAATTCGGAGGCTTCAAAGCCCTATGGTCTCATGCCATGAGTGAATTTCCTATATGCATGGAGAATTAAAACAATGCGAGAGGGTAAATAAATCATTAAAAATAAAATACTTGATGAAATTAAATGATTTCTTTTCCACAATATTCTCTACGTGTTCACCGAGCGAGAGGTATTTTTATTTTATTTTTCTGATTTTTCTACACAAAGTTATGGATTTTTGAAGTTTAGGGGAATTAAATAAATCAAAAATACCACTAATTTTCTATTTATCCACGCGGCGCCCCGTCATCCTCGGCATCTCCGAACGGCCACGCGACGCGCTCTTATTCGACGCCGCCTTCCGACTCAGTGCCACGCGGCCCGCGGTTGACGTACCATCTCCTGGTCTGACTCCATCTAAACCGTTCGTCCGCGCGTGTATTGAATGGACGGCATCCATTCATCGTCCCCAAGCGCCCTCACCCGAGAGCCGTCCACACTAAATCCCTAATATCTCACTCGATACTCAATGGATTTTTGTGTTCTTATACTCTATGGATTCGTATTGAAGAGACGAATACATCTATACGGTGATCATGCATTGAAATTAAAGCATTTGAAATGGAGAATCTCCAGAAGCTCGGGATGAAGAATTAGCTCATACCTTTGCTCAGAGAAGTGTGGCTTCGATCTGAGGGTTGTGTCACCTTCGATTGGATCCCAGTAAGCTCCAGATGAAGTCTCTCGGTGCAGTGAATCGCCTGGGTATGATTTCGACCACAGCCGATCACAAAGCTTGGAGGCTGGAGCAACTGGGTGGCCTGGAGATGGGGCTTTCAGTGGGAAACTTCTCCTCTTGGTCTGGTGAAGGTGTAGGACCAATCAATTTGAAGATTGATCCACTGTGAAGAAGTGTCCTGGTTTTGGGCTAAAGTTTGAGCTCAAAATTGAGCTCAGTCGGAGGGAATTGGGGCCGGAATTCGGTGGGGATCAAATGCTCTATGTGTGGAGAGTGGTCTAGAACAATTTTGGCGAGTTTCCTTAAGGTTTGTTTCGGCACTTATCATGGCCGAGAGGGGTGGTGTTTAAATAGAGGTGGTGGAGAGCCTCGCGGGGATGACGAGGGTTGGGATTAGCTCTTGGCGAAGAACGCCATGGTGGCCATTGGGCATGGGGCGACTCGGCGAGGTGGAATTCCAAAGTTTGGCTCCTCCATGTAGCTCTCGGCCATGGAGTTTTCCGGCGACCCGAGCGGGTGGCCGGCGAGGCATGGGTCACCCTCGTGTCCGGGTGGGTCGGGGCTGGGGTTTAGTGCGATCAGTGCAATTGGCCATGTGTAAAGGTGTTGAATCAAAGTAGAATGGGGAAGGGATCATTTTAGCTTAATTTGGGTCGACCCATGGTTTTGGGCATGGTGCACCCTCCGAGGCTTGGTTTTGGGCTGAAAAGGATCACTTGGGTCAGCCAAGAGAAAATGGTGTGGTCTCCATCCATGATGAGGTGGCTAAGCATGGTTTAGTGTGTGATATGCTTAAGGTATAAAAGGGCTTAAGAAGGATTAGGAAAGGGGATCCCCCTTTTGCCATTAATGGCTTGATCACATGTCAAACCTTCCATGGCTTCATGTGGCTTGTCCATGGCTTGCATGGCTTGTCTTTGGCTTGGGGAAAAGCTTGAGTCGATTTCATGAAAATGGATTTTAGAAATTTTTGGTAATTTGATGGAAATTTGTATGAAGCTTGATTTGGAATGGTTTAATTGATGATTTTGAAACTTAGGGGTGATTTTGATTAAATGGATGATGAATGGAAATGTCATATGGGCTTTAGGATGAAGTTTGGGCTTTTGAATTTGAAGGAAGTGGGCTTTTAGGAAGGTTTAAGGGAAGTGGGCTTTTTGAATTTTAAAATGGATTTTAGGATGAAATTTTGGTAAAGGCTTGGGCCAAATAATTGTTGGGTTTAGCTCATAGATGTGTCATGAGTGACTTGGAGCAAATTGGGAGTGATTTGGGTTTGAATTGGGTTGAATTTGGGCTCCTTTGGTGAATGGGCCAATATAGGTCAAAGTGGGCTAACTTGGGCCAATGTTGGGCTAGGGTTGAAATTGATGTAAAATTAATGTTGGGAAATGTTTATGGGAGTGTTTCAAAGAGGTTTTGACTTTGGTTGGGCTTTGATTTTGGGGTTTGGGCTCATTTGGGTTAGATTTGGGTTTAGGTTAAAATTGAGCCTTTTAACTTTGGGTTGAATTTGAGTGGGGTTTGGGTCTAAATGTTGGGCAAATCATGTTAGTGTTTTGTTTGTGGGGATGTTAAGGAAGATTTGGAAAAGATTTGGGGTTAATTGGAGTTGAATTGGGTGAGTTTGGGTTATGTTTGGGTCATGGGTCCAAATTGGGCTTTAAGGCCAAAAGTGAAATTGGATCCAAATGTCAATCAAATTGGACTTTGATTTGGTCTAGATTGGTGTTGGGAATGTTGAATTGAAGTTTAGAATTGAATTGGACCAGAATTTGGGTCAATTGGGTAGGTTTGGTTTGACATTGGGTTCACTTTGGGTTAAAATGGGTCAATTGGGGGTTTTGATAAAAGTGGGGTAAATTGACAAAATTGGCCCATGGTGTAGTTGAACAAAATGAAATTGGGAATATTTGGGATTTTCCGGAATTTTCTGTGAATTTTCTGAATTTTTGGATTTTTGGGTCGAGAGGGGTATTTTGGGTATTTAGAGGGTATTGGGAGGTATCCTTGGAATTTTTGATATTTTTGGCTATGGATGATCAATTTGAGTGGAGAGAAATGTTTAGGAATGATTTTGGGGAATTTTGGGTGATTTGGAAATTTTGAGAAATTTGGGTATTTCGAGGGTTTTGGGTAGGTTAAGCGGGTGTAGGGTCCAGGAGTCGAAAATTGAAAATTTGGAAAATTGAATATTAGGTGAATATAAGTGGAATAAAATCATTTTGGTTGAGCCATGAAGCCATATCAAGTCCACATGAGCCATGAAGGGACTCATTTGAGGTATCCACATTGTTGTTCCTAACCCTCTTAGCGAGGGCTTAGGGGTTAAGGACCATCCATGTGAATCACCTACATGAGTCGGGAGGTCGAGTTAGGTATAGGTGTGTGAAAGTGTAGTGTATAGGTGTAGTGTGTGTGTAAGTGTAGTGTATAGGTGTAGAGTGCGTGTAAGTCGGCCCTTCACCGGACCGAGGCCACCGGGGTAGTCTACAGGCCGAAGAGTCCTATAGGAACTCATCCTTTAAACTTCCGCATTTGATTTCGACCCTCTCAGGTGATTAGGGGTCTACAGTCGAAGTTTGTGGAGTTTGCGGGGAGTTAAGAAGTGGTTTGAATTTCTAAAGGTGGGTCCCGATTCTAGTCCTCTAAGATAGTCGAAGGAAAAGCCTGAGGCTAGATCCTAAGTACTTAAAAGAAGAAGAGAAGACCTCATCGAAAATGAGGTCGACAAATGGACCCCCGATAGGTGTGGTGGTGACGGAGCACACCGCGCGTATTGGTGTTGACCGAAGCGATCAACAAAACCGACACGGATGTCCAAGTGACAAACTTAGGACAAAGTAGAAGAGTTTCCGGCTGGGGAGTGTCGAGTATATCTCCGAAGCGGAGATTCCCGAACTCTCGTCGGGGAAAGGAAAAGAAGGTGAATTCCAAATCACATGATCTGGGGAAATTTCAATTTAGATTTCATTTTGTTTTAGTTTAAGTTTTGATGTGTGAGCTTCAATTTTAGTTTGGGTTTCAATTTAGATTGAAGTTTTGTTAAGATTAATTTGAAGGGATTTGATTTGAAATGAAACTTGGAATTTTGTGGTTTTAGATGTAACATCTTGACCTCGAAAAGAAAATTGAATTGATTGGATTGAACCATTACAATGAGGAGAGACCTCAGAGCAATACGGTATTGTATGTAAAATCCTTAACCTCAAGAGTTTGATTTTGATGTATTTCATTGCAATAGGGAAAGAATCCTAAAGCAATGTGGTATCGGATGTAAAATCCTCAACCCCAGGAATTTGATTTGATGTATTTCATTGCGATAGGGAAACGATCCTAAAGCAATGCAGTCTCGGATGTAAAATCCTCAACCTCAAAAGTTTGAATTTTGATGTATTTCATTGTCGATAGGGAAAAATCCTAAAGCGATACGGTCTCGGATGTAAAATCCTTAACCCCGAGAATTTGATTTGATGTATTTCATTGCGATAGGGAAATGATCCTAAAGCGATACGATCTCGGATGTAAAATCCTCGACCTCAAAAGTTTGAATTTTGATGTATTTCATTGCGATAGGGAAAGAATCCTAAAGCGATGCGGTTTCGGATGTAAAATCCTCGACTCCAAAAGTTTGAATTTTGATGTATTTCATTGCGATAGGGAAAGAATCCTAAAGCAATGCAGTCTCGGATGTAAAATCCTCGACCCAAAAGTTTGAATTTGATGTATTTCATTGCGATAGGGCAAGAATCCTAAAGCAATGCAGTCTTGGATGTAAAATCCTCGACCCGAAAAGTTTGAATTTGATGTATTTCATTGCGATAGGGCAAGAATCCTAAAGCAATGCGATCTTAGATGTAAAATCCTCGACCCGAAAGTTTGATTTGATGTATTTCATTGCGATAGGGAAAGGATCCTAAAGCGATGCGGTCTCGGATATAAAATCCTCGACCCAAAAGTTTGATTTGATGTATTTCATTGCGATAGGGCAAGAATCCTAAAGCAATGCAGTCTCAGATGTAAAATCCTCGACCCAAAAGTTTGATTTGATGTACTTCATTGCGATAGGGCAAGAATTCTAAAGCAATGCAGTCTTGGATGTAAAATCCTTGACCCAAAAGTTTGAATTTGATGTATTTCATTACGATAGGGCAATAATCCTAAAGCAATGCAGTCTTGGATGTAAAATCCTCGACCCAAAAATTTGAATTTTGATGTATTTCATTGCGATAGGGAAAGAATCCTAAACGATACGGTCTTGGATGTAAAATCCTCGACCCAAAAGTTTGATTTGATGTATTTCATTGCGATTGGGAAAGGATCCTAAAGCGATGCGGTCTCGGATGTAAAATCCTCGACCCAAAAGTTTGATTTTTGATGTATTTCATTGCGATAGGGCAAGAATCCTAAAGCAATGCGATCTCGGATGTAAAATCCTCGACCCAAAAGTTTGAATTTGATGTATTTCATTGCGATAGGGCAAGAATCCTAAAGCAATGCAGTCTTGGATGTAAAATCCTCGACCCAAAAGTTTGAATTTTGGTAGTCATTGACTTTGCAAAGATTTGTAGTGTTGATTTGAAAAGTGTGGAATTTTGGTGTTTCGAGAATTTCATGAATGTTGTAAAAGTCTTTCATGGAAGGAAATGGATTAGGTGGGAATATGTAGATGTTACATACCCCGTTCAAAAGAGTTGATCGGAAGTCACTTGATTTGGATTGGATATAATTCCTCGCCATCAGATTTGATCCGTGTCAATGGAATCAACCGCTTCCATCCCAGACAAGGGAGAGAATAGAACGGATTGGATTTCATTTGGAAGGTTGAGTTTGAATTTGATTGAGATTTGATTTGAATCGAAAAGATTGAATTTGAATTTGATTGAGATTGGATTTGGAATTTGATTGAAATTTGATTTGAGATCTGGAAAGATTGAATTTGAAATTTGATTGAGATTTGGATTGGAATCTGGAAAGATTGAATTTGAATTTGATTGAGATCTGGATTTGGAATTTGATTGAAATTTGATTTGGGATCTGGAAAGATTGAATTTGAAATTTGATTGAGATTTGGTTTGGAATCTGGAAAGATTGAATTTGAATTTGATTGAGATCTGGATTTGAAATCTATGTTCATTTTGTTTGTCCTTTAACGATTCAAATTTATTTTATCGTTAATTTGGAGTTCATCATTTTTTAGATTTTTAAGGAAAGTTTTCTTTTTTTTGTTTCTTTTCTGTTCTTTGTTCGAAGTTCATTTAACTTTAATGGCGTTTCCCAGTCAATTTGCACAAAAGAGGTGAAGGCCAAAAATGTGACATGGTCACTTTCATTCCAATCATGTCGAAGATACGTCATACAACTCGATGCGGAATACATCTCATACAATCCATGTAGACTCGAAACGGACTATGTATGATCTTCGTCGATCCATCCGAAGAAGCATACGTCAAAATCCATGTACGAATAGTGGGGTACATGGTCGATAACATCACCTTCCAAGCCATCCTTGGCAAGGATGTCGTATGGATGTACATTGGAGGTGTGATATTTTCCATGTAGCTCACAGCTCGTAAGGCCGGAGGCTCTCTAGCTCCGGGTCAGCTGGAAATGGTAAGGTGTCTTCCTGTCGTCCATCCTCTCGAAAGTAAGCGAGATCCGCTTCACTGGTACTCTGGTATGCAATGCTTAGCGATATCCGCTCCGTTGCCCTTCGGTATCATGACGGAACCTACCGGTAATGGTATCTTCACGGCCCTCGGAACTCACTCGGGCATGCTATCCGGAGGTCGGATCCGAACATGATGTTACACTCGTTCGAGGAAAGAGGCTGTGCGAAAGGTCGACAAAGTCGTGGTGATGCATGTGTGGGGGTATACGGTCACTACTGCTTGTAGATGTTAATAATGCGGTATTGGGTATGCAATCTGTCGCGTGCACCCTCCATGTTATCGATCTCTTTACCATTCTCTTGATGACTAATGGCATCGGATCCACTTGCCCATGACGGAGTATTCCGGTGGGTTTCCCTTCCTGTCTTCCGCAAAGTTGTAGCGGCATCCGCATTGTATTGTAATTCTTCCTTTCCACGGCATCCATCTCCGGGGTTCGAGTAGGTGTTTTCCCTTAGGCGGCCGCTCGGCCCATTCTTTTCAAATCCCGGATGCAATCCACGATTTGTTGTTGTTCATACTGCGAGAATACGTACGTATGTAGCTCGAGGCCCTCTAGTATATTGATCCTTCGCCTACGATTCTCTCGAAGTATTCGAAGGTTTTCTTTTCGACATTACGCATTCTTTCCGGCTCGTACTCGGAATAATCTGCAAATGGCGAGGCACGAGTGACGTATTGTGGGATATACGGCTCAATCCCTTCACGTTCTCCTGCATACCTCGGCTCCTCGGGGATGATGTCCGTCGGGACATCCCCGGGGTTGCTTCTGCGACAAGGTCGTGCATCACTGGTGGTTCTATCGCGGTAGCGTGGTAGTCTTCTTTCTTCGATCTTCGTGAGATTTCCTTGGTCCTTTACGTTATCCTAGGAGCTGGCCTCCTTTCTTCGGGTTCACGGTGAGCCGGCGTCCTTGAAGTGTATGTGCTTGGCGGTAGCAGCTGCCTCGTCGCGCCGGTTCGCTTGCTAATTTGGTTAACATCTTACGGATACGGCGATTCTTATTTCTTCGTTGCGTTGCTTGTGAGAGTAGCTCTTCGAACTTCTTGAATCTACTGTGGGCGCGGCGGCGACAAGCACCGCTCTGCTGTAGCGACTACGGACTTCATTTTCTTATCTTCTTCGGTGTTTGCCTTTCTTTTCTTCTTCTTTGGATTGGTGGCTTGGGCCACCCACTTTCATCCTTTGTCGCTCGGGCGGTTCTTCTCGGTCAGCGGGACCCGGTCACTTTCCTCGTCTTGTAGGTCTGTCGGTGCGAAATCCGAGTCGATCTCGATTATCGCTCCATCTTTCACCCTCTTTTCATCGAGTGCGAGGCTTACGCCATTTCTAAAGTTCGGGACCAGCCGCCGGTTCGACATTTCCTGCGAAAAGACAAGGAAAAGGATCAGGGGCTGTACTAAGAACAAGAACATTAAGAAAATGTTTATTAAAGACAGTTTTTTTTTTATTACTCTTATATTTTCAAACTTAACAGGAACGAAGTGGGATAATATCAGGAAAGAGATTATGATTTGGAAAAGAAAACAAGGAAAACTTTATTATCATGATTTTATTTATTTTAGCACATTTTTTATTTTTGGGTTCGGACCCGAGTCATAAGTAATTACTTCGCCGTGTTTCTAAGGATAAAGAATTCATTCCTTCGAAACATCGGGTAGCGTAATACTTTTTCAAGTATCGTCCAGTTGATCGGAAGCATATGTCGTTCTCCTCGGCAATTCACTAGGCTAGTAGGAACCTCCCGAGTATCTTGCTTCGACCACGAAACGGCCCTTCCCAAGTGGGTTCAAATTTTCCTCCTATCTTGCGGTGTGCGAGAATAGGTCTCTTGAGAACGAGAACTAAGTCACCAACTTTGAAGGTTCTTGGGCGGACCGGTCTGTCATGGGCTTGAACCATCTTAGCTTGGTATAGTTCTAAATTCTCTGCTTGACTGCAAGTCTTTTCCTTCCAGGGCTTTCTAATTCCTCTAGTCGTAATTTGGCATTCTCTTTCGTCGTGATCTTGTTCGCAAGCTGCGATTCGAGTGAAGGAAGGCCGAACCTCTAAAGGTAACACTTGCCTCGGACCCATACACCGGAGCGTAAGGTGTAGCTTGAGTAGGAGTTCGAAGGTTGTCCGGTAGGCCCATAAGGCTTCTAATAACTTCTCGTGCCAATTTCTCTTATTATCGTCCAAGGTTTTCTTTAAGATTTGAACGAGAGTTTTATTAAAAGCCTCGGCGAGGCCGTTTGCTCTTGGGTAGTAAATTGTTGAATATCGCCGAGTCGATTCCGTGTCTCCGACAAAATTGTTGATTTGTGTGCTTCGAATGCGAGCCATTATCTGAGATGATCCTGCGCGGCACTCCGAAATGGTAGACAACTTGGTTCTTGAAAAACTGTAGCACGTGGTGTGCTTTCACTTCTTTGAGTGGAACTGCCTCCGCCCACTTGGAAAAGTAATCTGTAGCCGCAAGAATGAAGCGATGTCCTTTTGAAGATGGTGGTTCTATTGGACCCACTATATCCGTGCCCCAACATTCGAATGGCCGCGACGCGATTGTCGGATGTAACACATTTGGAGGTTGGTGTAGAACCACTCCGTGCACTTGGCATTGGTGACAACTCTTGGCGATTTTCATGCGGTCGGTCATCATCGAGGGCCGGTAGTACCCTAGTCTTTTAATTTTCATCTTCATCTTCGGACTCGACTGGTGAGTGCCACGAGTCCTAAATGCACCTCTTTAACAATTTCACGGGCCTCGGACCCGCTTAGGCACCTTAGCCACATTTGATCGAAAGACCTTCGTATAACGTGTTGTTTATTAATGCGTAGGACGAGTTCTTTTCTTGATACGATGGGCTAGCGACCTATCGTCTGGTAGCTTTCTGTTTGCGGAGTAGTGCTATCAATGGCTGTCGCCGATCTTACGTGTTTTACGTCACTGTTGCAACTGATCTTTTTTCTTTTTCTGATTTGTGTATTATGTCTATGTCGAGATGTGATAGGACCTGACGTCCGTGAACTGACACTTCACTAATTCATCTTGCAAACAGGCAAATTCTTTTGCGAGGTGAGCTAACGCATCTGCTAAGGCATTTTCTTTTCTGGGAATTTTGTAGATTGTCATATTCGGAATTTGTTCCAACAACTGTATGGCATACTGGAAGTATTGCTCGAGTCTTGGTTTTAAAATCTGTATTATTCGGCGATCTGTTGAATGATTAACTGCGAATCCCCGTAGATGTTGATGTCTGTTATCCCCATTTGAATAGCTAATTCCGGTCCC
This sequence comes from Papilionanthe hookeriana x Papilionanthe teres, assembly GCA_022702705.1. Taxonomy (NCBI): domain Eukaryota; kingdom Viridiplantae; phylum Streptophyta; class Magnoliopsida; order Asparagales; family Orchidaceae; genus Papilionanthe; species Papilionanthe hookeriana x Papilionanthe teres. The sequence goes on from CM040424.1 coordinate 172,085,256, forward strand.
GTTATGAGGGCTTCGTATTCTGCTTCGTTGTTTGTACACGGTTCCATTAAGTGGTAGGAGTATCTTAACATCCCCCGCTCGGTGTTATAAAGATTAGCCCGATTCTGCCTTACGGGACACTATCACTTGCGATTCTTCGTCTTTGTGTGCTGAAGATGCTCCGTCGAAGTATAATTCCCAACGTCGATCATCGGGGTCTTCTAGGCTCATTATTTGTTCATACGTCAAATCGTCATTGAGAGGAGATTCGCCGGCAAAGGGTGTCTTTGCGAGGAAGTCCGCTAAGACTTGTCCCTTTACGGCACGAAGAGGCACGAAAGTTATATCGAATTGCGATAATATCATTGACCATCGGCAAGTCTGCCGGAAAGTGTTGGACTAGTCATCGAAGTATTGCAATGGATTAAACTTCGAAATCAGGTTGACCTTATGAGAAAGCATGTAATGCCTGAGCTTTTGAGCGGCGAAGATCAGGGCCGAACAATGCTTTTCAATTGCGGGATACCTTATTTCCGTCGGAAGTAAACGACGACTTAGGTAGTAAAGAGCATTTTCTCTACCCTCATCATTGACACAGGCTAACGAGGGCTCCGAGAGAGTCGTCTAAAGCCGCGGTATAAAGTATCGGCGGTCTACTGAGGCCGGGGCTGCTAAGACAGGAGGTGTCATTAAATATTGTTTAATGTATTCGAAGGCCCTCTGACATTTCCCTTTCTCAAATAAATTTGGCATCCATTTTAACTAGTACCGAGAAAGGCTGACACCTTCCTGACAAGTTCGAGATAAAGCATCGAAGATATGCCAACTTCCCTTGAAAAGATCGTAGTTGTTTTAAGGTTTTGGGAGGCGGTATTTCTAAGATAGCATTAATCTTTTCCGGGTCGATTTCAATTCCACGATGTCGGATAACGAATCTAAGAATTTCCGGAGGTGACGCCGAAGGCGCATTTTAAGGGATTCATCTTAAGGTTAAATTGCCTTAATCGTTCGAAAACAATTCTCAAATCATACAGGTGGTTGTCCTTTACTTTGCTTTTGATGACCACATCGTCCACGTAGCATTCGACTTGATTGTGGATGAGATCATCAAAAATTCTTGTCATCGCTCTCTGGTAGGTTGCTCCTGCATTCTTCAGTCTGAATGGCATTACTGTGTAGCAATATACTCCGATCGGCGTTCTGAATGCTGTAAGCTTTTCATCTTCTGGAGCCATTTTTATCTGGTTGTATCCTGAAGATCCATCCATGAATGAGAATATTTCATGCGTTGAAGCAATGTCGATCATTAATTACGGGATCGGTAGAGAGAATTCATCTTTTGGACATGCCTTGTTTAAATCTGCTGAAGTCCACACAAATTCGATCGACCATTCTTCTTTCGACTTGCACCACATTGGCTAACCAAGTCGGGTATTGTTCTTCATGGACAAATTTGGCGTCTATTAGCTTTCTAACTTCGAGCTATGACTTGTTGTTCGATTTCTAGACGCATTCTTACGGGACCTTGTACGTCGGGACGAAGTAGGATCCACTCCTAGCTTATGGACTGCGACCTCCGGAGCTAATCACGGCATCTCATCGTAGTTCCAAGCAAAATAGTCTTTAAATTCCATTAATAACTTGATTATTTCTTCGGAGTCTTCTTTATTGAGTAAGGAGCTAACAAAGGTAGGTCTAGGCTCTTCGTTAGTACTTAAGTTAACTTCAGTTAACTCATCATTGTAGATTTAATTTCTTCTTCGAATTCGGTGGAGCGTCTCCGATTTGTGAATCTTCGAATTCTTCGTGGTTTCCATGCGGCTTTCATTAGTCTTGCAAGTGAAAACCATGCAAAATTCGGTATCGTCAGCCGATCTCTCTGTGCCGAATCCGAGACCATGCTTTAAATTGGGTGGACCACCAGAGTTATTCCATAATTTTTCAAAATGTTGTGATTGGCCTTTTGTCCATTGTCGAGGTAAGAAACCACGCTAAATTAAATTTTGAACACAGGGAGAATACCACTCAAAAGGTAATTCCATTAATTCGATGAAGTGACATCTTAAGTGTACATTATTCTCGGTTTTGGAGGAAGAAGCACCACGGTAGAATTTGATTGGCTTTGCACGCCGTTACGTACCTCTTTGACCACCATACCCTCGATCTTATTAGAATGGATCGGGGTCAGGGTCATAGTATGTACATAGTGGTTAATCTTCTCGTACATTGATTTGTATTCTTAATTCTTCTCATCTTCGAGAGAGATCTTGAATTGCGGCTTCTTCCGAGCTTATTGTCGCTGCTTCTTGTTTGATCTCTTTTTCTTCTTCGAAGCTGTCTTCCCGATCGACATTGATGGTTGGTTTCCTCTGTCCAGCTGTCACTAACGTCTCTGCCACAACCTCGTCCCCGGCCTCGACCTCGGATGCGAGTTGTGGAGAAACCTTCACCATCTCGCCGTACGGGAGTGGTGAGTGGCTTGTTGGACTAGAACTTCGGGTTCTTCGTTGTCCCGAACTTTCTTTTCTTCATTTGTTATGGTATCTCTGGAGAAGATTGTTTTCTTCGGTGGTGCATAATAAGTTGCGTCTTCATGGATTCCAATCTCATGTACGGAGAATGGTTGTAAGTCACCTTTGATGCACTGTTCCCCTCCATCGTAGTATTTGATGCACTGGTGTAGAGATGATGGTACCATCCTGTTTTCATGTATCCATGGTCGGCCCAGGTAGAGCGTTGAACGATGTTTCGAATCGATTATGTGAAATTTTGCGGTTGTCTTTGCTTAAGTCACCGGTCTTCATTAGTAGTGTTATCGATCCGAGGGCTCTTTCTCCTTTACGGTTGAATCCTCTTAATAACATTTTGTCGGCTACGAGTTCACGAGCATCAATTTCCAAATATGCTAGTGTTCGAAGACTCATTATATTGATTGATGCTCCTGGATCCACCAATACTGCGGAGAGCGTAAACTTCCCGATTGTAAGCTGAAATGTACGACGGTCGGTTGTGGTCTGCTCGTCCCGAGTAGTAGGTCATTGTCCGTGAAGGTAACACCTCGTTGTTCCTTTAACGAGCAAACCTCATCTAAGGAATCTCCGGCCATTTGAGCTAAGCAATTTCTGGATCGAGTAAGGCCTTGATCGAGCTTCTCTCATCTCCTTTGATAAGATGAGAGCGTCGTAGATGCTCGGTTTGGTCGGTAGTTTCCTAAGATGGGCTAGCACGTTGTAGTCCACTTTATTTCCATGTACCTCGGCTTCTTCTTGAATGGGTATTTCTTCTGCCGGGGTTGGTTCTTCTTGAACAACCACACGCTTTCCTTTGTCCTTTGGACCCATTCTCGGAGGTAGGACTCTTCCACTTCTTAAGTTAACCACGTAATTTCCTTCGAATCTAGTGTTGAGCTTGCTTGGTGTTTCTTCTCGAACCGGAATGACGAGGTTCTTCGGATTAGCTTCGGAGTCACGAAGGCTCTAACTCTATTGTGACTGGAGCTCCTCGAAACTCGCAAATTGATTCATTGCTTATTGAACTCTCGTAGCCTCCTTGGTGGATGTCTTCTTCGTCATCGTGATCGTCGAGATTGTGTATGATTTGAGAATTGTCATTTGTATCGAAATCGATGTCCGGATTGTCGCTAGTTACGTAATCGTTAGAAACAGATCGAAAACGTAGCCAACGCCATCACCCTTATCATTATAAGATCCCACCGAAGTGAGCGAAATAATCATACGAGTCGGAGGTTCGAGGGATTTCTCCCCGAATCCGAAACAACTATTCTAGGATAAGCGGCCCCTAGTCTAGCCTTAGGAGTCTCGGTCTTCTCTTCTTCGTCGATTTTCTTCTTCTCTTCGATCGTCTCTGTTGAGGTGGTTCTTCTATCGCAAGTGATAGTGCCGACTTGACGGGTTTCGAACTTCGAATTGAAGCTCGTACCGAAGCGGTTTGGATGCTTCATCTAAAATCTTTTTGAAGACCTCGTCCAAGCGGTAGTCCATCCATCATCGGTTGTATAGGGATCTATCGGAACGATGAGATCGATCGAGACAACATTGACGGAACCTCCTTTACGGGGTTCCTTCATGTACTCCTTCGGGATTGTTATATTCCCTTTCCGAAGGTTGTCATTGAGCCAACTTTTGAAGGTAATGCAATCTTCTATCTTGTGCCCAAGCATCCGGTGGTAAGGGCAAAAGTTGGGATCACCTTTCTTGTTAACTTCTTCGGTCTCTTAGGCTCGCGAGTGGAAATACTGGACTCTTCATCGGACTACGGAACATTTTTGGTACTTGCCTCATTTTTGAATGGATATTCCACCGCTCGAAACTCCCTTAATGTACGTTGCGGACGAGGCGGTTGTTCATCTTGTGGAGATGAGTGATAGGCTGGGTCGAGGTTGTTGATAATTTTGTTGAGGTTGTTGTGGCCGTTCGGACGATATTTGTATCGGTTGCTTGCCTTTGTCGGCTGTCTGCAACGATCCGGATTTCTTTTCAAAAGTCTTCACGGGCTTTTACTTGTACGTCTTGTCGGCGAAACTTAATTGCTTCGCCTCCTCTTGCAAGCTTCCGGCCTTGCTTAACAACTTCTCGAAAGTCTTAATAGTAAATCCCTTGAGGAGAAGTGTTATCGGGCCATGAATGCTTTTAAGTAAGATGCCGATTGCATGTTGTTCTTGTAGTTGTGGTTCACACTTCATACTTAGATTTCTCCATCGAAGTATGTAATCCACCAAAGTTTCGTTCGGCTACGCTTCTCTACCACTAAATCACCATAGTGATGTGGTTGCGAGCTCCGGCGAATCGCTTGATGAAGAGGTTTTCTAGTTCGAGAACGTCTTCAGCTGAACCATTTGGTAATTACGCGTACCAATCAAGGCGATTCACGACGAGCTGGCGACGAGCTGTCGGAAGAGTAATGCATCGCTCCCGCCGGCATTGCAACAAGCGGCACGAAAGTGTGCGACATGCTTGTCGGGGGTTCCCGGTTCCATCGAAGGTCTTGAACGAGAGGTGGTACGAAGCCTTTTGGGTATTGGACGGCGTCGAATTCTTCCGGGTAAGGTCTACCCGTCCGAATGGATGTCCCGCTCTTTGATTGTGCTAAGGCTTCTCGCACTCGTTGTTCCACCAAGCTCTTGATATCTTTTTACGGAATCATACTTTGTGTTGTATCTTTCTTTAGGCGATCATCCCAGTTGACGGATGTAATCTCCTTTCCTCCGTCTACGATGTGAATGACCTCTGGGGGCGTCTCTCTTTGGGGTTGCATTTGACTCTGGAGAGTAGCTAGGGCTACAGCCATCTCTTCCATTCTTTTCGCCATTTGGGCGATCGTATCGACTTTCTCTTGAAGCTGTCTTCTCATCACTTCGGGCTCCTCTCTTTCTGCGGCTGCAGGAGCACCTTGTGAAGCTGATGAAGCTCGTGTTTCGACCATGTTGATCTCTGCATACTCATCATCCATGAATTCCGATGAATCAATCTCATCTCTGAATTTCTCTTCTCTTTCTTTTGCTAGTCGTCGAATATCAGTCCTCGACTTTTCCATAGCGTCCTCTAGCGGTCTTTTCGTGCGTCCTCGCGGTTGTCGTGCGATAGGCTGTCGGGTTCCCTTCTCGCGAGTTCCCTTCTTTGCGGTAGCACTTTCATCGGATTCGAGTCTCCTGACGAGACTTTCCTTCTCGAGTTGTTGTTTCGATCTTAGCTGTCCGGTAGTGGGACGCCATACCATCCTTCTAGCGGCGGAAGGTGCAGGACCGGATGGTGCGTCGGCCAAATGCTTTGGAAGGTGGTATCCTCCTAATCCGTAATCACGAAACGACGACGGGCGGACTAGCCTTCATCCTTTTATTTGGCTTTTACGTAACGATGGCGGGTTCTACTCGTGGCCCGAGATGGGATTTGGTCGGCACCCGTCCTATTCTTCTTAGAATATCCGATACGGGGCATTTCTCTTTCTTTGCTAGATTCTCGATCACGATCCGTAGTCGGGTAAATGGCGTGATCCTAGCCCTTTTCTTCTGTTGTCGTCGTAGTATGCTTGGTCGAGGTAATGTAGAAACAATCCTGCGGACATTTTCCTCATCGGCCGCGGCGGAAAGGGGATGGAATCTACTTCCTTCCAAAAAGGGTGTATCTTCGGGCAATGGTATGTATTCGGGTAGGGGTGTGTACTCGAGGATTTCGGGATCTCCTCCGGAAAGCGACTTCGGCAGCTGCGGCCTTCACGGCAATCTTCACTACTTCGTTCCTTCTTTGGGTCCGTGTTAGTGATGGAATTCTTGAGCTGGACCCGATTTCAAACAGAGGGTCTCACGGGAAAGTCTGTACCCTCCATGGTAGCAGGTTCACCATAGTTCTGGATTTCCTTCCCCTTTAATGCGGCATAAGCCGGGGTAGGTGCAGAGACAACTAGACCAGTGGGGGTAGCAAGAACGGTCCTCTGCGGACGAGCGGTACTCCTTTCGGTCGGGATCTTTTGCGGGGAGGAAACTCTTGGGTTGACCTAAGGTTGAACTCGATCGGCGGCTTCTCAGCTTCGAGATACTTTGTTTGTCGATGCGAAAAGGGAAACGTCGGTGATTTTGACATTTGTGTTCTCGAATCCTTGTCCAAACCGGATGATCCCATTGTCGGGCGGCTCATCCTTGTAAACGGTGAAGTCCGATCCATTGGTGAAGGAGAAAATCAGCTTTGGGGCCTCCATTTCTGCAGGGCAGATCCTAATTGTCAGTCCCAAGTTATGCTTCTTCTCATCAGGACGAAAAGAAAGGAATTGAAAAGAGTCCGAACACATTCTTGTTCATGTATTTATAAGAAGGAGTTATTTGTTAAAAGAGCCGTTCATTAAAAGGTTTGTTTATTTAGAACGGAATGTTCAAAGGTGTAGAGAAGGTAGGGAATCCGATTCAGAGTTGGAAAGGAAAAGAAAGTCTTATGCAAGACTTATTGACTCGAAGGATTACTCCTAAACTAACACCTATTGGGGTCCACCCACCTCGGAAATGAGGTAGAAGGATCTCGGAACCTCTCCGTTTAGGGGTGTCTAAACAGTGGCTCCTAAATCCGAGAGAATGTTGGCTATACTTGTTCACGGTAGAAATGAACATAGTATTCCAATGAAAAGAAGGATAGCTTGATCCACAAGGGACATGGATACACTACCGATTTTTGAAAGCAGAATTGTCTGATTCAAGATGGAGAGAGGAATTTTCCCCAGCGGAGTCGCCAGAAATATGTCGGTATTATTTTTTTAGGTTGTGTTGTATTTAGAAAAGGGGTCGCCTAACAGAAATTGTAGGCGAATTTTAAGATTTTAAATTTAGTTTAAATATATATAATTTGAAAAGTAGTATTTGATTTTGAAAATAATTTTAAATTTGAAAATTTTAAGATATGAAATCAAGCTAATCTCACATCCCAAATAGTTTATATAAACGAGCACCGCACTACGAACCGTGTATCTATCCCTAAGGATAGACACACTCATGATGGTGGGGCTCGATTAAATAAACTAAAAGATTTGTGACATCCGTTTGGTACGCGAACCAATTTTATGTGCCGACAAATTCCCCTGCTTAATATGAAAAACATTAAACGAGGGTTTATATTACACGGGTTCTTTAAAATTCCCTATAAGGGCAAGCCACTATAGTTAATTACATCTTAAGTGACGGGAATCACCTAAGAAAACTCTCGATAATAATCGGTAATTCTACTCTCGGGAATTTCGAGGTTTAAGTTTTCGAGGATCGAATTTTGGAATTTCAATAGGGAATGGATCAAATTTGGAAGATTTTGTTTTGGGAATTCAAAGGAAGAAAAGTAGGAGAAATTACGGATTCGAAGCGAACTTCGGTAACTTCCTATCTATCTATTGTTTGGCTTGGATTTAGGAAAGTCCTAATGTTTATTTAATATTTTGATCTTGCCGAGTTTTAGTTAATTAGGACTTATATCCGTATGACATGATCATACAAATGGCCTGGAAGATGTGAGGGTTTATGTCGTATCGGACGACTACCTCGGAATCCTAAGACCGGTTAGGGCTTAATTTGCAATGGAAATGCCTAACAAAAGGTTGAGAATTTATGTTACACTAGGCAAACTACCTCGAAGTCCTATGGCTTTGTTGTTTAATTCTAGGAAAGTTTTGCTGATGTAGATTCAAGTTTTGCTGACGACGATGGTGTCGGCATATTTTAGGTTGTATTGTATTTTAAAAGGGGGGTCGCCTAACAGAAGTTGTCGGCGAATTTAAATTTTAAATTTGATTTAAATATATATATAATTTAGAAAGTAGTATTTGGCTTTGAAAATAATTTTTAAATTTGAAAGTTTTAAGATATGAGATTAAACCGATCTCACATCCCAGAATAGTTTATATAAACGAGCACCGCACCATGAACCGTGTATCTATCCCTAAGGATAGACACTCGCTTGATGGTGGGGCTCGATCAAATAAACCAGAAGTTTTGTGACATCCGTTTGGTCTGCGAACCAATTTTATAAGCCGACAAATTCCCCGCTTAATATGAAAGTATCAAACGGGGTTTATATTACACAGGTTCTTTAAAATTCCCTATAAGGGCAAGCCACTATAGTTAATTACATCTTAAGTGACGGGAATCACCTAAGAAAACTCTCGATAATAATCGATAACTTTGCTTTGAGAATTTCAAAGTTTAAGGTTTTCAAAGATTGAATTTTGGAATTTCGATAGGGAATGGATCAAATTTTGGAACATTTTGTTTTGTGAATCCAAAGGAAGAAAGGTAGGAGAAATCAACGATTCGAAGTGAACTTCGGTAATTTCACGACTATCCTATTGTTTGGCTTGAATTTAGGAAAGTCCTAATACTTATTTAAATGTTTTGATCTTGCCGATTTTAATTAATTAGGGCTTATATTTGTATGATAAAATCAAACAAATAGCCTAGAAGATGTGAGGGTTTATTGTCGTATCGGACGACTACCTCGGAATCTTAAGACCGGTTAGGGCTTAATTTGCAATGCAAATGCCTAACGAAGAGTTGAGGATTTATGTTGCACTAGGCAAGCTACCTCGAAGTCCTATGGCTTTGTTGTTTAATTCTAAGAAGGTTTCTTTGAAGTAGGTTCGAGTTTTGTTGATGACGATGGCCGTGCTTGCCCACCATGCTCCGAAGCTCCTTGTTGTTGCGAGAGGTTTAGTTTTAGAAATCATAAATCGGGGGATGAGAAAAGTGTTTTGGTTTAGAGAAGTCTTAATTTTCCAAGTGTTCTTGTATTTTGATTAAAACAAATCTTAAAGTTGATTATAACGACACCGGTTAAGATCCCGCGGTTCCATCCTTCCGGCATCATTATTTTTATCGGATTCACTTAGTCCGGATGAATTTGCTAAACTCAATCGAATGAGTTCCACACTTTCATTTAGACAGTGGGAAATCCCGTTAGCAACACGTAGGTTACATCATCCGAGGTATTCCCGATCATCCAACGGGACGTTTTAATTTAGTTGCAATTGTAGTTTTGTGTTACGTTTGTGATTAAATTTTGAGTTGTTTTATATTTTGAAATGTTGTGGCGGTGAATTTTATCTTGCAATGACTTTTAACTTAGTTTTGGTTTCGGTTTTAGGGACTTATCCTAAAGGTGTGGGTTTTCGTACAACGAGTTGTTTTATCGTGCAAGAAAAGTAAAGTGCATCTGCGATAAAGTAAATTGCGAGGAAGTAAATTGCAAGAGAGCAAATTGCAATAAAAATAAAAGCGTACTCGGAGGGTCTTCCCGTCATCCCAAGCTGCACTTAAAACACAATTAGAATATTTAAGCAAGTCCTAGGTAAAGCTAAGGGAAGGGTTATGGTTTTCTACCAAATTCCTAATCACTATGGCTAGTCGACTCTTATGACGTCTAGGTTCTTTGTGTTTTTTTTGTTTGAGGACGATTTTCTTCATCAAAGGACAATTAAGTCCAATTGTTCTTATAAATATCCTATCATATTGAGGAAGTGCTTAAGAAGAATCTTAAACATCTTTTCAATATTTTCAGGATTGTTTTAAGTCGAAATGAATTTAATTATATAAATGAATCGATCGTCCGAGGTTTTCAAGTCTTGTTAACTTGCTCGGTGAACTAGGACATTTGAATATCCTATGAGTGAGATAACACTTCATTTGATGTTCCATTTAGGAGTTATAATAATCAAAGCTTCCGAGGGTAAATTAGTATTCAAATGATTTGATTTAAGTTAAAGGGTTTAAATTTAGAATAGTGTTCGAGTTGCTTTACATTTATTTTGAATTCTTTATGTCTTAGGTGATGTTATATTTAATTCGACTTAATTTAATTGAGTTTTAATTTAGTTTAACATAGTTCAATTTAATTTGATTTGGTGTTTAATTAATTTGATTTGATTTAATTTAATTTAATTATTTAATTTAATTTAATTTAATTTAATTGTTTAATTTAATTTAATTATTTAATTTAATTTAATTTAATTATTTAATTTAATTTAATTTAATTGTTTAATTTAATTTAATTTAATTATTAAATTTAATTTAATTTAATTATTAAATTTAATTTAATTTAATTTAATTTTAATTCAGTTTAATTTAATTTAATTTGTTTTAATTTAATTTAATTCAATTATTAAATTTAATTTAATTTTAATTTAATTTATCTTTAATTTACTTTATTTTTAATTTTAATTGAAATTTCAAAAGAGTTTAATAATTTAATTAAGTCTTTTAATATTTTAAATTTGAGTTATCATTTTAATTAAAAATTGAGTATTAATGATATAATTAGTTTAGGGATTTTTAAATTAAAGAATAAATCTCTTCCTAAAAATATCCCTATTTTAATAATTCCAATTTTATTATTCTTCAAAATTTAATCTATTATTTAATTAAAGTTTAATCATTTTAAAAAATTGTTTAATGAGTTTCTACCCTTTAATTATTTAAATTTTAGTCATCCAAATCAGATTAAGATCAAATATTTTACTTGTTAATTTTTATTAAACCTAAAGTTTTAATTAAGGGTTAAAAAAAAAAAAAAAAATTAATTACCATTTTACCCTTTAAGCTTAATAATTTCATAACTTACTAAATTGAACTCAAATGAACTTGAAATTTTTATGTGACTTCACTCATATGTCAATAAAGACATGAGAGGAGAAAATGTGATTTTTACTGTATTTAATTTATTTATATAATTATTTTTGTGGAAAATAGAGATTTTCAAGGAAAATTTGATAACATGACCAAAAGGAAAGTTTACTGTCCTCAAGAAAATTAGGGGACATTCCTAATGACCAGAGAAGCACTTGGACCAATTTTGGTGATTTTTTGAATTATATTATTTTTATTATAATTATTTTAAGTTTTGGAGTGTTAATTAATTTAAAAAATAAAATAAATGTTGAAAAATGGGTTTTATATTTTTCAAAAATCTCTCTGATATCAAGGAAACCAGAAGAATCAAATTTTGCAATTTTCTGATTTTTCTATGATTTATTATAATTATTTTAGTGAAAATGCTAGAAAATACATTTTTTTTAATTTTAAAATTACCTTAAAGCTTTAAAATTCAATATCTCACTAAATAGACCTAGGAAAAATGTGGGATTTGCTCCTAAGTGATTAAAATTCAAAATGTGACATTTTGGTGAATTTTATTATTTTTGTGATTTTTATTATTTTTTTTATTTTTTAATTATTAAAAGTATTAAAATATTATTAAAAATCAACTTTTTTAGAAAATTGAAATTTTAATTTTCTTAGGTTCCCCGATATCGGAGAGGCTCCAAAACCGATTTGGTGAATTTTTGAAAAGTATTTTAAAAGTTATGAATTTTTAAAGTTTAAAATGGCTAAGTGACTTAATCGACCCGATTAGTGGGGCTAACCGAGTCCAATTGACCTCAAATTTTTATGGTGGATTCCTCCGATCCTAAAGGTCAGTGGAGAATTGATTTCAAGTCAATTTGATACACGGTTAACTCTAATTAATTAAAGACCTATTTTGGGTGTTTAAGTCGATTAGGGTTGTTTTGAATGAACTAAGCCAAAATCTATTTTCCTAGGGTTCTGCTGGTCATAAGGAACATCACCAAATTTTCCTAGAATTTATTTCACAACATGCTATTTACTTGGAATTAAAATACTCAAAACGAGTGACACGAACTTGAAAAATCAAGAACTCTTCATAGGGATGGCCTCGACTTTGGAAAATTCGGGGAATGTTCCCAAATTCGGAGGCTTCAAAAGCCCTATAGTCTCATGCCATGGTGAATTGTATGCATGCATGGAGAATTAAAACAATGCGAGAGAGTAAATAAATTATAAAAAATAAAATACTTGATGAAATTAAATGATTTCTTTTCCACATTATTCTCCTCTGTTCATCTGAGCAAGAGGGTATTTTTATTTTATTTTTATGATTTTCCTACACAGAGATATGAATTTTTGAAGTTTAGGGAATTAAATAAATAAGAAAATACCCTAATATTCTATTTATCCACGCGGCGCCGGCGCATCCTCGGCGACTCCGAAAGGCCACGCGGCGCGCTCCCATTCGACGCCGCCACTTGAGTCGGCGGCCCGGGCCCCGCGGTTCTCGCACGGTTTCTGGTCCGACGCCATCCGAGCCGTTCGTCAGCGCGTGTATTGAATGGACGGCATCCGTTCATCGTCCCCAAGTGTTCTCGCCCGAGAGCCGTCCACACTAAATCCCTAAGATCTCACTCGATTCTCGATGGATTTTTACGTTCTTATACTCTATGGATTCGTCTTGAAGAGACGAACGCATCTATACGGTTAACATGCATTGAAACTAAGGCATTTGAAATAGAGAATCTTCGAAGCTCGGGATGAAGAGTTAGCTCATACCTTGGCTCGGAGAAGTGTGGCTTCAATCCGAGAGTTGTTGCACCTTCGATTGGGTCCTAGCAAGCTCCGGATGAAGTCTCCCGGTCGCAGTGAATTGTACGGATATGATTTCGACCAAGCCCGATCACAAAGCTTGGAGGCTGGAGCAACGCGGGTGGTCCGGAGATGGGGCTTTTGTTGGTGAACACCTTCCCTTGGTCCGGTGAAGGTGTAGAGCCAATCAATTTGAGAATTGGCTCACTCGTGGAGAAGTGTCCTGGTTTTGGGTGGAATTTCGACTCGAAATTGAGCTTTCGGAGGAGAAATGGCGGGGGAATTCCACCTGGGATCAAGTGCTCTAAGGGTGGAGAAGGGTCCGGAACAATTTTGGCGGAGTTTTGGCAAGGTTTGTGCTTAGCTCCCTTCATGGCCGAGAGGGGTGGAGTTTAAATAGGAGAGGGTGGAAGGCCTCTCGAGGGAGTTAGGGCTTGGGATCGAGCTGCTTCGGTGAGGAGAAGATCGGCCATGGTAGCCACCGGGGATGGGGCGGCTCGGCGAGTGAGAATTTCAATGTTGGCTCACATGTGAGCTCTCGACCATGGTGTTTTCCGGCGGTCCGGTGGCCGGCCGGCCGAGCGATGGTCACCATCTTGGTCAGGTGGGTCGGGGTCGGGGTTTAGTGTAGACAATTGGCAAATGCCATGTGTAAAGGCTTTGATTCGAAGTGGAATGGGGGCATGGCTAAATTTGAACCTAAATGGGTCAACCCACCCATTTGGGCTGGGTGCACCACCCGAGGCCTGGTTTTGGTGAGGGAAAAGTGATTTGGCTCGAGCATAATCGGTAGGGTCAAGTCACCATCCAAGCACGATTAGGCTTAAGCATGGTTTAGTGGAATCATGGAAGTGGTTAATCACCTTTAGGAATTAAGGAAAGAGCCTCCTCCTTTTGCCCAAAATGGCATGGTGACATGTAAAGAGGCTCTCATGGCTTGCATATGGCTTGTGCATGGCTCCATGGCTCCATTTGGCTTGGGAAAAGGTTTGGTCAATTTCATAAAAAAGGATTTTAAGGATTTTGGATAATTTGGTGGAAATTTGGATGAAGCTTCATTTAGAATTATTTGATGATTGGTTTAGGACTTAGGGATGATTTTAATTGAAAATATGATGAGGGGAAATGTCATATGGGCTTTGGAAGAATTTTTTGGGGTTTTGGATTTGGTGGAAGTGGGCTTTTTTTTTAAAATGGTTTAAGGAATGGGCCCTTAAGTTTAAAAATGAATTTATGGATGGGAATTTTGTAAAGAGGTTGGGCCAAATAATTGTTGGGTTTAGCTCATGGATGTGTCATGAGTGATTTGAAACAAATTGGGGGTGATTTGGATTTGAATTGGGTTGAATTTGGGTTAGGTTTGGGTTTAGGTCAAAAAAATGGGCCTTTTGACCTTGGATTGAGTTTGAGTGGGACTTGGGTTCAAATTTTGGGCAAATCATGTTAGGGTTTTGTTTGTGGGAATGTTAAGGAAGATTTAGAAAAGATTTGAGGTTAATTGGAGTTGAATTGGGTGAGTTTGGGTTAAGTTTGGGTCATGGGTCCAAATTTGGGCTTTAAGGCCAAAAGTGAGATTGGATCCAAATGTCAATCAAATTGGACTTGGATTTGGTCTAAATTGGTATTGGGAATGTTGAATTGAAGTTTAGAATTGAATTGGACCAAAATTGGGGTCAATTAGGTAGGTTTGGTTTGACATTGGGTTCACTTAGGGTTAAAATGGGTCAATTTGGGGGTTTTGACAAAAGTAGGGTAAATTGACAAAATTGGCCCATGGTGTAGTTGGACAAAATGAAATTGGTAATATTTAGAATTTTTTGGAATTTTCTGGGAATTTTCTCGAATTTTTGGATTTTTAGGCAAGAAGGGTATTTTGGGTATTTGGAGGGTATTGAGAGGTATTTTTGGAATTTTTGGTATTTTTGGGTATGGATGATCAATTTGAGTGATGTGGAGATGTTTTAGATTGATTTTGGAAAATTTTGGGTAATTTGGAAATTTTGCGAAAATTTGGGTAATTTCGAGGGTTTTGGGTAGGTTTAGTAGGTGTAGGGTCTCGGGGTCGAAAATTGAAAATTTGGGAAATTGGAGATTGGGTGAATTTAGGTGGAAAGAAATCATTTTGGTTGAGCCATGAAACCATTTCAAGCCCATATGAGCCATGAAAGGACTCATTTGAGGCATTCATTATGTTGTTCCTAACCCTCTTGCCGAGGGCTTAGGGGTTAAGGACCATCCATGTGAATCACCCACATGAGTCGGGAGGTTAAATTGGGTATGGGTGTGGTTTTAGGAAGTGTGTGGAAATGTAGTGTGTAAGTGTAATGTAAGTCGGCCCCCTCATCGGACCGGGCCACCGGGGGTAGTCTAAGGCCGAAGAGTCCTATAGGAACTCATCCTTTAAACTTCCACATTTGATTTCAACCCTCCAGGTGATTAGGGGTCTATAGTCGAATTTGTGGAGTTTGCGGGGAGTTTAGAAGTGGTTTGAATTTTTAAAAGGCGGGTCCCAATTCTAGTCCTCTAAGATAGTCAAAGGAAAAGCCTAAGGCTAGATCCTAAGCACTAAAAAGAAGAAGGGAAGACCTCATCAAAAATGAGGTCAACAGATGGCCGTGCTACCCACCATGCTCCAAGCTCCTTGTTGTTGCAGAGTTTTAGTTTTAGAAGTCATAAATCAGGAGATAAGAGAAGTGTTTTGGTTTAGAGAAGTCTTAATTTCCAAGTGTTTTTATGTTTTAATTAAAACAAATCTTAAGGTTGATTATAACGACACCGGCTAAGATTCCACGGTTCCATCCTTCCAGCATCGTTATTTTTATCAGATTCACTTAGTCCAGATGAATTTGCTAAACTCAACTGAATGAGTTCCACACTTTCATTTAGACCGTGGGAAATCCCGTTAGCAACACGTAGGTTACATCATCCGAGGTATTCCCGATCATCCAACAGAACGTTTTAATTTTGTTGTAATTGTAGTTTTGTATTCTGTTTGTGATTAAATTTTGAGTTGTTTTATATTTTGAAATGTTGTGGCGGTGAATTTTATCTTGCAATGACTTTTAATTTAGTTTTGGTTTCGGTTTTAGGGGCTATCCTAAATGTGTGGGTTTTCATGCAACGATTGTTTATCATGCGAAAAAAGTAAGTGCGATGCAATTAAAGAAATTGCAATAAAATAAAAGCGTACTGGAGGGTCTTCCCGTCATCCCAAGCTGCACTTAAAACACAATTAGAATATTTAAACAAGTTCCTAGGTAAAGCTAAGGGAAAGGTTATGGTTTTCTACCAAATTCCTAATCCTATAGCTAGTCATTTCCTATGACGTCTAGGTCTTTGTGTTTTAGTTTGAGGACGATTTTCTTCATCAAAGAATAATTAAGTTCAATTGTTCTTATGAACATCCTATCATATCGAGGAATGCTTAAGACAAATCTTAAACATCTTTTCAATATTTCTAGGATTGTTTTAAGTCTAAATGAATTTAATTATACAAATGAATTAATCGTCCTGAATTCAAGTTTTGTTGTTATCTTGCTCGATTAACTAGGACATTTGAATATCCTATGGTGAAGTAACATTTCATTTAACGTTCGTTTAGGAGTTATAATAACCAAAGCTTTCGAGGCAAATTGGTGTTCAAATGATTTAATTTAAGTTAATGGGTTTAAATTTGGAATAGTGTTCAAGTTGTTTTATATTTAATTTCTTTATGTCTTAGGTGATGTTATTTAATTCAATTTCATTTAACTTTAATTTAATTTAATCTAATTTTAATTTTAATTTAATTTAATTTAATTCAATTTAGTTTGATTTGATGTTAAATTAATTTAGTTTAATTTGATTTAATTTCCTTTAATTTAATTTAATTTGATTTAATTTTAATTTAATTTAATTTAATTTAATTTAATTTAATTTGTTTTAATTTAATTTAATTTAATTTAATTTGTTTTAATTTAATTTAGTTTAATTTAATTTAACTTAATTTATTTATTTAATTTGATTTAATTTAATTTAATTTAATTTAATTTAATTTAATTTAATTTAATTTGATTTAATTTGTTTGATTTAATTTAATTTAATCTTTAATTTAATATTATTTTTAATTTTAATTTAATTGAAAATTTAAAAAGAGTTTAATAATTTAACTTTTTAATTTAATTTAATGATTAGTCCTTTAACATTTTAAAATTTAAATTTGAATTATCATTTTTAATTTGGAATTAAATATTATTGAAATGATTAATTTAGGGATTTTTTAAATTAAAGAATAAATCTCTTCCTAATAATAATATCCCTATTTAATAAATCCAATTTTATTATTCTTCCAAATTTAATCAATTATTTAATTAAGGTTTATTTTAATTATCTTCAAATTGTTTAATTGGTTTCTACCCTTTAATTATTTAAATTTCAATCAACCAAATCAGATTAAGATCAAATATTTTATTTGTTAATTTTATTAAACCTAAAGTTTTAATTAAGGGTTAAAATTTTTAATTACCATTTTGCCCTTCAAGCTTAATAATTCCATAACTCATTAAATTGAGCTTAAATGAACTTGAAATTTTTATGTGAGTTCACTCATATGTCGATAAAGACATGAGAGGAGAAAATGTGATTTTTACGTATTTAATTTATTTATATAATTATTTTTGGTGGAAAATAAGGATTTCAAGGAAAATTCAACAACATGACCAAGGGAAGGTTTCAATCCCTAAGGAAATTATGGGACATTCCTAATGACCAGAAGGACCACATGGACCAATTTTGGTGATTTTTGAATTATATTATTTTTATTATAATTATTTTAAGTTTTGGAGTATTAATTAATTTAAAAGATAAAATAAAGGTTGAAAAATGAAATTTATATTTTTTTAAAATCTCTCTGATATCAAGGAAATTAGAGAATCAATTTTTGCAGTTTTCTGATTTTTCTATGATTTATTATAATTATTTTAGTGAAAATGCGAAAAAAAATGTATTTTTTTAATTTTTAAATTATCTTAGGGCTTTAAAATTTAATATCTCATTAAATAGACCTAAGAAAAATATGGGGTTTGTTCCTAAGTGATTAAAATTCAAAATGTGACATTTTGGTGAATTTTATTATTTTTATGATTTTTATTATTTTTTAATTATTAAAATATTAAAATAATACAAAAAATCAACTCTTTTTAGAAAATTGAAATTTTAATTTTCTTAAATTCCTCTAATATCAGAGAGTCTCCAAAACCAATTTGGTGAATTTTTGAAAGGTATTTTCAAAGTTATGAATTTTTAAAGTTCAATTTGTCTAAATGGCTTAATCAACTCATTTAGTAGGGCTAACCAAGTCCAATTGACTTCAAATTTTTATGGTGGGTTCCTCTGATCCTAAAGGTCAGTGGAGAATTGATTTCAAGTCAATTTAACGTATGGTTAGCTCTAATTAATTAGGGATCTATTTTGGGTGTTTAAGCCAATTAGGGTTATTTTAAATGAGTTAACTCAAAACCTATTTTTCCTAGGGTCCTCTCGGTCATAAGAGACATCACCAAATTTTCCTAGAATTTATTTCACAACATGCTAATTATTGGAATTAAAATACTCAAAACGAGTAACATGAACTTGAAAAATCATTAACTTCTCATAGGGATGGCCTCGACTTTGGAAAATTCAGGGAATGTTCCCAAATTCAGAGGCTTCAAAAGCCCTATGGTCTCATGCCATGGTGAATTTCCTATTTGCATGGAGAATTAAAACAATGCAGAGGGTAAATAAATCATTAAAAATAAAATACTTGATGAAATTAAATGATTTCTTTTCCACATTATTCTCCTATGTTCACTGAGCAAGAGGGTATTTTTATTTTATTTTTCTGATTTTCCTACACAAAGTTATGGATTTTTGAAGTTTAGGGGAATTAAATAAATCAAAAATATCCTAATTTTCTATTTATCCATGCGGCGCCCCGTCATCCTCGGCATCTCCGAACGGCCACACGGCGTGCTCCCATTCGACGCCGCCTTCCGACTCAGCGCCACGCTGCCCGCGGTTCACGTACCATCTCCTGGTCCGACGCCATCTGAACCGTACGTCCGCGCGTGTATTGAATGGACGGCATCCATTCATCGTCCCCAAGCGCCCTCACCCGAGAGCTGTCCACACTAAATCCCTAATACGGTGATCATGCATTGAAGAGACGAATACATCTATACGGTGATCATGCATTGAAATTAAAGCATTTGAAATGGAGAATCTCCAGAAGCTCGGGATGAAAAATTAGCTCATACCTTTGCTCAGAGAAGTGTGGCTTCAATCTGAGGGTTGTGCCACCTTCGATTGGATCCCAACAAGCTCCGGATGAAGTCTCCTGGTCCGGTGAATCGCTCTAGGTATGATTTCGACCACGGCCCGATCACAAAGCTTGGAGGCCTGGAGCAACCGAGTGGCTCGGAGATGGGGCTTTCGGTGGGAAACTTCTCCTCTTGGTCCGGTGAAGGTGTAGGACCAAACAATTTGAAGATTGATCCACCTGTGAAGAAGTGTCCTGGTTTTTGGGCTAAAGTTTGAGCTCAAAATTGAGCTCGACTGGAGGGAATTGGGGCTGGAATTCGAGTGGGGATCAAATGCTCTATGTGTGGGGAGTAGTCCGGAACAATTTTGGCGAGTTTCCTTAAGGTTTGTTTCGAAGCACTTCTCATGGCCGAGAGGGGGTGGTGTTTAAATAGAGGTGGGCCGGAGAGCCTCGCGGGGATGGCCGAGGGTTGGGATCGCTGCTTAGGTCGAGGGCGAACGGCCATGATGGCCATTGGGCATGGGGCGGCTCGGCGAGGTGGAATTCCAAAGTTTGGCTCCTCCCCATGTCTCGGCCATGGAGTTTTCCGGCGACCCGGGCGGCCGGCCGACGGGCATGGGTCACCCTCGAGGTCCGGTGGGTCGGTGGCTGGGGTTTAGTGCGATCAGTGCGAGTTGGCCATGTGTAAAGGTGTTGAATTAAAGTAGAAGGGGGAAGGGATCATTTTAGCTTAATTTGGGTCGACCCATGGTTTTGGGCATGGTGCACCCTCCAAGGCCTCGGTTTTGGGTCGAAAAGGATCACTTGGGTCGACCAAGAGAAAATGGTGTGGTCTCCATCCATGATGAGGTGGCTAAGCATGGTTTAGTGTGTGACATGCTTAAGGTAAAAAGGGCTTAAGAAGGATTAGGAAAGGGGTTCCCCCTTTTGCCATTAATGGCTTGATCACATGTCAAAACTTCCATGGCTTCATGTGGCTTGTCCATGGCTTGCATGGCTTGTCTTTGGCTTGGGGAAAAGCTTGGTCAATTTCATGAAAATGGATTTTAGAAATTTTTGGTAATTTGATGGAAATTTGTATGAAGCTTGATTTGGAATGGTTTAATTGATGATTTTGAAACTTAGGGGTGATTTTGATTAAATGGATGATGAGGGGAAGTGCCATGTGGGCATTGGATAAATTTGGGCTTTTGAATTTGAAGGAAGTGGGTTTTTAAGAAGGTTTAAGGGAAGTGGGCTTTTTGAATTTTTAAATGGATTTTAGGATGAAATTTTGGTAAAGGCTTCGGCCAAATAATTGTTGGGTGTAGCTCATAGATGTGTCATGAGTGACTTGGAGCAAATTGGGAGTGATTTGGGTTTGAATTGGGTTGAATTTGGGCTCCTTTGGTGAATGGGCCAATATAGGTCAAAGTGGGCTAACTTGGGCCAATGTTGGGCTAGGTTTGAAATTGATGTAAAATTAATGTTGAGAAATGTTTATGGGAGTGTTTCAAAGAGGTTTTGACTTTGGTTGGGCTCTGATTTTGGGGTTTGGGCTCATTTGGGTTAGATTTGGGTTTAGGTCAAAATTGAGCCTTTTAACTTTGGGTTGAATTTGAGTGGGGTTTGGATCTAAATGTTGGGCAAATCATGTTAGTGTTTTGTTTGTGGGGATGTTAAGGAAGATTTGGAAAAGATTTGGGGTTAATTGGAGTTGAATTGGGTGAGTTTGGGTTATGTTTGGGTCATGGTTCCAAATTGGGCTTTAAGGCCAAAAGTGAAATTTGATCCAAATGTCAATCAAATTGGACTTTGATTTGCTCTAGATTGGTGTTGGGAATGTTGAACTGAAGTTTAGAATTGAATTGGACCAGAATTTGGGTCAATTGGGTAGGTTTGGTTTGATATTGGACTCACTTTGGGTTAAAATGGGTCAAATTGGGGGTTTTGATAAAAGTGGGGTAAATTGACAAAATTGTCCCATGGTGTAGTTGAACAAAATGAAATTGGGAATATTTGGGATTTTCTGGAATTTTCTGGGAATTTTATGAATTTTTGGATTTTTGGGTCAAGAGGGGTATTTTGGGTATTTAGAGGGTATTGGGAGGTATTCTTGGAATTTTTGATATTTTTGGCTATGGATGATCAATTTAAGTGGAGAGAAATGTTTAGGAATGATTTTGGGGAATTTTGGGTGATTTGGAAATTTTTGAGAAATTTGGGTATTTTCAAGGGTTTTGGGTAGGCTAAGCGGGTGTAGGGTCCCGGGGGTCAAAAATTGAAATTTTGGAAAATTGAAGATTGGGTGAATATAAGTGGAATAAAATCATTTTGGTTGAGCCATGAAGCCATATCAAGTCCACATGAGCCATGAAGGGACTCATTTGAGGTATCCACATTGTTGTTCCTAACCCTCTTGCCAAGGGCTTAGGGGTTAAGGACCATCCATGTGAATCACCTACATGAGTCGGGAGGTCAAGTTAGGTATAGGTGTGTGAAAGTGTAGTGTATAGGTGTAGTGTGTGTGTAAGTGTAGTGTATAGGTGTAGTGTGTGTGTAAGTCGGCCCCTTCACTGGCACAGGCCGCCAGGGGTAGTCCTAAGGCCAAAGAGTCCTATAGGAACTCATCCTTTAAACTTCCACATTTGATTTCAACCCTCTAGATGATTAGGGGTCTACGGTCGAGTTTGTGGAGTTTGCAGGGAGTTAAGAAGTGGTTTGAATTTCTGAAAGGTGGGTCCCAATTCTAGTCCTCTAAGATAGTCAAAGGAAAAGCCTAAGGCTAGGTCCTAAGTACTAAAAAGAAGAAGAGAAGACCTCATCAAAAATGAGGTCAACACATACACCAAAGCGTAAGGTGTAGCTTGAGTAGGAGTTCTGAAGGTTGTCTGGTAGGCCTATAAGGCTCCCAATAACTTCTCGTGCCAATTTCTCTTATTATCGTCCAAAGTTTTCTTTAAGATTGAACAAGAGTTTTATTAATAGCCTCAGTCAGGCCGTTTGCTCTTGGGTAGTAAATTGTTGAATATTGTCAGTCGATTCCGTGTCTCGTGACAAAATTGTTGATTTGTGTGCTTTTGAATGCTGACCCATTATCTGAGATGATCCTGCGCGGCACTCCTAAAAGGTAGACAACTTGGTTCTTGAAAACGCGTAGCACGTGGTGTGCTTTCACTTCTCCGATCGGAACCGCCTCCGCCCACTTGGAAAAGTAATGCTGTAGCCGCATGAATGAAGCGATGTTCTTTCGAAGATGGTGGTTCTATTGGACCCACTATATCTGTACCCCAACATTCAAATGGCCACGACGCAATTGTTGGATGTAACACATTTGGAGGTTGGTGTAGAACCACTCCGTGCACTTGGCATTGATGACAGCTCTTGGCGATTTTCATGCAGTCGGTCATCATCGAGGGCCGGTAGTACCCTAGTCTTTTAATCTTCATTTTCATCTTCGGACACGACCGGTGAGCGCCACGAGTCCTGAATGCACCTCTTTAACAATTTCGCGGGCCTCGGACCCGCTTAGGCACCTTAGCCACATTTGATCGAAAGACCTTCTGTATAACATGTTGTTTATTAATGTGTAAGACAGAGTTCTTTTCTTGATCTGATGGGCTAGCGACCTATCGTCTGGCAGTTTTCCTGTTTGCAGGTAGTCTATTAATGGTTGTCGCCAATCTTCCGTGTTTTTCGTCACTCGTTGCAATTGATCCTTTTTCTTTTTCGATTTGTGTATTGTGTCTATGTCGAGTTGTGATAGGACCCGACGTCCAGTGAACCGACACTTCCATCGATTCATCCTGCGAGCGAGCAAATTCTTTTGCGAGACGAGCTAACGCATCTCTGCTAAGGCATTTTCTTTTCGCGGAATTTTATAGATTGTCACATTCGGAATCGTTCCAACAACCGTATGGCATACTTAGAAGTAATGCTCGAGTCTTGGTTTTAAAATTCTGTATCGTCCGGCGATCCGTTGAATGATTAACTGCGAATCCCCGTAGATGTTGATGTCTGTTATCCCCATTTGAATAGTTAATTCCAGTCCTGTTATGAGGGCTTCGTATTCTGCTTTGTTGTTTGTACACGGCTCTGTTAAGTGGTAGGAGTATCTTAACATCCCCCGCTCCAGTGTTACAAAGATTAGTCTGATTCCTGCCTTACCGGGCACTCTCACTTGCGATTCTTCGTCTTTGTGTGCTGAAGATGCTCCGTTGAAATATAATTCCCAACGTCGATCATCAGGGTCTTCTTGGCTCATTATTTGTTCATCTGGCAAATCGTCATTAAGAGGAGATTCTCGCCGGTGAAGGGTGTCTTGCGAGGAAGTCTGCTAAGACTTGTCCCTTTACAGCACGAAGAGGCATGAAAGTTATATCGAATTGCAATAATATCATCGACCATCTGGCAAGTCTACCGGAAAGCGTTGAACGGGTCATCAAGTATTGCAATGGATTAAATTTCGAGATCAGGTTGACCTTATGAGAAAGCATGTAGTGCCTGAGCTTTTGAGCGGCGAAGATCAGGGCTAAACAATGCTTTTCAATTGCGGGATACTTTATTTCCGTTGGAAGTAAACGACGGCTTAAGTAATAAAGAGCATTTTCTTTACCCTCATCATTGACCTGGGCTAACAGAGCTCCGAGAGAGTCGTCTAAAGCCGCGGTATAAAGTATCGCGATCTACACCGAGACCGGGGTCGCTAAGACAGGAGGTGTCATTAAATATTGTTTAATGTCCTCGAAGGCCTTCGGCATTTCTCTTCCCAAATAAATTTGGCGTCCTTTTAACTAGTGCCGAGAAAGGTTGACACCTACTCGACAAGTTCGAGATAAAGCGTCGAAGATATGCCAACTTCCCTTGAAAAGATCGTAGTTGCTTTAAGGTTTTGGGAGGCGGCATTTCTAAGATAGCTTTAATCTTTTCTGGGTCGATTTGAATTCCACGATGTCGGACAACGAATCTTAAGAATTTCCCGGAGGTGACGCTGAAGGCGCATTTTAAGGGATTCATCTTAAGGTTAAATTGTGTTAATCGTTCGAAAACAATTCTCAAATCATACAGGTGGTTGTCCTTTACTTTGCTTTTGATGACCACATCGTCCACGTAGAATTCGACTTGATTGTGAATGAGATCATCAAAAATTCTTGTCATCGCCCTCTGGTATGTTGCTCCTGCGTTTTTCAGTCCGAATGGCATCACTGTGTAGCAATATACTCCGATCGGCGTTCTGAATGTTGTAAGCTTTTCATCTTCTGGAGCCATTTTTATCTGGTTGTATCCTAAAGATCCATCCATGAATGAGAATATCTCATGTGTCGAAGCGATGTCGATCATTAGTTCTGGGATCGGTAGAGGGAATCCATCCTTTGGACCTGCCTTGTTTAAATCTCTGAAATCCACACAAATTCTGATCTGACCATTTTTCTTTCGATCGGCACTACATTGGCTAGCTAAGTTGTGTATTGTTCTTCGCGGACAAATTTGGCGTCTATTAGTTTTTTAACTTCGGCTATGACTTGTTGTTCGATTTCTAGACGCATTCTTCCAGGACCTTGTCCGACGGGACGAAGTAGGATCCACTCCTAGCTTATGGTCGTGACATCTGGAGCTAATCCTGGCATCTCATCGTAGCTCCAAGCAAAATAGTCTTTAAATTCCATTAATAACTTGATTATTTCTTCAGGGTCTTCTTTATTTAGTAAGGAGCTAACAAAGGTAGGTCTAGGCTCTTCGCTAGTACCTAAGTTAACTTCCGTTAACTCATCTATTGTAGATTTAATCTCTTCTTCGAATTACGGTGGAGCATCTCCAATTTGTAAATCTTCGAGTTCTTACGTAGTTTCCATGCGGTTTTCATTGGACTCGCAAGTGACAACCAAGCAAAATTCGGTATCGTCGATCGATCTCTCTGTGCCGAATCCGAGACCATGCTTTGAATTGGGTGGACGACCGGAGTTATTCCATAATTTTTCAAAATGTTGTGATTGACCTTTTGTCCATTGTCGAGGTAAGAAACTACGCTGAATTAAATTTTGAATATAGGGAGGGTACCACTCAAAAGGTAATTCCATTAATTCTGATGAAGTGACATCTTCAAATTGTACATTATTTTCAGTTTTGGAGGAAGGAGCACCACGGTAGAATTTGATTGGCTTTGCACCGCCGCTATGTACCTCTTTGACCACCATACCCTCGACCTTATTAGAATGGATCGGGGTTAGGGTCATAGTATGTACATAGTGATTAATCTTCTCGTACATCGATTTATATTCTTCATTCTTCTCATCTTCGAGAGAGATATTGAATTGTGGCTTCTTCCGACTTATTGTCGCTGCTTCTTGCTTGATTTCTTTTTCTTCTTCAGAATTGTCTTCCCAATCAACATTGATGGCTGGCTTCCTCTGTCCAACTGTCCTAACGTCTCTACCACGACCTCGTCCCCAGCCTCGACCTCGGATGCGAGTTGTGGAGAAATCTTCACCAACTCGCCGTAAGGAAATGGTGAGTGACTGTTGGATTAGAACTTCAGGTTCTTCGTTGTCCCAAACTTTCTTTGCTTCATTTGTTATGGTATCTCTGTAGAAGATTATTTTCTTCGAAGGTGCATAATAAGCTGCATCTTCATGGATTCCAATTTCGTGTATGGAGAATGGTTGTAAGTCACCTTTGATGCACTGTTCCCCTCCATCGTAGTATTTGATGCACTGATGTAGAGATGATGGTACCATCCTGTTTTCATGTATCCATGGTCGGCCCGATAGAGCGTTGAACGACGTTTCGAATCGATTATGTGAAATTTTGCGGTTGTCTTTGCTAAGTCACCGGTCTTCATTAGTAGTGTTATTGATGCGAGGGCTCTTTCTCCTTTACGGTTGAATCCTCTTAATAACATTTTGTCGGCTTCAAGCTCGCGAGCATCGATTTCCAAATATGCTAGCATTCGAAGACTCATTATGTTGATCGATGCTCCTGGATCCACCAATACTCTGGAGAGTGTAAACTTCCCGATTGTAACTGAAATGTACAACGGTCGGTTGTGGTCTGCTGTCCCAAGTAGTAGGTCATTGTCCGTGAAGGTAACACCTCGTTGTTGCTTTAACGAACAAACCTCATCTAAGGAATCTCCGGCCATTTGAGCTAAGCAAATTTACGGATCGAGTAAGGCCTTGATCGAGCTTCTCTCATCTCTTTTGACAAGATGAGGGTGTCGTAGATGCTCAGTTTGGCCGGTAGTTTCCTAAGATGGGCTAGCACATTGTAGTCCACTTTATTTCCATGTGTCTCGATTTCTTCCCGAATGGGTATTTCTTCTGCCGGGGTTGGTTCTTCTTGAACAACCACCTGCTTTCCTTTGTCCTTTGGACCCATTCTCGGAGGTAGAACTCTTCCACTTCTTAAGTTGACTTCTGTAATTTCTTCTGACTCTAGTATTGAGCTTGCTGGTGTTTCCTCCTGAATCGGAATGACAGGTTCTTCTTGATTAGCTTCAGAGTCTGAAGGCTCTAACTCTATTGTGACTGGAGCTCCTCGAAACTCGCAGACAGATTCGTTGCTTGTTGAACTCTCGTAGCCTCCTTGATGGATGTCTTATTCGTCATTGCGATCATCGAGATTGTGTATGATTTGAGAATTGTCATTGGTATCGAAATTGATGTCCGGATTGTCGCTAGTTACGTAATCGTTAGAAACTGTCAAAACGTAGCCAACGCCATAACCCTTATCATTATAAGATCCCGCCGGAGCGAGCAAATAATCATACAGAGTCAGAGGTTCGAGGGATTTCTCCCCCGAATCCGAAACAACTATCCTAGGATAAGCGGCCCCTAGTCCAGCCTTAGGAGCCTCGATCTTCTCTTCTTCGTCGATTTTCTTCTTCTCTTCGATCGTCTCCTGTTGAGGTGGTTCTTCTATCGCAAGTGATAGTGCCGACTTGACAGGTTTCGAACTCTGAATTGAAGCTCGCACCGAAGCAGTTTGGATGCTGTCTAAAATCTTTTTTGAAGACCTTGTCCAAGCGGTAGTCCATCGATCATCAGTTGTATAGGGATCTATCAGAACGATGAGATCAGTCGAGACAACATTGACGGAACCTCCTTTCTGGGGTTCCTTCATGTACTCCTTCGGGATTGTTATATTCCCTTTCCGAAGATTGTCGTTGAGCCAACTTTTGAAGGTAATGCAATCTTCTATTTTGTGTTCAAGCATCCGGTGGTAAGGGCGAAAGTTGGGATCACCTTTCTTGTTGACTTCTTCACGGTCTCTTAGGCTCGGCGTACTGGAAATCTAGAGTCTTCATCGGACTACGGAACATTTTCGGCATCTGCCTCATTCTTGAAAGGATATTCCCCGCTCGAAGCTCCCTTAATGTACGTTACGGACGAGGCGGTTGTTCATATTGTGGAGATGACCGATAGCTAGGTCGGGGTTGCTTGGTAATTCGTTGAGGTTCTTTGCGGCCGTTCGGACGATATTTGTATCGGTTGTTTGCCTTTGTCGACTGCTGTAACAATCCCGGATTTCTTTTCAAAAGTCTTCACAGGCTTTTGCTTGTCTGTCTTGTCGGCGAAACTTAATTGCTTCGCCTCCTCCTGCAAGCTCCCGGCCTTGCTTAACAACTTCTCGAAAGTCTTAATAGTAAATCCTTGAGGAGAAGTCGTTATCGGGCCGTGAATGCTTTTAAGTAAGATGCCGATCGTATGCTTTGTTCTTGTAATTGTGGTTCACACTTCATACTTAGATTCCTCCATCGAAGTATGTAATCCACCAAAGTTTCGTTCGGCATCGCTATCTACCACTAAATCACCTATAGTGATGTGGTGCTGAGCTCCAGCAAATCGCTTGATGAAGAGGTTTTCTAGTTCTGAGAACATCTTCACCGAACCATTCGGTAATTCTGCATACCAATCAAAGGCGATCCCTGACAGGCTACTGACAAATTGTCGGAAGAGTAATGCATCGCTCCCGCCGGCATTGCAACAAGCGGCACGAAAGTGTGCAACATGCTCGTCGGGGGTTCCCGGTTCCATCAAAGGTCTTGAACGAAGTGGTACGAAGCCTTTTGGGTAATGGACGGCGTCGAATTCTTCCGGGTAAGGTCTACCCGTCCGAATGGATGTCCCGCTCTTTGATTATGCTAAGGCTTCTCGCACTCTGCTTGTTCCACAAAGCTCTTGATATCTTTTACGGAATCATACTTTGTGTTGTATCTTTCTTTAGCTGATTATCCCCGTTGACGGATGTAATCTCCTTTCCTCCGTCTACAATGTGAATGACCTCTGGGGGTGTCTCTCTTTGGGGTTGCACTTGACTTTGGAGAGTGGCTAGGGCTACAGCCATCTCTTCCATCCTCTTGAAGCTGCCTTCTCATCACTTCCGGCTCCTCTCTTTCTGCGGCTGCAGGAGCACCTTGCGAAGCTGACGAAGCTCGCGTTTCGACCATGTTGATTTCTGCATACTCATCGTCCATGAATTCCGATGAATCAATCTCGTCTCCAAATTTCTCTTCTCTTTCTTTTGCTAATCGTCGAATATCAGTCCTCAACTTTTCCATAGCATCTTCTAGCGGCCTTTTCTGTGCATCCTCGCAGTTGTCGTGTGATAGCTGCCGGGTTCCCTTCTCACGAGTCCCCTTTACTGCAGTGGCGCTTTCTTCAGATTCAAGTCTCCTGACGAGACTTTCCTTCTCAGGCTGTTGTTTCGATCTTAACTGTCCAAGTAGTGGGACGCCATACAATCCTTCTAGCGACAGAAGGTCTAGGACCGGATGGTCCGTCGACCACATGCTTGGAAGGTGGTATCCTCCCTGATCCGTAATCCCGAAACAACGATAGGCGGACTAGCCTTCATCCTTTTATTTGGCTTTTCTGTAACGATGGCGTGTTCTACTTGGGGCCCAAGACGGGATTTGACTGGCACCCGCCCTATCCTTCTTAGAATCTCCGATACGGGGCATTTCTCTTTCTTCGCTAGCTTCTCGATCACGGTACCGTAGTCGGGCGAATGGTGTGATCCTAACCCTTTTCTTTCGTTGTCGTTGTAGTATGCTTGGTTGAGGTAATGTAGAAACAATCCTACGGACATTTTCCTCGTCGATTGCGGCGGAAAGGGGGTGGAATCTACTTCTAAAAAGGGTGTATCTTCGAGCGATGGTATGTATTCGGGTAGGGGTGTGTACTCGGGGATTTACGGGATTTCCTCCGGAAAGCAACTTCGGCGACTACGGCCTTCCGGCAATCTTCCTACTACGTTCCTTCTTTGGGTCAATGTTAGTGATGGAATTCTTGAGTCGGACCCGATTTCAAAACGGAAGGTCTCGCGGGAAGGTCCGTACCCTCCACGGTAACGGGTTCACCATAGTTCCGGATTTTCTTCCCTTTAATTTGGCGGAAGCCGGGGTAGGTGCGAGACGACCGGACCGGCGGGGTAGCAACAACGGTCCTCCTCCGGACAGCGAGTACTCCTCTCGGTTGGAATCTTTTGCGGGGGAGGAAACTCTTGGGTTGACCTAAGGTTGAACTTGATCGACGGCTTCTCGGCTTCGGATACTTTGTTTGTCGGCGCGAAAAGAGAAACGTCGGTGATCTTGACATTCGTGTTCTCGAATCCTTGTCCAAACCAGGATGATCCCATTGTCGGGCGGCTCATCCTTGTAAACGGCGAAGTCGAGTCCATTGGTGAAGGAGAAAATCGGCTTTGGGGCTTCCATTTTGCGGGGTAGATTCGATTGTCGGTCCGAGTTATGCTTCTTTTCATCGGGACGAAAAGAAAGGAATCGAAAAGAGTCCGAACACATTCTTGTTCATATATTTATAAGGAGAAGTTATTTGTTAAAGGAGTCATTCATTAGAGGGTTCGTTTATTTAGAACAGAATGTTCAAAGGTGTAGAGAAGATGAATCTGATTCAGAGTTGGAAAGGAAAAGAAAGTCTTATGCAAGACTTCTCGACTCGAAGGATCACTCCTAAACTAACACTTATCGGGGATCCACCCCACCTCAGAAATAAGGTAGAAGGATCTCGGAACCTCTCTGTTTAGTGGTGTCTAAACAGTGGCTCCTAAATCCAAGAGAATGTTGGCTATACTCGTTCAAGGTAGAAATGAACATAGTATTCCAACGGAAAGAAGGGTAGCTTGATCCACAAGGGACATGGATACACTACCGATTTTTGAAAGCAGAATTATCCGATTAAAATGGAGAGAGGAATTGTCCCCAGCGGAGTCGCCAGAAATTGTACGGCTTATTTTTTAGGTTGTGTGTTAAATTTTGAAAAGGGGTCGCCTAACAGAAATTGTCGGCGAATTTTTAATTTAATTTAAATAAATAATTTGAAAAGTAATATTTGATTTGGAAAGTAATTTTAAGTTTAAAAATTTTTAAGATATGAAATCAAACTGATCTCACATCCCGAATAGTTTATATAAACGAGCATCGCATCATAAACTGTGTATCTATCTCGAAGAATATACACACTGTTTGGTGATGGGGCTCGATTAAATAAACTAGAAGATTTGTGACATCCGTTTGGTCCGCGAACCAATTTTATAAGCCGACAAATTCCTCGTTTAATATGAAAGCATTAAACGGGGTTTATATTATCACAGGTTCTTTAAAATTCCTATAAGGGCAAGCCCCTATAGTTAATTACATCTTAAGTGACGGGAATCACCTAAGAAAACTCTCGATAGTAATCGATAATTCGCTCTCGAGAATTTCAAAGTTTAGGGTTTTCGAGGATTGAATTTTGGAATTTTAATAGGGAATGGATCAAATTTGGAACATTTTATTTTGGGAATTCAAAGGAAGAAAGGTAGGAGAAATCACGGATTCGAAGCGAACTTCGGTAATTCTCGATTATCCTATTGTTTGGCTTGGATTTAGGAAAGTCCTAATATTTATTTAATGTTTTGATCTTGCTAATTTTAATAAATTAGGACTTATATTTGTATGATAAAATCATACAAATAGCCTCGAAAATGTGAGGGTTTATGTCGTATCGGACGACTACCTCGGAATCCTAAGACCGGTTAGGGCTTAATTTGCAATGCAAATGCCTAACAAAAGGTTGAGAATTTATGTTGCACTAGTGCAAACTACCTCGAAGTCCTATGGCTTGGTTATTTAATTCTAAGAAAGTTCTGCTGAATTAGACTCGAAGTTTTCGTTGATGACGATGGTCGTGCTTGCCCACTATGCTCCGAGCTCCTTGTTGTTGCAGAGGTTTAGTTATAGAAGACGAAAATCGAGGGATGAGAAAAGTGTTACGGTTTAGAGAAGTCTTAAAATCCAAGTGTTTTTAATATTTTAATTAAAACAAATTTTAAAGTTGATTATAACGACACGGTTAAGATCCCACGGTTCCATCCTTCCGGCATCGTTATTTTTATCGGATTCACTTAGTCCGGATGAATTTGCTAAACTCAACTGAATGAGTTCCACACTTTCATTTAGACAGTGGGAAATCCAGTTAGCAACACGTAGGTTACATCATCCGAGGTATTCCCGATCATCCAACAGGACATTTTAATTTAGTTGTAATTGTAGTTTTGTGTTCTGTTTGTGATTAAATTTTGAGTTATTTTATATTTTGAAATATTGTGGCGGTGAATTTTATCTTGCAATGACTTTTAATTTAGTTTTGGTTTCAATGTTAGGGACTATCCTAAAGGTGTGAGTTTTCATGCAACAGTTATTATCATGCAAGAAAAGTAGGTGCGATGCGATTAAATAAATTGCAAGAAAGTAAATTGCAATAAAATAAAAGTGTACTTGGAGGGTCTTCCCGTCATCCCAAGCTGCACTTAAAACACAATTAGAATATTTAAGCAAGTTCCTAGGTAAAGCTAAGGGAAAGGTTATGGTTTTCTACCAAAATTCCTAATCCTATAGATACTCATTTCTATGACGTCCAGTGTTCTTTCGTTTTGGTTTAAGGATGATTTTCTTCATCGAAGAACAATTAAGTTCAATTGTTCTTATAAGTATCCTATCATATTGAGAAAGTGTTTAAGAAGAATCTTAAACATCTTTTCAATACTGCTTAGGATTGTTTTAAAGTCCAGAATGGATTTAATTAATCAGGTGAAGTAATCGTCCGAGGTTTAGTTTAGTTTTGTTGTTAGCTTGCTCAGTGAACAAGGACATTTGAATATCCTATAAGTGAAGAAACATTTCATTTAATGTTCTGTTTAGGAGTTATGGTAACCAGAGCTTTCGAGGCAAATCGATGTTCAAATGGTTTGTGATTTAATTTAATTTCGATTATCGGATTTAAATTTGGAATAGTGTTCAAGTTACTTCATATTTAATTTCTTTATGTCTTAGGTGATGTTATTTAATTCAATTTAATTTAACTTTAATTTAATTTGGTTTAGTTTTAATTTTGATTTTTAATTTTAATTTTAATTTTAATTTTAATTTTAATTTTAATTTTTATTTTTATTTGATTTTATTTTATTTTTATTTTATTTTAATTTAATTTAATTTTAATTTAATTTAATTTAATTTAATATGTTTTAATTTAATTTAATTTAATTTAATTTAATTTAATTTAATTTAATTTAATTTAATTTAATTTAATTTAATTTAACTTAATTTAATTTAATTTGATTTAATTTAATTTAATTTAATTTAATTATTTATTTATTATTTTTTAATTTTATTTTATTTAATTTAATTTAATTTAATTTATTTAATTTAATTTAATTTATTTAATTTGTTTGATTTAATTCAATTTAATCTTTAATTTAATTTTATTCTTAATTTTAGTTTAATTGAAAATCTAAAAAGAGTTTAATAATTTACTTTTAATTTAATTTGTTGATTAAGTCCTTTCGACATTTTAAAACTTAAATTTGAATTATCATTTTAATTAGGAATTAAATATTATTGAGATGATTAATTTAGGGATTTTTAAATTAAAGAATAAATTTCTTCCTAATAACATCCCTATTTTAATAATTCTAAATTCATTATTCTCCCAAATTTAATCAATTATTTAATTAAAGTTTATTTCAATTATTTTAAATTGTTTAGTAGGTTTCTACCCTTTAATTATTTAAATCTCAATCATCCAAATCAGATTAAGGTCAAATATTTTACATGTTAATTTTATTAAACCTAAAGTTTTAATTAAGGGTTAAAATTTTTAATTACCATTTTGCCCTTCAAGCTTAATAATTTCATAACTCACTAAATTGAGCTTAAATGAACTTGAAATTTTTATGTAGACTTCACTCGTATGCCAATAAAGATATGAGAGGAGAAAATGTGATTTTTCCGTATTTAATTTATTTATGTAATTATTTTTGGTAGAAAATAGAGATTTCAAGGAAAATTTAATAATATGACCAGGGAAAATTTATATCCTTAAGAAAATTATGAGACATTCCTAATGACTAGAGGACCACTTGGACCAATTTTGGTGATTTTTTGAATTATATTATTTTTATTATAATTATTTTAAGTTTTGGAGTATTAATTAATTTAAAAATAAAATAAAGGTTAAAAAATGAAATTTATATTTTTCAAAAATCTCTCTGATATCAAGGAAATCAGAGAATCAATTTTTGCAATTTTCTGATTTTTTTTTGATTTATTATAATTATTTTAGTGAAAATACTAGAAAATACATTTTTTTTTAATTTTAAAATTACCCTATGGCTTTAAAATTTAATATCTCATTAAATAGACCTAAGAAAAATATGAGATTTGTTCCTAAGTGATTAAAATTCAAAATTTGACATTTTGGTGAATTTTATTATTTTTATGATTTTTATTATTTTTTAATTATTAAAATATTAAAATAATGCAAAAAATTAATTTTTTTAGAAAATTGAAATTTTAATTTTCTTAAATTCCCTTGATATCAGAGAGGCTCCAAAACAAATTTGGTGAACTTTTGAAAGGTATTTTGAAAGTTATGAATTTTAAAAGTTTAAAATGGCTAAATGCGCTTAATCAACCCATTTAAGTAGGCTAACCAAGTCCAATTGACTTCAAATTTTTATGGTGGGTTCCTCTGATCCTAAAGGTCAGTGAAGAATTGATTTCAAGTCAATTTGATGTATGGTTATCTCTAATTAATTAAGGAACTATTTTGAGTGTTTAAGCCAATCAGGGTTATTTTAAATAAACTAATCCAAGATCTATTTTTCCTAGGGTCCTCTGGTCATAAGAAACATCACCAAATTTTCCTAGAATTTATTTCACAACATACTAATTATTTGAATTAAAATACTCAAAACAGTAACATGAATTTAAAAAATCAATAACTTCTCATAGGGATGGCTCTCGACTTTGGAAAATTCATGGAATGTTCCCAAATTCGGAGGCTTCAAAAGCCCTATGGTCTCATGCCATGGTGAATTTCCTATATGCATGGAGAATTAAAACAATGCAGAAGGGAAATAAATCATTAAAAATAAAATACTTGATGAAATTAAATGATTTCTTTTCCACATTATTCTCCTCTCGTTCACCGAGCAAGAGGGTATTTTTATTTTATTTTTCTGATTTTCCTACACAAAGTTATGGATTTTTGAAGTTTAGGAATTAAATAAATGAAAAATACCCTAATTTTCTATTTATCCACGCGGCGCCGCGTCAACCTCGGCAGACTCCGAAACGCCGCGTGGCGCTCTCCGATTCGACGCCGCCATCCGACTCGGCGCTCCGGGGCCCGTTGTGTCGTTCCGTCTCCCGATCCGGCGCGATCCTCGGCCGTCCGTCCGCGCGTGTATTAAATGAACGGCATCCGTTCATCATCCCCGTGCGTCCTTACCCGAGAGTCGTCCGTCTTCTGTGCCTAAGATCTCATTCGATACTCGACCAAATTTAACGTTCTTATGCTCTATGGATTCGTCTCGAGAAGACGAACACATCCATACGGTTTATGTGGCATGAAATTGACTCAATGAAAATGGAGAATGTTCAGAAGATCGGGAAGAAGAGTGAGGCCATACCTTTGCTCAGAGAAGTGTGGCTTCGATCTAAGGGTTGTGTCACCTTCGATTGGATCCCAGCAAGCTCCAGATGATGTCCCTTAGCCTGGTGAATTGTCTAGGTAGAATTTCGACCACAGCCGATCACAAAGCTTGGAGGCTGGAGCAACTGGGTGGCCTGGAGATGGGGCTTTCAGTGGGGAACTTCTCCTCTTGGTCCAGTGAAGGTGTAAGACCAGTCAATTTGAGGATTGGATCACTGTGGCAAAGTGTCCTCGGTTTTGGGTGAAATTTCGGCTGAGAAATTGGATTCTATTGGTGGGGATTAGGGCAAATCGAGATCGGGGATCAACTCGCTCTAAGGATGGAGAAGGGTTTGGAACAATTTTGGCGCAGTTTCGGTAAGGTTTATGCAACTCTCCTCTCATGGCCGCGAGGGGGTCGGGTTTAAATAGAGGTGGTCGGAGGGCCTCGCGGGGATGGCCAAGGGTCGGGATCGACTGCTCCGGGCATGGGAAGAACGGCTACAATGGCTATCGGGGATGGGGCAGCTCAGCGAGTGAGAATTTCAAGTTTGGGCTCACATGTGAGCTCTCGGGTGTGGTGTTTTCCAGCGACCTGGTGGCTGGCCGGCCAGACATTGGTCACCATCAAGCTCAGGAAGGTCAGGGCTGGGGCTTAGTGTATTCAATTGGCAGTTGCCAAGTGTAAAAATGGTTGGATCAAAATGGAAAGGGAATATGGCTAATTTTGGCTAAGTTTGGTCAACCCATTTGTTTGGGCTGGGTTCACCTCCCCATGGCTAGCCTTGGGCTGAGAAGATCAGTTAGGTTAGCCGATCGAAAGGTGGTGATGTCCTTATCCAAGAATATTTGGATTAAATCTTGGTTAAGGGGTATCATGGGTGAGGTTAATGACTTTTAGGAATTAAGGAAAGCTCCCTCTCCTCTTACCCAATGTGGTATGGTCACATGTCAAACAATTCACATGGCTTGCATGTGGCTTAAGAATGGCTTCATGGCTCACCTTCGGCTTGGGAAAAGTTGAGTCAATTTCATGGAAATGGATTTAAGAAAAATTTTGGTATTTAGGGGTGATTTGGCATGAGGCTTGATTTGGAATTATTTGATGATGGGATTGGAACTTAGGGAATGGCTTTGATTAAATGGATGGCAAATGGAAATGTCATGTGGGCTTTAGGGTAGATTTTGGGCTCTTTGAAATGGTTTTAGATGGGCTTTTAAAATGGTTTAGGGAAGTGGGCTTTCGGATTTTAAAATGGATTTTAGGATGAAATTTTGGCAAAGGCTTGGGCCAAATAATTGTTGGGTTTGGTTTAAGGATGTGTCATGAGTGATTTGAAACAAGTTTGGAGTGATTTGGGTTTGATTTGGACCCTTTGGTGAATGGGCCAATGTAGGTCAAATTGGGCTAACTTGGGCCAATGTTGGGCTAGGGTTGAAATTGATGTAAAATAAATGTTGGGAAATGTTTATGGGAGTGTTTCAAAGAGTTTTTGGCTTTGGTTGGGTTTTGATTTTGGGTTTTGGGTTCATTTGGGTTAGGTTTGGGTTTAAGTCAAAATTGGGCTTTTTGGCTTTGGATTGAATTTAAGTGGGGTTTGGGTCTAAATGTTGGGCAAATCATGTTAGTGTTTTGTTTGTGGGAATGTTAAGGAAGGTTTAGAAAAGATTTGGGGTCGACTGGAGCTGAATTGGGTGAGTTTGGGTTAGGTTTGGGTCATGGGTCCAAATTGGGCTTTAAGGCCAAAAATGGAATTGGATCCAAATGTCAATAAAATTGGACTTGGATTTGGTCTAGATTGGTGTTAGGAATGTTGAATTGAAGTTTAAAATTGAATTGGACCAGAATTTGGGTCAATTGGGTAGGTTTGGTTTGACATTGTGTTCACTTTGGGTTAAAATGGGTCAAATTGGGGGTTTTGATAAAAGTGGGGTAAATGGACAAAATTAGCCCATGGTGTAGTTGAACAAAATATAATTGGGAATATTTGGGATTTTCTGGAATTTTCTGGGAATTTTTTGAATTTTTGGATTTTTGGGTCTAGAGGGGTATTTTGGGTATTTGGAGGGTATTGGGAGGTATTTTTGGAATTTTTGGTATTTTTGGGTATGTATGATCAATTTGAGTAATGTGGGAATGCTTGGGATTGATTTTGAGGAATTTTGGGTAATTTAGGTGATTTTGCAAATTTTGGGTAGTTTCGAGAGCTTTGGGTAGGTAGGCGGGTGCGGGGTCCCGGGGTCAAAAATCGAAAATTTGGAAAATCGAAGATTGGGTAAATGTAAGTGGAATGAAATCGTTTTGGTTGAGCCATGAAGCCATATCAAGCCCACATGAGTCATGAAGGGACTCATTTGAGGCATTCACTATGTTGTTCCTAACCCTCTTAGCCAAGGGCTTAGGGGTTAAGGACCATCCATGTGAATCACCTACATGAGTCAGGAGGTCAAGTTGGGTATGGGTATGGTTTTATGTGGTGTATGAAAGTGTAGTGTATAAATGTAGTGTATGTGTAAGTCAGCCCTCACTGCGACTGTACCACCTGCAGGGCGCTCCTGAGGCCAAAGAGTCCTATAGGAACTCATCCTTTAAACTTCCACATTTGATTTCAACCTTCAGGTGATTAAGGGTCTACGATCGAGTTTGTGGAGTTTGCGAGGAGTTAAGAAGTGGTTTGAATTTCTAAGTGGTGGGTCCCAATTCTAATCCTCTAAGATAATCAAAGGAAAAGCCTAAGGCTAGATCCTAAGTACTAAAGAGAAGAAGAGAAGACCTCATCAAAAATGAGGTAAACAAACCCTTGTCGGCATATTTTTAGGTTGTGTGTTTTATTTTGAAAAGGGGTCGCCTAACAGAAGTTGTCGGCGAATTTAAATTTTAAATTTAATTTAAATATATATATAATTTAGAAAGTAGTATTTGATTTTGAAAATAATTTTAAATTTGAAAATTTTAAGATATGAAATCAAACCGATCTCACATCCCAAATAGTTTATATAAACGAGCACCGCACCACAAACCGTGTATCTATCCCTAAGGATAGACACACCGCTCGATGGTGGGGCTCGATTAAATAAACTAGAAGATTTGTGACATCCGTTTGGTCCGCGAACCAATTTTATAAGCCGACAAATTCCCCGCTTAATATGAAAGCATTAAACAGGGTTTATATTACTCGGGTTCTTTAAAATTCCTATAAGGGCAAGCCCCTATAGTTAATTACATCTTAAGTGACGAGAATCACCTAAGAAAACTCTCGATAATAATCAATAATTCTCGCTCTCAAGAATTTCAAAGTTTAAGTTCTCAAAGGATCGAAGTTTGGAATTTCAATAGGGAATGGATCAAATTTGGAACATTTTGTTTTGGGAATTCAAAGGAAGAAAAGTAGGAGAAATCACGTATTCGAAGTGAACTTCGGTAATTTCCGACTATCCTATTGTTTGGCTTGAGTTTAGGAAAGTCCTAATATTTATCTAAATGTTTTGATCTTGCCGATTTTAATTAATTAGGACTTATATTCGTATGACACAATCATACAAATAGCCTCGAAGATGTGAGGGTTTATGTCATATCGGACGACTACCTCGGAATCCTAAAAACCGGTTAGGGCTTAATTTGCGAGGCAAATGCCTAACAAAAGGTCGAGGATTTATGTTGCACTGAGCAAACTACCTCGAAATCCTATGGCTTGGTTGTTTAATTCTAAGAAAGTTTTGTTGATATAGATTCAAGTTTTATTGACGATGATGGCCGTGCTACCCACCATGCTCCAAGCTCCTTGTTGTTGCAGAGGTTTAGTTTTAGAAGTCATAAATCAGAGGATGAGAAAAGTGTTTTGGTTTAGAGAAAATCTTAATTTCTAAGTGTTTTCAATATTTTAATTAAAACAAATCTTAAAGTTGATTATAACGACACCGGTTAAGATCCCACGGTTCCATCCTTCCGGCATCATTATTTTTATCGGATTCACTTAGTCCGGATGAATTTGCTAAACTCAATCGAATGAGTTCCACACTTTCATTTAGATCGCTGGAAATCCCATTAAGAACACGTAGGTTACATCATCTTAGTGTATTCTCGATCATCCAACATGACGTTTTAATTTAGTTGTAATTGTAGTTTTGTGTTCCGTTTGTGATTAAATTTTGAGTTGTTTTATATTTTGAAATGTTGTGGCGGTGAATTTTATCTTGCAATGACTTTTAACTTAGTTTTGGTTTCGGTTTTAGGGACTATCCTAAAGGTGTGGGTTTTCATGCAACAGCTTGTTTATCTTGCAAGAAAAGTAAGTGCGATGCGATTAATGAAATTGCAATAATGTAAATTGCAAGAAAGTAAATTGCAATAAAATAAAAGCGTACCCTGGAGGGTCTTCCCGTCACTCCAAGTCGCACTCGAAACACAATTAGAATATTTAAGCAAGTTCCTAGGTAAAGCTAAGGGAAGGGTTATGGTTTTCTACCAAATTCCTAATCCTATAGCTAGTCATTTCCTATGACGTCTAGGTTCTTGTGTTTTGGTTTGAGGACAATTTTCTTTATCAAAGAATAATTAAATTTAGTTGTTCTTATAAACATCCTATCATATCGAGGAAGTGCTTAAGACAAATCTTAAACATCTTTTCAATATTTCTAGGATTGTTTTAAGTCCAAATGAATTTAATTATATAAATGAATTAATCGTCCGGGATTCAAATTTTGTTGCTCTTGCTCGATGAACTAGTGACATTTGAATATCCTATAGGTGAAGTAACATTTCATTTAATATTCTATTTAAGAGTTATGACAACTAAAGCTTTCGAGGGTAAATTGTTGTTCAAATGGTTTGTGATTTAGTTTAATTTCAATTAATGGGTTTAAATTTGGAATAGTGTTCAAGTTATTTTAGATTTATTTTGAATTCTTTATGTCTTTAGTGATGTTATATTTAATTCAACTTAATTTAATTTAATTTAATTTAATCTTTAATTTAATTTAATTCAATTTAGTTTGATTTGATGTTAAATTAAATTAATTTGATTTAATTTAATTTAATTTAATTTAATTTAATTTAATTTAATTTAATTTAATTTAATTTATTTTTTATTTTATTTTATTTAATTTAATTTATTTAATTTAATTTAATTTAATTTTTAATTTAATTTTATTTTTAATTTTAATTGAAATTTTTTTTTTAAAAAAGTTTAATAATTTGATTTTAGTTTAATGATTAAGTCTTTTAATATTTTGAATTTGAGTTATCATTTTAATTAAGAATTGAATATTAATGAGATAATTAATTTAGGGATTTTTAAATTAAAGAATAAATCTCTTCCTAATAATATCCCTATTTTAATAATTCCAATTTTATTATTCTTCCCAAATTTAATCAATTATTTAATTAAGGTTTAATCATTTTAAATTGTTTAATGGATTTCTACCCTTTAATTATTTAAATTTCAATCATCCAAATCAGATTAGGATCAAATATTTTACTTGTTAATTTTTTTATTAAACCTAAAGTTTTAATTAAGGGTTAAAATTTTAATTACCACTTTACCCTTTAAGCTTAATAATTTCATAACTCACTAAATTGAACTCAAATGAACTTGAAATTTTTATGTGACTTCACTCATATGTCAATAAAGACATGAGAGGAGAAAATGTGATTTTTCCGTATTTAATTTATTTATATAATTATTTTTGGTAGAAAATAGAGATTTAAAAGGAAAATTTAATGACATGACCAAGGAAAGTTTCTGTCCTTAAGAAAATTAGGGGACATTCCTAATGACTAGAGTGACCACTTGGACCAATTTTAGTGATTTTTTGAATTAAATTATTTTTATTATAATTATTTTAAGTTTTGGAGTGTTAATTAATTTAAAAATAAAATAAATGTTGAAAAATGAATTTTATATTTTTCAAAAATCTCTCTAATATCAGGGAAATCAGAGAAGCAAATTTTGAAATTTTCTGATTTTTCTATGATTTATTATAATTATTTTAGTGAAAATGCTAGAAAATACATTTTTTTAATTTTAAAATTACCCTAGAGCTTTAAAATTTAATATCTAACTAAATAGTACCTAAGAAAAATATGGGGTTTGTTCCTAAGTGATTAAAATTTAAAATGTGACATTTTGGTGAATTTTATTATTTTTGTGATTTTTATTATTTTTTAATTATTAAAAATATTAAAATAATATTAAAAATCAACTTTTTTTGAAAATTGAAATTTTAATTTTTTTAAATTCCCATAATATCAAAGAGGCTCCAAAACCAATTTGGTGAATTTTTGCAAGATATTTTGAAAGTTATGAATTTTTTAAAGTTTAAAATGACTAAGTGGCTTAATCAACCCAATTAGTAGAGGCTAACCAAATCCAATTGACCTCAAATTTTTATGGTGGGTTCCTCTGATCCTAAAGGTCAGTGGAGAATTGATTTCAAGTCAATTTGATGTATGGTTAGCTTCTAATTAATTAGAGATCCATTTTGGGTGTTTATGCCGATTAGGGTTGTTTTAAATGAACTAACTTCAAAACCTATTTTTCCTAGGGTCCTACGGTCATAAGGAACATCACCAAATTTTCCTAGAATTTATTTCACAACATGCTATTTATTGGAATTAAAATACTCAAAACAATAACATGAACTTGAAAAATCAATAACTTTTCATAGGGATGGCCTCGACTTTGGAAAATTCGGGGAATGTTCCCAAATTCGGAGGCTTCAAAAGCTCCTATGGTCTCATGCCATGGTGAATTGTATAAATGCATGGAGAATTAAAAATATGCGAGAGAGTAAATAAATTATTAAAAATAAAATACTTGATGAAATTAAATGATTTCTTTTCCACATTATTCTCCTCTGTTCACTGAGCAAGAGGGTATTTTTATTTTATTTTTTTGATTTTTCTACACAAAGTTATGAATTTTTGAAGTTTAGGGAATTAAATAAATCAAAAAAATCCCTAATTTTCTATTTATCCACGCGGCGCCGCGTCGACCTCGAGCGACTCGAAACGCCGCGTGGCGCGCTCCCATTCGACGCCGCCATCCGACTCGGCGCTCCGGGGCCCGCCGTATCGTTCCGTCTTCGATCCGACGCGATCCCTGGCCGTCCGTCTGCGCGTGTATTGGATGGACGACATCCGTTCATCGTCCCCAAGTGTCCTCACCCGAGAGCCGTCCACACTAAATCCACTAATATCTCACTCGATACTCGATGGATTTTCATGTTCTTATGCTTCTATGGATTCGTCTTGAAGAGACGAACACATCTATACGGTTATCATGCATTGAAATTAAAGCATTTGAAATGGAGAATCTCCGAAGCTCGGGATGAAGAATTAGCTCGTACCTTTGCTCGGAGAAGTGTGCCTTCGATGCGAGGGTTGTTGCACCTTCGATTGGATCCCGACGAAGCTCCGAATGAAGTCTCCCGGTGCAGTGAATTGTACAAGTATGATTTCGACCACGGCCGATCACAAAGCTTGGAGGGCCTAGAGCAGCTGGGTGACTCGGAGATGGGGCTTTCTGTCGGTGGACACCTTCCCTCGGTCCGGTGAAGGTGTAGAACCAATCAATTTGGGGATTGGCTCAGCTGTGGAGAAGTGTCCTGGTTTTGGGTGGAATTTCGGTTGAGAAATCGGATTTTGTCGATGGGGATTAGGGCAAATTGACACTCGGGGATCAACTCGCTCTAAGGGTGGAGAAGGGTTTGGAACAATTTTGGCGGAGTTTCGGCAAGGTTTGTGCAACTCTTCTCTCATGGCCGTGAGGGGGTCGGGTTAAATAGAGGTGGTCGGAGAGCCTCGCGGGGATGGCCGAGGGTTGGGATCGCTGCTCCGGTCATGGGAAGAACGGCCATGGTGGCCATTGGGCATGGGGCGACTCGACGAGGTGGAATTCCAAAGTTTGGCTCCTCCCGAGGTCTCGGCCATGGTGTTTTCCGGCGACCCGGGCGGGTGGCCGGCGAGCATGGGTTACCCTCGGGTCCGAGTGGGTCGGGGCTAGAGGATTGTGCGATCGATTGGCAATTGCCATGTGTAAAGTCTTTGAATTAAAATGGAATGGGGAAGGGGTCATTTTGGCTTCAATTTGGTCAACCCATTGGTTTGAGTTGGGTGCACCTCCCCATGGCCCGATTTTGGGCTGAGAGGATCGGTTGGGTCGACCAAGAGAGAATGGTATGGTCTCTATCCATGATGAGGTGGCTAAACATGGTTTAGTGTGTGTCATGAATAAGGTTAAAAAGGCTTAATGAAAGATTAGGAAAGGAGCCCCTCCTTTTACCATTAATGGCATGGTCACATGCCAAACTTTCATGGCTTCATATGGCTTGTGAATGGCTCATTCATGGCTCCATTTGGCTTGGGAAAAGTTTAGTCAACTTCATAAAAATGGATTTT
Organism: Papilionanthe hookeriana x Papilionanthe teres; assembly: GCA_022702705.1. NCBI lineage: Eukaryota > Viridiplantae > Streptophyta > Magnoliopsida > Asparagales > Orchidaceae > Papilionanthe > Papilionanthe hookeriana x Papilionanthe teres. The sequence continues at coordinate 172,128,776 of CM040424.1, forward strand.
AAGGATTTTGGACATTTTGGTGGAAAGTTGGATGAAGCTTTATTTAGAATTATTTGATCATTGGATTAGGACTTAGGGATGATTTTAATTGAATGCATGATGAAGAGAATTTGTCATATGGGCCTTAGATTGATTTTGCCCTTTGGATTTTGGTGGAGATGGGCTTTAGGAAGGTTTAAGAAAGTGGGCTTTTGGTTTGGAAATAAATTTATGGATGGGGAATTTGTGAAGTATTGGGCAAACAAATGTTGTTTTTAGCTCATGGATGAGTCATGAGTGACTTGAAGCAAATTGGGAGTGATTTGGGTTTGAATTGGGTTGAATTTGGGTTCTTTTGGTGAATGGGCCAACATAGGCCCAAGTGGGCCAAGTTGGGCCAATGTTGGGCTAGGGTTGAAATTGATGTAAAATAAATGTTGGGAAATGTTTATGAGAGTGTTTCAAAGAGGTTTTGACTTTGGTTGGGCTTTGATTTTGGGGTTTGGGCTCATTTGGGTTAGGTTTGGTTTTAGGTCGAAATAGGGCCTTTTAGCTTTGAGTTGAAGTTGAGTGGGGTTTGGGTCTAAATGTTGGGCAAATCATGTTAGTGTTTTGTTTGTGGGAATGTTAAGGAAGATTTGGAAAAGATTTGGGGTTAATAGGAGTTGAATTGGGTGAGTTTGGGTTAGGTTTGGGTCATGGGTCCAAATTGGGCTTTAAGGCCAAAAGTGAAATTGGATCCAAATGTCAATCAAATTGGACTTGGATTTGGTCTAGATTGGTGTTGGGAATGTTGAATTGAAGTTTAGAATTGAATTGGACCAGAATTTGGGTCAATTGGATAGGTTTGGTTTGACATCGGGTTCACTTTGGGTTAAAATGGGTCAAATTGGGGGTTTTGACAAAAGTAGGGTAAATTGACAAAATTGGCCCATGGTGTAGTTGGACAAAATGAAATTGGGAATATTTGGGATTTTCTGAAATTTTCAGGAATTTTCTGAATTTTTGGATTTTTTGGGTTAAGGGGGTATTTTGGGTATTTGGAGGGTATTGGGAGGTATTTTTGGAATTTTTGGTATTTTTGGGTATGGATGATCAATTTGAGTGGAGAGAAATGTTTGGGATTGATTTTGGGGAATTTTGAGCAATTTAGGTGATTTTGCAAATTTTGGGTAGTTTCAAGGGTTTTGGGTAGGCTAGACGGGTGTAGGGTTCCGGGGGTCAAAAATTGAAAATTTGGAAAATTGAAGATTGGGTGAATTTGAGTGGAATGCAGTCATTTTGGTTGAGCCATGAAGTCACATCAAACTCACATGAGCCATGAAGGGACTCATTTGAGGCATCCACTATGTTGTTCCTAACCCTCTTAGCGAGCGGCTTAGGGGTTAAGGACCATCCATGTGAATCACCTACATGAGTCAGGAGGTCAAGTTGGGTATGGGTGTAGTTTTAGGAGGTGTGTGGAAGTGTAGTGTGTAGGTGTAGTGTATAAGTGTAGTGTGTGTGTAAGTCAGCCCCTCACCAGACCAGGCCACCCAGGGCAGTCCTAAGGCCAAAGAGTCCTATAGGAACTCATCCTTTAAACTTCCACATTTGATTTCAACCCTCCAGGTGATTAGGGGTCTACGGTCGAGGTTTGTGGAGTTTGCGGGGAGTTTAGAAGTGGTTTGAATTTCTAAAAGGTGGGTCCCAATTCTAGTCCTCTAAGATAGTCAAAGGAAAAGCCTAAGGCTAGATCCTAAGCACTAAAAAGAAGAAGAGAAGACCTCATCAAAAATGAGGTCAACAACCCTCTCATTGCCTCCTTCTATATCTCTTTCGTACTCACTCTCTCCCCCCTCTCTTTCACACTTTATTCCACCTCTTTTTATCTCTCGCATTCTCTCTTTATCTTTCTCTTTTGTTACTCCCTTTATCCCTCACTGACTCTCTCTTGCTCTCCCTCCTGCTTTCACTCTTTTCATCCCTCTCTTTCTCCTGCTCTTTTTATCTCCCTCACTCTTGCTCCATCACTTGCTCGATCAATCATTGCATCTCTTCCACTCTCTCTTTCCTCATTATCACTTCTCTCTTTTTCTCTCTCGTACTCTCCTCCTTTCTCCCTCCTACTTTCTCTCTTTTTTGTTTCACTCTCACTCTTGCTCACTCAGTCCCTCTCTCTTTCTCATTCTGTATTCATCCACTCGCACTTACTTTCTCTTCTACTACAGTCTCACCACTCTCTCCTTTCAATCCCTCACACTCGTGCAATATCTCCCTCACATACCCTCTCCCTCCCACTCTATCCCCAACCATCTCTCCGAGTCCTTCCCTATTTTCCACTATCTCTCCATATCCCTCTTGTACCCTATCATTTCCTACATCCCTTTATCTCAACCATACATCTTCCCTTACATTCTCTCTCTCTCTCAATATTTTTAGCTCCCTTTCTTTATCTTCCCCACACTCTCTTTCCTCCTCCATTTCTTATTACTATTTTTCTCTATCTCCTCCTTTTCTTTCTATTATCCCTCTACTTGCTCTTTTTTCTCTACTAAAGAAATAAAGAGAGTAAGGGATAGAATGAATGGTAAAAAGAAAGAGAGAGAAATAGAGGGAGGTTGTGAGAGAAATAGAGTTAAGGAAAAGTGAGAGAAGAGAGAGTAAGTGAAAGGAATGGGAGAGAGCGATGAAGAAAATGAGATGGAAGGAGGGAGATTGGTTAAGTGCAAGAGGAGAGAGAGAGAGAATGATAGGGGAAAGGGAGAAAAAGAGGGAAGGAGTGTGAGATTGAGATAGGGAGAGAGAGTAAGAGAATGAGTTAAAAGGAGAGAAGGAGAGAAGGAGAGAGGGAGTAAGGGAGAGAGAGGGAGAGAGATTGTGATAGAGAGCGTGGGATGGTGGGTAGCGGAGGGAGAGAATGAGAGAGAGGGCTAGAGAAATGGAGAGGAAGAGCGATAGGGAAATAAATAAAAAGTGAAAGTGAGAGAAAAGAAAGCATAAGAGAGGGAATGAGAGAGAGCGATAGAGAAAAAGTGAGGGAGAGATAGGGAGTGAATGAGTGAGTGAACGAATGAGTGCAAGAGGAGAGAAAGGCGAAAAAAGATAGGGAGGGATGGATTGAATGAGAAAGGTATCGAGGAGGAAGGAGAGAAGTATGAGACAAAATAATAAATAATGGATGCATATGAGGAGAGAGAGCAAGATGTGTGAGAAATTAAAAGATATGGTGTAAGGGAGGGAGTGTGAGAGAGAGTATGATAGATAGAGGGAGAGAAATAGTAAGTAAAGAGAGGGAAGAAAGGGAGATAGAAGAAAGAGCAAGAGAAAGAGATAGAGAGGGGGCAAAAATGAGCATAAAATAATCAAGAGAGATGAAATAAAGAGTGAAGGAGAGAGAGTAAGAGAGAGAGTTAAGATAGGGATTGAAGAGTGAGCGAAGGGAGTGAGGGTGAGAGGGTAAGGTAGAAATCAAGAGAGAAATTAGACTCAAGGAGGATAGAGCAAAAGATAGTGAGTGTGAGGTAGATAAGGGTAGATATTGAGGGAAATATGGAGAGAGAGTTTGTCAAAGAAAGCAAGAAGAGAGTAATAGAGAAAGAAAAAGTGATAATGCATAAATAGAGAAAAGAGTGAGTGAGAAAGAGAGAGATGGATGTAGGTTGTGAGAGGGATGGAAGAGAGTGGGAATGAGAGAGGACGAGAGAGTGAAGGAAGATATGGAGAGTGAGTGAGAGGGATGGAGGGGGTACATAATGAGATTTAGTGGGAGAGAAAGGGGGGATGAATTGGAAGAGAGTGAGAGGGAGTGAGGGGGAGAGTATGTGTGAGAGATAAAGAAAGAGCAAGAGAGGGAGAGAGAGGGAGGGAAGGAATGAAAGGAGTGGGGGAGAGTGGGAGAGAATGATTGAGATGAGAGAGAGGAGCGAGCTCAATTGAAGAGAGAGTGAATGATAAAGAGTGAATATGGAGCAAGAAAGAGAGAGGGAATGAGGAAGTATGTGTGAGAGTGAAACTAAGGAGATAAGAAGAGGGAACGAGAAAGCGAGAGTGTGTGTGAGAGAAATAGAGGGAAGAGAGGCTGACTGAAGAGAGAGCAGGAGAGAGGGAGAGGTGAGCGAGCGAGAGAGCGAGCAAGAGATAGGGAGATAAGGAGAGCAGGAGAAAGTGGCGGGATGATAGGAGTGAAAGAGGGAGGGAGAGCGAAAAAGTGACTGTAAAAAGAGAGAGCAGAAGAGAGTGTGAGAGAGAGATGAAAAGAGGTGGATTAGAGAGAGAGAGAGAGGTGAGGATGAGTAAGAAAGAATGATAGAAGGATGTATTGAGAGGGTTTAAAGAGAGATGAAAAGAGGTGGACTAGAGAGTGAGAGAGAGGATAGGATGAGTAAGAAATAAAGATAGAAGGAATTGAGAGGATTTAAAGAGAGAGCATAAAAGAGAATGGAAGAGAGAGTGGAAGTGACAGTGAGTTAGGAGAAAGTCTGAGGAAAGATCAAGCAAGAGTAAATGAGTGAGGGGTAAAGGTGACGGAGAATAGGAAATTGTTAAGAGAGAGAGAGGGAGATGGAGAGGGATAATGGTGTGAGGAAGAGAGAGAGTTGGAGTGGTGGATATAGGAAGATAAGTGAAGAGAGAGAAAAGAGAGAAAGAGAGAGTGAGAGAGACTAATATAATCAAAAGTGAGACAAAGTAAGAAAGGGATAGTTTGAAAAAGGGAGTATTAGATGGCAAGAATAAGGAAGAGAGTGAGGAGGAGGGAGAGATAGAGTGAGCGAGAAAGAGAAAAATAATAAATAATGAGATGGATATGATGGGAGAGAGCAAGATGTAAGAACAATTGAGAGAGTGTGTGTGAGGGAGGGAGAGTGAGAGACAGAGGTAAAGAAAGAATGATTTTGCTAATCGCGGTAAAGAAAGAATGATTAGCAAAACAAAATGTCTTCACTGAACCGTTCGGTAATTCCGCATACCAATCAAAGGCGATCCCTGACAGGCTGCTGACAAACTGTCGGAAGAGTAAAGCATCACTTCCGCCGGCATTGCAACAACTGACACGAAAATGTGCAACATGCTTGCCGAGGGTTTCGGTTCCATCGAAGGTCTTGAACGAGAGGTGGTACGAAGCCTTTCGGATATTGGACGACGTCGAATTCTTCGGGGTAAGGTCTACCCGTCCGAATGGATGTCCCGCTCTTTGATTGTGCCAAGGCTTCTCGCACTGCTTGTTCCACCATGCTCTTGATATCCTTTTCCGGAATCATTCTTTGTGTTGCATCATTTTTTAATTGATCATCCCAGTTGACGGATGTAATCTCCTTTCCTCCGTCTCTGATGTGAATAACTTCGGGGGTGTTTCTCTTTGGGGTTGAACCCGACTGCGGAGAGTGGCTAGAGGCTGCGACCATCTCTTCCATCCTTTTTGCCATTTGGGCGATCGTATCATCTTTCTCCCGAAGCTACATCCTCATTACTTCCGGCTCCTCTCTTCTGCAATTGCGAGGAGCACCTTGTGAAGTCGACGAAGCTCGTGTTTCAACCATGTTAATTTCGCATATTCATCATCCATGAACTCGACGAGTCGACTTCATCTCCGAATTTTCTTTTCTTTCTTTTGCTAATCGCCGAATATCGGTTCTTAACTTTTCCATAGCATCTTCTAGTGGTCTTTTCTGTACATCTTTGCAGTCATGCGATAGCTGTCGGGTTTCCTTCTCATGAGTCCCCTTCACTGCGGTAGCACTTTCTTCATACTCAAGTCTCCTGACGAAACTTTCCTTCTCAGGTTGTTATTTTAATCTTAATTGTCCGGTAGTGGGACGCCATACCATCCTTCTAGCAGCAGAAGTTCTAGGACAGGATGGTCTTTCAGCCAAATTCTGGAAGGTGGTATCCCCCCTAATTTGTAGTCCTGAAACAACGACAGGTGGACTAGCTTTCATTCTCTTATTCGGCTTTTCCGCGGCGATAGCGAGTTATACTTGCGGCCCAAGACGGGACTTGGCTGGCACCCTCCCTATCCTTCTTAAAATCTTTGATACAGGGCATTTTTCCTTCTTTGCTAACTTCTCTATCAAGGTTTGCAGTCGAGCAAATGGTGTAATTCTAGCCCTTTTCTTACGGCCGTCGTTGTAATATGTGGGCTGAGGCAATGCATAAGCAATCTTGCGGACATTTTCTTCATCCTCTGCGGCGTAGAGGGGATGGAATCTACTTCCTCCCAAAAGTGGTATGTATTCAGGCAGCGGTGTATACTCGGGCAGTTCTGAGATTTCCTCTAGGAAAGCAACTTTAGCAGCTCTGACTTCTCTAGCAATCCTTGGACTTCTGTTCCTCCTCTGAGTCCGTGTCAGTGGTGGAATTCTTGAGCTGGACCCGATTTCAAAAATAGAAGGTTTTACAGGAAGATCTGTACCCTCCATGGCAACAAGTTCATCACGGTTCGAATTTCCTTCCCCTTTAGTACGGCGAAGCGGGGTAGGTGCGAGACAACTAGACCGGTGGGGGTAGCAACAACGGTCCTTTTGTGAACAACGAGTACTCCTCTCGGTTGGAATCTTTTGCAGAGGAGGGAATTCATGAGTTGACTTGAGGTTAAACTCGATCGACGGCTTCTCGGCTTGCGGTACTTTGCTTGTGAGTGAAAAGAGAGTGACGTCGGGGATTCTGATGTCGGTGTCCCCGAATCCTTGTCCGAATTGAATGATTCCATTATCAGGCAGTTCGTCCTTGAACACAGCCAGGTCCAGTCCGTTGACGATGGAGAAGATCAGTTTTGGGGCTTCCATTTCTGCAGGGCAGATTCCAAATGTTAGTCCCCGAATCGTGCTTCTTCTTGTCGTAAAACTTATGACGCAAAAGAAAGAGTCCGAACATATTCCTGTTTATCTTAGTGTATTTGTGGTATTAGAAGATAATTGTTTTTCGAAAAAGATTTGTTCGTTAGGAAGGAGAATTATTAAAAGAAGGAGAGTTGTAGGAAGGGTAAAAGGAATTGATTAGGAACTGGAAAAGGAAGAGAAAGTCTTGTAGAAACTTCTCGACCCGCAAGACCGATCCTAAACTAATACCTATGGGGCCCACCCCACCTCGGAAATGAGGTAAAAGGATCTCGGAACCTCTCTGTTTAGGGGTGTCTAAACGAGTGGCTCCTAAATCCGAGAGAATGTTGGCTATACTTGTTCGAGGTAGAAATGAACATAGCATTCCAACGGAAAGAAGGGTAGTTTGATCCACTAGGGACATGGATACGCTACCGATTTTTGAAAGCAGAATTATCTGATTAAAATGGAGAGAGGAATTTTCCCCAGCGGAGTCGCCAGAAATTGTACGGCTTATTCTTGTGTTATGTGTTTTATTTTGAAAAGGGGGTGCCTAACAGAAGTTGTCGGCGAATTTTAGATTTTAATTTTAATTTAAGTATATATATATGATTTAGAAAGTAGTATTTGATTTTGAAAATAATTTTAAGATATGAAATCAAACCGATCTCACATCCCAGATAGTTTATATAAACGAGCACCGCATCACAAATCGTGTATCTATCCTAAGAATAGACACACTATTTGGTGATGGGGCTTGATTAAATAAACTAGAAGATTTGTGACATCCGTTTAGTCTGCGAACCAATTTTATAAGCCGACAAATTCCCCGCTTAATATAAATGAATTAAGCGGGGTTTATATTACTCAGGTTCTTAAAATTCCCTATAAGGGCAAGCCCCTATAGTTAATTACATCTTAAGTGACGGGAATCACTTAAGAAAACTCTCGATAATAATCAGTAATTCTGCTCTCAAGAATTTCAAAGTTTAAGTTTTCAAGGGATTGAATTTTAGAATTTCAATAGGGAATGGATTAAGTTTAGAACATTTTGTTTTTGGGAATTCAAAGGAAGAAAGGTAGGAGAAATTACAGATTTGAAGCGAACTTCGGTGATTTTCCGACTATCCTATTGTTTGGCTTGAATTTAGGAAAGTCCTAATGTTTATTTAATGTTTTGATCTTGCCCATTTTAATTAATTAGGACTTATATTCGTATGACATGATCATTCAAATAGCCTTGAAGATGTGAGGGTTTGTGTCGTATCGGACGACTACCTCGGGAATCCTAAGACTGTTTAAGGCTTAATTTGCAATGCAAATGCCTAACAAAAAGATTGAGGATTTATGTTGCACTAGGCAAACTACCTCGAAACCCTATGGCTTGTTTTTTTAATTCTAAGAAAGTTTTGCTGAAGTAGACTCAAGGTTTCTTCGATGACGATGGTCGTGCTTGCCCACCATGCTCCGAGCTCCTTGTTGTTGCGAGAGGGCTTAGTTTTAGAAAATTGTAATCGAAAAGAAGAGAGGAGTTTGATTTTAGAAATCTTAAAGTCCAAGTGTTTTTTATGTTTTGATTAAAACAAATCTTAAAGTTGATTATAACAACACCGGTTAAGATCCCACGGTTCCATCCTTCCGGCATCGTTATTTTTATCGGATTCACTTAGTCCAGATGAATTTGCTAAACTCAACAAAATGAGTTCCACAGTTTCATTTAGACCGTGGGAAATCTCGTTAGCAACACGTAGGTTACATCATCCTAGGTATTCCTGATCATCCAACAAGACGTTTTAATTTAGTTATAATTGTAGTTTTGTATTCTGTTTGTGATTAAATTTTGAGTTGTTTTATATTTTGAAATGTTGTGGCGGTGAATTTTATCTTGTAATGACTTTAAATTTAGTTTTGGTTTCAGTTTAGGGACTATCCTAAAGGTGTGGGTTTTCATGCAACGATTGTTTATCATGCAAGAAAAGTAAGTGCATTTGCAATAAAGTAAATTGCAAGAAGGTAAATTGCAATAAAATAAAAGCGTACCTGGAGGGTCTTCCGGTCATCCCAGGCTACATTTAAACACAATTTAAAATATTTTAGTATTTAAAGTAAATTCCTAGGAAAAGCTAAGGGAAGGGTTATGGTTTTCTACCAAATTCCTAATCCTATAGCTAGTCATCTCCTATGACGTCTAGGTTCTTGTGTTTTGGTTTGAGGACGATTTTCTTCATCGAAGAACAATTAAGTTCGATTGTTCTTATAAACATCCTATCATATGCGAGGAAGTGCTTAAGATGAATCTTAAACATCTTTTCAATACTTTTAGGATTATTTTAAGTCCAAGAGAATTTAATTATATAATGAATCAATTATCCAAGAGTTCAAGTTTTGTTATCTTGCTCAGTGAACTTGGACATTTGAATATCCTATGAGTGAAGTAATACTTCACTTAACACTCCATTTAGGAGTTATGACAATAAGAGCTTTTGAGGGCAAATCGATATTCAAGTGATTTGTGATTTTAATTTAATTTCAATTAATGGGTTTAAGTTTGGAATAGTGTTCAAGTTGTTTTTAGATTTATTTTTGAATTCTTTATGTCTTAAGTGATGTTATATTTAATTCTATTTAGTTTAATTTAATTTAATTTAATTTAATTTAATTTAATTGGATTTAGTTTTAGTTTTAATTTAATTTTATATATTTAATTTAATTTTAATTTAATTTTAATTTGATTTTATTTTTTTTATTTAATTTAATTTAATTTAATATGTTTTAATTTAATTTAATTTAATTTAATTTAATTTAATTTAATTTAAATTTTAATTTGGTTTTATTTTTTTAATTTTAATTTAATTTAAATTTAATATTTTATTTTTTTTATGCTTTAAAGAAGATTTAATTTTAATTGTTAAAGTATAAATTTAATTGAAATTTTAAAAGAATTTAATTTAAATGTTTTAATTTTAATTTAATTTAATGATTAAGCATTTTAAGTATTGAATTTGGATTATCATTTTAATTAGGAATTAAATATTATTGAGGTGATTAATTTATGGATTCTTAGATTAAAGAATAAATCTCTTCCTAATAATATTCCTATTTTAATAATTTTAATTTTTTTATTATTCTTCCAAATTTAATTAATTATTTAATTAAGGTTTATTTTGATTACTTTCAAATTACTTGGTAGGTTTCTACCCTTTAAATACCTAAGTTTCAAACATCCAAAATCAACTTAGTATCAAATATTTTACCCATCCTTTCAATTAAACCTAAAATTTTTAATTATAGGTTAAAATTTTAATTACCATTTTGTCCTTTATGCTTACTAATTCCATAACTCACTAAATTGAGCTTAAATGAATTTGAATTTTTTATGTGACTTCACTCATATGTCAATCAAGACATTAGAGGAGAAAATGTGATTTTTCTGTATTTAATTTATTTATGTAATTATTTTTGGTAGAAAATAAGAATTTTCAAGGAAAATTTAATAACATGACCAAGGGAAAGTTTCTGTTCTTAAGAAAATTATGGGACATTCCTAATGACCAGAGGACCACTTGGACAAATTTTGGTGATTTTTGAATTATATTATTTTTATTATAATTATTTTGATTTTTGGAGTATTAATTACTTTAAAAATAAAATAAAGGTTGAAAAATGAATTTTATATTTTTAAAAAATCTCTCTGACACCAAGGAAACAAGAGGACCAATTTTTATAATTTTCTGATTTTTCTTTGATTTATCAGAATTATTTTAGTGGAAATACTAGAAAATACATTTTTTAATTTTAAAATTACCTTAGGACCTTAAAATTTAATATCTCATCGTAGAGACTTAAGAAAAATATGGGGTTTTTTTCCTAAGTGATTAAAATTCAAAATGTGACATTTTGGTGAATTTTATTATTTTTGTGATTTTTATTATTTTTTAATTATTAAAAATATTAAAATAATGCAAAAAATCAACTTTTTGGAAAATTACAATTTTAATTTTCTTAAATTCCCTGATATCGAGAGGCTCCAAAACCGATTTGGTGAATTTTTGAAAAGGATTTTGAAAGTTATGAATTTTTAAAGTTTAAATTTGGTCGAATGGCTTAATCGACCCATTTGATAGGGCTAACCGAGTCCGATTGACTTCAAATTTTTATGGTGGGTTCCTCCGATCCTAAAGGTCAGTGGAGAATTGATTTCAAGTCAATTTGATGTATGATTAGCTCTAATTAATTAAGGTTCCATTTTGGGCGTTTAAGCCGATTAGGGTCATTACAAGTGAATTAACTCGAGACCTATTTTCCACTAGGGTTCTGCGGTCATAAGAAACATCACCAAATTTTCCTAGAATTTATTTCACAACATGCAAATTATTAGAATTAAAATACTCGGAATAGTAACTCTAGAATTAAAAAATCGATAACTCTTCGTAGGGGTGGCCTCGACTTTGGAAAATTTAGGGAATGTTCCCGAATTCGGAGGCTTAAGCTTCTATGGTCTCATGCCATGGTGAATTGTATACATGCATGGAGAATTAAAAATGTGCGGAGAAAAAATAAATTGTTAAAAATCAAATACTCGATGAAATTAAATGATTTCTTTTCCACATTATTCTCCTCTCGATTCACCGAGCGAGAGGGTATTTTTATTTTATTTTTCTGATTTTTCTACACAAAGTTATGCATTTTTGAAGTTTAGGGAATTAAATAAATCAAAAAATACCCTAATTTCCTACTTATCCACGCGGCGCCAACTCAACCTAGGCATCTCTGAAACGCCGTGTGTCGTCTTCTGATTCGGCGCCGCCATCGGACTCAGCGCTCCAGGGCCCCCCGGTTCACGTACCATCGCGCTGTCCGGCTCAATCTAGACCGTCCGCTCGATAAACGCTCGATCCGATGGCTCCGGTCATCGTCTACGGCCGGTGTGCACCGTGACCGTCAACCTTCTAACCCTAATTTCTCACTCGATTCTCAATGGATGTTTGTGTTCTTATGCTCTATGGATTCCTCTTGAGGAGACGAACACATCCATACGATAAACATGTATTGAAATTGACTCAAATTAAATAGGGAATCTCTGTAAGCTCGGGAAAAAGAGTGAGTCCATACCTTTGCTCGGAGAAGTGAAGCTTCGATGCGAGAGTTGTGTCACCTTTGATTGGGTCGAGGAAGCTCCGGATGAAGTCTCTTGGGGTGGTGAATTGTCTAGGTATGATTTCGACCAAGCCCGATCCACAAAGCTTGGAGAGTCTGGAAGCAATAGGCTGGCACTGGTGAGGGGGCTTTTCTTGGTAAACTTCTTCTCTTGGTACGGTGAAGGTGTAGGACCAATCGATTTGGGGATTGGCTCACTGTGAAGAAGTGTCCTAATTTTTATGCTAAAATTTGAACTCGAAATTGAGCTCGAGTGGAGGGAATTGGGCTGGGATCCGGTGGGAATCAAATGCTCTATGTGTGGAGAGTGATGCGGAATGATTTTGGCGAGTTTCCTTAAGGTTAGTTCAGCACCTCTTCCATGGCTGAGAGAGGTGGGGTTTAAATAAGAGAGGCTGGAGGGCCTCCCGGGGGAGTTAGGGCTTGGGATCGGCCTACTCTCTAGCAAGGAAGAACAGTGCATGATGGACCACTGGGCTTGGGGCAACTCGACGAGGAGAATTTTAATGCTTGGGTCCTTCCGATGTCTCGGCCATGGCGTTTTACGGCGACCCGGGCAGTGGTCGCGAGCATGGGTCACCCCAGGTCCGAGTGGGTCGGGGGTGGAGGTTTGTGCAAGCGATGTGTCGAAAGCTTGGATTAGAATGGTATGGGAGAAGCTCATTTTGCACTTGGTTTGGTACGACCCATGGAAATGGGCTTGGTTCCACCTCCGCGTGGGCGATTTGGGCGAGGAGGATCGGATGAATCGGCCGGAAAGGGTGAAGAAGTCATCGCATCCATGAATATTTTGATTAATGCGTAAGGATTAAGGTGAAGGTAAAAGGGTTAAAACTTTTAAGGGGGCTTAAAAGAGGCTCCTCCTTTTGCCATTAATGGCTTGGTCGCATATCGAGCCTTCCATGGCTTCGTATGGCTTGTCCGTGGCTTGCATGTGGCTTCATTTGGCTCATCCTTGACTTAGGAAAAGTGGATTCACTTGAAAGGAATTTGGGGATTTTGGCAATTTAGTGAAAAATTTAGATGGTGCTTGATTTAGGTTGATTTTATGATTGATTTGGGACTTAGGAATTGATCTGAAATAAAGGGATGATGAGAAGGAATTGTCGTGTGGGCTTTGGGCCTTTTGAAATTATTTTGATGGGCTTTTAGGAAAATTTAAGGATGGGCCTTTAGGTTTAAAACAAATTTTAGGATGAGAATTTTCTGAAAAGTTAGATCAAATAGAGTGTTGAATTTAATTTAGGAATGTTTCATGAATGATTTGGAATAAATTTGAAGTGGTTTAGGCTTGAATTGGGTTGGATTTGGACCTCTTTGGTAAATGGGCCAATGTAGGTCGGAAATTGGGCTAACTTGGGCCAATGTTGGGCTAGGGTTAATTGATGTAAAATTAATGTTGGGAAATGTTTATGGGAGTGTTTCAAAGAGGTTTTAGGCTTTGTTTGAGGCTTTGATTTTGGGGTTTGGGGAGCATTTGGGTTAGGTTTGGGTTTAGGTCAAAATTGGGCTTTTTTGGCTTTGGGTTGAATTTGAGTGGGGTTTGGAATTTAAATTTTGGGTAAATCATGTTAGTTTTTTGTTTGTGGGGATGTTAGGGAAGGTTTAGAAAAGGTTTGGGGTTAATTGGAGTTGAATTGGGTTAGTTTGGATTAGGTTTGGGTCTTGGATTCAAATGTCAATAAAATTGAACTTGGATTTGGTCTAAATTGGTTTTGGGAATGTTGAATGGAAGTTTAGAATTGAATTGGACGAGAATTTGGGTCGGTGGGTAGGTTTGGCTTGACATTGGGTTCAACTTAGGGTTAAAATGGGTCGAATTGGGGGTTTTGACAAAAGTGGGGTAAATTGACAAAAGTGGCACATGGTGTAGTTGAACAAAATGAAATTAAGAATATTTGGGATTTTACGGGAATTTTTAAGGAATTTTCGGAATTTTTTGGATTTTTGGAGTCGAAGGTATTTGGGTATTTGGAGGGTATTGGGAGGTATTTTGGAATTTTGGTATTTTTGGCTATGGATGATCAACTTGATTGGTGAGGAAATATTTTTGGGAATTTTGAGTGATTTGGAAATTTTGAAAAATTTGAGTAATTTGAGGAACTTTCGGTAGAATTTAGGCGGGGGTGTAGGGTCCGGGGTGGTGAAAATTTGCGAAATTGAAGATTGAGTAATTGTAAGTGGAATGAAATCATTTTGGTTGGTAAGCGAGCACGTATCGAGCCCACATGAGCCATGAAGGGACTCGTTTGGGGCATCATTCATGTTTTTCCTAACCTGTAGCCGAGGGCTCGGGGGGTTTGGGACATGCGTATCGAATCACCTTCATGAGTCGGGAGGTCGAGTTAGGTATGGGGTGGTGTTTTTAGGAGAGGTGTGTGAAAGTGTAGTGTATAAGTGTAGTGTGTGTGTAGGTCGACTATCGCGGACCCGAGGGCCACCCCGGGCGATCCTGAGCCCGAAGAGGTCATGGAACTCATCCTTTAAACTTCCACATTTGATTTCGGCCTGCAGGTGATTAGGGGTCTACGGTCGAGTTTGTGGAGTTTGCGAGGAGTTAAGAAGTGGTTTAAATTTCTAAGTGGTGGGTCCCGATTCTATTCCTCTAAGATAGTCGAAAGGAAAAGCCTAAGGCTAGATCACAAATCTTAAAAAAGAAGAAGAAGAATCTGTCATCGAAAATGAGGTCAACGGAGTTCATGTAACATTCTGCGGTCGGTGCGAGTACGGCGTAAACTCGATCGCGTGCGATCCCGACGACTCCCGGTCATCGTTTACGGCGGGTATTGCACCGTGACGAAGATCCCACGCACTCAAACCCTAAGATCTCACTCGATTCTCGTGGATTTTCGTGTTCCTGTGCTGCATGGATTCGTCTTGAAGAGACGAACACGTCCATATGGTTTATAGTTTATCAAAGTCGCTTAAACAAAGCGGAGAATCATGGAAGCTCGGGAGGAAGAGTGAGTTCATACCTTTGCTCGAGAGAAGTGAAGCTTCGATCGAGAGTTGTCACCTTCGATTGAGTCCGGGTAAGCTCAGGATGAAGTCTCTGGCTGCGGGAATTGTCGTATGAAAGTGACGAGGGGCCAGATCACGAAGCTTGGAGGTGAGCCGATACGTGCAGCTTTGGTGAGGGGGCTTTTCTTTGGGAACTTCTCCTGCGGTACGGTGAAGGTGTAGGACCAATCGATTTGGAAATTGGCTATATGGTGAAGTGTCACATTTTTGGGTGGATTTTGACTCGGGAAATTGAGCTACATTGTGGGGATTAGAGGCGGGGAACAACGCCGGGGATCGGCGCTGGGTTAGTAGAAGGTCTGGAGCAATTTTGACGAGGAAGTTCCTTAAGGTATGGTTCGACTCCTCCTTTGGCGAGAGGGGTGGTGGGTTCCGAAATAGACATGGTGGAGGGGCTTCCGAGACGATTGGAGGGGTGGGATCAGTGCTTAGGGCAAGGGAAGAACGACCATGGTGCTCGGTGAAGTGGAGACTGACTCGGCGTGAGGAGAAATTCAAAATTGGCTCACATGGGTGCTCTCGGCACAGTGGTTTCCGGCGGGCGCGTGTTTGTCGGCCGGGGTCGGAGTCACCCTCGAAGGTCGAAGGGACCGTCTTGGAGGTTTGTCTGTGATTGTCCAATGCCAAGTGTAAAGGGTTGGATTTAAGTGGTAAAGGAGAAAGAGAAATTTTGGGTTCCTGTGTCAAACCCATGTATTTTGAGCTTGGTTCACCTTCCCGTGGTCGATTTTGGGCAGGGGATCGGTTGGAGTGTTGCCATGGAGTGGTGAAGTCCTATCAAAATAGTTTAAGTTAATTTTGGGTGATGGTGTTGCATTAAAAAGGTTAAAATGGCTTAGGAGGGGAGCAGGAAGGACTCCTCTTAACTGCCATTAATGAGTACATCCGGCGTATTTTAGGTTGTATTGTATTTTAAAAGGGGTCGCGCAACGAGAAGTTGTCGGCGAATTTAAATTTTAAATTTGATTTAAATATATATATAATTTAGAAAGTAGTATTTATTTGAAAATAATTTTTAAATTTGAAAGTTTTAGAATATGAGATTAAACCGATCTCGCGTCCCGAATAGTTTATATAAACGAGCACCGCACCACAAACGTGTATGCATCACGGGATAGACGCGGCAACTTGATGGTGGGGCTCGATCAAATATTAGAAGTTTTGTGACGTGGTTGGTCTGAGACGATTTTATAAGCGACAGATTAACGCAATATGAAAGTATCGAACGGGGTTATATTACTGAGTTCTTTAAAATTCCTATGAAATGACGCATAGTTAATTACGTCTTAAGTGACGGGAATCGCACAGAAAACTGCGTGTAATCGATAGCTATAACTTTGAGAATTTGAAAGTTTAAGGTTTTCGAATTGAATTTTGGAATTTGATAGGGAATGGATCGAATTTTGGAACGTTTTGTTTTTGTGAATCGAAGGAAGAAAGGTAGGAGAAATCAGCGATTCGAAGTGAACTTCGGTAATTTCCCGACTATCTTATCGTTTGGCTTGAGTTTTGGGGAAAGTCCCAATACTTATTTAAATGTTTTGATCTTGCCGATTTTAATTAATTAGGGCTTATATTTGTATGATAAAATCGAACAAATAGCACAGAAGATGTGAGGGTTCATTGTCGTATCGGACGGCTACCTCGGAATCCTAAGACCGGTTAGGGCTTAATTTGCGATGCAAATGCTAACGAAGAGTTGAGGATTTATGTTGCACTAAATAAGAGCTACCTCGAAGTCTATGGCTTGGTTATTTAGTCCCCAGGAAAGTTTCTTTGAAGTAGGTTCAAGTTTCTTGTGACGATGGCCGTCTTTGCCCACCATGCTCGAGTTCCTTGTTGTTGCGAGGAAGTTTGGTTTTAGAAATCGTAAATCGGGGAGATGAGAAAAGTGTTTTGGTTTAGAGAAAATCTTAATTTCCAAGTGTTTTTTACGTTTTAATTAAAGCAAAATCTTAAAGTTGATTATAACGACACTTAGGTTAGATCCCGGTTCCATCCTTCGAGCATCATTATTTTTATCGGATTCACTTAGTCCGGATAGTTGCTAAACTCGGCGAATGAGTTCCACACCTTCATTTAGGCGAAGTGGGAAATCCCGTTAGCAACACGTGGAATTCTACGTCATCCAGGAGTATTCCCGATCATCCAACGGGACGTTTTAATTTAGTTGTAATTGTAGTTTTGTGTTCTGTTTGTGATTAAATTTTGAGTTGTTTTATATTTTGAAATGTTGTGGCGGTGAATTTTATCTTTACTTGATGACTTTTAAACTTAATTTGGTTTTTCGGTTTAGGGACTATCCTAAAGGTGTGGGTTTTCATGCAATCATTGTTTTATCGTACGAAAAAATAAAGTACGTTTACGAAAGTAAATTGCAGAAAGTAAATTGCAAGAAAGTAAATTGCAATAAAATAAAAGCTACTGGAGAGGTCTTCCGATAGTATTTGCGCTTAAAACACAATTAGAATATTTAAGCAAGTTCTGGTATTTAGGGAAAGGTTATGGTTTTCAGGAATTCTAATCCTATGTTGTAGTCGACTCTTTTATGACGTGTTTAGGTTCTTTGTGTTTTTGTTTGAGGACGATTTTCTTCATCAAAGGACAATTAAGTCGATTGTTCTTATAAATATCCTATCATATTGAGGAGGTGCTTAGAAGAATCTTAAACGTACTGATATTTTCGAGTTGTTTTAAGTCCGAATGAATTTAATTATATAAATGAATCGATCGTCAAGGGTTTTCGAGTCTTGTTAACTTGCTCGGTGAACTAGGACATTTGAATATCACATGGTGAGGTAACACTTCATTTGATATTCGTTTAGGAGTTATAATAATCGAAGGCACTGAGGGTAAATTAGTATTGAATGGTGATTTAAGTTAAAGGGTTTAAATTTGGAATAGTGTTCGAAGTTGCTTTACATTTATTTTGAATTCTTTATGTCTTAGGTGATGTTATATTTAATTCAACTTAATTTAATTGAGTTTTAATTTAGTTTAACATAGTTGATTTAATTTGATTTGGTGTTTAATTAATTTGATTTGATTTAATTTAATTTAATTATTTAATTTAATTTAATTTAATTTAATTGTTTAATTTAATTTAATTTAATTATTTAATTTAATTTAATTTAATTGTTTAATTTAATTTAATTTAATTATTTAATTTAATTTAATTTAATTTAATTTTAATTTAGTTTAATTTAATTTAATTTGTTTTAATTTAATTTAATTTAATTTTAATTTAATTTAATTTTAATTTAATTTATCTTTAATTTACTTTATTTTTAATTTTTAATTGAAATTTCAAAAGAGTTTAATAATTTAATTAAGTCTTTTAATATTTGGTGAGTTATCATTTTAATTAAAAAAAATTGAGTATTAATGATATAATTAGTTTAGGGATTTTAAATTAAAGAATAAATCTCTTCTAATAAATATCTAGCTATTTTAATAATTAGATGTATTATTAAATTTAATCATTATTTAATTAAAGTTTAATCATTTTAAAATTGTTTAATGGGTTTATACTTTTAATTATTAAATTTGATCATCAAGAATTGATTAAGATCAAATATTTCTTGTTGATTTTTTATTAAACTAAAGTTTTAATTAAGGGTTAAAGTTTAATTACCATTTACCGCTTTAGGCTTAATAATTAAATAAGCTATTAAATTGAAGCCACGAATGAGCTTGAAATTTTTATGTGAAACATTTCGTATGTCGATAAAGGCGTGAGAGGAGAAAATGTGATTTCTACGTATTTAATTTATTTATATAATTATTTTTGGTGGAAAATAGAGATTTTTAGGGAAAATTTAATAACGTGGCCGAGGAAAGTTTAAATGTTAAGAAAATTAGGGGGCGTTCTGTGTGAGAGAAGCACTTGGACCAATTTTGGTGATTTTTTGAATTATATTATTTTTATTATAATTATTTTGAGTTTTGAAGTGTTAATTAATTTAAAAATAAAATAAATGTTGAAAAATGGATTTTATATTTTAATCTCTCGATGTCGAGAGCAGAGAAACAAATTTTGCAATTTTACGATTTTTATGATTTATTATAATTATTTTAGTGAAAATGCTAGAAAATACATTTTTTTAATTTTTAAAATTACCTTAAAACTTTAAAAAATTGATATGCAATGGCCGTTTAGGAAAAATGTGGGATTTATTAAGTGATTAAAATTAAAGAAATGTGACGTTTTGGTGAACTTTATTATTTTTGTGATTTTTATTATTTTTTAATTATTAAAAATATTAAAATATTATTAAAAATGTTTCGGAAAATTGAAATTTTAATTTTCTTAGAGTTCCCCCGATGTAGGAGAGACTCAGAAACGATTTGGTGAATTTTTGAAAAGTATTTTAAAAGTTATGAATTTTTAAAGTTTAAAATGGCTAAGTGGCTTAATTAACCGATTAGTGGAAATTTAGCAAGTCGATTGACCTCGAATTTTATGGTGAATTCCTGCGAGTCCTAAAGGTCGGTGGAGAATTGATTGATCGATTTGTTCTTAGTTAACTCTAATTAATTAAAGGCACATTTTGGGTGTTAGGCGATTAGAGTTGTTACAGTGAATTAACTCGAGTCCGCGTTTCTGGGGATTCTGCAGTCGCTTAAGGAACATCGCAAAATTTTCTAGAATTTATTTAATAATGTAATTTTGGAATTAAAATACTCGAAACGGCAACATGCATTTGAAAAATAAATAACTTTTCAGAGATGGCCTCGACCTTGGAAAATTCGGGGAATGTTCCCGAGTTCGAGAGCTTGCTTCTATGGTCTCATGCCATGGTGAATTGTATACATGCATGGAGAATTAAATGTATGCGAAGGTAAATAAATTACTAAAAATAAAATACTTGATGAAATTAAATGATTTCTTTTCCACATTATTCTCGCAAATTTACATTTCGAAGCGAGAGGGTATTTTTTATTTTATTTTTTGTGATTTTTCTACAAAGATATGGATTTTTAAAGTTTCGATATTTAATAAATACGTTAAATACACATTTATCTACTTATCCACGGCGCCGGCGAAACATCGGCGGCTACGAAGGAGTACGTGTCGCGCGATTGGGCGCCGCCATACGAGTCATCCGTCCCGGGCCCCGGTTCACGTAACATTCCTGGTCCGGCGCAATGCAGATCGTCCGCTCGATACGCGCGCGATCCAACGGCTCCTTGTCATCGTCTGCAGTGGTGTGCACCGTGACCGTCGACGCCCAGCCTGTTCTCGCTCGATTCTCGACGGATTTTCGTGTTCTTATGCTCTGTGGATTCGTCTTGAGACGAACACATCCATACGGTAAACATGCATTTAAATTGACTCAATTAAAATGAGAATCTGCGGAAGCTCGGGAAGAAGAGGAGTGCATACCTTTGCTCGGAGAAGTGGCGCCGATGCGGGGATTGTTACACCTTCGATTGGATCTGGTAAGCTCAGGATGAAGTCTCTGGAGTCTGGTGACTTGTCTAGGTTGGACTTCGACCACAGCCGATGCAAAGCTTGGAGGGTGGAACAGCTGGGTGGCACAGAGATGGGGCTTTCGGTGGGGAACTTCTCCTCTTGGTCCGGTGAAGGTGTAGGACCAATCAATTTGGGAATTGGCTCACTATGAAGAAGTGTCCTTGGTTTTTGGGCTAAAGTTTGAGCACAAAGTGGAAGTAATGGGAATCGGGGGCTGGAATTCGGTGGGGATCGGGTATACGTATGTGTGGAGAGTGATGCGGAGTGATTTTGGCGAGTTTCCTTAAGGTTTCGTTTAGCACCTTCTTTGGCGAGAGAATTGAGGGGTTTAAATAGGCATGGTGGAGGCTCTCGGGGAGTTTAATGGTTGGGATCGAGGAGGCTGCTGCGGTGAGGGAGAAGAGCATTTGTGATGGCCATTTGGAGTGAGCGGCTCGGCGAGATAGATTTAAGTGGCTCCTCACGAGGTTTCGGGCATGGTGTTTTCCGGCGGCTTGGGTGGCGGTAGCAAGTGCAGGTCACCCCTCGAAGCTCGGGTGGGTCAGAGTGGAGGCTTGTGTAGTCGGTGGAGTTTGACATGTGTAAAAGGGTTGATTTAAATAGAATGGGAGAAGGCTCACTTTGGCTTGGTTTGGGTCAACCCACCATTTTGGACTTGGTGCACCCTTGAAAGCTACGATTTTAATTGAGGAATCATTTAAGGTCAGCTTAGAAGGGTGGTGAAGTCTCCATCCATGATGGGGGTGGCTAAACATGGTTTAGTGTGTGACATGATTAAAGGTAAAAAAGGTTAAAGGAGGTTTAAGAAAGAACCCCCTCTTCTTGTCATAAATGGACTAATGACAAGTCAAGCCTCATGGCTTCATGTGGCTTGAGAATGGCTTGTTCATGGCTTCATTTGGCTTGGGAAAAGGTTGATTTGTTTCATGAAGAGTTTTAGAAATTTTTGACATTGAGGTAATTTGACATGTGGCTTGATTTGGAATGGTTTAATTGATGATTTTTGAAACTTAGGGGTGATTTTGATCGAATGGATGATGAGGGGAAGTGTCATGTGGGCTTTAGGATGATTTGGGCTTTTTAAAATTTAATGAAGATGGGCTTTTAAGAAGGTTTAAGGGAAGTGGGCTTTTAAGTTTAAGGATGTGTTCATGGATGGGAATTTTTGTAGAAGTTTGGGCTGAGAATAGTTGTTGGTTTTGGTTTAGGGATGTTTTCGCGGAATAATTTGAAATAGATTTAAGGTGGTTTGGGTTTGAATTGGGTTGAATTTGGGTTTATTTGGTAAATGGGCCAATGTAGGTCGAAATTGGGCTAACTTGGGCCAATGTTGGGGTAGGAGTTGAAATTGATGTAAAATAAATGTTGAGAAATGTTTATGGGAGTGTTTGAAGAGGTTTTGTTGGTTGGGTTTTGATTTTGAGGTTTGGGCCTATTTGGGTTAGGTTTGGGTTTAGGTCAAAATTGGGCTTTTTGATTTTGGGTTGAATTTGAGTGGGGTTTGGGTCGAATCTTGGGCAAATCATGTTAGTGTTTTGTTTATGGGGATGTTAAGGAAGGTTTAGAAAAGATTTGATTATTGGAGTTGAATTGGGTTAGTTTGAAATTTGGATTTGGGTCATGGTTAATTTGGGCTTTAAGGCCAAAGTAGTGGATGCGGAAGTAATAAATCGAAATTGAACTTTGGATTTTGATCACAGATTGGTATTGGGGATGTTGAATTAAAGTTTAAAATTGAATTGGACCAAAATTTGAGTCAATTGGATGGGTTTGGTTTAACGTTGAGTCTACTTTTGGGTTAAAATGGGTGATTTGGGGGTTTGACAAAAGTAGGGTAAATTAATGAAAATTGACCCGTGGTGTAGTTAGACCGAAAATGAAATTGGGAATATTTAGGATTTTACGGAATTTTTTTTTGGGAATTTTTCTGAATTTTGGATTTTTAGGCGAAAGGGTATTTTGGGTATTTGGAGGTATTGGGGGGTATTTTTGGAATCTTTGGTATCTTTAGGAGTGGATGATCGATTTGAGTGATGTGGAGATGTTTGGGATTGATTTGGAAAATTTTGGGTAATTTGGAAATTTTGCGAAATTTGAGTAATTCGAGGGTTACGGGTAGGTTTAATAGGTGTGGGGTCTCGGGGTCAAAAATTGAAAATTTGGGAAATTGAAGATTGGGTGAATTTAGGTGGAAAGAAATCGTTTTGGTTGAGCGGCAAGAAAGCAATTTCGAACGTGAGCCGTGAAAGGACTCGTTTGAGGCGTTATTTATGTTGTTCTTTAACCTCTTGCTTGAGGGCTTGGGGGTTAAGGACCATCCATGTGAATCACCCATGTGAGTCGGGGAGGTTAAGTTGGGTATGGGTGTGGTTTAGGAAGTGTGTGGAAATGTAGTGTGTAAGTGTAGTGTAAGTCGGCCCCTTTCCTTTGAGACCGGGCGGCCGGGGGTAGTCCACAAGGGACGAAAAGAGTCCCCATGGGAACTCATCCTTTAAACTTCCACATTTGATTTGACCCTGCAGGTGATTAGGGGTGCATGAGTCGAATTTGTGGAGTTTGCGGGGAGTTTAGAAGTGGTTTTTGAATTTCTAAAAGGCGGGTCCCCGATTCTAGTCCTCTAAGATAGTCGAAAAGCTGTTGAATCCTGCAACACTAACAAGAAGAAGGGAAGACCTCATCAAAAATGAGGTCAACGAATGGACCCCGATAGGTGTGGTGGTGACGGAGCACACGCGCGCGGTGGTGTTGGCCAAGGCGATCGACAAAACCAACACAAATGTCAGTGACGAACTTAGGACGAAGTAGAAGAGGTTTAAGCTGGGGAGTGTCGAGTATATCTGCAGGCAAGATTCTTGAACTCTCATTTGAGGAAAGGAAAAGGAGGTGAATCTGAGAATCACATGATGCAGGGAATTTCGATTTAGATTTTATTTTTGTTTCAATTTATGTTTTGATGTGTGAGTTTAAATTTTAGTTTGAGTTTCAATTTAGATTGAAGTTTGTCGAAATTAATTTGAAGGATTTGATTTGAAATGAAAATTGGAATTCGAGGTTTTAGATGTAACATCTCCGAAGCCTCGAAAGAAAATTGAATTGATTAGATTGAATCGTTGCAATGAGAAGAGATCTCGAGCAAAGTGGTGTTGGATATAAAATCCTTAACCTCGAAGTTTGATTTTGATGTATTTCGTTGCGATAGGGAAATGATCTGCTTGATACGGTCTCGGATGTAAAATCCTTAACCCCCGGGAATTCGATTTGATGTATTTCGGTGCAATAGGGAAAGAATCCTAAGCGGTACGGTCTTGGATGTAAAATCTGACACAAAAGTTTGAATTTGATGTATTTCGGTACGGTAGGAAAGAATCCTAAAGAAGTGCGATCTTGGATGTAAAATCCTCGACCCGAAAAGGTTGAATTTGATGTATTTCGAGTGCAATAGGAAAAGAATCCTAAAGCGAGTGCGGTCTTGGATGTAAAATCCTCGACCCCAAAGGTTGAATTTGATGTATTTCGGTGCGATAGGAAAAGGATCCTAAAAGCGCGGTGCGGTCTTGGATGTAAAATCCTCGACTCGAAAGAGTTTGATTTTGATGTATTTCGGTCTGATAGGGAAAGAATGCGCGGTGCGGTCTTGGATGTAAAATCCTCGACCCAAGGTTTGAATTTGATGTATTTCGGTGCGGTAGGAAAAGAATCCTAAAGCGAGTGCGGTCTTGGATGTAAAATCCTCGACCCGAAAGGTTTGAATTTGATGTATTTCGGTGCGGTAGGAAAATAATCTAGCGGTGCGAGTCTTGGATGTAGGTATCCTCGACCCAAAGAGTTTGATTTGATGTATTTGATATTTGATTCGAGATCTGGAAGAAATTGAATTTAAATTTGATTGAGACTTGAAGCCTGGAAAGATTGAATTCGGAAATTTGGAAATTTGGAAGGATGAGTTTGAACTCGATTGAAATTCGATTTAAGATTTGATTTGAAATTTGGAATATCGAGTTTGAAACTTGATCGAGATTGGATTTGGAATTTGATTGAGGATTTGATTTGAAATTTGTAAGGATGGAATTTGATTTTGAAGTTTGGAAGGATGGAATTTGAGATTTGTGTTGATTTCGTTTATCTTTTAATGGTTAATTTTTATTTTATTGTTTGTTAATGTTCATGCGAACTTAGTGTTTGTCATTTTCAGATTTTTTTTTTTTTTTTTAGAAGTTTTCTTTTTATTCTCTCTTTTTTATTTAATTTTTTGTTCTTTGTTCGAAGTTCGTTTAACTTTAATGGCGTTTCCCAGTCGATTTGCCTGAAAAGAGGTGAAGACTGACGTGACATGGTCACTTTCATTCAATCATGTTGAAAATACATCATACAAACTCGATGCGGAATATATTTCATACAATCCATGTAGACTCAAAACGGAATTTGTGTATGATCTTTGTTGATCCATCAAAAGAATCATCTTTGTCAAAAAATCATGTACGAATAGTGAGGTACGTGATCGATACTTGTCCCCGCGCCCGAGCGCGTCGCGCGGGATGCCGAGTGGATGTACGTTGGAAGTGTGATATTTCCCATGTAACTCACGGCTCGTAAGGCCGGGGTTCTCAGCTGCAGGTGCGGTTGGAAATGGTAAGGTATTTTCATTTGTCGTCCATCCTCACGAAAGTAGCTGATTCACTCCTTTGGCACCCGCAGTGTACGTCTTTGTGATATACGCATATAGTTACCTTGCGGTATCATGACGGAACCCGCCGTAAAGGTATCTTTCTTGGCCCCTCGGAACTCACCGGGCTGTATCCGGAGGTCGGATCCGAACATGATGTTACACTCGTTCGAAAGAGACCGTGCGGAAAAGGTCGACGAAGTCGTGGTGATCAATATGTGGAATTATGTGATCCTTTTTGTTTGTAGATGTTGATAATGCGAGAGTGTGGGCATCGTCTGGCGGTACCCTCCGTGTTATCAATCTTTTACGGGTCTCTTGATAGCGTGGCATCGGGATCTACTTGCCCATGACGGAGTATTCCCGGTGGGTTTCCTTCTTTGTCTTCAGCAAAGTTGTAGCGGCATCCGCATTGTATTGTGATTCTTCCTTTCCCTGGCATCCATCTCGGGGTTCGGTATGTGTTTTTCCCTCGGGGCGGCACACTCGGCATTCTTTCGGTCCGGATACAATCCACGATTCTTTACATTGTTCATACTGCGAGAATACGTCGGTGTGTAGCTCGAGGCCTTAGTATGTTGATCCTTCTTCCTTTAATTCTCTCGAAGTATTCAAAAGTTTGCTGTGATGCAAGCTCTTCTCCGGCTCGTATTCCGGAATGATGCAGAGATGGCGAGGCCTTGTGACATATTGTGGGATATATGGTTCAATCCCTTCACGTTCCCACACGCCTCGGCTCCTCGGGGATGATGCATCGGGACATCCCGGGGTTGCTCTGCAACAAGGTCATGCAACTGGCACGGTAGGATTCTACATCCCGGTGGGGTGGTAGCCTTCTTCCTTCGATCTTAAGGAGATTTCCCTGGTTCTTTGTTATTCTAGGAGGCGGCCTCCTTTCTTCGGGTTACGGTAGGCAGGTGTCCTTGAAATGTGAGTGCGGCATTAGCGATTGTCTCGCGGAGTCGCGGCTAGTTTTGTTAACATTTTACGGATACGGCGATTCTTATTTCTTCGTTGCGTGTTTGTGAGAGTAGCTCTCCGAACTTCTTGAATCTGCGGGCGCGGCGGCAGGCTTGCCCTCCCGTGGCATTACGGACTTCATTTTCTTGTCTTCTTCGGTGTTTGCTTTTCTTTTCTTGTTGTTGGATTGGTGGCTTGGGCCACCCACTTTCATCGGCTGTCTGTCAAGGCGATTCTTCTCGGTGCTTGGGACCCGGTCACTTTCCTCGTCTTGTGGGCACAACGTGCGAAATGCAGTCGATCTCGATTATCGCTCCATCTTTCACCCTCTTTTCATCGAGTGCAAGGCTTACGCCATTCTTAAAGTTCAAGACCAACCGCCCGTTCGACATTTCCACTGCGAAAAGACAAGGAAAAGGATCGGGGTTGTCTTAAGAACAAGAACGTTAAGAAAATGTTTATTAAAGATACATTTTTTATTATTCTTATATTTTGAAATTTAACGGGAATGAAGTAGGATAAGATGAGGAAGAGATTTGATTTGAAAAGAAAACAAGGAAAACTTAATTATCATGATTTTATTTATCTTAGCACATTTTATTATTTTTTTTAGGTTCGGACCCCGATCGCAGAAAGTAATTACTTCACCGTGTTTCTTAGGGATGAAAATTCATTTCTTCGCTTGTCAATTAGCGTAATATTTTTTTCGAGTATCGTCCGTTGATCGGAAGCATATGTCGTTCTCCCTGGCAATTCAGCCGTGGTAGGAACCTCTGAGGTATCTTTTGCTTGACCACGAAACGGTCCTTCCCGAGTGGGTTCGAATTTTCCTCCTATCTTGCGGTGTGCGAATAGGTCTCTTGAAAACGAGAACTAAATCACCAACTTTGAAGGTTCTTGGGCGGACCCGGTTGTCGTAGGTTTTGAACCATTTTAGCTTGGTATAGTTCTAAGTGCATTTAGCATTTCATCGTCTTTTCATGAAGCTTTCTAATTCTTCGAGTCGTAGTCAGCGTTTTCTTCTGTCGTGATCTTGTTTGCAAGCTACAGTGCGAGTGGTGAACCTCAAAGAGTAACAACGCCTCGGACCCATACAGGAGCGTAAGGTGTGGCAGGTAGGAGTTACGAAGGTTGTCGGTAGGCCGTAAGGCTTCTAATAATTTCTCGTGCCAATTTCTCTTATTATCGTCCGGGGTTTCTTTAAGATTTCGGAACGAGAGTTTTTATTAAAAAGCCTCGGCGGACGATTTGCTCTTGGGTAGTAAATTGTCGAGTATCGCCGGTCGATTCCGTGTCTCGACAAAATTGTTAATTTGTGTGCTTCGAATGCTAACCATTATACGAGATGATAACAACGCGGCAACTCGAGAAACGGTAGACGAACGAGTTGCGAAAAGCTGCCGGCGCGTGGTGTCTTTCACTTCCAGGGTGATGGGCCTTCTTGCCCGCTTGGAAAAGTAATGCTGTAGCCGCGAGAATGAAGCGATGTCCTTTTGTAGATGGTGGTTATCGGACCCACAATATGCGGCGTACTGACATTCGAATGGCCGTAGCCCTTGGTGTCGGGTGTAGCACATTTGGAGGTTGGTGTAAATTCCTCCGTGCACTTGGCATTGGTGGCCGATGCTTGGCGATTTTCATGCGGTCGGTCATCATCGGGGGCCGGTAGTACCACTAGTCTTTTAATTTTCATCTTCATTTTTGGACCGTGGTGAGCACCACAAAGTCTGAATGCACCTCTTTAACGATTTCACGGGCCTCGGACCCGCTTAAGCACCTTAGCCACATTTGATCGAAAAGACCTTAAATACAGTGATGTGTTGTTTATTAATGCGTAGGACGAGTTCTTTTCTTGATACGATAATTGTGACCTATGCGTCTGGTAGCTTTCTTTTGTTTGCGGGTAGTGTCAGTGTTGTCAGCCACGTCTTCACGTGTTTTTACATCCTTTGCTTTGGCGGATTCTTTTTTCTTCTTCGATTTGTGTATCATGTGCAATGTCGAAGTACAGCGATGGGGCCGACGTCAAATGTGTGTTTCCATTGATTCGTCTTGCAAACGAAGCCAAACTCTTTGCGAGATAGGGCTAAAGCATCTGTTAAAGCATTCTCTTTTCTAGGAATTTTGTAGATTGTCACGTTGGAATGCTGTTCAATAATTTGTATGTCATCTTGGAAGTATTGTTCGAGTCTTGCTTTAAAACTTCTTGTATTATCCGTGATACGGTGAATGGTCGCTGCAGAATCCCGTAGATATTTGATGTACGGTATTCCCATTTAGATAGTTAATTCCAATCCCGTTATGAGGGCTTCGTATTCGCCGTTGTTTGTACACGGTTCGTAGTGGTAGGGTATCTTAACATCCCCCTTTCCGGTGTTATAGATTAGCCCGATTCTGCCTTGCGGGCACCTATCACTTGTGATTCTTCGTCTTTATTAATGCGAAGATGCTCCGTCGAAATACAATTCCCAACGTCGATCATCGGGGTCTTCTAGGCTCATTATTTGTTCATACGGCAAATCGTCATTGAGAGGAGATTCGGCGGCGAAGGATGTCTTTGCGAGAAAGTCTGTGGAGCTTGTCCTTCTGACACGCGGAGGCACGAAAGTTATATCGAATTGCGATAATATCATTGACCATACGCACGTCTGCCAGGAAAGTGTTGGACGAGTCATCGAAGTATTGCGATGGATTAAACTTCGAAATCGAGTTGACCTTATGAAAGCATGTGGTACGAAACTTTTGAGCGGCGAGATCGGGGGCCAAACAATGCTTTTCAATTTGCGGGATACCTTACTTCCGTCGGAGAGTAAGCGACGGCTTAAGTAGTAAAGAGCATTTTCTTTACCCTCGTCATTGACACAGGTAACGGGGCTCAGAAGTCGTCTGAGGCCGCGGTGTAAAGTATCGATTACACTGGGCGGGGGGTACGCTAAGACG
This sequence comes from Papilionanthe hookeriana x Papilionanthe teres, assembly GCA_022702705.1. Lineage (NCBI taxonomy): Eukaryota > Viridiplantae > Streptophyta > Magnoliopsida > Asparagales > Orchidaceae > Papilionanthe > Papilionanthe hookeriana x Papilionanthe teres. The sequence continues at coordinate 172,157,769 of CM040424.1, forward strand.
GGAGGTGTGTCATTAAATATTGTTTAATGTCGCCGAAGGCGCCTGGCGTTTCTCTTGAATAAATTTGGCGTCCTTTTTAACTAGTCTGAGAAAGTGACACCTACGACGGGTTTGAGATAAAGCGTCGAAGATATGCAACTTCCCTTGAAAAGATCGTAGTTGTTTTAAGGTTTTGGGAGCGGCATTTAGATGGCTTTAATTTTCTCCGGGTCGATTTGATTACGATGCATCGGACAACGAATCCTAAGAATTTTCCGGAGAGTGACGCCGAAGAAAGCTCTTACATTTTAAGGGATTCATCTTAAGGTTAAATTGTATGTTGTCGTTCGAAAACAATTCTCGAATCATACGGGTGGTTTTCCTTTACTTTGCTTTTGATGACGACATCGTCCGCGTAGCACTCGACTTGATTGTGGATGAGATCATCGAAAATTCTTGTCATTGCTCTTTGGTAAGTTGCTCTGCGTTCTTCGGTCCGAATGGCATCACTTGGGTAGCAGCAAAATACTCGATCGGCGTTACCGAGATGTTTGTAAGCTTTTCATCTTACGGAGCCATTTTTATGCGGTTGTATCTGAAGATCCATCCATGAATGAGAATATTTCATGTGTCGAAGCAATATCGATCGTCGGTTGCGGAATTGGTAGAATTCATCTTGGACATGCCTTGTTTAAATCTGCGAAGTCCACACAAATTCGATGCGGCCAGTGCTAACTACATTGTATACATTGGTAACAGGTCGGGTATTGTTCTTCACGGACAAATTTGGCAGTATTAGCTTTTTAACTTGGTATGACTTGTTATTACGATTTCCGGACGCATTCTTAAAGGACCTTGTCGGCCAGGCAGTAGGATCCACTCTAGCTTGTAGTGTGACCTGCGGGGGATTTAATCACGGCATTTCATCGTATCTGACAAAATAATCTTTAAATTCCATTAATAACTTGATTATTTCTTCGAGTCTTACTTTATTGAGTAAGGAGCTAACAAAGGTAGGTCTGAAGCTCTTTGCTAGTACCTAAAGTTAACTTAGTTAACTCATGTTAATGATTTAATTTCTTCTTCGAAGATTACGGTGGAGCGTCTCAGTTGTAAATCTTGAGTTCGTCTGTAGTTTCCATGCAGTTTTCATTGGACTTCATGATGACAACCAAGCAAAATTCGTTATCGTCGGCCATTACTATTTAATGTAAGTCAGAGTCCATACTTTGAATTGGGAGGACGACGGAGTTATTCCATAACTTTTCAAAATGTTGTGATTGGCCTTTTGTGTTGTCGAGGTAAATAACGTTGATTAAATTTTGAACACGGGGAGAGTACCACTCGAAAAGGTAATTCCATTAATTCGATGAAGTGACATCTTCGAATTGTACATTATTTTTTGAGTTTGGAGGAAGAGCACCACGATCAAGATTTGATCGAACTGCACGAGTACGCTGCGTCTTATCTTTGACCTCCATACCCTCGATCTTATTAGAATGGATCGGAGTTAGGGTCATAGTATGTACGTAGTGGTTAATCTTCTCGTACATTCGGCGAGGGGATTTGTATTCTTCGTTCTTTTCATCTTCGAGGGAGATCTTGTATTGCGGCTTCTTTCGACTTATTGTTGCGCTTCTTGCTTGATTTCTTTTTCCTCTCTGGGAACTATCTTCCCGACGTGATACATTTGGTTTCTGCAATCGATTGTCACAGTGTCTGCACCACGGCCTCGTCCCCGGCCTCGACCTCGGATGCGAGTTGTGGAGAAACCTTCACCATCTCGCCGGAAGGGAGTGGTGAGTATTTGTTGGACTAGAACTTGAATTCTTCGTTGTCTCGAACTTTCTTTCTTCATTTGTTATGGTATCTCTGGAGAAGATCGTTTTCTTTGGCGGGTGCATAATGGGCGTGCATCTTCATAGGATTCCAATCTCATGTACGGAGAATGGTTGTAAGTCGCCTTTGATACCTTGTTCCCCTCCATCGTAATATTTGATGCCTTTCGGGTGCGAGATGATCGTCTTAATCTGTTTTCATGTATCCATGGTCGGCCCGGTAGAGCGTTGAACGACGTTTCGCGAATCGATTATATGAAATTTTGCGGTTGTCTTTGCTAAATCACCGGTTTCATCAGTAGCGTTATTGACCGAGGGCTCTTTCTCCTTTACGGTTGAATCCTCTTAATAACATTTTGTGGTATAAAATGTGACATCGAATTTCCAGTATGCGTGTTCGAAGACTCATTATATTGGTCGATGCTCTGGATCCACGGCCACTGCGGGAGAGCGTAAACTTCCCGATTGTATTTGAAATGTACAACGGTCGGTTGTGATCGCGTACGTGGTAGGTCGTTGTCCGTGAAGGTAACACCTCATTTGTTCCTTTAACGAACGAGCCTCATCTAAGGAATCTCCGGCCATTTGGGCTAAGCAAATTTCCGGATCAAGTAAAACCTTGATCGGAGGCTTCCTCATCTCCTTTGATAAGATGAGCATCGTAAATCACTCGGTTGGCCGGTAGTTTCTGCAGATGGGGTAGCACGTTGTAGTCCGCTTTGTTTCCATGCGTCTCGGCTTCTGAGCCGGGTATGTCTTGGTAGGAGTTGGTTCTTCTTGAACAGCCACTGCTTTCCTTTGTCTTTTTGGACCCATTCTTGGAGGTAGAACTTTTCCCTTGCTTAGGTTGAGCACGTAATTTCTTGAATCTGGTGTTGAGTTTGTCGGTGTCTCCTCTGAATCGGAATGATGGCTCTTGGATTATCTCCAAATGCGAAGGCTCACAACTGCATCGTATTGGGCACCACTCGAAACTCACGAGATAGATCCGTTGCTTGTTGAACTCTCGTAGCCTCCTTGATGGATGCCTTCTTCGTCATTTTGATCGTGAGATCTTGTATGATTTGAGAATTGTTGTTGGTATCGAAATCGACGCCCGGGATTGTCGGCCCAGTTACGTAATCGTTAGAAACGATCAAAACGTAGCCAACGCCATCACCCTTATCATTATATGATCCCGAAGTCGGCAGGATAATCTCATCGTACGAAATCGGAGGTTCGAGGGATTTCTCCACCGAATCGGAAACAACATCCTAGGATAAGCGACCCCTAGTCTAGCCTTAGGAATCTCGGTCCCCTCTTCTTCGTCGATTTTCTTCTTCTCTTCGATTGTCTCTGTCGAGGTGGTTCTAGCCCATCGCAAGTGATGATGCCGGCAACGGGTCTCGAACTACCGAATTGAAGCTCGCACGCAAGGCGGTTCGGATGTTGTCTAAATCTTCTTCGAAGACCTTGTCCGAGGGCGGTGATCCATCCATCGTTGGTGCATAGGGGTCTATCGGAATGACGGGATCGGTTGAGATAACATTGACGGAACCTCCTTTAAGGGTTCCTTCATGTACTCCTTGAGTTGTTATATTTCCTTTCGAAGGTTGTCGTTGAACGACTTTTGAAGGTAATGGAGTCTTCTATCTTGTGCCGAAGCATCCGATGGTAGGGCAAAAGTTGGGATCACCTTTCTTGTTGACTTCTCTGGTCTTTTGGGCTGCGGCGAGTGGAAATGCAGGTTTTCGTATTTACGGAACATTTTCGATGCTTGCTTCATTCTTGAACGGATATTCCTGCTCGAGCTCCTCGATATGCGTTGCGGACGAGACGGTTGTTCATCTTGCGGAAACTATTGTCATTGGACGGGGGTTGCTGGTAATTTTGTTGTAGTTCTTGCGGCCGTTACAGTGGTATTTGCATCGGTTGCTTGCCTTTATTATTCTTTATGACGATCCCGGACATTCTTCCGAAGGTCTTCACCGGCTTCGCATCGCGTCTTGTGCGAGCTTAATTGCTTCGCCTCTTCTTGCGAGCTTCGGCGCCCCAACATGAAACTACTCCAAAAGTCTTAATAGTGAATCCCTTAGGAGAAGTCTTTATCGGGCCGTGAATGCTTTTAAGCGAATATAGGCTAATGTTGTTCTTGCGGTTGTGGTTCACACTTCATGCTTAAATTTCTCAGCCAGTATGTAATCCACTAGAGTTTCATTCGGCACTTTGTTTCTCTACCACTAAATCACCTATAGTGATGTGGTGCGAGAGCTCCGGCAAATGTGTGAAGAGGCTCCTGCTCCCGAGAATGTCTTCCTTTGAACCGTTGGGTAATTACGCATACGGTCGAGCGATTCTGACGGTACTAACGAAGCCCATCGGAAGAGTAGCGCGTCGACTCACTTGACGTTGCGACAGCGCACGAAAGTGTGCAACATCTTGTCGGGGGTTCCCGGTTCCGTCGAAGGTCTTAAACGGAGGTGGTACAAAGCCTTTCGGGTATTGGACAGCGTCGAATTCTTACAGGTAAGATGCCGTCGAATGGATGTCCCGCTCTTCGATTGTGCTGGGCTTCTCGCCCTGGCACATGCAAGCTTTTGATATCCTTTTCGGGGATCATACTTTGTGCGTATCCTTTTTCGAGTTTGGTCATCCCCATTGACGGATGTAAATCTCCTTTCCTCCGTCTACGATGTGAATAACACGGGGTGTCTCTACATGTGGTTGTACTTGACTCTCGGAAGTGGCCGAGGAGGCTATGGCCATCGCCATCATATTTCGCCATTTGAGCGATCGTGTCGTCCTTCTGTTGTCTCTTCATCGGTTACGCTCCTCTCTTTTACGCGGTATAGACACCTTGAAGGCGATGAAGCTCGTGTCTCGGCCATGTTGATTTGCATATTCGTGTCCATGAATTCGATGAGTCGATCTCATCTCCGAACTTTTCTTCTCTTTCTTTTGCCGACGAGTCGGATGTCGGTTCTCAGCTTTTCCATGGCATCTTCTAGCGGAGCTTTCTGTGTATCTTTGTGGTTGTCATGCGATGGTTGTCGGGTCCTTTTTTCACGGAATTCGCTTCGTCGCGATGCTTTCTTCGGATTCCGGCCTCACCGCGAGACTTTCTTTCATTCTTGTTTCAATCTCAGCGCCGTAGTGGGACGCCATACCATCCTTCTAGCGACGGAGAAGGTCTAGGACCGGATGGTCCCCATCGGCCAAATGCGGAAGGTGGTATCCTCACTAATGCAGCAATCACGATGCACTACGACGAGCGGGCTAGCCTTCATTCTCTTGCTTGGCTTTTCTATCATGACGGCGGGTTCTACTCGAGGCACGGCGGGATTTGGCCAGGCACCCCGCCCTATCCTTCGTAGAATTTCCGACACGGGGCGATTTCCTTCTTTTCTTAACTTTTACCAAAGTTTGCGATCGAGCAAACGGCGTAGTTCTAGTTCTTTTCTTGCGGCTATCGTCGTAATATGCGAGTGAGGTAACGTGGCGGCAATCTTGCGAACATTCTCCTCGTCCTCGCCGGCGGAGAGGGGATGGAACTGCTTCCTCCCCGAAAGTGGTATGTAGTCGGGCGGCGGTGTATATTCGCGGTGTATATTCGACAGTTGCGGAATTTCTGCAGGAGAGCGATTTCGGCGGCTACGCTTCCACGGCGATCCTTACATTTATTTCTTCTTTGGGTCTTTGTCGGCGAAGGAATCTTCGAAGCTGGACCCGATTTCGAAGACGAAGGTCTTACGGAAAGATCCGTACCCTCCACGGTAAACGGAGTTTATCATAGTTACGGATTCCTTTCCCCTTTGATTTGGCGAGAGTCGGGGTAGGTGCGGGAAACAACTAGACCGAGTGGGGGTAGTGAGAACGGTCCTCTGGCGGACGACGGTACTCCTCCTAGTCGGGACCCTTTGCGGGGGAGGAAACTCTTGGGTCGACCTAAGGTTGAACTCGAGCGAGTGGTTCCTCGGCTTCGGATACCTTGTTCGTCGGTCTGAGGAGACGTCGGTGACCTTGACGTTCGTGTTTTCGAATCCGTCAGATCGGATGACCCCATTGTCGGGCGGCTCATCCTTATAGACGGCGAAGTCCGATCCGTTGGTGAAGGAGAAAATCGGTTTCGGGGCTTCCATTTTACGCGAGGTAGACTGCAATGGGTCCCGAGTTATGCTTCTTTTCTTCAGGACGAAAAGAAAGGAATTAAAAAAAAAAGTCCGAACTCATTCTTTGTTCATGTATTTATAAAAAAAGAATCATTTGTTAAAAGAATCACTTATTAGAGGGTTTGTTTATTTAGAACGGAACGTTCAAAGGTGTAGAGAAGGTAAGGAATCCGATTCGAGTTGGAAAAGGGAAAGAAAATCTTAAGCGAGACTTCTCGACTCGAAGGATCACACACAAACTAACACATCAGTCAACTTGTCCTCAGAACTTAAGTTTGAGGTAACTTGGATTCAAGTTAGGTTGAACCTAGGTTAGAGGTCTGACTTAAGTTCAATATGGGTTGAACTTAAGTTTGAGTTAACTTGGCTTCAAGTTAGGTTTAACCTAAGTTAGAAGTTTGACTTAAGTTCAATATGGGTTAAACTTAAGTTTGAGTTAACTTAGGTTCAAGTTAGGTTGAACCTAAGTTAGAAGTTTTACTTAAGTTCACTATGGGTTGAACTTAAATTTGAGTTAACCTGGATTCAAGTTAGGTTGAACCTAAGTTAAAAGTTGATTTTGGGTTCAATATGAGTTGAACCTAAGGTTTAGTTAACTTAGGTTCAAGTTAGGTTGAACCAAAGTTAGAAGTGTCTTTAGGTTCAATATGATTTGAACCTAAGGTTTGGTTAACTTAGGTTCAAGTTAGGTTGAACCAAAGATAGAAGTTGATTTAGGTTCAATATGAGTTGAACTTAAGTTTGAGTTAACTTGGATTGAAGTTAGGTTGAACTTAATTTAAAAGTTGATTTAGGTTCAATATGAATTGAAGTTAAGTTTGAGTTAACTTGGATTTAAGTTAGGTTAAACCTAAATTAGAAGTTGATTTAGTTTCAGTATGAGTTTAAACTAAGGTTTGGTTAACTTAGGTCCAGGTTAAGTTGAACCTAAGCTAGAAGTTCATTTAGGTTCAATATGGGTTAAACCTAAGGGTTGGTTTTGATTTGAGATAGACTTAATTAGGGTTTAGGGTTACTTGAGCCTAAGGTAAAGAAGACTTAAAGGTTAAATAAGTCTAATTAGGTTAGACTTAATTAAAATTTAAGCTCGCTTAAGCCTAATGTACGTAAGGCTTAAAGGTTAATTAAGTCTAACTAAGACTAGACTTAATTGGGACAAAAGATTGTTTAAGCCTAATGTAAGTAAGGCATAAAGGTCAATTAAGTCTAATTAGGGTTAGACATAATTAGGGTTTAAAGTTACTTAAGCATAATGTAAGTAAGGCTTAATGGTTAATTAAGTTTAATTAGGGATAGACGTAATTAGGATTTAAGGGTAAGCCAAATGTGAGTAAAGCTTAAAGGTTAATTTAGTCTAATTAGGGTTAGACTTAATTCAAGTTTAAGGTTGTTTATGCCTAATATAAGTAAGGCATAAAGGTTAATTAAGTCTAATTATGGTTAGACTTAACTAGGTTCTATGGTTGTTTAAGCCTAATGTAAGTAAGGCTTAAAGGTTAATTAAGTCAAATTAGGACTAGAATTAAGTAGGATTTAAGGTTGTTTAAGCCTAATGTAAGTAAGGCTTAAAGGTTAATTAAGTCTTATTTGGACTAGACTTAATTATGATTTAAGGTTGTTTGAGCCTAATGTATGTAAGGCTTAAAAGTTAATTAAGTCTAATTGGGGTTAGACGTAATCAGGATTTATGGTTGTTTAAGTCAAATGTAATTAAGGCTTAAAGGTTAATTAAGTCTTAATAGGGTTAGACTTAATTAGGATTTATGGTTGTTTAAACCTAGTGTAAGAAAGGCTTAAAGGTTAATTAAGTCTAAATAGGACTAGACTTAATTATTACTTAAGGTTTTTTAAGCCTCGTAAGTAAGGCTTAAAGGTTAATTAAGTCTAATTATGACTACCTTTAATTAGGATTTAAGGTTGTTTAAGCCTAATGTAAATAAGGCTTAAAAGTTAATTAAGTCTAATTAGGGTTTGACTTATATATGATTTAAGGTTGTTTAAGCCTACTGTAAGTAAGGATTAAAGGTTAATTAAGTCTAATTAGGGTTAGACTTAATTAGGATTTAAGAATGTTTAAGCCTAGAGTAAGTAAGGCTTAAAAGTTATTTAAGTCTAATTAAAACTAGACTTAATAAGGATTTAAGTTTGTTTAAGCCTAATGTAAGTGATGCTTAAAGGTTATTTATGTCTAATTAGGGTTAGACTTAATTAGGATTTATGGTAGTTTAAGCCTAATGTTGTCGGCATATTTTTAGGTTATGTGTTGTATTTTAAAAAGGGGGTCGCCTACAGAAATTGTCGGCGAATTTTAATTTAATTTAAATATATATATATATTTTAGAAAGTAGTATTTGATTTTGAAAATAATTTTTTAAATTTGAAAATTTTAAGATATGAAATCAAACCGATCTCACATCCCGAATAGTTTATATAAACGAGCACCGCACCACAAACCGTGTATTTATCCCGAGGAATAGACACACTGCTTGATGATGGGGCTCGATTAAATAAACTAAAAGATATGTGACATCCGTTTGGTTTGCGAACCAATTTTATAAGCCGACAAGTTCCCCTGCTTAATATAAAGGAATTAAGCAGGGTTTCTATTACCTGGGTTCTTAAAGTTCCCTATAAGGGCAAGCCCCTATAGTTAATTACATCTTAAATGACAGGAATCATTTAAGAAAACTCTCGATAATGATCATTGGTTTTGCTCTCAATAATTTCAAAGTTTAAGGTTTTCAAAGGGTTGGATTTTGGAAATTTCAATAGGGATCAACTCAAATTTTGAACAAGTTTATTTCAAGAGTCCAAAGGAAGAGAAGTAGGAGAAGCTGAGGATTCAAGAGGAATCTTGGCAACTTACCAAACTATCCTATTGTTTAGCTTAGATTTGGGAATTTACTTAATGTTTCAATCTTGCCAATTTTAATTAATTAGGTCTTATATTTGTATGACATACATACAAATAGCCTCAAAGATGTGAGGGTTTATGTCGTACCGAACGACTACCTCGGAGTCCTAAGACCGGTTAGTGCTTAATTTGCATAACATGATTATGAAAATGCCTAAGGAAGAGTTGAGGATTTATGTTGCACTAGGCAAACTATCTTGAAGTCCTATGGCTTTGTTATTTAATTCTAAGAAAGGTTTTGCTGAAGTAGATTCCAGTTTTGCTGATGACGATGGCCGTGCTGCCCACCATACTCCAAGCTCCTTGTTGTTTAGAGGTTTGGTTTTGGAAAGTGAAAATCAGGGGATGAGAAAAGTGTCTTGGTTCAGAGATACCTTAAAGTTCAAATGTTTTTTTTATATTTTAATTAAAACAAATCTTAAAGTTTTTTAAACAGAACCGATTAAGATCCCACGGTTCCGTCATCCCGACACTGTTATTTTCATCGAATTCACTTAGTCCAGATGAATTTACTAAACTCAACTGAATGAGTTCCACACTTTAATTTAGATCGTGGGAAATCCCGTTAGCAACACGTGGGTTACATCATCCGAGGTATTCCCGATCATTCAATGAGACGTTTTAATTTAGTTGTAGTTGTGGTTTTGTTGTTCTGTTTGTGATTAAATTTTGAGTTATTTTATATTTTGGAATGTTGTGGCAGTGAATTTTATCTGGCGATGACTTTTAATTTAGTTTTGGTTTCAGTTTAAGGACTATCCTAAAGGTTTTGGTTTTCATGCAACTGTTTTATTTCTCATGCAATAAAAGTAAAGTACAATGCATGTAAGTAAATTGCAAAAAAGTAAATTGCAATAATATAAAAGCGTACCAGGAGGGTCTTCCCGTCATCCCAAGCTGCACTTAAAACACATGTTAAGGCATTTGAATATTTCAACAGATGCCTAGGTAAAGTTAAGGGAAGGGTTTTGGTTGTCTACCAAATTCCTAATCCTATAACTAGTCATCTCCTATGACGTCTAGGTTCTTGGTTTGGTTTAAGGATGATTTTCTTCATCAAAGAACAATTAAATTCAATTGTTCTTCTAAAACATCCCGTCATATTGAGGAAGTGCTTAGGACGAGTCCTAAACATCTTTTCAATATTTCTGTGATTATTTTGAATCCAAATAAATTTAGTTGCACAGGTGAATTAATCATCCAGGAGTTTAGTTAAACTTTGTTTCTTGCTCAGTGAACTTAGATATTTGATTACCTGATGATTGAAGTGACATCTCACTTAATACTCTATTTAAGAGTTATAATAATTAAAGCCTTTAAGGGCAAGTTGGGTTGTTGAGAATTTTAATCAAATTGAAAGTTTGAGTTAATGGTTTAAAGTGTTTTAATTTAATTATGAGATTTTAATTAATAATTTTAAGTTTGGAATAGTGTTCAAATTATTTTAGATTTAATTCTTAATGATTTCATTTAGGTTCGTTGTTAAATGATTTTAATTTAATTTAATTCAATTTGATTTTAATTTAATTTAATTTTAGTTAATTTTACTTAATTTAATTTTAATTTTAATTTTTAGTTCAATTTAATTTTAATTTTTATTTAATTTAATTTTATTTAATTTTAATTTAATTTAATTTAATTTTATTTTATTTTATTTTATTTTATTTTAATTGAATTTAATTTTAATTTAATTGGATTTAATTTTAATTTAATTGGATTTAATTTAATTTAAATTTTGATTTTTAATTTTAATTTTAATTGTTAGTTTTAGTTTAACTTTAATTTTAATTTGATTTTAATTTAATTTGATTCTAATTTTAGCTTTAATTATTAATTTAGGTTATTATTTTAATTTTTTTTAATTAAGAATTAAATATCGTTAAAGTGACTTATTTAGGGATTTTTAAATTAAAGAATAAATGTCTTCTTAATAATATCCCTATTTTAATAATTCAAATTTAAATATATTCTTTCTAAAATTTAAGTTATTTAATTAATTAAAGTTTCATTTTTGATATCTTCAAAGTGTTTAATGGGTTTATACCCCTTAATTTCCCTAAGTTCAATCATCTAAGAGAAAATTAAAATCGAATATTTTACCCCCAATTTTGATTAAACCTAAAGTTTTAATTAAGGGTTAAAATTTTTAATTACCTTTATGCCCTTTAAGCTTATTTATTTCATAACTCACTAAATTGAGCTCAAATGAATTTGAAATTTTTATGTCACCTCACTCACATGTCAATTAAGACATTAGAGGAGAAAATGTGATTTTTCTGAATTTAATTTATTTATATAATTATTTTTAATGAAAAATATTGATTTTCAAAGAAAATTCAACAACATGACCAAGGAAAGGTTTCTGTCCTTAAGAAAATTATGGGATGTTCCTAAAACCGAGGGGACCACTTGGACAAATTTTGGTGATTTTTTGAATTATATTTTATTTATTATAATTATTTTGATTTTTAGAGTATTAATAAATTTTAAAATAAAATAAAAGTTGAAAATTGGATTTTATACTTTTGTTAAATCTCTCTGACCTTAAGGAGTCTAGAGAAACAAATGTTATAATTTTTTTTATTTTTCTTTGATTTATTATAATTATTTTAGTGAACAAGGTTAAAAACTCATTATTTTAATATTAAAAATTACATTAAACCTTTAAAATTCAATATCTTATCCTAGGGACTTAGGAAAAATATTTTGTTTGTTCCTAAGTGATTAGGAGTTGAAATGTGAAACTTTTATGATTTTTAATATTTTTGTGATTTTTATTATTTTTTAATTATTAAAATATTAAAATATGGAGAAAAATCAACTTTTTTAGAAAATTCCAATTTTTATTTTCCTGAACTCCCCTGATACCAGAGAAGCTCCAAAACCATTTTTGTGAATTTTTGAAAAGTATTTTTTGAGTTATGAATTTTTAAAGTTTAATTTTGATTATGTGGCTTAATTAATCCATTTAGTGGGGTTAAACATTTCCAATTGACTTCAAATTTTTATGTGAGGTCTCTCTGATCCTAAAGATCAGTGGGGAATTGTTTTCAAGTCAATTTGATGTGTGGTTAACCCTAATTAATTCAAATTCAATTTTAGGAGTTTAGGTCAATTAAGGTTATTATGAACGAATTAATTCAGAATATATTTTTCATTGGGTTCTCTGGTCCTAAAGAACATCACCAAATTTTCCTAGGATTTATTTCACAACATGCTAATTATTGGAATTAAAATACCTAAAATAGTGACTTGAATTTAAAAATTCAATAACATTTCACAGAGATGGCCTCTGACCTTAAAAAATTCAGGAAATATTCCCAAGATCTGAGGCTTCAAAAGCCCTATGGTCTCATGCCATGGTGAATTGTAAATACGAATGAAGAATCAAAATACTGAAAATAGTGAATAAATTATGAAAAATAAAATACTCATCCAATAAACTTGATTTCTTTTCCACATTATTCTCCTCTGTTCACTGAGCAAGAGAGTATTTTTCTTTTATTTTTATGATTTTTCTATGCAAAGATATGAATTTTTGAGGTTATGGTATTTAAATAAATAGAAAATAACCCTATTTTTCTACTTATCCACGCGGCGCCACGCATTCCTCGGCAGCTCCGAAAGGCCACGCGGCGCGTTCTGATTCTACGCCGCCATCCGACTCAGCGCTCCGGGGGCCCGCGATTCACGTAACTTTCCCTAGTCTGGCACACTCTGAACCGTCCGCTCGATACACGCGCGATCCAATGGCTCCTTGTCATCGTCTACAACTGGTGTGCACCCGTGACCGTCCACACTAAAACCCTAAGATCTCACTCGATTCTCTGTGGATTTTCATGTTCTTATGCTCTATGGATTCATCTTGAAGAGACGAACACATCCATATGGTTTATAGGCTATGAAATTAACTTAAACAAAATGGAGAATCACTGGAAGCTCGGGAGGAAGAGTGAGTTCATACCTTTCCTCAGAGAAGTGAAGCTTCGATCTGAGAGTTGTGTCACATTCGATTGGGTCCAGACAAGCTCCAGATGAAGTCTCCTGTCCTGGGGAAATGCCTAGGTATGAAAGTGCCCATAGCCGTTCACAAAGCTTGGAGGCTAAAAGCAATGGCTGGCCTGGTGCGGGGGCTTTTGCTGGGGAACTTCTTCTCTTGGTCTGGTGAAGGTGTAGGACCAATCAATTTGGGGATTGGCTCACTGTGGTGAAGTGTCCTGTTTTTGGGTGGATTTTCAACTCAGAAATTGGCCTCTGTCAATAGGGATTAGGGCAAAGGAACTTTGGGGATCAACTGCTCTGGGTTAGGAGAGGGTCCTGGAGCAATTTTGGCAGAGTTTCCTTAAGGTTTTGGTTCTTCTTCTTATTTGGCCGAGAGGTGGTGGTGTTTAAATAGGCATGGCTGGAGAGCTTCCCAGGGGGGTTTGAAGGCTTGGATCAGCTGCTCAGGGGAGGAGAAGAACAGCTCCAGTGGCCATTTGGGTTGGGACAGCTCAGCCAGGGAGAATTGAAAATTTGGCTCACATGGGTGCTCTCGGCCTGGTGGTTTCTGGCGGCTGTGGTGGCTGGCCGGCTAGGGTCAGGTCACCCTCAAGGTCAGGAGGACCAGTGCTGGAGGTTTGTGCAAGCAATTGTCCAATGCCAAGTGTAAAGGGTTGGATTTAAGTGGTAAATGGAGAGGGGTGATTTTGGCTTCACATGTGTCAACCCATGTATTTGAGCTTGGTTCACCTCCCCATGGTCTGATTTTGGGCCAAGGGGATCAGTTGGGTCAGCTGCCATGGAGTGGTGAAGTCCCCATCAAAATAGTTTAAGTTAATTTTGGGTTATGGTGTTGCATTACAGAGGTTTAAATGGCTTAAGGAAGGCTTAGGAAAGGACTACCTCTTCTTACCATTAATGGCTTGGTGACAAGTCAAACCCCCCATGGCTTCATGTGGCTTGTCCATGGCTTGCATGTGGCTCCATTTGGCTCGTCCTTGGCTTAGGAAAAGTGGATTCATTTATATGAAAAAGGAATTTGGAGATTTTGGCAATTTAATGAAAAATTTAGATGGTGCTTCATTTAGGTTGATTTGATGATTGATTTGGGACTTAGGGATTGATTCCAATTAAAGGGATGATGAGAAGGAATTGGCATGTGGAATTTGGAATGGGTTTGGGCTTTTAGATTTCACTTTGGATGGGCTTTTAAGATGGTTTAGGGAGTGGGCTTTTAGATTTCAAAACAAATTTTAGGATGAAAATTTTGCAAAGGATTAGATCCAATAAGTGTTGAATTTAATTTAATAATGTTTCATGAATGATTTGGAATCAATTTGAAGTGATTTAAAGTTGAATTGGGTTGAATTTGGGTCTTTTAGTAAAGGGGCCATGGTGGGCCAAATTGGGCTAACTTGAGCTAAGGTTGGGCTAAAGTTGGATTTGATGTAAAATTAAAGTTTAGAAATATTCATGGGAGTGTCACAAAGAGTTTTCAATTTTGATTGGGCTTTGATTTTGGGGTTTGGGTCCATTAGGGTTAGGTTTGGGCTTAGGTTAATTGAAGGGATTTTGGTTTTAGGTTAGGTTTGGGTGGAGTTTAGGTTCAAATTTGTGGAAAATCTTGTTAGTGTTTTGTTTATGGGGATGTTAGGAAGGCTTTAGAAAAGATTTGGGGCCAATTGGAGTTGAATTGGACTAGGTTTGGGCTAGGTTTAGGTCATGGGCCAAAATTGGGCCTTAGGCCTTGTTGACCTCATTTTTGATGAGGTCTTCTCTTCTTCTCTTTAGTACTTAGGATCTAGCCTTAGGCTTTTCCTTTGACTGTCCTAGAGGATTAGAATCAGGACCCACCACTTAGAAATTCAAACCACTTCTTAACTCCCCGTAAACCCCACAATTTCTGATTGTAGACCCCTAATCACCTAGAGGGTTGAAATCAAATGTGGAAGTTTAAAGGATGAGTTCCTATAGGACTCTTTGGCCTCGTGACTACCCCAGGTGGCCCGGTCCAGTGAAGGGGCCGACTTACACACACACTACACCTATACACTACATTTTCACACACACCTCCTAAAACCACACCCATACCCAATTTGACCTCCTAACTCATGCAGGTGATTCACATGGATGGTCTTTAACCCCTAAGCCCTCGCGATAGAGGGTTAGGAACAACATAGCTGAATGCCTCAAATGAGACCTCTCATGGCTCATGTGGGCTTGATATGGCTTCATGGCTCAACCAAAATGATTTCATTCCACTTACATTTACCTAATCTTCAATTTTCTAAATTTTCAATTTTTGACCCCGGACCCTGGACCCGCCTAACTTACCGAAAACCCTCGAAATTACCCAAATTTTTCAAAATTTCCAAATCACCCAAAATTCCTCAAAAATAATCCCAAACATTCCCACATTACTCAAATTGATCAGTCATAGCCAAAAATACCAAAAATTCCAAAAATACCTCCCAATACCCTCCAAATACCCAAAATGCCCCTCTTGACCCAAAAACCCAAAAATTCATAAAATTCCCAGAAAATTCCAAAAAATCCCAAATATTCCGAATTTCATTTTTTTCAACTACACCATGGGCCAATTTTGTCAGTTTACCCCACTTTTGTCAAAATCCCCAATTTGACCCATTTTAACCCAAAAGTGAACCCAATGTCAAACCAAACCTACCCAATTGACCCAAATTCTGGTCCAATTCAATTCTAAACTTCAATTCAACATCCCCAACACCAATTTAGACCAAATCTAAGCCTAATTTGATTGAGATTTGAGTCCAATTTCACTTTTGACCTTAAAGCCCAATTTGGACCCATGACCCAAACTTAGCTCAAACCCCAAAATCAAAACCCAACCAAAGCCAAAACCTCTTTGAAACATTCCCATAAACATTTCCCAACATTAATTTTACATCAATTTCAACTCTAGCCCAACATTGGCCCAAGTTAGCCCAATTTGACCTACATCGGCCCATTTACCAAAGAGGCCCAAATTCAACCCAATTCAAACCCAAACCACCTCAAATCTATTTCAAATTACTCATGACATATCCCTAAAGCAAACCCAACAATTATTTGGCCCAACCTTTTACAAAAATTCCCATCCATGAACTCATTCTTAAACCTAAAGGCCCACTTCCTTAAACCACTTTAAAAGCCCACCCAAGACCATTTCAAAAGCCCAAGTTTTTAATCCAAAGCCCACATGACATTTCCCCACATCATCCATTTAATCAAAATCACCCCTAAGTTTTAAAATCATCATTAAGCCATTCCAAATCAAGCTTCATGAAAATTCTCCACCAAAATACCAAAATTCCTAAATTCTATTTCCATGAAATTGACCAAGCTTTATCCTAAGCCATGAGCAAGCCATTTACAAGCCATATGAAGCCATGGAAGGTTTGACATGTGACCAAGCCATTAATGGCAAAAGGAGGGCCTCCTTTCCTAATCCTTCATTAAGCCTTTTTAACCATAAGCATGTCACACACTAAACCATGCTTAGCCACCTCACCATGGATGGAGACTTCACCACTCTTCTCACCGACCCAACCGATTCCCACGACCAAAAATCGGACCATGGGTAGGTGAACCAAGCCCAAACACATGGGTTGACCCAAACCAAGCCAAAATGGCCTCTTACCCATTCCATTCCATGCCATTCCCTTTACACATGGCAAGGCCCAATTGGCTGCACTAAACCCCAGCCTTGACCCACCTGAACAAGATGGTGACCAGTGCCTGGCCGGCCAGCCACCAGGCCTCCGGAAAACACCATGGCTGAGACCTTGGGAGGAGCCAAAAACTTCAATTCTCCCTTGCTGAGCTGCCCCATGCCCAATGGCCACCATGGCTGTTCTTCCCTTGACCTAAGCAGCTGATCCCAGTCCTTAAACCCCCCTGAGAGGCCCTCCACCCTCTCCTATTTAAACACCACCCCTCTCGGACATGGGAGTGGTGCTGAACCAACCTTAAGGAAACTCTGCCAAAATCATTCCAGACCACTCTCTACAAATAGAGCATTTGATTCCCACCGGATTCCGACCCCAATTCCCTCCAAACCGAGCTCAATTTCGAGTTCAAATTTCAACGACAAAACCAGGATACTTCTTCACAAGTGGACCAATCCCCAAATCGATTGATCCTACACCTTCACCGCACCAAGGGAAGAAGTCCACCAGCAAAAGCCCCCTCTCCGAGCCACCCATCCGTTCCGGACTCCAAGCTTTGTGATCGGGCTTGGTCGAAATCATACCTAGACAATTCACTGGGCCAAGGGACTTCATCCGGAGCTTGCTTGGACGCAATCGAAGGTGACACAACCCTCGGATCGAAGCCACACTTCTCTGAGCAAAGGTATGAGCTAACTCTTTATCCCGAGGTTCTGGAGATTCTCCATTTCAAATGCCTTAATTTCAATGCATGATCACCGTATAGATGTATTCGTCTTTTTAAGATGAATCCATAGAGCACAAGAACACGAAAATCCGTTAAGTATTGAGTGAGATATTAGGGATTTAGTGTGGACGGTTCTCGGGTTAGGAGGCTTGGGGACGATGAACGGATGCCGTTCATTTAATATACGCGCGGACGGACGGCCAGGATCGCGCCGGATGAGGAGACGGAACGATACGGCCGGGCCCCGGAGCGCCGAGTTGGACGGCGGCGCCGAATCAGAAGATGACACGCGGCGTATCGGAGATGCCTAGGTTGAGTTGGCGCCGCGTGGATAAGTAGAAAAATAAGTTATTTTTCTATTTATTTAATTCCCTAAATTTCAAAAATGCATAACTTTGTGTAGAAAAATCAGAAAAATAAAATAAAAATACCCTCTTGCTCAGAGTGAATATAGGAGAATAATGTGGAAAAAAATCATTCAATTTCATCGAGTATTTGATTTTTAATAATTTATTTACTCTCTGCACATTTTCAATTCTCCATGCATGTATACAATTCACCATGGCATGAGACCATAGGGCTTTTGAAGCCTCTGAATTTGGGAACATTCCCCGAATTTTCCAAAGTCGTAGAGCTATCCCTATGAAGAGTTATTGATTTTTCAACTCTAGGTTGCTAGTTTGAGTATTTTAATTCCAATAATTAGCATATTGTGAAATAAATTCTAGAAAAATTTGGTGATGTTTATTATGACTAGAGGACCCTAGGAAAAATAGGTTTTGAGTTAACTCACTTGGAATAACCCTAATTAGCTTAAACACCCAAAATGGAGTTTTTATTAATTAGAGCTAATCATACATCAAATTGACTTGAAATCAATTCTCCACTGACCTTTAGGATCAGAGGAACCCACTATAAAAGTTTGAAGTCAATTGGACTTGGTTAGCCCTATCAAATGGGTTGATTAAGCCATTTAGCCAAAATTAAACTTAAAAAATTCATAACTTTCAAAATACTTTTCAAAAATTCACCAAATTGGTTTTGGAGTCTCTCTGATATCAGGGGAATTTAAGAAAATTAAAATTGTAATTTTCTAAAAAAGTTGATTTTTTGCATTATTTTAATATTTTTAATAATTAAAAAATAATAAAAATCACAAAAATAATAAAACTCACCAAAATGTCACATTTTGAATTTTAATCACATAGGAACAAACCCCATATTTTTCTTAGGTCTCTATGATGAGTTATTAAATTTTAAAGCCCTAGGATAATTTTAAAATAAAAAAAAATGTATTTTCTAGCATTTCCACTAAAACAATTATAATAAATCAAAGAAAAATCAGAAAACTATAAAAATTGGTTCTCTAATTTCCTTGATATCAGAGAGATTTTTGAAAAATATAAAATTCATTTTTCAACCTTTATTTTATTTTTAAATTAATTAATACTCCAAAACTCAAAATAATTATAATAAAAAGAATATAATTCAAAAAAATCACCAAAATTGGTCCAAGTGGTCCTCTGGTCATTAGGAATGTCCCATAATTTTCTTAAGGACAGAAACTTCCCCTTGGTCATATTATTAAATTTTCCTTGGAAATCCCTATTTTCCACCAAAAATAATTACATAAATAAATTAAATACAAAAAAATCACATTTTCTCCTCTAATGTCTTTATTGACATATGAGTGAAGTCACATAAAAATTTCAAATTCATTTAAGCTCAATTTAGTGAGTTATGAAATTATTAAGCTTGAAGGGCAAAATGGTAATTAAAATTTTAACCCTTAATTAAAACTTTAGGCTTAATAAAATGAAAAAGTAAAATATTTGATCTTAATCTGATTTGAATGATTGAAATTTAAATAATTAAAGGGTAGAAACCTACTAAACAATTTAAAAATAATTAAAATAAACCTTAATCAAATAATTAATTAAATTTGGAAGAATAATAAATTTGGAATTATTAAAATAGGGATGTCATTAGGAAGAGATTTATTCTTTAATTTAAGAATCCCTAAATTAATCATCTCAATAATATTTAATTCCTAATTAAAATGATAATCCAAATTTAAAATTTGAAATGCTAAAAGACTTAATCATTAAATTAAATTAAAGTTAAATTATCTAAATTAAATCCTTTTAGAATTTCAATTAAATTAATACTTTAACAATTAAAATTAAATCATCTTTAAAACATAAAAAATAAAATATTAAATTAAAATTAAAATTAAAATTAAATTAAAATTTAAATTAAAAAAAATTAAATAAAATTAAATTAAAACATATTAAATTAAATCAAATTAAATCAAATTAAATTAAATCAAATTAAATTAAATTAAATTAAATTAAATTAAATTAAATTAAATCATATTATATTAAATTAACTTAAATTAAATTAAATTAAATTAAACCACATTAAATTAATTTAAGTTAAATTAAATTAAATTGAACTAAATTAAATTAAATTAAATTAAATTAAATATACATCACCTAAGACATAAAGAATTCAAAAATAAATCTAAAACAACTTGAACACTATTCCAAACTTAAGCCCATTAACTGAAATTAAATTAAATCATAAATCACTTGAACATCCATTTGCCCTCGAAAGCTCTTGTTGTCATAACTCCTAAATGGAGTGTTAAGTGAAGTGTTACTTCATTCATAAGATATTCAAATGTCCTAGTTCACTGAGCAAGATAATAAACTTGAACTCCCGGACGATTAATTCATTTGTATAATTAAATTCTCTTGGACTTAAAATAATCCTAGAAATATTGAAAAGATGTTTAAGACTCGTCTTAAGCACTTCCTCGATATGATAGGATATTTATAAGAACAATCGAACTTAATTGTTCTTCGATGAAGAAAATCGTCCTCAAACCCAAAATACAAGAACCTAGACGTCATAGGAGGTGACTAAGCTATAGGATTAGGAACTTGGTAGAAAACCATAACCCTTCCCTTAGCTTTACCTAGGAACTTGCTTTAAATGCTTAAATATTCTAATTGTGTTTTAAGTGCAGCTTGGGATGACGGGAAGACCTCCGAGTACGCTTTTATTTTATTGCAATTTATCTTATTGTAATTTATTTAATCGCATCGTACTTACTTTTCGCATGATAAACAACTCGCATGAAAACCCACACCTTTAGGATAGTCCCTAAAACTGAAACCAAAACTAAATTAAAAGTCATTACAAGATAAAATTCACCGCCACAACATTTCAAAATATAAAACAACTCAAAATTTAACCACAAACAGAACAACAAAACTACAACTACAACTAAATTAAAACGTATTGTTGGATGATCGGGAATGCCTCGGATGATGTAACCTACGTGTTGCTAACGGGATTTCCCACGGTCTAAATGAAAGTGTGGAACTCATTCAGTTGAGTTTAGCAAATTCATCTGGACTAAGTGAATCCGATAAAAATAACGATGCCGGAAGGATGGAACCGTGGGATCTTAACCGGTGTTGTTATAATCAACTTTAAGATTTGTTTTAATTAAAACATAAAAAAACACTTGGACTTTAAGATTTCTAAAACCAAACTCTTCTCTTCTTTTTGATTACAATTTTCTAAAACTAAACCTCGCGACAAGGAGCTCGGAGCATGGTGGGCAAGCACGGCCATCGTCATCAAGAAAACCCGAGTCTACTTCAAGCAAAACTTTCTTAGAATTAAACAACCAAGCCATAGGACTTCGAGAAAGTTTGCCTAGTGCAACATAAATCCTCAACTCTTCGTTAGGCATTTGCATGATCATATCATGTAAATTAAGCCCTAACCGGTCTTAGGACTCCGAGGTAGTCGTCCGATACGACATAAACCCTCACATCATCGAGGCTATTTGTATGATTTTGTCATACGAATATAAGTCCTAACTAATTAAAATTGGCAAGATCAAAACATTAAATAAACGTTAGGGCCTTCCTAAATTCAAGCCAAACAATAGGATATGTCGGAAATTACCGAAGTTCGCTTCGAATCCGTAATTTCTCCTACCTTTCTTCCTTTGAATTCCCAAGACAAAATGTTCCAAACTTGATCCATTCCTTATCGAAATTCCAAAATTCAATCCCTTGAAAACTTAAACTTTGAAATTCTTGAGAGCAGAACTACTCGATCATTATCGAGAGTTTTCTTAGGTGATTCCTCGTCACTTAAGATGTAATTAACTATAGGGCTTGCCCTTATAGGGAATTTTAAGAACCCGTGTAATATAAACCCCGTTTAATTCATTTATATTAAGCAGGGGAACTTGTCCGGCTTATAAAATTGGTTCGCAGACCAAACGGATGTCATAAATCTCCTAGTTTATTTAATCGAGCCCCATCATCAAGCAATATGTCTATTCTTCGGGATAGATACACGGTTTGTGGTGCGGTGCTCGTTTATATAAACTATTTGGGATGTGAGATCGGTTTGATTTCATATCTTAAAACTTTTAAACTTAAAATTACTTTCAAAAATCAAATGTTATCTTTTAAACTATATATATATTTAAATTAAATTTAAAATATGAAAATTCGCCGACAATTTCTGTAGGCGACCCCTTTTCAAAATACAACACATAACCTAAAAATATGTCGACAATTTCTGGCGACTCCGCTGGGGAACAATTCCTCTCTCCATTTTTAATCAGATAGTTTTGCTTTCAAAAATCGGTAGTATATCCATGTCCTTAATGGATCAAACTACCCTTCCTTCCGTTGGAATACTATGTTCATTTCTACCTTGAACGAGTATAGCCAACATTCTCTCCGATTTAGGAGCCACTGTTTAGACACCCCTAAACAGAGAGGTTCCGAGATCCTTTTACCTCATTTCTGAGGTGGGGCGGACCCCCAATAGGTGTTAGTTTAGGAGTGATCCTTCGAGTCGAGAAGTCTTGCATAAGACTTTCTTTTCCTTTCCAACTCTGAATCAGATTCATTACCTTCTCTACACCTTTGAACATTCCGTTCTAAATAAACAAACCCTCTAATGAATGACTCTTTTAACAAATATACATGAACAAGAATGTGTTCGGACTCTTTTTGATTCCTTTCTTTTCGTCCCGATGAGAAGAAGTATAACTTGGGACCGACAATCGGAATCTACCCCGCGAAATGGAAGCCCCAAAGCCGATTTTCTCCTTCACCAATGGACCTGGACTTCGTTGTTTACAAGGATGAGCCGCCCGACAATGGGATCATTCGGTTTGGACAAGGATTCGAGAACACAAATGTCAAGATCACTGACGTTACCCTTTTCGCGCTGACAAACAAAGTATCTGAAACTGAGAGACCTTTCATCGAGTTCAACCTTAAGTCAACTCAAGAGTTTCCTCCCCTACATAGGGTTCCAGCTGAGTGGAATGCTACTGTCCGAAGGAGGACTGTTATCTCTACCCCCACTGGTCTAGTCGTCTCTGCACCTACCCCGGCTTCCGCCAAACTAAATGGGAAGGAAGTTCAAATTTGTAACGAGCATGTTACCGTCGAGGGTACGGATTTCCGTGCAAGACCTTCGTTTTTGAAATTGGGTCCAGCTCAAGGGTTCTACCCCTAACACGGACTCGCAGAAGAAACAGAGGTAGGAAGATTGCCGGGAAGGCCGTAGCCGTCGAAGTCGCTTTCTTAGAAGAAATCCCTGAGTACACACCACTTCCTGAATACATACCATTGCCTGAATATACACCCCTCTTAGAAGGAAGTAGATTCCATCCCCTTTCCGCCGCAGCTAACGAGGAAAATGTCCGCAAGATTGCTTCTACATTACCTCGACCCGCATACTATAGCGACAAGAAAAGGAAAAGGGCTAGGATTACACCATTTGCCCGACTACGACTCGTGATCGAGAAGTTAGCAAAGAAAGAGAAATGCCCCGTATCGGAGATTTTAAGAAGGATAGGACGGACACCGACCAAGTCCCGTCTCGGGCCACGAGTAGAACTCTGCTATCGCCGCTGAAGAGCCAAATAAGAAGATGAAGGCTAGTCCACCTCGTTGTTGTTTCGGGTTTACGGATCGGGGAGGATACCACCTTCCGACATTCGACCGATGTACCATCCGGTCCTAGGCCTTCTGCTGCTAGAAGGATGGTATGGCGTCCCACTACCGGCCAATTAAGACCGAAACAACGACCTGAGAAGGAAAGTCTCGTCAGGAGACTCGAGTCCGAAGAAAGCGCTACCGCAATGAAGGAGACTCATGAGAAGGAAACCCGACAGCCATCGTATGGTAACTGCGAAACCGTACGAAAAAGACCATTGGAAGACGCTATGGAAAAGCTAAGAACTGATATTCAGCGATTAGCAAGAGAAAGAGAAGAAAAATTCGGCGATGAAGTCGACTCGTCAGAATTCATGGATGATGAATATGCAGAAATTAACATGGTTGAAACACGAGCATCGTCAGCTTCGCAAGGTGTTCCGAGCACTGCGGAAAGAGATGAATCAGAAGCATTAAGAGCACAAATTCGAGAAAAGATGATACAATCTCTCAATTGGCAAAAAGGATGGAAGAGATGGCTGCAGTCCTAGCCACTCTTCAGAGTCAGGCTCAACCCCCAAGAGAAACGCCTCCATAAGTTATTCATATTACAGACGGAGGAAAAGAGATTACATCCGTTAACTGAGACGATCGACCAAAGAAAGATTCTACCTGAATATGATTCCGGAAAAGGATATCAAGAGCATGGTGGAACGACAGAGTGCGAGAAGCCTTGGCACAATCAAAGAGCGGGAAATCCATTCGGACGGGTAGACCTTACCCCGAAGAATTCGACGCTCGTCCAATATCCAAAGGGCTTTGTACCACCTCTCGTTCAAGACCTTTCGATGGAACCGGAAACCCTCTGCAGACATGTTGCACATTTTCGTGCCGTTGTACATTAAATTAAATTAAATTAAAATAAAATAAATTAAATTAAATATAAAGGCATAAAAATTCGAAATAAATCACAAACGATTTGAGCAATTTGATAGAAGCTTAAATCAATTCTTAAAATTAAATGCGAAAACTACTTGAACATGTTTGCCCTCGAAAGCTCGTGATGTCATAACTCTTAAAGGAGTGTTAAAGAAGCGTTACTCCTTATAGGATATTGAAATGTCTAGTTCAACGACGAACATAAAAACTTAAACTTCTCGGACGATTAATTCATTTGTATAATTAAATTCATTTGGACTTAAAACGATCCTAGAAATATTGAAAAGATGTTTAAGATTCGTCTTAAGCACTTCCTACGATATGATAGGATATTTATAAAGAACAATTGAACTTAGTTGTTCTTTGATGAAGAAAATCGTCCTGTTAAAATACGAGAACACAGACGTCATATAGGATTAGGAACTTGGTAGAAAACCATAATCTTCATAACTTTACCTAGGAACTTACTTTAAATGCTTAAATATTCTGCTTGTGTTTTAAAGGTAGCAGGATGACGGGAAGACCCTCCGGGTACGCTTTTATTTTATTACCGATTTACTTTCTTTATGACTTATTTAATCGCATCGCACTTACTTTTCTTGCATGATAAACAACGAGTTGCATGAAAACCTACACCTTTAGGGCCAGAAACCAAAAGCTTGGAACCCATAACTAAATTAAAAGACACTACAAGATAAAATTCATAGCCACGACATTCAAAATATAAAACAACTTCGAAATTTAATCACAAAGCAAAGGAACAACAAAACTACAAATACAACTAAATTAAAACGTCTCATTGAATGATCGGGAATACCTCGGATGATGTAACCCACGTGTTGCTAACGGGATTTCCCGCGGTCTAAATGAAAGTGCGGAACTCATTTAGTTGAGTTTCGCAATTCATACGGGTAAGTGAATTCGATGAAAATAACGGTCCGGGATGACGGAACGAGTGGGATGTAATCGGTTACGTTTTAATCAACTTTAAAACCTGTTTTAATTAAAATATTAAAGACACATGAAAATGAAGACTTTCTCTAAAACCAAACACTTCTCTCATCTCCTTATTTATGACTTCTAAAACAAACCTCCGCAACGACGAGGAGCTCGGAGCATGGTGGAAGGCGACGCGGCCATCGTCGTCGGCAAAGGCGAAATCTACATCAGCAAAACTTTCTTAGGGAATTAAATAACCAAGCCATAGGACTTCGAGGTAGTTTGCCTAGGGCAACATAAATCCTCGAAGCTCTTCGTTAGGCATTTGCATGATCATATCATGTAAATTAAGCCTTAGGTCTTAGGATTTAGAGGTAATCGTCAGATACGTTATAAACCCTCGCATCTTCGAAATTTTATTTGTATGATTTTATCATACGAATATAAGTCCTAACTAATTAAAATTGGCGAGGATCGAAATATTAAATAAACATTAGGACCTTCCTAAATTAAGACGAAACAATAGGATAGTCGGGAAATTGCAAAGTTCGTTTTGGATACGTGATTTCTCCTGCCATTATTCCTTTGGACTCCTAAAATAAAATGTTCCAAATTTGATCCATTCTTTATTGAAATTAAAAAATTCAATCCCTTGAAAACTTAAACTTTGAAATTCTTGAAGCTTGAAGCTAACGATTATTATCGAGAGTTTCTTAGGTGATTTCCGTCACTTAAGATGTAATTAGCTATGGGGGCTTGCCTTATAGGGAACTTTAAGAACCGGGTAATATAAACCCTGTTTAATGTTTTCATATTAAACGGGGCTTACTCGGCTTATAAAATTGGTTCGCGGACCAAGCAGATGTCTGAGCCTTTCTAGTTTATTTAATCGAGCCCGCGTCATCGAGCGGTGTGTACATTCTTCGGGATAGATACACGGTTTGTGGTGCGGCGCTCGTTTATATATAAGCAATCGGAATATGAGATCAGTTTGATTTCATATCTTAAAATTTTAATTTAAAATTATTTTCAAAATCAAATGCACTTTTCAAATTATTTATTTAAATTAAATTAAAAATAAAAAGTTACGTAGGCGACCCACAGCTAAAACACATAACCTAAAAATATGCATGATTACATCTTAGATAACGAAGTCACGAAAACTCTTGATAAAGATCATGAAGCATTGTATTCATGACTTCCCGAAAATTATTAGGATATTCAAGAAAATGTGATAGTAAGAATTTAAATAGGTGAGTGGCTCAATTTTGGAACATTTATCATGGGAATCCAAAGGAAGAGAAAGGCTAGGGAAGGACATGGATCCAAGAGGAATCTTGGTGCTTTCCCGAGCTATCTATTGTTTGGCTTTGATTTAAGATGATTATTTGATGTTTCATCTGCTAATTTTATTATTTAGAGCTTACATTCACTTGATATAAATCTTATGAATAGCTGTAAGATAGGAGGATTTATGTATTATACGATGACAACCTCGAACTGCAGGCAGTTAAAGGCTTATATTGCACGAGGTGCAAAGGCCTAAGGAGATAAGGTGAGGGTTTTTGCTACACTAGGTAAGCTATCTCAAAGTCCTATGGCTTGTTGTTTAGTTCTAAGGAGTTTCGCTTTTGAAGATGGCCGTGCTGCCCACTATGCATGCTCGAAGCTCCTCGTCGCGGCGGGTTTAATTTAAGGAAGTGTCCCGATTGAAGAGAAGAGAAGTACCATGTTTTGGAAATATTGCTTAAATTAGAGTCTTAATGTCTTGTTGGGGGAATATTTAAGTTGATTTTAGCGACACCGGTTAGTATTCCACGGTTCCCTCATTCCGACACCCATTTATTTTCTTTGGATTCACTCGGTTCGGATAGTTTACCAAACTTAGCAATGATTTCCATACTTTCATTAGTGGTAAATATTGTTAGCGTAAGTAGGTTGCATCCTCGGTATTCGATCATCCGATAGAGATTTTTTTAATTTTGTTGCAATTGCTATTTTTGTTTTGTTTGCGATTAAATTTGAAGTTGTCTTATATTTTGACGAGTTGTGGTGGTGAGTTTTGTCTTGTTTTGTTTTAGTTTTCATTTTAGCCTTAGTTTTATGGCTATCCTAAAAAGTTTAGTTTTCATACAGGGTGACATTTGTTGTTTAACATGCCGACACATTTAGCAGGAAAAAGTAAAGTAAAGGAAGTACTGAAAAGAAGGTACTGTAAACTTGTAAAAGCGTACTTTGTTGAGTCTTCTCATTCCTCCACCTAAAACATTAGTATCTTAAACGATAAACATTTATAATTTACGGGAAAGTAAAGCTTGTAAATAGGTTCGTCTCAAACCTACAAAACCACATGTCATAACTTGGTGGGTCCTTTTCATTCATTTGAGAAATATTTTCTTTAATAAGTATGGCTCGAGTCGTCTACCAAGATGTCCGGAAGACTTGTGAAAATGTTCTAGGGGATACCTAGATATTTCACAACCCTTTTGAACTCACTTGAGTTCATTTTGAGCTTATCATAGTTATTAAATGATTCATCCATTTCATACACTTATGCTTAGTGAATTAGTGTTTAGGTTATCCCAAAATAATTATGATCATTTGATATTTAATTTCGAATTATGTAAGTAGGACCCTTAGAAGCAACTTAATTTATGAAAGAGTTTAACTAATTTTGGTGGACTTGTAGTGTTTAGTGGGTTTAAAATTAATTGTATTTTAATTTTCTAAACCTTATTAGTAAAATGTGATCCTTTAATGTCCTTTACTTAGCCCTTAAGACTTTAATGGGTACATATTGTGATCTTAGAAAAATTAAGTTATACAAGTGATTCTTATCAAAATAATGAATTATCATTTAAGCATCAAGTAGGGTATTAGATTGGTAAATATTGACTTCCAAATTTAACCCCTAACCTTAAGGATTATTTAATTTAATTTTCATCAATTAATATGATTAATAAAATTATAAGTTCATCTTTTAATGTGAAAAGAAAATGAGATTGGTTTCTACCACTTATCCTGTTGTCAATCATCCAAACATGTTTATTAAGATAATTCATTTTACCAATTTCCCACATTAATTAAGCCTAAATATTAATTAAAGCAAAATTCTTCAAAATTGCACTTTTGCCCCTAATGACCTTATCACTCCATAATTCATTAAACTTAATTCAAATGACTTAAAAATTTTATGCCACCCCACTGTGGGTCAATTAAAGCATTAGAGGAGAAATGTGATTTTTCTTGATTTAATTTAATTTATATAATTATTTTTTATGCAAAATAGATATTTTCAAAGGAGATTTAATAACTTAGTCAAAACAAAGTTTCTGTCCTTAAGAAAATTATTGGAGGTTCAAATAGACTAGAGAATCACTTGGACCAAATTTCATGATTGTTTGAATTTTAATTTAATTATTATAATTATTTCAATTTTTAAGAGTATTAATTAAATATAAAATATTATTTAATTGGAAAATTAAGTTTTTTATTTCTCTTAAATCTCTCTGAGTCAGGGAACTAAGGATAAATTTTATATTTTGTGATTTATATTTTAATTATTAGAATTATTTTAGTGAGAAATCGAGGAAATTCCGTTTTAGTCTTTAAAAAAGTTTTAGCACTTTAAATTTTAATGTCTTTATTTATAGAATTAGGAAAATTATTCCAATTGTTCCTAAATGGTTAGGAGACAATTTAGAACATTTTGCATCAATTTTATTAATTTTTAATTATTTAAATAATAAAATAATGTTTAAAAATGAAAATTTTATTTTAATTAGAACTTTTATTTTTAGAGACTCCTCGATCACAGAGAACTCCCAAAATTAATTTGGTAAATTTTTGAAGTTTATTTTAATTATTGTAATTATATATGTGTCCAAAAATGTGATTTAACTTGAAAATTCATTAAAGTATTTAAATTAGAAATCTAATTGAATTGAAATTTTTTAAAGGAGTTGTCTTGACTTTTAAGTTATAATGGAAAGTGATTTTTTAGGTTAGTTTCTTTTTTACTTAATCAAATTTATTTTTAGCAAGTTTTTATGATTTAATTATGAAGTAGATTTATATCTTGTGAGTTAAATCGAGTATATTTTTCATGTTCCTCCCCAGTGCGGTGAACTGCCAAATTTACTTTAGTTTATCTAATTAATATTTTAATTATTATAACTTTTATACCAAAACGAACACATACAACATGAAAAATAGAATCTCTTTATAGGGTACACGACCTCGGAAGATCCCTCATATTGAGAGGGAGCAAGAGGCCGCTGATGATCGAGCGTGGTGAAGTTTCTATGCACATGAAGAATCAAAATACTCAGAAAAATATTTAATTAATTAAAAATAAAATATTCATAAAATAATCATCAAACTAATTCCCGTTATTCTCCTCATTCCTTTGACGAAATTATTTTTTCTTTTCTAATTTTTCTACAGTTATGGATTTTCTAAGGTGGTACGTTTAAATATTTCAAAAAAATTTAGAAATTCCTACTTAAGTGGCTCGGTCTTCACACGTCGACCTTAGCGACTCACGTCGCGCACGGCGTGCTTCCTTGACCACATATCTAAGTCATCACGTGATTTATGTTCTAATAGTTCTTCCGGTGTGATTTGATCGAATTCATTTGATACATGCTCGTCCGACTACTCCTCCTTCGTCACTGCTTGGTGTGCACGAGAGAACCGTCCCACCTTCTAACCTAGATCTTGACCTAGACTCGACTAAATCACATGAGGTTTTGTTTAGAGCTTCATCGCACAAAACGAAACCTGTCTATATAACTTATACGGTATGAAATACGGTACACATTATCTCGGGGGAGGGAGAGAGTTAAATACCTTTATCTGAGAGGGAGGCCTCAATCGGATGGTTGTAATAGCTTTGATTTGTCTAAAAAGAACCTCCAAATGAAACTTTGCCTTAATGAAATGTTTTGACCCAGTTTAACCGGACCCGATTTCGGGTGTTGATCGAAATTAGTACGGGGGCTCTTTGTGAGCGGCTTTGATGGGGGAACTTCTTCTTTGATCTTTGTGAAGGTGTGGGCATAGTTAATTTGATTTTGGTTAAGTGTATGGGTTTGTAGTGAAATGTGTCCTGGTTTCGGCTTGATTTTGAGCTAAAAAATTGGGCTCGGGCCGGTGAGGGAGATGGTAGGAAATGGTTGGGTTGGCCTTAGGGGATCTCAGCAGAAGCTCAGAAACAATTTGAGGGAGTTTCCTTAAGACAATTTTACCCTCTCTCAGCCATGGAGAGCTCTATTTATGGTCATGGCCATTGGGGGGCAGGCTTGAGAGAAACTGGCGAGTGAGTGGAATCAATTTGCTTAGGTGGAAGCGAGAAGAGCTCTGTGGCAATTCGGGGCTTGATACATTAGATGGGTCGATTAGGTGAAGAATCGAAGTGGGGGTTTGACCTTCTCGGTTTTGGTTCCTCCGATGCTTAAGCACTGCCGACCGGGCTAGGGGAGTTGTCCCAGGTGGTCGAGGTGAGCCAAGGTCGGACTATCATGGTGGTGAACTTAAGTGGCTTAGTGTTGATACAAATCTCCCTTGGTTTTACCCATTAAGGAGGGGATCCCCTAAATCATGGGACCTTTGGTCCATGGCTCCACTAAGAGTGGGCTGAATGGATCTAACTCAGTCCTAGGGGTCCTAATGGTTGGCTATGGTGAACTTGGTTTGGTAATAATTGGCTTGATTTGGTTAATTTTGTTTATGGGTTGATTTGGGTTACCCGAGTTCAAGTTGGGCTAGGTTGGGTTTGAGCTTGGGCCGAGTCAACTTAATTGTTCAATATGGTGTGTATGATTGTCATAAAGTGTTTAAATGAGAATTGGAGTGGTTTTGAATAGGTTTGGTGGATCAATTTGGCTTGATTTGAGTATTTGGTCAATTTTAGGCATGTTGTGTTAGCTTTGTTTACGTTAGGCTAGGGTTGGGTAAAGGCCAATTTATGTCTCCAAATGGTCTATGGGGAACTTAGGAAGAGTTCTTAATATTAATTGGGTGGAAATTTTGGGATTGGGACATTCAATTTGATGGATTTTGGGTATGTGACACGGTGGGAGTGGGGATTTTGGATTTGGTTGGACTTGAGTGAGGTTTTGAGCTCAAATTGGGGACAATTAATGGTTTAATTTGGTTTAGGGGAATGCAATGAAGAGTTTAGAATTCCAAATTGGGGAAATTGATTGACATTGGGTTAGTGGGGAAACTTGGTCATATAATTCGAAATTGGGGCTTTTGGCTTGGGTTGAAATTTGTTGAATGTAGGTGAGTGGGCTTCAGAGATTTGGTTTCAATTACGATTAGGATGTTGAATTAAAGTTTGAAAGCTTGGAATTGGAGAGAATTAAAGTCAATTTTTGGACATTTGGGGTGATTTGTGCATTTTGGGCCTTAAAGGGCAAATTTAGGGCTTTAGTGAGTGGGTCAGATAAAAGTGCTTTAAATTGAAATTGGGAATATTTGGAGTGTTTTTACTTGGGAATTTTTGGAGTTTTTTGGGCTAGGAGGGGTATTTTATGAATTTTGGTAAATTTGAGGTGTCTTGGGTATTTTTAGTGGTGAGAATGTTTTGGTGATTTTTTTTGGGAGATTTTGGTAAATTTGGTTGATTTTAGGAGTTTTAGGAAAATTAGGCTTTTAGGGTAACGTGGTCTTTTCGTAGAGTTTAGGTAGGGGTCGAAAATTAGGATTTTGGTAAAATTTGGAGTTAAGTGAGATTGATAACTCATTTGAGCCATGTAGATAGGGAATCCCAGATTTGGAACCTCCGTGTCTTTCGAGTACTAGTCGAGCCACGGCTGGGGTAAGAGCTTGGAAACCACCATGAGTTTCCGAAAGGTATGGTATCGGTGTGGAAAAGTTTGGTTTAGAGTTGTGAGGTAGTGTGTGAGAGTGTATTGTGTGTAGGTATGTGTGTGAGCCTCCCTGAAACCACCCGGGGTAAGTTATAAGGCTTGATCATCTATGGGGACTTCCCTTGAGCTTCCTAATGCTTGGTCATCCTCCCCAAGTATTTAGGACGGACTTTAAGCATTTGAAAATTTGAAGTGAAGCGAAAAGTATTTTGAATTTATATTGGGGTGAGGTTCCATTATTTAGTCTCTGGGTAGTCACCGGGAAAGTCCCCCATCGCTGGGCTGCTGAGGCTGATAAAAAGGCGGACCTCGACAAAAGTGAGGTCAATAAATGGACCCCGATAGGTGTGGTGTGCTGGGCGAGCACACTTCGTGTATTGGTTTTTGGCTAATGAATGCAACAAACCGACACAGCGTGTGTTTAAAACTCGATACAAACGTAGGAATTCAACGAGGAGGTTTCTGCGAGTTATACGGTAGAAAACCTTCCAAGTCCCGAGGAACTCTCCTTTGGGGAAGGAAAAATGGAATACCTTAGTTGGGAGCTATGAATTTCAAGCCTCCAGCTTATGAAGGAGTACGATACGATTCGATATGAAGTTGGAATTTGGAATTAGAATTAGGATTTGATTTGATTTTAGATTTTTTTTTATTTCAATTTAATTTTTGAGCTTGAATTTAATTTTGAGCCTTATGGAATTTATAGAGATTTATAAAATTTAGGGAAATTTATGGAAATTTAGGATTTATGGAAATTTACTTTGCTTGATTTTCGTGGGAATCTTTGAGAGTTTAAGTGAGTGTTGAGGAGACGAGTCGGAATTAGGTATCGACCACAAAGAAAATCTAAATTTAGATGTTTGATCCCCGAGAGGATGAGAACCGAGAATATAGGTACCAGTCTTGAAAATGAGGAGCGGGAATTTAGGTACCGACTTGAAAATCTCATGAATGCGGAAAACATCTCGAAAGGGGAGTGGAAATTTAGGGAATATAAAAGATCATACGGCCCGAGCTCCAACCTGGAATTTTATGAAGGCGAAAAATTTCTCGAGATAGGAATGTGGGGAATTTTAGGGAATTTATGGAATCGAACGGCGAGCTCGGGCCTACGGAATTTCATCGAATGTGGAAAATTTCTCGGATAGGATGTGGAAATTTAAGGAATTTTCGGAATCGGACTGCGAGCTCCGACCCTGAAATTTCTTGAAGGCGGAAAATTTCTCGAATATGATGTGGAAATTTAAGGAATTTAGGTGTCAGAACTGACGAGCTCAGGCCACTGGAATTTCATGAAATGCGGAAAATTTCTCGGATAGGATGTGGAAATTTAGGGATATTAGGGAATCGGATGAGGCGAGCTCCGACCCAGGAGGAATTTTATGGAAGGCGGAAAATTTATCGGATAGGATGTGGAAATTTAGGGAATCGAACATTTGAGCTCGACCACACAGAATTTTATGAAGGTGAAAATTTTCTCGGATAGGATGTGAAAATTTAGGGAATTTAGGGAATCGGATAGGCGAGCTCCGACCATTCATGGAAGGCGAGAAAATTCTTATATAGGTTAGAAATTTTAGAGATTTAGGGAATCGGGCGGCGAGCTCCGACCCTAAAATTTCATGGAAGGTGGAAAATTTCTCGGATAGGATGTGGAAATTTAGAATTTAAGGAATCGAACGTGAGCTCGACCTGAAATTTCATGGAAGGTGGAAAATTTCTCTTATAGGATGTAAAAATTTAGGGAATTTAGGGAATTTAGGGAATCGGACGATTGAGCTCCGACACGAAATTTCATGGAAGGAGAGAATTTCTTGAATAAGATGTAGAAATTTAGGGAATTTAGGGAATCGAAACGGCGAGCTCCAAGCTGTGAAATTTCTGGAAGACGAGAAATTTCTCGATTAGGATGTGGAAATTTAGGGAATTTAGGGAATGTTTACCTCATTGAGGTGGAAAGCTCGGGGACTCGCATCGACTCGAAGATGTAGCGAGTGTCACATTAGGAAGGAAAGCTCGGGGATCCAACTGAGGTGACGAGAATAGAAACAAAATTTAGGTATTGATCCCGAGAATTTCATGTGAAAGGATTTAGAGGAAAATTTTTTGAAAATTAGAATTGGTGCAATTCGAGAAATTTAGGTTAGTAGCCATTGCGGGAGTTGCAAAATTTTGTGATTTTCGAATTTGTGGGAAGTGATGTTGTTTAAAGTGTCGAATTTTGCGGAGTGCTTTCGGGAAAAAATGATTTGAGGACGAGTGCGAGACTCGAAGTTTCGAGAGAGATAATTAGTTTATCATTAATTTTTCATTTATCATTTTTTTTTGATTTTTGTTTTATTTCATTTTGTTTGATTGACTTTGTTTCATTTTGTTTGGTTTCATTTTGTTTAATGCGATTTCAAATTCAATTTTCTTTTTATTTCGTTTCATTTAATTTTGTATCGTTCTTTATTTGTTTTAATTTGGGACCAACATGTGGTCCCGTGGCTTTTGTCCGTCTCGTTAAAAGAAATATTTTTGAAAGAAAAAAAACTTATGACGTGAAACAGAAATCTTCATTAATCCTCTTGCGAAAACGAGTAGTACAACTTATCGTATCTTTGAAATACATCCAAAAGTTGATCGAGTGTACATGGCGAACAAAACTATCACATCGTATCTGCGGTATAAAAGCGGTGACAGCGCATGACCGGTGTAGGAGGTAGTAGATATCATGGGATGCAGGCTACTTCGTAGGCAAACTGACCTACCAAGGCTACGCTTAAAACAAAAGTCCCTCGTGAACACCGAATGCTGGCTGTCGGAATGAAAGCGGTGGACGAAGACTTTCGATTATGGATCTAGCTCGTAATACAACGGTGCCTTGTTCTCGTCCATTCTTAAGGTAGCGGCCTCTTTGTCACATAACTCTAGAATGTGGTACTTGGGAAGATTTGCTCCATTTTCTTTTAGCACTAACGCGGCCGGCTTGGTAGAGGATCTCGACCGAACCTCGAGAACTCCTGACGGACAATGCGGATTTCTTTATCCAAATAAAAAATTACTTTCCCTTATTAATGAGACGGTGCAGAAAGGCCTCACAAGTCGTGGTGGTCGATATGCGGTGGGATACGATCCCCATCCTCATAGATATTTATGATGCGAGTTTGTTGTTAATACGGTACGCGGGCGATGCGATGCCACACGACCATCCACTTTATCATCTTCTTTATCTTGGCGGCATTGGATCCACCTCGTCATGCTGTAGATCCTTGTGATATTACTGTCGATCTACGGCAAAGTTGTAGCGGCATCCACCTTTGAAGGCAACCTTTCCCTTTCCTCTCTTCCATTTTCTTAGCTTTGTATATGTCCTCTCCTTCAAATGACCAGCTCTACAAAAGTCCTGGAGAGCAAAGACACAATTCTAAATCTTTTCTTGTTCATTCCTTAAAAACATGTACGTGTATAGCTCGAGACCTTCCGAATGTTAACAAATCATCCTTGTATTTCTTCATGATGTTGAAATCCTCTTTCTAACTTCGATCATTGCCATCATGTAGTCGGGAACTCCTCGCCGCGGTGATGGAAGAAAAAAACTATAGTACATATGACTCTTTGTCCGAGTTTGCTCTTGCTCACCGAGTAGCATTGAAGTGAATGCATATGCCTCGAATGTGCCATACTCTTCTAGCTGCCGAGCATGACATTGCGGGCATTTGAAAAATGCCCGTTACTAAAAGCTGTCGAGGTAGACTCGAGTGCAGTCGAGCACCCGGTAAATATTTCTTCCATCGAGATCCCATGTCGGCGCGGGGTCCTCGGTAGTCTACGAGGTGCGTGGCGTGTTGTTGTCGATTTCTTTATTTCCGAGGTCATAAATTCTTCGGAATAGGAGGTACCTCCGCGGCTAACTCCGGAGCTTGTCTCCCCCCTATATCCTATCAAGATACGACGCTTGCGGTGATTTGCATTTCTTCTTTTTGTACATGCCGATAGTACATCACAGGATCTCTCAGCGCAATGGCAACGAGAACCACCCTGCAGGTGATCATGGACGAATATGACCATGTCTGCCGGCGGGAATGTATGAGTCCACAAAACCTTGATACTTCTGTATCATGATGTACGCTGGTCTCTTTATGACAGTCTTCATCATTGACTTTGTATTTGTAGCCTTCTTGTATGTGTTCTTTCTTTTAATTGCGAGGTCAGCCAGGTCTTTGAAGGCCAATCTTGACTCGCAACCTAACACTTCACACTGCAGCGAGAGAGATGTCGATAGGCTGGCCATTTGCATGAACAAGAACAATAACAAACTTGTTATTATTTATTTAACAATTTTTATAATCATTTTGATGCCATTATCTTATTTAATATGATTTTATTAAATTTGGAATTAGAAATTTAACAAAGCGTATTTTATCTTGTGAGAAAATTTATTTTATTCAATTTAACTTTATTACAAAATTTGAATGGAGTCATAGACACTGGCCATATGGCTATATCAGAATGAATATCCTTCTTCAGGTTTATCATGTCGCGTAATATTTCTTTAGATATCGTTCATTTATCGCTGACATGGTCCACATCCCCTTGAGAATCCACCAAGGCGGTACGACCTTCGTGAGTAAACTTGATACACCACGATTAGCCCTTCCCCGGAGTCGATTCAAAATTTTCACACATCTTCTTTGTGTGCGAATAAGTCTTTCAGAACGAGCACGGGGTCACGATTTTGGACGACCTTGGGCGGAACAATTTATCATGGGCTTGTATCTTCTTCGAACGTGAGTTCTATCTCTTTCCTTCAAAACTTTCCAACTGCGAAACTCGAGTTTAGCATTCTCTTACGCTTGGTAATTTGGTTAGCGATGATGATCTGAGTGAGGGAACCGAACCTCCTAGCGAAGAAGCTGTCTCGGACCTATACCCCCGAGAGGCGTAGGGTGTAGGCATGTCGGCGTTTAATTATCGTCCTATAGGCCCACAAAGCTTAGTAACTACTCGTGCCATCCTCTTTTGTTGTCGTCGAGTGTTTTCTTTAAGATCTAAACAAGCATCTTGTTGAAGGCTCCATTTTCCCTAGGGTAATGGATGAGTACCTACAATCTATCGATGATGTCGTAAGTTGTTAATTTTTATGCTCTTGAAAGCGGACCGTGTCATATATAGTGCGTTATTTTTCAAAGCGTGAGCTGATACTAAAATTTATGGAACTTCTTGTGCTGTGACTTCCGTAACGGCAACTTTCTGCTGTTGGAGAAGTAGTCGCAGAACGTGAATGAACATATGTCCTTTCGAAGATGGAAGTGCATCGGACATTATATCGGTGCCCAACATTGGAATGACCGCGGCTTGATCGTGGGGTGTAGAACATTCGGTGGTGCGGAACCACTTCATGCACTTGGCATTGATGACATTCTTTCTTGTATCCATGTAATCATCATCATTGTGGCCGATAGTATCAGAGTCGTTCGATTTTCATTTTCATCTTTGGCCGGCGGTAAGCTCCACATAATCCGACATGTACCTCTTTCTATGCTTCTTGCTTTTTTGAGACATTTAAGCCATGCAGTTGGACGATCTTCTATACGGAACATTGTCGATTGACGTATGAAAGATCCCTTTTTTGAATATGATGCCATGACTTGTCCTCTGGCAGTCTTCTGTTTGCAAATATTCCATCAAC
Organism: Papilionanthe hookeriana x Papilionanthe teres; assembly: GCA_022702705.1. Taxonomy (NCBI): domain Eukaryota; kingdom Viridiplantae; phylum Streptophyta; class Magnoliopsida; order Asparagales; family Orchidaceae; genus Papilionanthe; species Papilionanthe hookeriana x Papilionanthe teres. The sequence continues at coordinate 172,195,459 of CM040424.1, forward strand.
GGTTGAAGCCGATCTTCTATATCATCGGTATACAACTCTTATCTCTTGTTTTTAATCTTGTCTGTGTTAAAGTCGATACGCTGCAACAATCTGTTTGTCATTGCACCGTAATATCTATAGAACTACGGGTGGAGAAGCAAATTATTTAGCAAGTTTAGCTAAAGCATCTGCATGGGCATTGTTCACTCGAGGAATCCTCTCGGGAATATCACACTTGGAAATACACTCACAACATTCATCATATATCGGTGGTATTCTTACAATCTCGGCTTTAGAATCTTATATTGTCATGCCACTGCGGAATGATGAGTTGTAGGTCACCATAAATGAATGTGTCTGTTATTTTCATTAGTATTTTGAATTCAATTGATGATTAGAACTCATTAAACATTTATTAATGCATGACTCTGTGAAGTGGTTGGAATATCTTAGCATGGCCTTGCCGGCATATTTTTTAGGTTGTGTGTTTTGAAATGGAGGTCACCTACGAAATTGTCGGCCGAATTTTAGATTTTAAAGTTTAATTTAAATATATATATATATATACATAATTTGAAAAGTAGCATTTGATTTTGAAAATAATTTGAAGTTTAGAAAATTTTAAGATATGAAATCAAACCGATCTCACATCTGAATAGTTCGTATATACGACATACACATGGCTAACGTATACATCCCGAAGAATAGACACCTTTGCTTAATGATGGGGCTCGGTCGCTCAAGCCGAAAAATTGTGACACCCGTTTGGTACGGGAGCAAGATTTTATAAATAATGATTCCCTGGCAATATAAGAAAAGAGAATTAAGCGGAGGGTTATCTTCTGTGGGTTCTTAAAGTTCCCTATAAGGGGCGAGCCCACATAGTTAATTACATCTTAAATTACGAGAATCATTTAGAAGGCTCTCGATAATGATCGGTGGTTTTGCTCTCGAAAATTTCAAATTTTAGGGTTTAAAAAAAAAATAGATTTTGGAAATTTTAAAGTTAGCTGAAACTTAGAATAGTTTATTTTTGAGAGTCGAAAGGAAGAGAAGTAGGGGATGTCGCGAGACCCGAGCGAACTTCGGTGACTTCCCGACTATCATTGTTTGACTGATTTGAGAGTTTATTAATGTTTCAATCACGACAATTTTAATTAATTAGGACTTATATTTGTATGACACGATCATACGGAAATAGCCTCGAAGATGTGAGGGTTTATGTCGTACCAGACTACCTCGGAGTCCTAAGACCGGTTAGGGCTTAATTTGCATAGTATGATTATGCGAGTACACAAAAAGTTGAGGATTTATGTTGCGCTAGGAAAACTACTCGAAATCCTATGGCTTGGTTATTTAATTCTAAGGGAAGGTTTTATTCGTAGACGGGTTTTCTTTGATGAAGATGGCCGTCTTTGCCCATTTGTGTTCCAAGCTTCTTGTTGTTCGCAAGGTTTTGTTTTTAGAAAGTGACGATCAAGAGATGAGATAAGTGTTTTGGTTTAGAAAAGTTGAAAATTGAGATGGCTTAGTATTTTAATTAAAACGAATCTTAAAGTTGAGTAGCGAACTTTATTAAGATCCTGCGGTTCCGTCGTACGACACTTGCATTATTTTCATCGGATTCACTTAGTCCAAATGAAATTGCTAAATGACTGAATGAGTTCCGAACTTTCATTTAGACCATGGAAAATCTCGTTAGCGACACGTAGGTTGTATTTTGAGGGATTCTAGATCATCGATGAGACGTTTTAATTTAGTTGTAGTTGTAGTTTTGTTGTTCTGTTTGTGATTAAATTTTGAGTTATTTTATATTTTGAATGTTACGTGATGAATTTTATCTTGTTGCGACTTTTAATTTAGTTTTCGGTTTCGGTTTGTGGCTATCAAGGTTTCGGTTTTCATGCGAGATGACATTCTTGTTTAACATACGAAGTTTTTGCAAGAAAGAAAGTACGGCACGGGTAAATAAATTGCAATAAAATAAAAGTGTACATGGCAGATTAACATTGTTTAGAGCATTTATATATTTCGGAAAGCACAGGTAAAGCTAAATGAAGGTTACGAGTTTGTCTTCCAAAATCAATCTGTCATTGTGATCGGTCACATGACGTCACAGGTCACAGTGTTTTATTAAGGATGATTTTCTTCACGAAACGATACATTCTTGTTCTTTGGGGCAATACATCAAGTTAGAGAAGTGCTTGGAATTGAATTCGGCATCTTCTTAAACATTTAAGGGATTACTTTAAGTTCGAGTTGGTTTCATTGAGGTGGCGAATCGATGCGGGTTACCCTTGCTTAGTGAATTAAGATGTTTGATTATCATCAGTGAAGTGACTTTTCATTTGATGCTTCATTTAAGAGTTATAATAATGAAAGTCTTTAAAGGCGAATTAGTTCGTTAAAGAATTTAACCGTTTCGGTTAAGATTAAATTGATGATTTAGGATAATTGAATTTAGTTTCAAAATTCGGGTTGATTTTTTTTTAAATGTTTTAAATTACTTGAGTTGAAAGAGGTGTTTAAATTACTTAGTTTCATTAAATTTTGATGATTTAAATTTGATCTGAATTAATCATATTACTTTAGGCTAATTTTAATTGGTTTGATTTTGACATTTTTAATTATAAATTGTTTTGAGATTATTTAATGTTTCAAATTTGTTTTAAGTTTGTTCTCAAAGTGATTTGAAATTTGTTTTAATGTTTTAAATTTATTTCAATTTGATTATTAAATCATTTAATGTTTAAGCTTTAACTTATTTTAAAAGAAAATTATTTCCCTTTTAATTATTAATTTGATCATCATTTCTTTTTAGAATTAATTAAGAGTTAAATATTATTGAATTGATCCATTTAGGGATTTGATATCTTCTTAAGTCGTATCCACAATCTTAATAATCAAATTTTAATTTATTCTTCCAAAATTTAAATGATTTAATCGATTAAGGTTCCACTCTTATGTTATGGATAATCGATAGGTTTCTACCTTTTTGTCCCCTAAGTTCCAATCATCGAGGAAAATTAAGATCAGATATTTTACCTTCCTTTGATTGAAGCAGGTAATAATTAGGGTTAAAATCTTTAATTACTTTATGCCCTCTTAAGCTTATTCATGTCATAACTCACTAAATTAAGCTCAAATGAACTTGAAATTTTTATGTCACTTCACTCGCATGATTAAGACATTGAAAGAAAATGTGATTTTTATGTTTTAAATTTAATTTATATAATTATTTTAATAAAAAATAAGGATTTTCAATGAAAATTTAACAACATGACCGAAGGTAAAGTTTCTGTCATAGCAAAATTATGAGATGTTTCTACTGATTAAGGGACCACTTGGACCAATTTTGGTGATTTTTGAATCATATTTTATTTATTATAACTTTTTTAAGTTTTAGGGTATTAATTAATTATAAAATAAAATTAAAGTTGAAAAATGGATTTTATATTTTCTTAAGTCTCTCGGACCTCAAAGAGCCCAGAAAACAAATTTGCATTTTCTGATTTTTCTTTGAATTTTTAAATTAATTTAGTGAAAAGAAATGGAAAATCAGGTACAATATTAAAAATTGTCTACTAGCCTTTAAAATTTAATATACTTTACTTTAGGGCCTAAGAAAAATATTTGGTTGATTCCTAAGTGATTTGAGGACCAAATATGACATTTTTATGAATTTTAATTCTTTTATTGTTTTCTCTAAATTTTTAAATATTAAAATAGTAAAAGTTAGGTCGAAAATGAAAATTTTATAAAAATCCCGATTTTGTTCCATAGACTCCTACGACATCAGAGAAGCCCCAAAACCAATTTAGTGAGAATTTTGAAATGTTTGGTCTTATGAATTTTTTAATTTTAAAATAGCTATGTCACTTAATTAATTCATTTAATGGGTTAAATTAACTCCAATTGACTTGAAATTTTTATGTGAGGTTCTGCATCCTAAGTGATAATGGAGAATTGTTTTCAGTGATTTTGATGTGTGGTTAGCTAATTAATTAAAATTCAGTTTTGAGTATTTAAGTACATTTAGGGTTATTGCTATCATTAAAACTAGATATGAAATTTTCTGTGATCTCTGGTTATAAAGAATGTCCTGGTACACGGAATTTTTAAAAGCGACATCTTGGTATTAGAATTAAAATACCAAAACGGACACATAAATTTGGAAATTAGATAACTTTCCATAGAGATGGCCTCTGGCCTTGGAAAATTCGGGGAATGTTCCCGATAATAGTATTTCTAAAAAGCCTGTGATTAAACATGATAATTTATGTATCTTCAGTGGAGAATTAAATCACCTTAGAGAGTATTTAAATCATTACAAATCATAGACTCAACAAATTGTCTTAATTCTTTTTCACATTATTCTTCTCATTCCTTGAAAATAAAGAGAGTATTTTTCTTTTATTTTTATGATTTTTCTATGCGAAGTTATTCATTTTTAAAGTTTCTTTGAATTAGTAAATAGAAAAATCTATTTTTCTACTTATCCGATGCGCTTGAGTCATCCTAGAGCGGCTCAAAGTCACACGTGTCGCTTGCCATTTAACACCTCATCGTGGGATGCCGCTGCGGCCATTTGTTCGGCTCCGTCTCTTCGTACGGCGCGTCTGGCCGTTCACCGATGCCTGTCGCTCAGAACGGTCCTGGTCATCATCTACGGCGGGTGCGTCCGAGAGCCGTCGACCTTCTAAACCTAATACTCTCTCATTTCTCAAACGTTATACGTTCTTGGACTTTATGAACTCATCTCGGCAAGACGAACACATCAATATGAGTATGATGCATTGAAATCAGGCGACAAAATGGAAATTTTGGAAGCTCGGGAGGAAGAAGAGGTCAATACCTTGGCTCGAGAAGTGAAGCTTCTATCAGAGAGGCTTGGCACGTTCGTTGGTGTCCGGGGAAGCTAGGGTTGACGAAGGAGGCGCGGGTAGAGGAAATGCACAGGTATGACTTTGACCGGGCCCGATTTGAAGCTTTACGGCGGCGGGGGTGAGTAGCTGGTGGGGGCTGCAGAGGGAGCTTCTTCTCTACCTCTGGTGAAGGTGTGAGAAGAGTTCAAGATTGTTAAATGAGTTCGGGTTGTCTTATTCGGCCGGGGTAGTACTCAGGTGAGCTTATTCGGTGGGGAAGAGAGCGGGGCGGTGGGCGAGCTTCTTCTACATGTTGGGGAAGAGTTTAGGCCTTGGATGGAGGTTTTGAGAGACTTGATTTTTGCCAGCCTTTAGGCTGTGGAAGATGGTACATTTTAAATAGCAATGTTTGGAGAACACTCAGGGTGAGTTAGGGTACGGTGTTGCTGGGAGGAGAAGAAAAGTTGTGAAGTCAGTTAGAATGGGGCTGACTCAATGAGGAGTTTGAGAGTGCAATTATGATTTAAACCTCTCGGCACAGTGTTTCCGGCGGCTGTGGAGGCGGCCGGCCGGGGTCGATTCGGGTCATGGTTAGGTGGTGCAGGCAGAGGTTAGTGGTGGCATCGATTTGAATATTTGGAGGCTTTAGGGTGGAGGTGATGGATAGTGGAGTTTGGGTTAAGTGAGGCTAACTTGGGTTTAGCCCTTGGTCCCAAGAGCTGAACTCTTACCCCAGTGATTAGAATGAGGATTTTAAGGTCCATGAGGTGGTGGTGAGGATTTAGTGGTTGGTTTGGGAGTTTGGGGAAAGATTTGAATGTTTGGAAGGGGGGATTTGATATGAGGGGAGAGAGGAAGGTCTCCTTGCCTATTTGTAAATTGACTTTGGATGGTCATGGAGGAGTCCATGGGTCATGCCATGATGCACATGAGCTATGGGAATGTTTCATGCAAAAGGAATTAAAAAATTTTCAAGACTTTTAGGATTTTATGCCAAACATGCCCAAATTTGGTATGATGTCATGTATGTATGCATGAGTTGGATGTAATGCCATAAGATCGGTAAATTAAATGCTATGGAATTTTAATAGAAGGGATATATGGCATGTGGACTCAAAATTGGGCTTTTAAAAATTGATTTTGTGGGCTTTTTAGGAAATGCGTAAAGGGTATAGGCCTTTAACATACATATGATAGTTAGATTTTAAATTGATTGTGGCTTGATCAAAATGATTAAGAATTGATTGAAATTGATTTTGGTTATGTTTCAAAATTTGGTTTAAAATTGTTTGGAGATTTTCATGGTTCATGGGGTTCAATTTGAAGGGAATTGCCTTATGAGCCAAATTAGACTTTTGGGTTTTAAGTTGAAGTCAAACTCGGAAATGTGAACCAAATTGGGCTTGGATTTTGATTGAAATTGGTATTGGGAGTGTTTAGTGGAGTTTAGAATTGAATTTAATTAAAAATTGGGATCAATTGGGTTGATTTGGTTTGACATTGGGTCAGCTATGGGTTAAAAATACAAATTAGTGGGGATTTTGGTAAAAGTGGGCCAAATTGGAAAAGTAGAGCATGGTGTAGTTGAGCAAAATGAAATTAGGAATATTTAAGATTTTATGGAATTTTTTGGGAGTTTTGGATTTTTGATTTTAGCATTTAAAGGGTATTTAGGGGTATTAAGAGTTTATTTGGAGGGTATTTATTTTTGGTGTTGGTGGATTAAGAGGTGGGAATTGTTCAAACTGATTTTAGGATTTTTGGAAATTTGGGGTAGTTTTACAGATTTTGAGTAATTTTTGAGAATTTTGGATGGGTCGTAGGGTAGGCTTAGGTACCTTAAACGAGTCTAACCCTTTGGGATAAACTTAGCCAAATGGTAACCACTTTATGATCCTTCACATATTGACCCTAGCCATAGTAATGGTAGTGGCTTTGGTTCAATCATGTGAGTTTCTTAAAAAAGGGTAGAGAGGAAATGAGGCTCGGGTTTAGGGTTAAAGGATGAAATGGCTTAGGGGTGTGTGTGTGTGTGAAAGCTCGTCTGAGGTCGCAGGTAGCCACAGGCTTGAAAATCCTATAGGAATTCATCGTTGTCCTTCGCATTGATCTAACCTTAAGTGATTTAGAGGTTGATGACCAAATACGCAGGATTCCAGAGAATCGAATTTGGTTTGAATTTCTAAATGGTGGGTTCCATCTCTAGTCTCTAGGATAGTCGGGAGAAGTCACAATGCAGATCTGTAAGCTTAAGAGGAAATAAGAGGAAGACTTCACCAAAAATGAGGTCAACAAATGGACCCCGATAGGTGGTGTGTGAGCCGCGCATATTAGCGTTGACCGAAAGGGTCAACCAAGGGAATCGCACCATGACGTCCAGTGACACACTTAGAAGGAAGCATAAAAGATTTCCAGCTGAGGGAGTATCGGTAAATCTCAATTTGAAGATTCGAGAACTCTCAGGGGAAAAAGGAGGTGTATTCCAAATCATGCAGATGCGGGAGAGATTCGATTTGAAACCGTTTCATTTTTTATTTAAGTTTTAAGTTTGAGTTTGAATTGATTTGGGTTTGTTGAATAATTTGGCTTAAGATTGATTTCGAAATTTTGAATTTAACATGGTGGAACCTAGGTTCGATCTTGGGATTCTTGAAAATGGAATTTAGGTACCGGCCTCGAAGAGAGAATCATAATTTAGGTACCGATCGAAGGATGAGGATCGGGAATTTAGGTGCGAGACTCGAAGCTGGAAGTTAGGTACCGAGTCTCGGAAGAAGTCGAAGTTAGGTACCGACCTCGAAAAGTGGGAGCTTGGAAGTTAGGTACCAGCCCAAAGGGTGAGAGCGGAAGTTAGGTACCGGTCTCGGAAGAGAGTTGGAAGTTAGGTACCGGTCTCGGAAGAGGAAATTGGAAGTTAGGTACCGACCTGAAAAGAGTGGGGCCGAGTTATGTACCGGCCCAAAAGGGTGAGGCGAGTTAGGTACCGGTGTCGGAAGAAGTCGGAAGTTAGGTACCGACCTCGAAGAGTGGAAGCGAGTTGGTACCGACCCCCGCGCGGGGTGAGCGGATGTTGGGAACACCGGTCTCGGAGAGAGTCGAAGTTAGGTGTCGACCTCGAAAGAGTGAGAACGGGAAGTTAGGTAACGAGTCTCGAAGAGAGCCGGAAGTTAGGTACGGGAGCCTCGAAAGAGTGGGAACTAGAAGTTAGGTACCGACCGAAAAGGGTGAGAAATGGAAGTTAGGTACTGCCCATCTTGAAAGAGAGTCGAAGTTAGGTACCGACCTCGAAAGAGTGGGAAGCTGAAGTTAGGTACCGGCCCCAAAGGGTGAGAACTAGAAGTTAGGTACCAATCTCGAAAGAGGTCGGAAGTTAGATGCAGACCTCGAAGAGTGGGAAGCGGAAGTTAGGTACCGGCCCAAAGGGTGAAGCTGGAAGTTAGGTCCTTATCCGGGAAGTGATGTTTGATTTGATTTTGAAGATTACGTCGAAAATTGGCGTAGCGAAAAGGTGGAATGAGACATGAAAGTGCTTCACATCTAGAAGAGTTGATCGAAAGTTTGATTGTTTGGTGAAGGATATGAATCCATGCCATCGAAACAAATCGAAAATTTTGTGGTTACGTGTCGATAGACTCGGTCGACCTTCTCAAAAGTGGAAAGAAAATGCGGGGAGTCGAAAAGATTTGAGAACGGTTGGAGGCTAGGAATTTTAGATTTGGAGTTTTATTTTCATTGTTTTTGTTTTAGTTTTAGTGATTTGATTTTGTTTTGATTTCAGTTTTTGTTTTGATTGAAATTTCATTTCGGTTCGGTTTTTTCACTGAAATTGTTTTCGTTCAAATTTTCTTTAAATCGAGTCAAACTCGGATTTTGGTGGCGTTTGCGATCGATTGCACAAATTGAAGAAAGTACGACGGTCATTTCCGTTAAAAATGTCGAAGGTACATCGGGTGATTCCATGAAAACATTTCGATGCCATCGTTCCAAAGACGAGATTTCTACAAAATTTATATATATCGAACACGAGCCCATAGCGATATCCTCATGTATTCTAAAAACATCTGGTCTATTCATGTGTACGAAAAGTAAGAGTTTGCATAGGAGTAACATCACCTTCGAAGCACTTTCCGAAGGAGAATCCCACGCGAAGTATGTTTAGAGGTGTCTTCTTGCTATGTAGCTTACGGCTAGTAAGAGACTACAAATTCTCTAGTTGGATACGTGGAAGTAGGCGCGGTCTTGTTCTCATCATCCTCACCTTGAAAGTGATGGAGAGCGGCTCGTAGGGAACTCCGGTATGTAGTGCTTAATACATCGGCACCATTTACTTGTAGTACGAGGACGGAATCCTACCGGTAGAGGTATCTACACTAGCCCACGGAATTCTCCTATCGCAGGCTATGCGGAGTTCGTCTTGAAGACATGATGTTGCATTGGTTGATGAAGAAAACAGTACGAAGGTTCTCGCAGAAGTTGTGGTGGTCTACGTGAGGTGGAATGCGGTCTCATACTGCATAGATGTTGATTATACAAGCTTGTTTGAGTATGCGGTCGGCGGGTAAGACTCGCCAAGCCACCATCCTCCTTATCATTTTATTAATCGAGCTGGAATTGGATCCGCTTCATCGTAGCGAAGTATCACACAGCGGATTTCCTTTCTGTCATCGGCAAAGTTGTAGCGGCATCGGCTAGTTGGCAATCCTCACCTTGCCTCGTTTCCATTTCTTTGGCTCGGAGTAGGTCTGCTACGTAGTCGTCCTCATGACCTTGCTTCTTCGGCTCGAAGACATAGTCCACGATCTCGCTCTGCTCTTAGTGAGAGAAGACATCCATATGTAACTACGAGTCACACGGGATGTTGTATGTAATGCCTCGGATTCTCTGAAAGTATTCGAAATTCTATTTTTGCACCCTCAGATCATCTCGGCTCGTACTCCGAAATTATACGCAGCGGTAGTGTCCCCAGTGACATGCGCGGATGTACGGCTCCACAAGTCGCGTTCTCACGGAATCATCACTATCCTGAGTGTAGGCTTTGTAGTAACCTCCTCGGGAACAACCTCTATTTATGGCGCTCTTGGCTTGGCCTCTTCGGGACAACGGGCGTGAAGTGCATTGGAACTTCACTCGGCCTAACCTGCTCTTATTAATTTTAGCATCTTCGCGATACGATGTTCTTATTTCTTCTTTGAGTTGGGATCAAAGTGGCTCTTCTCTCCCCACGGATTTTGGTAGGAACAACGGCGACAAGCTTTCTATCTGCGGCGGTGTCTTGTTTGTCCTTTGCTTTCTTGATCACATTGATCTTCCTTTTCTTGTTTGCGGTATGGGAACTTTCTCGCTTCTGAGTTTCACCATTGCTTTCCATGGGAGCGCCGAGGTCTACGGTAGTCCAAATGGTCTCTTCATATCTTAGGCTTGTTGTGCGAAATCTGAGTCAACCTCGATCGCGGCACCGGCTTTCGGCTCTTCTTCTTGAGTGCGAAGACTTACGCGCGTCTTTAAAGTTTCGTCTGACCACTAAAATTCGACATTTACTGTGAGAAGAAAAAAAACAAGGGAAAGGATCGGTCGCATTTGTGCTGAACGAGAACGATAAGAAAATTTACTTATTAATGGAAAGTTTTTTATTCATTTCTTTAATTTTAATAAGAGTAGGAAAAGATGAGGAAAGATCGAGAATGAGCTTAGCTTTCAAAGGAAGAATCAAAATTTTATTATTATGGTTACATATTTTCTTGTTAACACATTTTTGTTAATGTTTTATCATTCATCCTTTTTTTAATTTTGGAGTTCCGAACCCGATTCTGAAATGATCTCACCGTGCTTCTAGGAATGAGACTTCATTCTTTGAAATGTCAGTTGTGTAATACTTCTTCAAATATCGTCATTGATTGGAAACTTGTAGATCGTTCTCCACGGCAATTCACGAACGTAGGAACGCCAGGTAAGCGTCGACCCTTGACGGCCACATACGAAGTCGGTTCGAAATTTACCTCACATCTTGCGGTGTGCGAATAGGTCTCCGGGGAACGAAAGGCAGAGTCACCCAGGCTTTCGTGTCGCAGGCGGACCGGTTTATCATGGGCTGGATCATCTTGGTTTGATACAATTTGAGATTCTTCAACGGCGAGTCGTTTCCTTCGAGGTTTCTAATTCTTCTAATCGTAGTTTGGCATTCTCTTACGTAGTAATGTGTTCGCAAGCTGTGATTACGAGTGACGGAGGCGAACTTCCAAAGGCGAGACGACCTTGGACCCGTACACTAGAGCATAAGGTGTAGGCCGAGTAGGATTTACGAAAGTCATTGTAGGCCCATAAGGCTTCTAACAACTTATAGTGCCAATTTCTTTTATTTTTGTCCAAAGTTTTTTCCTTTAGAATTTGGATGAGAGTTTTATTAAAAGCCTCGACGGCTTGACTTGCTCTTGGGTAATAGATGTGATGAATGGCAAATCAATCCCATGCCTTCGACAAAATTGTTGATCTTCGTACTTCGAGCCGACCGAGTTATACGAGATAATTACGTGCGGTACCGAAACGCGGTAGAAGACTTGATTTTTGAAGAACTATAGCACGTGACGCTTCCTTCTGCGAGCGGTCTTCCTTGCAATAAAACTGAAAAATAATACGTAGGCTGAGGATAAAACGATGTCCTCTTGAAGAAGGCGGTTCTATCGGACCTGATGTACGTGCGCAACCGGTGAACGGCCGCGGCGCGATTGTGGATGCAGCCAAACGCATTTGGAGGTTGATGTAGGACCACTCCATGCACTTGGCATTGGTGGCGGCTCTTAGCAGCTCTCATGCGGTCGGTCATCATCGAGGGCCCCGATGGTACGCTAATCTTTTAATTTTAATTTTCATCTTCGGACCCCGGCGATTAGCGCGGCAAAGTCCGAGTGTACCTCTTTAAAAATTTCATGAGCCTCGGACCGTTCGGGAACCTTAGCCGCATCGATCGAAAGATCTTCTGTATAACATATTATTTATTAATGCGTATGACGGTTCTTTTCTGATCGATGCGCTAATGACTTATCGTACGGTAGGTTTCGTTTGTAGGTAATCTACGAGCGGTTGACGCCGTCTTCGCATCTTATTCTTCTTTACTTGACAATTTCTTCTTCTTTTTACGATTTGTGCATTGCATCCATGTCGAACTACGATAGGACTGTTGTCACTGAGCCCGTATTTCAACTAACTCATCTTGTAAGCGGGAAAACTCTTTTTACAAGGTGAAATTTATTTCATACGCGAGGTGTTTTCTCTTACGTAGTCTTGTAGATCGTTACATTTGGAATTTGGTCAACCTTCATTGTATCTTGAAAGTATTGCTCGAGCCTTGGCTTGAAATTACGTAACGTCGGCACATTGTATGATATTTGCCAATCCGCAAGTAGATGTTGATGTCTTTTATCCCCATACGAATGGTTAACTCCCGATCCGGTTATAAGGGCTTCGTATTCTTGCTTTGTTCTTTTCGTACAGTTTTGTTAAATAATGGTAGGAATACCGTAACATCCCACTGCTCTACTTTATAAAAGATTAGTCTGATTTAAACGCCTAAGGACTCCATTTGCAGTCCCCTCTCATACGTGTCGAAGATGCTACGTCGAGGTATAATTCCCAGTCGATCATCGGGGTCTTCGAAGCTCGTTATCTGTTTGTACGGTCGGTCGTCGTAGAGGCGACTCTGTAGGTAAAGGGTGTCTTGTAAGAAAGTCTGCTAGAACTTGTGCCTTTATGGCACGAGAGAGCAAAAGTTATATCGAATTCTTGATAGTATCATCGACCACACAGTGAAATCTGCTTAGGAAATCATCGGTCGGAGCGATGGATTAAACTTCGAAATAAGGTTGATCTTATGAGAGAGCATGTAATGCTGACTTTGGTACAGCAGATCGAGACGAGCAATGCTTCTTAATAGGAGGATATTTTACTTCCATCGGAATTAGACGACGACTTAAGTATTAGAGAGCATTTTCTTTACCCTTGTCGGTGACTGGGGTACCGCGGGCTCACGAGGAGTTGTTTAAAAGTTTGTCTTTATAAAGTATCAGCAGTCTTCAGAGGCTGGGGCTACTAAAACGAAGGTGTCATTAAATATTTGCTTAATGTCATCAAAGGCGTGTTGGCACTTGGAGTCTCGATGAACTTGGAATCCTTCTTAATCGAAGCGAGAAAAAGGTTGACACCTTTTCGACAAATTCGAGATAAAGTGTCGAAGATATGTGACTTACCTTGAAAGGATCGTAGTTGTTTCAAAGTTTTGGGAGGCAACATTTCTAAGATAGCTTTGTCTTATCGATTCGATTTGATTTCGCGTTGTCGGACGGCAAATCACAGAATTTCCGGGGTGACCTTGAAGGCGCATTTCGGGGGATTCGTCTTAGGTTAAATCGTCTTAATCGCTCGAAAATAATTCTCAAATCATGCCATTGATCTTCTTTCAGTTTGCTTTTGATGACCACATCATCCACATAGCACTCGGCTTGGTTGTGAATGAGATCATCAAAATCCTCGTCATTGCTCTTTGGTAAGTTGCTCCTGCATTTTTAATCCGAAAGGCATTGCGTAGCGGTATACTCGATTGGCGTTAGAGCACTGAGCTTCTCATCTTCACAGTGCCATCTTTATCGGTGTATCTGATGATCCATCCATGAAAGAAGACTTCGTGTGTCGAAGCGAAGTCGATCATCGGTCTGTAATTGGTAGCGGGAACTTATCTTTCGGGCATGCTTTATTGAAATCTGCGAAATCTACGCAGATTCTAATCTGTCCGTTCTTCTTCTCGGCGGTACAGTGGCTAACGGTTGGATGTTGCTCTTCACGGACAAATTGTTAGCATCTTTTAGCTTCTTAACTTCAGGGGTTATAACTTGTTATTCGGTCTGGCTTATTCTTCTCGGAGCTTGTCGGCTGTGGCCAGCGGTGTGATGCTCTTAGCTTGTGAGCTGTGTGTGATTTGGAGCTCGTCTGGCATCTCATCATAACTCCGAGCAAAACGAGTCCTTGAGTTCCATCGGTAGCTCGATTATTTTTAGTTCTTCTTCGTTGAGTAGAGGGTAACAAGGTCGGCTTTAGTCTCTTCATTAGTACCTAAGTTAACTCCGTTAACTCATCTATTGTAGATTTAATTTCTTCTTGAGTCTATTTGGAGCATTGGTAGATCTTCAAGATTATACGAAGCTTCAGCCGGTCTTCATTAGGCTGTAGTGACGACTAAGCAAAATTCGAATCGTGAGGCGGAGTCTTCTTGTGCGTGGGAAGACTGTGCCTTTGAGCTGGGAGGCAGTGACATTCTTCCATAATTTTCGAACGGCGCTGATTGACACTTCGGCCATTATTTAGTAAGTCTGTGTATTAAATCTTGAACACGGAGAATACCACTCAAAGGCAATTCTCTTAAGTTAGATGAAACAACATCTTCGTGTACATCATTTTTCAATTTTGGAAGAAGAAATATATGAAGTAGAATTTAATCGGCTTAGCACGCCACCATGCACTTCCTTGACCACCATACCCTCGACCTTATTAGGATAGATCGGGGCCGGGGTCATAGTTTGTACATAGTGGTTTATCTTGTAGTACATTTTTTTGTATTCTTCGTTCTTTTCATCTTTGAGAGAGATCTTAAACTTGGGTTTCTTTTGATTTATTGTTCTTTGCTTCTCTCTTGACTTCTTCTTCTTCGGAATTGTCCTCCGTCACGCATCGATGACCGGTTTCTTCGTTATTGCGTTCTTCCTCGACCTCGTCCCCGGCCTTGACCTCGGGTGGCGAGTTCTGGAGAGCCTTCACCATCTCGCCGTAAGGAGGTGGTGAGTAAGCGGTGAGCAAATTGGAGCTCTTCATCGTCTCGAACTCATTTCTTCGTTCGGTCGGCAGAACAGGAAAAGATTGTTTTCTTCGGAGCGCGTAGTAGGCATCTTGGTGAATTCAATTTTTTGCACGGAGAAAGGTTACGAAATCACCTTTGATGCTTGTTCTTGTCCTTCATAATACATTATGCACTGAGTGCGAGAGACGACGGTATCCAATTTTTATGGATCCGCTGGCCGACCCTAGTAAAGTGTTGAACGATATCTCGGAATCAATTATGTGGAATTTTCGGTTGTCTTTGCCCAGGCTCCGCGGTCTTCATTAATAGTGTTATCGATCCAAGAGCTCTTTCTCCTTTACGATTGAATCCTTTTAATACATTTTGTCAGCTTCGAGGCCGCGGGCATCGATTTACAAATATCTTCAATGTCAGAAGGTTCATTATATTGATTGATGCTCTGAGTTAACTTGACACTGCGAGAGCGTGAACTTTAGATAGTGAGCGCGAAGTACGCGATGGTCGGTTGTGATCAGCGTTCGAGTAGCGAGATCATTATGCGTGAAGGTAACACCTCATTTGTTCTTTATAACGAGCAAACCTCGTAAGGAATTACCGGCCGTTTGAGCTAAGCAAATTTTGGATCAGTAAAGCCACGATCGAGTTTCTCTCATCTCCTTTGAAAGCGGGATCAAAGCGTCGTAAATGCTTAGTTTGTTGCTAGCTTCCTAAGATGAAATTTGCTTAGATTATAATCCACTGTGCAAGGTTCTTGATTTCTTCCCGAATGAAATGATTCCTCTCTTGGGGTTGGCTCTTCTGACGACCACACCTTCCTTTATCCTTTGGACCCATTCTCGGAAGGTATAACTTTTCCGCTTCTTAAATTAACTTCGTATCTCTTAAATACGATTGCTTAATCTGTCGGTGTCTCTCTTGAGTTGGAATGAGCGGTGATGCAGTTGCTTCGGTGTCGATAGCTCTAATTCTATTGCAATTGGAGCTCTCGGAAATTCACAAATGGACTCATCACTTGTTGAACTTTCGTAGCCATCCTTGTGAACGTCTTTTCCTTCATTGTGGTAATCGAGGTTTTCGAATGATTTGAGATCGTTATTTGCATCGAGATTGAAATCCGAGATGGGTTGGTTGTCGTTAGTTACGTTATCGTTAAAGCTTGATCGAAAACGTAGCCGACACCAAAACTCTTATCATTATAAGATCTCAGGAGGCGGCAAATAATCATACGAGTCGGAAGGTTCGAGGATTTCTCCCGTTGGAAACGACCATCCTAGGAAAAGCGACGCAATCCCTGCCCTTGAGCCTCGATGCTACTCTTCTTCCACGATCTTCTCCTCCTTACGGAGCGGTTCTTGATCACGAAGCAATAGTACAGGCTCGGCGGGTTCGAACTGCGAGATGAAGCACGCACCGAAGTGGTACGGATGTGATCCCGAAGTTCTCTTTGAAGACTTTGTCCCGAGCCGGTACTGCATCAGGCGTTGGTCGTGTGCGGGTGTGATCCCGAAAAAATACTATTTTCATGCCTTGATTTTTATTAAATTTTAAGGATATTATGCTTTAATGAAAGGTATTTTTGTGTTTTTGGATGTAGGAGATGCAAAAATGTTGAGAAGGAGAAAAATATGAAAAAGGAGCAAAAAAGGAGCAAAAAGGGCAAATAAAGCGAAAATGTAAAATTGTCGAAATTATTGGCCTGGCGCTGGCGCAGTCCGGCTTCTAAGCACACGGCTGATACGGAAAGCTTGTTAAGTTTTTGATGACACGAGTTATTTTGACGGTGTGAGTGGTTATTGGACCTTCGTGGTAGTTGTTCTGGTTTATAGGACATGTGATACGATGTATTTGGACACTTTAAACGGTTTTAATTGCAAAGAGGTGCGATCCAAAGTGAAGAGGTGCGAAGAAGCTGGACGCGGTGTCGGTGCTTAGGCGCCCGGATTCGGCGCCTAAAGGCCGAACACACCTTCTAGAAGATTCATTGAATTTGGACACATTTTGAAAGAGGTGCCTTGAAGCTGACCCTTGAAACTATAAATAGGAGCGTACTCCTTCGGAGAAAAACGCCAAACCTAGCGAGAGAATCGGAGAGATAATATTAGGGCCACCTTTTTACTTTCCTTCGCCAAATTAGTGAGTTTATTTTAGAGTTTGTATTTAGAGTTTGAAAGAGTTAGTGCATGCAGGTTCATTACAACGTGGAGTCGGTAGAAATCAGAAGTTCGATGGGAGAAACATCTTAGATAAATATTTATATTTTGATTAGAAGTTTATTTATTATGTTTTGTTATTTAATTTCGATGTGTTCTGGGTAGTTACTTTACTTTCTCCTTTAAATTATGAAAAGATAAATAAGATAATGGAAATTCGTCGGAGAAGTTAAAATCATATATTTTGAAAATATTGTGATGATGTCATAGGTTCTTAATTTCTTATTTATATTGACGTTAGAATTTTTAAAACTGTTGAAGAGTTTTGAGACTGGGGAAGTGAATTCTTAACTTGTAGATATCACATGAATCCTTGGGTAATTCGAAGGCCTTGTGCGGGTTATTGAGGTGAAGTGCGAAATAAATAGGAAGATATTATATATTGGGCGTAGAATTGATAAGTTTTTCGTGTGAGACTAAATTCTTATGATTTGGTTTATAGAAAAGGAAAGGGTCACTAGTAGGAACGGCGTATAGCCGCCCCTTGGACATCCAGTAGTGTGAACAGATTAACCGTTCTCTCTTAACAATACATGCGGCTGATGTAAGGCTGTGATGTTCTTTATCTTATCGAGCGAAGATAAAGAATAGGAATGCTTATTTGTGATACCGTAAATTTATATTCTCCACGAATATTATTATTATCTTAGAAAATATTGGATTAATTGAAAGGGAGAAAGTTGCTTTCTTGTGCTATTTACATCGTCGTTTTTATTTCTTCTTTATTATTGCATCTAGTGAATTAAATATATTTTATTTTGAAGTATAAAAGAAATACTTTAAAATAAAAATATTTAAAGATCTATAACTCTCTCCTCGTGGGAACGATCTTGGGGTCTTTGTTTTAAAGCTATATTACTTGATACGATACGTATACTTGCATAGTACCCACATTAGTGTGTAAAATATTTTCCATAAAATTATATTTATATACACTAGCAGCGTATTATTTATAACATATATTTTTGAAAGCATTAATTAGTACGTTGATGCGAGAGGACTTCGAATCGAGTTTTTGGCGCGGGTGCCGGGAGGAAGAAGATTTTAGTATGCATATATTTATATCGGGTCGAGTTTTGGCGCCGTTGCGGGGAGAGCGAGAGAAGCGAATTTTTAGATTTTAAGTATTTTATTTTATTTTATTCATTTTTTTATTGTAAAAAAATAAATAATTAAATATATAATATAAAAAAACATATATATAATAATATTTATTTTAATTCTTAATTTATTTTTTATGCATAGTTACGGACACGAAGGATTATTACCTTTCGATTTTGAATTAGAAATATTTGTTAGAAGAATTAAAAAAGGAAAACAAATTAAAAAATTTCAAGAAATTGCTAATTTACATAACAATTTACAAATCCAATTGAAATTAATTATCAAAATGTTTATAAACCATTAAGGGATTATGATAACCCTACGATTGATAGACAATAGTAGTATTCGAAATGCCGTGTAGATGCTAATTCTTTTGAGCTTAAACCATCTATTATTCAAATGGTTCAAAACGATCAATTTGGTGGAACACGAATGAGGATAAAATTTATACCTTGCTAGTTTTTTAGAACTTTGTGCTACCTTTAAATATAACAATGTTTATGATGATCTTTATTAGACTCGGACTCTTTCCTTTTTCTTTAAGAGATAAAGCGAATGTGGCTAAACTCATTAACGGCTAATTTATTAAAACATGTCTTTGAAATGGCACAAAAACTCCTTGCTAAATATTTTCCTCCTTAAAGCGCAAATTAAGAAATGATATTACTTCATTTAGTCGATTTGACAGGGGAACAATTTATGAAACTTGAGAAAGATTTAAAGAACTATTAAGAAAATGTCCTCATTCATGCTTTACACGATTGGTTAATTATTCAAACATTTTATAATGGATTAATTGGATCTTTAAAATCAATTATTGATCTTCATTGTGGAGGTTCTTTAATGTAAAATCATTTGAAGAAACACACTTTAGTGAAGAAATGGCTAACAATAATTTTCAATGGCCTTAAGAAGGATTAATCCTAAAAGAATGGCAAGTATTCATGATAATGAAGCCTTTTCTATTTAGCTTCACAAGAAGTAGCAGCAATGTCTAAGAAATTAGATAGTTTTCTTTATTAGTATATCACACAATAACTCTGCTAATATTGAAGATTCTCGAAACTATTGAAACTTTAAAAGCTATTGCTAGTAAAAATAATCCTTATTCAAATTATTATAATCCTGGATGGAAAAATCATCCTAATTTTGCTTGGAATAATTCGCAGCAAATGGGGTAATAATCGATCTCATCCAGCTGGAAATTGGAATAATCGAGTTAATTCAAACTATAAACCTTAACAATCAGCAAAAAAAGTTATCGATAGAAGAATTAATTTTACAACTAAGTAATCAATTACAAAATTAAAATACTACTATTAGTAATATTGAGAATCAAATGTGACAAATCGCTAATTTAATTAATTATAGACCCAGGGAGCACTTACGTAATGTTGAAATCAATCCAAAAGAAAGGAAAAGAACATGAACATGTTAAAGGCATGCAAACTTAGAAGTGGAAAGGAATTAAAAGAAAGAATGCATAATGAAATTGAAAAAAGATATTGAGGTTGAAGATTGAAAAATCTAAAAGAAACTCCTTCTCTTAATAAAGAACAATGTTAATTTTTCTATTAATATGGAAGTTTGAAAAACCACCTGCCTTTTCCTTAAAGACTTAAACGGCGAAGCTTGATCATCGATTTTTTCTAAGTTCTTTGAAATTTTTAAGAAGCTTACTATAAACATACCTTTTCTTGAAGCTTTGGAATAGATGCTAACATATGCAAAATTTATGAAGGATATTTTAAGTAAGAAACGAAGATTTGAAGCTTTTGAAGCGTTGCATTAATTGAAAAAATGTAGTGAAATAATTAGAAATTACCTCGATAACTTAAAGATCTGAGAGAGTCTTACTATACCTTGTGCTATTGGAGAAAAGGTTTATTGGAAAAGCTTTATGTGATTTAGGAGCAAGTATTAATCTCGTACCATTTTATTTTTTTGAAGGTTGAATTTAAGATACTCCATGTGTAACCCTTGATTGGGCGAGTAGATGCATCACTTACCCTAAAAGAGTTATAGAGGATGTTCTTGTTAAAGTAGATAAATTTATCTTCCCTGTAGATTTCATTGTACTTGATATGGAAGAAGATAAAGAAATACTTTATTATTTTAGGGAGACCTTTTCTAACGACGGACATTTGTGATTGATGTGCGAAAAGGAGAATTAACCATGAGAGCTAATGATCAACCCAGTTAAATTTAATGTCCTTAAATCGGTGAAGTACCCACGACAAAGAAAAAATATTATCGAATGGATATAATTGATTATTTAATTGAGAAATGTTATCGAAAAATGTAAAGTCATTTTACGAAGAAAATTTTGAATTATTAGCGATGAAGAAGAACTAAAAAGAAGAAGAAACTCATTATATTAAAGATAATTGGGAAACTTTGGACATAACTCAAAATGATATACTTTTACCCTCAATTAAAAAGCCCACGAACTTCTGATTAAAAATGTTACCTTCGCATTTAAAGGTAATGCATTTCTAGGAAATTTATTAACTACTTTATTATTATTTCTTCGAAATTTAAGTAAAGATCGAGAAGAAAAATTGATAGGAGTGTTAAAGAATTATAAGAAAGCATTTGGTTGGACAATTGCTAACATAAGAGGAATAAGCCCTTGTTGTATGCATAGAATTTTAATGGAAGAAAATTTTAAACCTCTTATTGAACCACGAAAGATTAAATCTTTATCATGAAAGAGGTTGTTAAAAAGAAATTTTTAAATGGTTGGATGCTTGTATTATTTATCCTATTTCGGATAGCCAATGGGTAAGTCCTATTCATTGTGTTCCAAGAAAGGAGGAGTAACTGTCGTGTCGATGATAAAAATGAAGCCCAATTACTTTCTGAGCCAATTCTTGGATGGCGAATTTGCGTTGATTATAGGAATCTAAATGACGCCACTAGAAAGGATCATTTCCTTTACCTCTCTTGGATCAAATGCTTGATAAATTAGCTGGACACTCATATTTTTGTTTTGGATGGATATTCTGGTTATCATCGATTACTGTCGCTCTGAGGACGAGAAAACAACGTTTACAAGTCCTTATGGAACATTTGCCTTTAGAAGGAAATGCCTTTTAGTTTATGTAATGCACACACGCTTTTCAAAGATGTATGATGTCAATATTTTGTGATTTGATTGATAAAGGAATTGAAATATTCATGGATGATTTTTGAGTTTTTGGAACTTCTTTTGAATCTTGTTTGGAAAATATTTCTAAAATTCGAAAGATGTGAAGAAACAAACTTAGTTCTTAGCGGGAAAAATGTCAATTCATGGTCACAGAAGGCATTGTACTTGTTCACAGATTCGCAAGGGATGAAGTAGATCGAGCAAAAGTGAAAATTATTGTGAATTCTGACCACTACTACTTTATTCTTGATGTGAGAAGTTTTAGTGTCTTTGGTTATAAAGAAGACATATAAAGGATTTTTCTAAAATTGCTAAACCTCTTTGTCATTTATTGGAAAAAGATGCTAAATTTGAATTTAACAAAGGCTGTGTTAATTCTTTTAATATTTTAAAAGAAAATTAATAATACTTTTATCATTGTTGCACCTAATTGGAATAAATCTTTTAAATTAATGTGCGATGCAAGTGATTTTGCAATTAGAGCTGTATTGGGACAAAAATATGAGAAAATTTTCAAAGTTATATATTATGCTAGTAAAACTCTCAACTGAAACACAAGAAATTACCTTCTTGCGAGAAGAGCTTCGGAATATAGTATATGCCTTTGATAAATTTAGACCTTATCTTCTTGGTACTAAATGCATAGTTCATCTTGATCATTCCGCTATTAAATATCTAATGTCGAAAAAAGGATGCTAAACTTTAGACTAATAAGATAGGTTTTACTTCTACGAAAATTTGATTTTGAATAGTGGATAAAAAAGAGCTGACAGCCAAATTGACGTCATTTGTCTAGAATTAAGAATGTTATTGCGAAGCAAACATAAATGAGAAATTTCCTGATGAACATTTATATGTTATTTAAGGATGCTTCGAAACACCTTGGTATGCGGATATAGTTAACTTTAGTTAGCAATATTCTACCTTATGGATTGGATGAAAAATTTATTAAGAAATTTAAAAATGATGCTAAATATTATATTTGGGAAGATCCTCCTTTATTTAAATTAGGAAGAGATTCTATAATTCAAAGATACGTACCTTATGAAGAAGCTTTTGCTATTATTAAAAATGTCATGATTAGATTTTGGAGGACAATTTGGAGTAGATAAAACTGCATTTAAAATTTTAAATTCGGGATTTTGTGTACTACCTTATCCGAAGTGTGAGACATTATGTTAAAACATGTGATCGATGTCAAAGGATGAAATATATCCAAAAATGAAATGCCTTTAAACTATATATTGGAAGTTAAAATTTTTGATATATGGGGTTTAGACTTTATGGGACCATTTGTACCATCATCTGGAAAAATTTATATTTTATTAGCGATTGATTATGTTTCAAAGTGAATTGAAGCTGTGGCTTTACCTAAGCTTGTGACTCCAAAAGTGTCTAAATTTTTAAAGAAGATGATTTTTCAAGATTTGGAATATGCAAAGTAATTATCATAGATGGTGGAAATCATTTTATAAATAATATTCATTCTTATTTCATGTGGTAAATCTCATTATTTTAGTTTTCATAAATGTTTACAGAATTGGTTGACATTTTGTAGTTATATTTTTGTGTTGTGAGGTGATGCATGAACTATAACTAATATTATAATGTTTTTTTATGTTGATATTAAATCCTTTTCTTATGACTAGTAGGAGCGAATCCTTGAGAGAAATGAGTCTATTTCCATGATATTGGTGCCTAAATTTCCTTGTTTCGGTGTGTCGTAAATCGACTAGATATAAGTAGAATTATATGTATATATATGCATACATTGAAATTGTATATTATCATAAAGTGTTAGAATTCAATCATTCTTGCAAAAATTTGGGGTCGAAACATAAAATTGCAATGCTTATCACCCACGAAACAAGTGGAATGATGAAGTATCAAACGAGAGAAATTAAAAAGAATTTTAGAGAAGAGCGGTAATCCTAAAAGAATGATTGGGTTGATAGACATGATTCGCATTATGGGCTTATAGAACGGCTTATAAGACATGATCGGTGCACCCTTCTTGGATAGTTTTTGGTAAGCAAACTGTCACTTACTGTTGAACTTGAACATAAAGCTTATTGGGTGATAAAGGAGTTTAATTCGATTTAAATACGGGGGAGAAAAACAATTATTGCGATTAAATGAGATGGATGAAATAAGAAATGAATCATATGATAATGCAAAAATTTATAAAGAGAAAATGAAGGTATTACATGATAAAAAGATTTTAGGAAAAATATTTGAGAACTGAACAAGAAGTATTACTTATTTAATACTCGTTTAAGACTTTTTTTCTAGAATATTGAGATCAAAATGGATGGGACCATATATAATCGAAAAAGTATACCAATATGGAGAAGTGGATATTAAAGATTAAAACGGAAAAATTTTTTAAAGTTAATGGATTAAGGTGAAGCCTTATTTGGGAGACATTAAAAAGATTTATAAAGGAACTGTATGAATTGAGTTAATCGATTAAAGAATTACTTAGGTCGAGTGACGACGTTAAACAAACGCTTTATGGGGAGCGGCAGAGATTTTATTTTCGTGTGTTTTTACATTTTTAATGTAAGGTTATGCCTCGGTCTTGACTAATTTTATGTAGAAAATTAAAGTATCTTGAAGTATATAAAGTTTGAATTTAGATCGGCTAGATTTCGTATGTGAGTAAAAAAGGAGATCAAGTTAACCTTCATTGAGATTATGTATAATTATGTTGCGATGCATATTGATCTTACCATTATAATTTTATTTTTGGAGAACGAAACTTTGAAATTTGACGTTAGGCAAAACGAAGTCGAAACATGGTTACGAGGCGCCTAGGTGCCGGAAATTTGGCGCTGGCGCGGAGCAAGTTTGTGTGTCGATGGGTCGATGCTGGCGCTTGATTTGGCGCTGGCGCCCACGATTCTTGCTGGGTCGTGTAAAGGCGAAAATTTTCGGTTTTTCACATGATTTTCACCTTTAAGTGTATCTTCGTCCTCATTCCTGTAGTATAATATTTCGACCCTTACACTTCATTCTTGAGAGATTAGAGAGGATTTTTGAAGAAATGGAGAGGAGAAATCTTGGAGAAGAGGCTAGAGACAAGGTCAGAAGATCCTCGACCTGCTTGATGGTTTCATCGGCGCTAAGTTTGGAAAATTTCTAGTCGTCTTGATAAATTTGCAGACGGATTTGAAGTATTGGAGATCGCCTTCATGAGATGTATCATCGGATTGAACATCTGCGATGGCAGAGAAACTCGATTTGATCATCAGCGGCTTATCAGATGCTTAAGTTGAAATGTATATGAAGAACGAATGGATTGACGAGAAGACGGCTACGGATTTTCCGAGAGCATTAGTGTTCTTTCCAATTAGGCTGAATAGTTTTTCCTTGCCCGAGATAATGGAAATTAGATAGTGATTTGGTGAGATCGTGATTTATCTAGTGAGTCGTTGTATCGATTTGATGAATCGATTGTGTTTGTTTGTGTATTTGCTTTGATGTTGATGTGTGTTGTATTTGTTTTCCGTTGTGTTGTTTGATTGTGTGTTAGGACTTGAAACATTATATTATATACGAAGTGTATTGAGCCAATATTGAAGATTATAAATGGAAATTAGAGGAGTTTGATTTAAACCTTGTGTTTGATTGGTGAATTTAATATTTAATTTTTAAAAATTTTGGAAAATGTTTTGGAAGTTAGAAACTAAAGCCGTACTCTAATATGAATAATTGGAAGTTGAATTTATCAATTTTGGTGGAAAATAAAATTTTTAGAGTGATTTTTGTGAAAGGCGAGTCGGCTCTAAGTGCCGAATTCGGCGCACAAGCGGCGGTTCGGCACCTTAATAAAAATTAACATATAAATAATGCCCCAGCTTCATCTCCTTCCCTACCATTTCGTGAAAATACACCTCTTAGATCCATTTGAGGTCGAAATATCAAGTATTTGGGCACGAAATCACTTGATTTCTTCGTCTCGAGGTCGAATCCCCAAACTCTAATCCATTTATTTTTGACTTTCTCCATAGTTTTTCCTATGTTTTCTTAAAAACTAAAATTTTGAAAAAAATATTGATTTTTAGGTATTCTATTTGGATTTATAAACTTATTTTTAGTTTCTTAAACTTAAAAGAGTTTAAATATTTGATTCTAAATTTGTTGTTTTCTTTCACGTTTAGATGGCATCGAAATCTAAAATTTAGGAAGGGACGAGAAAATTTTGACGATGGCAAGTTCGTATTTGCGGCGGCGCATTTTCGATATCACGAATTTGCGACGTCGAAAGTTTATCTGGACGAATCTTTTACAATCCGGGTGAAATGATCGAGAACACGGTATTTGCTTCTTGGCGACGTTGTGTTATTTATTTGTTCTTTGTTATTCCGGTCGTTCGCAAATTTTATGCTAACTTTTTAGATGTGGAAGACTACGAAGTCTTCGTTAGAGGTGTCGGAGTTGGATTTACTCGGAGAGGATCGATGTGTTTTATGGACTACCACCTACCATTGAGTGTGCTTGATACGGATTATCTGCCATCTTAGGGAGATCTTGAGATGATCATTGCTTGTTGTTGACAACCTTTGGGCACAGAGATTCGGAATGAAAAATGGGTAAATTTCAAATCTTCTAAGTTAAATGGCATTTCCGAGGCATGACATTACTTTATTTCTACTAAACTTCTACCTTCGCACGAGAGAGATCCTTTAGAGATCATGCTATCTTAAACTATTGCATTCGAAGAGGAAGGCTGATAGATGTTGGCGGTATCATTTTATGATTACGTGAGTGCTTGCTAGATCCGGCACTTCTATGGGACGGGATTACCATCTTTGATCTATTCTTTATGTGTTAGCAATGGAGTTGCGGTGATATTTCGAGCTAAAAGCTTGCAGACGATTGGGCGAGTGTTATATATGATCGTCTTCGGGGAAGAGATCGACCGCTCCTTCTACTTCTGCACCCACTTCGAGTGAACCTTCTACTTCTCGACCTTCTACTTCTACTGCTGAGCCACCATCTAGTTTTTGGGAATCGATGCATGATCGGTTTATAGAGGCGGCAACATGAGTTATTTGAACTGTTCTTGAAATGATTATATTGATAGAAAATTGTTATACGAGTATACCCGGAAGGGAAGAGTAGTTCTGATGCTGAGTATGATGAAGCTCGTTAGATTCCTGAAGGGAGAGCATGATGTTACGTTTCCTACCTTTCACAATTTCTCGCCATATGTTGATCACAGGATGTTGAGTTTTCTTTTGGTGATGATGACGATGATGAGGCTCTGACCGGTGATTAGTAGCACGATTTACCTGCGAGATGTGTTAAGTACATTTGTTAGTTTAGTTTTGTTTACTAGTATTGATTGTTGTTCGTTGTTTGCTAGTTTAGATTTGTTTATGTACTTTGTGTGGATTGTTTGGTGTTGAGGCTGTTATTAGAATATTTTTAATGTATTGTGTTTAAGATTGAAATTTGGATGAATTTATGTTTATTTATGTTGACTCTTTTGTTTAGTAGTTAGTATTGTTGTTCTATTTCTGTTATTATAAGTAGTATAGCCATTTAATTTAATTACTAATGAGCACGCTTACTTTTATACTTGTTTCGTTATTTCGGTATTATTCATAAAAGCATGTGTAGAAGTAAATTTTCTTTCTAAATTTTTTTACATACTTATAAAAATTCCTTTTAAAATTATGTTTTTCTTTCTCTGCTTTAAAAAAATTTTCATGATAGACCAAAACTTAAGTTTGGGGGAAAGGAAAATACGTTGAATTTAAATTTTATTTATTATTAAGAACTAATATTTTCTTAAAATAAAAATTTTAACGTCACAGTAGGAATGAAAAGAATGTTATTTAAGATCATGAATTTTTGAAATAAATAATTTAGTGGACTTAACAAAAATTTTAATAACTGATTGATTTTATGGATAGAATTAATCAACTTAAAGAAGAATAAGATAAAGAATATTTTAAATTCATAGTAGAGATAATTGAATTTTAGAAGTTTTAAGAAATAGAAAATTATAACTTGAAAAAGAATAGATTGAAATTCCTTTGAAATATTTATTCATGTTAAAATAATTAAGTGAAAATGTATAAGTTTGAAAATATAAGTTAAGGATAGTGAAGTTCAAAACCATTAACGAGCATCCGAGATACGGTAATCCTCTCCTTGAAAAAAAAAAAAGAAAAAAAAGAAAAGATAAAAAAGAGAGAAAAAGAGAGGAGAAGGCTTGAAATCTTTTAATAAAAAATTGGCTTCACTTGAGTTAACATAAAGAGAGACTTGATTACATATATTACTTAATTTTTATGCATGTTTTTATTAGAAAAGAATTTCATGAAGATCTTTTTTGTGAATAATATATATCTGATCTTAATATAATAAACTACGATTATTTTCAAAGTGAATGAAAAATTTTTGAAGTCTTACTATTTGGTAGTTAGAATATTCTTTAAATTCTTAAAAATTAAACTTAGTGAAATTTGGTTAATGATTTACAAAGCCTTTATAAAATAAAAAATCATAAGGAATCTTAAATGTTACCTTTATTCCAAATTTTATACATTTTATATAGTAAAAAGAAGTTGCCGAATGATAACGTTTAAGTTTGGGGGATTTTGATCCAAGAAAAAAATACCTATTTTATGCATGATTTTATTAAATTTTAAGGATATTATGCTTTAATGAAAGGTATTTTTGTGTTTTTGGATGTAGGTGATGCAAAAATGTTGAGAAGGAGAAAAATATGAAAAAAGGAGCAAAAAAGAGCAAAAAAGGAGCAAAAATAGAGCCAAAATGCAAAATTGTCAAATTATTGGCCGACGCCTAGGCGCCGAGTCCGGCGCCTAAGCGCCCGGCTTTATACGAGAAAACTCTTAAGTTTTTAACAACTTTTGGGTGGTTATTTTGATGGTGTGGCCGGTTATTGGACCTTAGAAGGCGGCGGTTGTTCTGGTTTATAGGACAAGTGATACAATGTATTTGGACACTTGAATGGTTTAATTGCGAAGAGGTGCGATCCAGTGAAGAGGTGCAAAAGAAGCTTGGATGCGGTGTCCGGTGCGTAGGCGCCGGATTAGTACTGGGCGAACACACCTTAGAAGATTCATTGAATTTGGACACATTTTGAAGAGGTGCCTTAAGGCAACCCTTGAAAACTATAAATGAGGGTACTCCTTGAGAGAAAAACGCCCAACCTAGAGAGAGTATTAGAGAGATAATATTAGAGCCACCTTTTTACTTTCCTTCATAAATTAGTGAGTTTATTTTAGAGTTTTGTATTTAGAGTTTGAAAGAGTTGGTGCATCAGGTTCGGTATCTTTGTGGAGTCAATAGGAATCGAAGTTCGATGGGAGAAACATCTAAGATAAGTATTTTTATTTGATTTAAAGTTTATTTATTATGTTTTGTTATTTAATTTCAATGTATTACGAGTAGTTACTTTACTTTCTCCGCTTTCAAATTATGAAAAGATAAATAAGATAATACAAAATTCGTCGGAGAATTAAAAATCATATATTTTCAAAACATTATGATGATATTAATACCGGTTCTTTTACTATTTAAATTGTCCATTTAAATTGTTAAAACTTGTTGAAGAGTTTTGAGACTGAAGGAGATGAATTCTTAACTTGCTTAGATATCCATTATGAATCCTTGGGTGGTCGAAGGCCTTATGCGGGTTATTGAGGTGGGAGTGTAAATAAATAGGAAGATATTATATATTGGGTGTAGAATTGATAAGTTTTAGAGTGACGGACTAAATTCTTATGATTTGGTTTATAGAAATGGAAAGGGTCACTAGTAGGACGGCCAGCGCCGCCCTTGGATGTCCCCAGTAGTGTGATCTAGATTAGCTTGATTCTCTTAACTTGATACGTCGGATATGATGCATAATTGTGATATTGCTTTATACTATCGAGCGAAGATAAGAATAGGAATGCTTCTATTTGGCACAATACCATAAATTTATATTCTCCGCGAATATTATTATTATCTTAGAAAATCTTGGATTAATTGAAAGGAAGAAAGTTGTTTTCTTATTGTTATTTAGATCGATCATTTTATTTACGCTTTATTATTGCATCTAGTAAATTAAAGATATTTTATTTTTAACTATAAAAGAAATACTTTAAAATAAAATATTTAAAGATCTATAACTCTCTCCTCGTGAGGCCCGATGCGGGGTCTTTGTTTCAAAGCCCTTTATTACTTGATACGATATTATGTATACTTGTGTAGTACCTTTAGTGTAAAATATTTTTCATAAAATTATATTTATATACACTAGCCGCTATTATTATTTATAACATATATTTTTGAAAGCATTAATTAGTACGTTGATCTTGAGGAGGACATCGAGATTCGAGTTTTTTGGCGTCGTTGCCGGGGAAGAAGATTTTAGTACGCATATATTTATATCGGGTCAATCACAGCATCGGAACAATAGGATCCGTTGAAATAACATTGACAAAACCTCCTTTTTGGGGCCCCTTCCTTGTATTCCTTCGAGATTGTTATGTTCTCTCTTCGAAGATTATCCTCGAGCCGGGAGTTCATGAAAGGTAAACGGTCTTACATCTTATGTCAGGCATCTATGGTAGGGACGATAGTGAGATGATCCTTCTTATTGACTTCCTGCGCCCCTGCGGGCTGCGGTAGAAAGTCGGGCATCTTCATGGCTTGCGGAACATCTTGGCCGGTGCTTCGGTCTTAAAGGGATACTCCTTATTGAAAGTTCCTTCGGGGCACGCGGTTGAAGAGGTGGCGGTTGATCATGCTGCCGGCGACTGATAACTTGGTCGAGGCTATTGATAGCTTTCTTGGGTTGTTGATAAGTTCGTTGCGGTGGTTGGTAGCTTGAAGCTGCGGTCACTCTGGTTGTATCTGCCTTGTTGCTTACCCTTATCTTGTCGCGACAATTCACGATTTCTTCTCGAATGCTTTCATTGGTTTTTCGCTTATCGATCTTGCTGCGACGAAACTTAGCTGTTATGCCTCCTCTTGCAAGCTCCCTGCCTTGCTAAAAAACTTCTCGAAAGTCTTACTTGTGAATCCTTTAAGGAGAAGTGCTATCGGGCCGTGGATACTCTTCGGTAGGATACCGACCGATTCTTTGTTCCTAAAGTTTGTGGTTCACACTTCATGCTTAAATTCCTCCATCGAAGTATGTAATCCACCATGGTTTCATTCGGTTTGTTGCTCCACCCTTTACATCACCAATAGTGATGTGAGTGTTGAAACCCCAACAAGCCGCTTAACGAAAAGTTTTCCCCGATTCTGAAAGGGTCTTCGGGCGAACCGTTTGATAATTACGCGTACGTCGAAGGCATACGATTGATAATTCTACATATGATTCCTGATTTCTTCTGAAATGCTTTCATTGGTTTCTACTTATCAGTCTTATCGACGAAACTTATTTGTTATGCCTCATTTGGCTCAGCTCCGTTCTTGTTAAGAAACTTCTCGATTGTCTTAATTGTGAATCCTTTAAGGAGAGTGCTATCGGGCCGTGGATACTCTTCGGTAGGATGCCGGCCGCATGCGTTCCTGAAGGCGTGGTTCACACTTCATGCTTAAATTCCTCCATTGAAGTATGTAATCCACCAAGGTTTTATTCGGTTTCTGTTGCTCCACCACTAGATCACCAGTAGTGATGTGGTGCGGCCACAACGACCGCTTAACGAAAAGGTTTTCCAATTAGAAAAGGTGATGAATGAAGTTTTTGGTAATTACGCATGCAATCGAAGCGATCACGACAAGTGTGAAACGAATTGACGAAAGAGTAAGGTGTCGCTCCCACCGACATTACAACAACTAGCACGAAAATGAGCGACATCTTTGCCGGGGTTTCCCGTACCATTGAAAGTATTAAATAGAGGTGGTACAAAGCCTTTTGATTATTGGAGTGCCGCATCAAATTCTTCAAGGTAAGGTCTACCGTCTGAATAGATGCTCCACTCTTAGACTAGGCTAAGGTTTCTCGCACACTGTTCTACATACTCTTAATATCCTTTCGGGAATCATGCTGCGTTGAATCCTTCTTTATTTGCTCATCTCTAGTTGACGAGATGTAATTTCTTTTCCTCACGTCTGATGAATGATCTACGGGGTGTTTCCTTACGAGGTTGGTAAGATCCCCGGAGAGTGGCTATGGCAGCCGCCATCTCCTCCATCCTCTTTTCTGTCCCGAAAAATCGTGTCATCCTTTTCTTGAAGACGCGCTCTCATCTCTTCTGGTTCATCTCTTTAAAGTTGATGGAGCTCCTTGCGAAGGCGATGATGCTCGGGTTTCGACCATGTTGATCTCATCATATTCTTCATCCATAAACTCTAATGAATCAATGTCATTTCCCAATCCTTCTCTCTTCTTTCCCTTACTTGACCGTCGGATGTCAGTTGCGCTTCACATGCTCCTCGAGTGGTCGTTTCCAAACGATCTCGTGGTTGTCGTACGGCAGCTTGTTGAACTTTATCTTCGAGGCTTCCTTTAATGCGGTAGCACTTTCTTAGTCGGGCTTTCGATGAGGCTTCTCTTTCGAGAGCGTTTTTGTCGGTATCGGTTCATGATAATAGGTTGTCACACCATCCTTCTTGTAGTAGGTGGCTAGGACCGAGATGGTACGTTGGTTATACGTCGGTAGGCGGTGTCACCTAATATGGTGACCTAATACAACAACAGGCGAACTTCTCTCACTAGCTCATACTTTCTTCCTTGGCCTGCAGGGCGATGACGGGGTCTACTTATGGTCCGAGCGAGCTCACAACTAGTACTCGTCCCATTCTTCTCCTTAATCTCGACGGGGCATCCATGCAGCAGCTAACTTCTCTCACTACTTGCTCACGAACGGGTAAGCGGCATAATCTTGGTCTTCTTCCTCTTGCGATCCTTTGTAGTATGCGGGTCGGGGTAACGCGAGTGGCGATCCTTCGAGCATCTTCTTCATTGGATGCGGCGAGAGAGAGGGTGGAACCTACTTCCTCCCCAATAGCGGTAAGATCTCGGGCGGTTCTTAACCTTCCTCGGGGATCTCTTCAAGAAGGCGGCTTCGGCGGCCACGACCTTCCCGGTCTTAGAATTCTTCTGTTCTTATTCCTCCTTTGTCAATAGGGTTAAGGGTATAAACTTTGAACTAGACCCCATCTCGAAAACGAGACGGTATTGCGGCAAAATGCGAACCCCTCTCCCGCGCATTAACGAGGCTCATCACGGGCTTGGACTTCCTTCCTCCGCGGTGCGAGTGATGGTTAGTCGGTGGGGGAGTAGAGATGATAGTTCTAGGGGTAGCAACTATCCTCCTTTATGAACAATAGTGTCCCTTTAAATTTGCAGGACCCTTTGCGAGAGGAGGAACTCTTGAGTTGACTTCAGGTTGAACTCGATTATGGGCTCCTCACTTTCTAGTACTTTGTTCATTAGTGCGAAGTAACATCGGCGAACTTAATGCACGTATTGTCGAACCCTTGTCAGCGAATGACCGCATCGTTAGGCGGCTCATCCTTACGAGGCAGCTAAGTCTATCCCGTTGGGTGAAGGAGAAAATCGGTTCGTGCGGACATCTTGCGGTAGATTCGATTGTCGAGTCTGAATTATGCTTCCTTCCGTCACAAAAATTTCTAGGACGAAAAAGAATGAATTTCTCCAAAAGAGTACGAACACATTTTCATTTATCTTTCTTAGTCTTCTTAGTTTTATTTGCAAGGTATCTTCGAATTCCGTCTTATTCGTGTATTTGTGATTTTAAAAAGTTTGTTTATAAAAAGGTTGTTTATTAGAATGTTTATTTGTTTAGGAACAAAACCATTAATGGAGGAAGGTTATAGAAAAGGTAAAGGATTCGATTCGAGAATTTGGAAAGGGAGAGAAAATCTCGTAAGACTTCTTGACCCCGAGGGACCGCACCTATGCTAACACTTCGTGGGGGTCCACCCCACCTGAGAGGTAAAAAGGATTCGGAACCTCTTTATTTAGGGGTGTCTAGCGATTAGCTCCAAAATCCATGAGAGTTGGCTATACCCGTTCAAGAAGAAATGAACGTGGTATGTTAACGGGAAAGAATGATAGTTTGATCCATGGGGCATGGATTCAGCATCGATTTATGAAAGTAAAACCATCGATAAAAATGAAGAGAGGAACTACTCCCCGGCGAAGTCTCGAAGTTGTCGGCATATTTTTTAGGTTGTGTGTTTTGAAAAGGGAGTAACTCTCTGATTGTCGGTGAATTTTAGATTTTAAGTTTAATTTAAATATATATATATACATAATTTGAAAAGTAGCATTTGATTTTGAAAATAATTTGTAGTTTAAAAAAGTTTAAGATATGAAATCAAACCGATCTCACATCCCCGAAATAGTTTATATAAATGAGCACCACACCACAGACAACATCTATCCCAAAGAATAGACACCTTTGCTTGATGGGGCTCGATTAAATAAACAGAATATTTGTAACACCCGTTTAGTGCAAACCAATTTTATAAAAGACGACAAGTTCCCTGCTTAATATAAAGGAATTAAAGCGGGTTTATATTCAGGTTCTTAATGTTCCTTTATAAGGGCGAGCCCTTATAGTTAATTTTTAAATGACGAATCATTTAGAAGACTTTCTCGATAATAGTCGATTGATTTTGCTCTCAATAATTTCAAAAGTTTGAGGGTTTTAGACAAATTGGATTTTGGAAATTTCAAAGGGATTAGCTCAGGTTGGAACGGTTATTTTGAGAGTCGAAAGGAATAGAAGTAGGGGATGTCGCGGACCCGAAGTGACACGGTGACTTCCCGACTATCCTATTGTTTGGCTTGATTAGAGAGTTTATAATGTTTCAATCACACAGAATTTTAATTGATTAGGACTTATATTTGTATGACATAATCAGCAAAATAACCTCGAAGATGTGAGGGTTTTATGTCGTACCAAATGACTACCTCGAGTCTTTAAGACCGGTTAGGGCTTAATTTGTATAGTATGATTATACGAATGCCTAACGAAAAATTTAAGTATTTATGTTGCACTAGGCGAACTACCTCTAAATCCTATGGCTTGGTTATTTAATTCTAAGGAAGATTTTCTTTGAAGTAGACACGAGTTTTGTGGCGATGAAGATGGTCGTGCTGCCTTGTGTTCCGAAGCTTCTTGTTGTTGCGAGAGGTTTGGTTTTAGAAAGTGGCAATCAAGAGATGAGATAAGTGTTTTGGTTTAGAAAAGTTGAAAATTGAGATGGCTTAGTGATTTTAATTAAAACAAATTTAAAGTTGATTAAAACGAGAACCGATTAAGATCCCGCGGTTCCGTCATCCCGACATATTTATTTTCATCGGATTCACTTAGTGTTTAAATGGGTACTAGAAAGCTGACTGAATGTGTTCCACACTTTCATTTGAAACATGGAAATCTCATTAGCAACACGTAGGTTCCATCATCAGAGGGATTCTAGATCATCCCCAATGGGAACGTTTTAATTTAGTTGTAGTTGTAGTTTGTTGTTTACATTTGTGATTAAATTTTGGGTTATTTTTATATTTTGAATGTTGTGGCGGTGAATTTTATCTTGTTGCGACTTTTAATTTAGTTTTACGTTTAGGTTTGGCTATCCTAAAAGGTTTCGGTTTTCATGCGGGGATGACATTCTTGTTTAACATGCAAGTTTTTGTAAGAAAGAAAAGCACATCTGGAGTAGTAAATTGCAATAAAATAAAAGTGTGCACGGAGTTTTTCTCGTCATTCCCGGCTACACTTAAAACACATCGGAAGCATTTATATATTTGAAGTAAAGCACCTAGGTAAAGCTAAAGGAAGGTTACGGTTGTCTGCCAAAATCCTAATCCACATCGCTAGTCGATTCATATGACGTGTAGGTCACAGTGTTTTATTAGGATGATTTTCTTCACCAAAGAACAATGAAGTTTCTTGTTCTTTGAGACACCCATCAAGTTAGGAAGTGCTCGAGGAATTGAATTGAACATCTTCTTAAACATTTTAGGGATTACTTTAAGTTGAGTTGGTTTCATTGAGGTGGCGAATCAATCACCCGGGACCCTTGCTCGGTGAATTAAAATGTTTGATCATCTATGAGTGAAGTGACATTTCATTTGATGCTTCATTTAAGAGTTATAATAATGAAAGTCTTTAAGGGCAAATTAGTTCGTTAAAGAAATTAGCCATTTGATTAAGGTTAAATTGATGATTTAGGATAATTCAATTTGGTTTCAAAATTTGGGTCGATTTTTTTAAATGTTTTAAATTACTTGAGTTGAAAGAGGTGTTTAAATTATTTAGTTTCATTAAATTTTGATAATTTAAATTTGATCTGAATTAATCATAGTACTTTAGGCTAATTTTAATTGGTTTGATTTTTAAATTTTTAATTATAAATTATTTTGAGATTATTTAATGTTTAATTTGTTTTAAGTTTGTTCTCAGTGATTTGAAATTAGTTTTAATGTTTTAAATTTATTTGATTTGATTATTAAATCATTTAATGTTTTAAGCTTTAACTTATTTTAAGAAAATTATTTCCTTTTAATTATTAATTTCGATCATCATTTCTTTTTTAGAATTAATTAAGAGAGTTAAATATTATTGAATTGATGCATTTGAAGGTTGATATCTTCTTAAATTAAATATCACAATCTTAATAATCAAATTTTAATTTATTCTTCGAAAATTTAAATGATTTATTCAATTAAGGTTCCGCTCTTATGTTATGGGTAATCGATGGGTTTCTCTTATTTTTTAATCCCCTAAGTTCCGATCATCCGAAAAATTAAGATCAGATATTTTACCCTCCCTTTGATTAGGCTTAAGCGTAGTGGGGTTAAAATCGTTAATTACTTTTATGCCCTCTTAAGCTTATTCATCTCATAACTCACTAAATTGAAACAAAATAAACTTAGAACATATATGCATTCACTCACGTACCGATTAAGACATTAGAGATGAAAATGTGATTTTTGTTTTTAATTTTGCCAATTATTTTAATGAAAAATAAGGATTTTCAATTAAAATTCAACAACGTGGCCAGAGTTAAGTTTACGTGTGAAAAAATTATGGGATGTTACTTTCTTGATCGAAAGGACCACTTGGACAAATTTTGGTGATTTTTTGAATTATATTTTATTTATTATAATTATTTTAAGTTTTGGGGTATTAATTAATTGTAAATAAAATTAAAGTTGAAAATTGATTCTAATATTTTTCTTAAGTCCCTCTGACCTCAAAGAGTTTAGAGAAAACAAATTTTACATTTTTCTGATTTTCTTTGAATTTTGAATTAATTTAGTGAAAAAGTTGGAAAATCCATTTTTAATATTAAAAAATTGTCCTAAGCCTTTAAAATTCAAATATCTTTACTTTGGGGACTAGGAAAAATATTTGGTTGATTTCTAAGTGATTAGGGGATCAAATATGACATTTTTATGAATTTTAATATTTTTATGATCTTTATAATTTTTAATTATTAAAATAGTAAAAGTTAGATTAAAAGTGAAAATTTTATAAAAATCCCAATTTTAATTTTCTTAGACACCTGACATTAGAGAAGCCCCAAACCAATTTGGTGAAATTTTGAAATGTATTTGGCTTTTATGATATTTTAATTTTTAAAATAGCTATGTCACTTAATTAATTCATTTAACGGGTTAAATTAATTCTAATTGACTTGCAATTTTTATGTGAGAATTTCTCTCCATCCTAAGTGATAATGGAGAATTGTTTTCAAGTGATTTGGATGTGTGGCTAATTAATTTAAATTCAAATTTGAGTATTTAGGCTATTTAGTGTTATTTTTTAATAAATTAAACAGTAGTAATTTTTCTAGGGTCTGGTTGTAAGATACGATCCATGAAAAAATACTACATTTTTATGCCTTGATTTTTATCAAATTTTAGAGGATATTATGCTTTATGAAAGGTATTTTTGTGTTTTTGGATATAGGTGATGGAAAAATGTTCGAAGAAAAAAAGTGAAAAAAGGAGGCTTGAAAAAGGAGCAAAATGGAGCGAAATGGAGCCAAAATGAAAAATTATCAAAATTATTGGTCGGCGCTGGCGCCGATTCCGGCGCTAGCTTGGGAGGTCGTGCGGGATCATCCCGGGTGCGACGGCTTTTGGACGGTTATTTTGACGGTGTTGGCGGTTATTGGACCTTAGAAGGCGCGAGTTGTTCGTGGTTTATAGGACATGTGATGATGTATTTGGATGCTTGGAAATGATTTTAATTGTGAAGAGGTGCGATCAAGGGAAGTGAAGAGGTGCAAGAAGCTGGACGCAGTCGGTGCCTAGGGGCGCCCGGAACACACCTTCTAGAAGATTCATTGAATGTGGACACATTTTGAAGAGGTGCCTCGGCGACCCTTGAAGCATACGTGAGGGTACTCCTTGAAGAAAAACGCCCGCATACCCCCCATACATCTCACAGTATCTAGAGCCCCAACTAGAGGGAGAATTAGAGAAATACTTTAGGGCCACTTTTATTAATTAGTGAGTTTATTTAGAGTGTGTATTGAGAGTTTAAAGAGTTGGTGCTTTTGAAGTTTTGTTACTTTGGAGTCGAAGAAATCGAGAGGTTCGAGTAGGAGAAACACTTGAGATAAGTATTTGTAATTTTATTCAAAGTTTTATTGTCATGTTTTGTTGTTTAAATTCAATGTGTTCTGAGTAGTTAGTTTATTTTCTCCTTTACGATTATAAAAAGATAAATAAGATAATATAAAATTCGATGGAGAATTAAAAGCTTATTTATATTTTAAAACATTGTGATGATATTAATATTTTAGGATCTTCATTTGCTTTACAAATTGATCACTTGTATTGTTAAAATCTGTTGAAGAGTTTGATACCTAGAAGGAGATGAATTCTTAACTAGTAGATATCACATGAATCATTGGGTAGTCGAAGGCCTTGTACGGGTTATTGAGTGAAGTCTGAAATAAATAGGAAGATATTATATAATGAGTGTAGAATTAATAAGTTTTTTTAGAGTGACAGACTAAATTCTTGTGATTTGGTTTATAGAGAAGGAAAGGGTCACTAGTAGGGCAGTAGTAGCCGCCTTGGACATGTAGTAGTGTGAGCTTTAGATTAACCCATTATCTTGTATTCATCCGGACTTGATCATAAATTTCCTTGATGTTAGATTTTGGATCGAAAGGGTAAAGAATATGAATGCTTCTATTTGGCACAATACCATAAAATTATATTCTCCACGAATATTATCATTATCTTAGAAAATCTTGGATTAATTGAAGGAAGAAAGTTGTGTTCTTATTCTTTATTTTTGATCATTTATTCTTTGCTTTATTATTGCATATTTCATTACTCGCTTTAATTATTGCATCTAGTAAATTAAAAATATAAATTTTAAACTATAAAAGAAATACATAAAATAAAATTAAAATATTTAAAAATCCGTAACTCGCTCCTCTCGTGGGATCGATATTTGGGGTCTTTGTTTTGAAATACATATTTACTGATACGATACGTATACTTGCTTAGTACCCACAGTGTGTAAAATATTTTCGATAAAATTATATTTGTATACACTAGTTCTTGTCAATATCTATTACATATATTTGAAAGCATTAATTATTATATTTGTCATTAGCGGATTGCGAGATTCGAGTTTTTTGGCGATTGCTTAGGGGGGATTGAATTATTAGTACGCATGTATATAACATTAGGTCAGATACCTCTCCTAATTTTTATAGAATTTTCTAGCGAAATATCTTAATTATTAGAATTAAAATACGAAAAGAGACACATGAACTTGGAAATTAGGTAACTTTCCATAGAGATTGCCTACGGCCTTGGAAAATTCAGGGAATGTTCCCAGAACAAAATAAAAAGCCACATGGTCTCATGCCATGATGAATTATGTATGCCGGTGGAGAATTAGAGACACCTTAGAGAGTATTTGAATCATAAAAAATTCGAGACTCGACAAATTAATTTAATTCTTTCCATATTATTCTCTGCGATTTCTCCGAAGCAAGAGGGTATTTTCTTTATTTTTATGATTTTTCTATGTAAAAAGAGTTATGCATTTTTAAAAAGTTGTTGAATAATTAAATAGAAAAATCCCACATTTTTTCCTACTTATCCGTAGCGACGCCCAGTGATCTGAAGCGACTCACGAAGTCGCGCGTGTCGCTCTGCTGTTGACGCCGCCATCGAGGCGGGATGCCCGCGGCCGCTGATACCGCTCCGTCTCCTCGTCCGGTGCGATCCTGGCCGTTTTCCCGATACACGAGCCATCGACGGTCCTGGTCGTCGTCTCTGTGGTGCTCTGAGAGCGTGCGACCTTGACTTACTAGATCTCGCTCATTTCTCGACGAAGTACACGTTCTTGGGTTACATAAACTTGTCTCGGCAAGACGGGTATCTATACGGCTATGACGCATTGGTGACGAGCAAAATGGAGGTATTTAGAAGCTTGGGAGGAGGGAGGAGTCAATACCTTAGCTACGAAATGAAGCTTGATCATAGAGGCTTGGAACGTTCATTGGAGTCAGGGGAAGGCAGGATGAAGCACATTTGTGTGGTGGAAAATGCCTAGGTATGAGGACTTCGACCAGGCCCGATTTCAAGCTTTGATGGGTTGGAGAGATTAAGTGGCTGGTGAGGAGGCTTCCACTAAAGAACTTCTTCTCACCTGCGGTGAAGGTGTGAGAAGAGTTAATTTGATTCTGTGCGGGTTCGGGGTTGTGCTGTTCGGCCTAGGAGTGAGTCTGGAATTGAGCTCACTCGGTGGGGAAGAGAAGCAGCGGGAAGCAGTGGGGAACTTCTTCTCATGTTACAGGGGAAGGTTCCAGGCACTTGGATGGAGGTTTTGAGAGACTTGATTTTCTTAACCCTTTGGCCGTGGAAGATGGCTGTTTAAATAGCCGCGGCGGGAGAACCTCCGGGGTGAGTTGGGGCTGAGATGTTGCTCATGGGAGAACAACTCTAAGGACCCTCTGATTAAAGATGCCCACCAGAATTAGAGTAGGAAATTAAGTTAATAATTGACGAACTGGAAGAATTCAACATGGAAATGTAAGATGAGCCAAGATCTAAATTCACTAGCTCAATACTTGAAAAAATTGATCAAACTTTTGAATGAACACAAAGTCAACCTCTCTTGGAATTACATTGACATGCATAGGCTTGCTCTAGAGGTTGTAGTACAAAATATTGGATTAAACTAAACTGGCATTCCGATAAAGCAAGATCTAAGGAAAATAAGTCTGCAAAAAGAACAACAAGTTATACATTAAGTAAAGAAATTAATAGACGTTGGCCTTATTTGCAATGAAAAATACCTTATTTGATTAGCTAACGTAGTATCAGTAATAAGGAAAAATTGCTAGACCATAGTTGATGCACTAAAAATATATACTCTTTTAGCTATATATTTTTACCTATTTTTGGTGATATTGCACTTTAAAGGAAGGTATTTTTCATGATTTGTTGCAGGTATGATGATTATAGGTGATTGGAGTGAAAAGATGCAAAAAGGAACGAATTTGGAGCAAAATGGAGCAATTTGGAGGAAAACAGCTTCTGGCGCCGCCGGCGCCAGAATAGGCGCTGCCAGCACCCTCTTCCAGAGACTTCGGCAATTATTGGCAGGAGAGGGCGCCGCCGGTGCCCTATGTCGGTTCATTTCAAATTGAAGAGTTTTGACGGAATTTTAAAGGAGTGCTTGAAGAAACTCTTGGGGAATTCATTCCTAACATTAAATTAAGTGTTCAAGATGAAAAGGGAGGAGGATTGCTGTAGAGAGTGTAAGGAAAGTGTGAGTGAGAGTTAGGGTTTGTGATTTTAAGAGAGATTCTTCTCTAAGGAGGGGAGAAGAGGGAGTAAAGTGAGATATTTCTTCTTCATCTTTGTTCCAAGGAGATAATCAAGTGTTGCAAGGAATAGAAAAGGAATCAAGGGAACTTGGAAGGAATTTGCTTGGGGAAGAGAAGGAGATAAGTTGTATTTACTATTGTGGTTTGTATGACTCTTCTTATATATATAAAATCCATGTGTTCTTATATCTTCTCCATGATTTGTGAGTAGTTTCCTTTGTCTTTCTTCTTGCATAAAAAGGTGATGATGTGGTGATGTGGAATTGATGTGCCCTTAAAGTGTTATAAAAGTTGTGATGTTTCTTTCATTTGGAACTTAATTTACTTTTCAATCTGGCCAATTGAATTGTTAAAATATGTTGAGGAACATTAAATCCAAAAGAATTGAATGTTCTACAACAAGAATGAAGAACCCATTTAATGTCCATGAATGAATTGCGTAGTTCATTGGGATTAAGTGCAAATAAATAGGGAAATGAGTTTTGATGGACTTCAAATTGGAGGTTTCATGGTGACAGAATGGGATCCCCAATTTGGTCTTAAGATTGGTAACTAAAGTCTATGGTTAGTGACCCACTTTTAATATGTTTGCAATTTTTAAGTTTAATAGTAACGGTACCAAAAACTTGATCCCGCTTTAAATATATATATATATATATATATATATATATATATATATATATATATATGATTTAATGATGGAATGTATAATGTGGATTCTACGCAAGTATACGTATCGTATCAAGTAATATAGGGCTCTAGTGGAGTCCTGGTTATCGATCCCACAAGGAAGTTTTTAACAGATTTGTATCAGCTAAATTTAAAAAAAAGTACTTACTAATATAGTAAACGGAAAAGTAACTAAAGCAAACTAAAGTAAACTAATGCTTGAAATTAAGTTGATTTAAATAATTTAGAAAAAGTATCCTTCTCCTTGTTTTTAGAAAATTAAGTGAATGATGAATTTAAATAGAATTCTTGAATTGTATTGTGACAAATAGGAGCATTCATATTATTTACCCTTTGGTCCAGGTGCAAAGAACATTGACTTTTTGCTTTCAGTACTTATAAATCTTCATTCCTGCAATAAAACAAAGAAAATACCTTTCTTTAAAGTGCAATTTCATATAAAGTTGGTATGAATTTCTTAATATATTTTCTAGTGATCAATAATCAAGTGTTGCAAGGAATAGAAAAGGAATCAAGGGAACTTGGAAGGAATTTGCTTGGGGAAGAGAAGGAGATAAGTTGTATTTACTATTGCTATTTTTATGACTCTCCTTTTATATATAAAATCCATGTGTTCTTATATCTTCTCCATTATTTGTGAGTAGTTTCCTTTGTCTTTCTTCTTGCATAAAGTAGTGATGATGTGGTGATGTGGAATTGATATGCCCTTAAAGTGTTATAAAAGTTGTGATGTTTCTTTCATTGGAACTTAATTTACTTTTCAATCCGGCCAATTGAATTGTTAAAATATGTTGAGGAACATTAATTCCAAAAGAATTGAATGTTCTACAATAAAAATGAATAACCCATTTAATGTCCGTGAATGAATTGAGTAGTTCATGGGGATTAAGTGCAAATAAATAGGGAAATGAGTTTTGATGGACTTCAAATTAGAGGTTTCATGGTGACAGAATGAGATCCCCAATTTGGTCTTAAGATTGGTAACTAAAGCTTATGGTTAGCCTTCGGGTGAAGGGTGAGTGGGAGCTCCGTAGTGAAAGTCAGTATCCTCCCAGCCAAGCCTTAGATTTAGTGACTAAACTTAAGATATGGCAATGTTCTTTACATGCTTGGAAGAGGAGGTACTCTTTTAATGGTAAAGAAGCAAATATGCTCTTATTTGGCACAATACAAAAATTTACCATTCTTCATCATCCACACATCATAATCTTTATGCAAGAAGGAAGACACTTTCCACATAGAAGTATCTTATAAATCACGTAAGTTAGTGTGTGTTAGTTAAGGAGATTAGTAAGTAGAAATAATTGTAGTAGCTTTATTATTACCATACTTTGCAATAACTAGTTGTAGTACACTTGAGTAATTGTTACAATTGGTATTGGATTTTAGTGCTATATTATCTGATTTGAAGAACATTTTTCCTTCCTGTGGGATCGATAACCTGGACTCCATTAGATCCCTGTATTACTTGATACGATACATATACTTGCATTGCAATAGTGTACGTTGATTCTTGAGATCTCAACAAAGCATGTTCAAAAGATGAATTTCCATGGCCAATCCTAGAACTAGTGGTAGATGTCACATCGTGGAATGCAATGTTCTCATTCATGGATGGATTTTTAGGATACAATAAAATCATGGAAAATACCTAATTTATCGTTTTATATCATGGAATCAAAATGGACCCTCTTAAGATTGATGTTATCCTTGATATGCTGCCTCCAACAATTTTGACTTAATTATAGTCCTTCCAAGGGAGACTGACAAATATAAGATGCTTTACATCTAATTTGTTTAGTCAGTGTCAACCGTTTGCTGAATTAACTAAGAAAGAATTTCAATTTACTTGAGTTGATAAATGTGAACATGCTTTTGAATGCATCAAGTAGTACTTGATGACCCCTTAAATTTTAGGAGCCTTGATCTTGGGCAACCTTTGATTTTTAATGCTTTGGACAACTCCCTCAGATACTTTATGAAGACGATAAAGTAAATTTATTATATTATTTGCCTCATCATCTAATCCCCACAAAAAATTAAGTACTTTTTGATTGAAAATGATTTCCTAGCTTTAATCTTTGCTACTCAGAAGCTCCAACATTGTATGCTCTCTAACAAGGTATGCCTTATTTCAAAAATCAAATATTTACAATACTTAATGATTCAACCTATGTATTCCAAAATATTAGCAAGGTCAACGATGATACTACTATAATTAACATAATCTTTGAACCCTTATATGCCGTCAAAGAAAAAATCTTGGTCGACTTCCTGATGGCACACTCCTTAATAACCTATTCTTTGCTCAGTGATGACTTGGCTGATGAATAAATGATTGACTTAGAAAAATCTTATGCTCAATGCTTGGGGGTGAGCTTTAGTGGATCTTCTTCCTCTTATAAAGATAAAGAAACAAAATTAATTGTACCAGACAAAGCATGAGTCAGATTGATCTTCGTCACTATAGAACACGACATTATGAGATTTTCCTATCACCTAACAAAGCCATGTATAAAAAATGAAAATAAATATGAAGCCATGTTAATCAATTTGGAGTTAAAAATTCTAATGGGAATCAAATAAATTAATGACTATGTGGATTCTCAATTGATCATCAGCCAAGTCATCGTAAGATATGATGTTTTGAAACCAAAGCTTGAGCAATAATTTTGATACATGATGAAACTATAGGAGAAAATTCTGAATTTCATGATCTCCAAGATTCTAAGGGGAAAACATTCTAGGTGACACTTTGACAATGCTCGCAAAATAATTTGCATGCCTAAAAGAGAATTTTATCTCAATCTTAGTGTAAAAGAGTCAAGTTCTATCACAAATTGATTTTGATAATCTACACAAAATTTTTGTTGATACAATGGTAGAAACCACCAAGGAAAAAAAAATGAAGATTAACATAAGCCTTTCTCTGCATACCTAATCAGAGGATAGATAGATAGGCCATCAATTTAAGAAAAGAGCATTGCCTTACGCCCTAATAGATAATTTCATCTATTGAAGATCATTTAACCAAATGTAGGTATGATGCTTAAGCAAATCTGAAACATAAAAAATTGTTGAAGTTCATTCAGACTTGGTGGTGCTTACCAATTA
This sequence comes from Papilionanthe hookeriana x Papilionanthe teres, assembly GCA_022702705.1. Classification (NCBI taxonomy): domain Eukaryota; kingdom Viridiplantae; phylum Streptophyta; class Magnoliopsida; order Asparagales; family Orchidaceae; genus Papilionanthe; species Papilionanthe hookeriana x Papilionanthe teres. The sequence continues at coordinate 172,240,240 of CM040424.1, forward strand.
GGACTAAAGTTGAAGAAGAATATAAAGAAATTGGCATACTAACTGATAAAAATGTGAAAACTTGTATGAAAGCCGGTAAGAAATGTCACCAAAGTCAAATTCACTGCGTTTCTACTTCAAACTCTAAACGTGCTACATTTGCTAATTACATCATGGCTGTTTGAATGTTGGGGCATAGATATATCAGGTCCTAGAGATTCTCTATCCTCTAATGGTCACAGGTACATTCTCGCCGCTACCAACTATTTTTTTAAGTAGGTAGAAGCCATACTACTAAGTGAGGTTAAAGCAAACATTGTTCTCAAATTTTTTAATTGTCAAATCATCTTGAGATTAAGGTTCTATTTGGTGGGGCAGTATTCGCTCGACGCGGTGATCGGCCGTGAATCGCAGTCGTTTGGTTTAGCGTCTTGAGCACGGTGGGACACTGTTTAGGTGTAACGCGGGCTGCAAATCAAACCTCAAGGCTGGCATTTGAATGATGGATTATTACGTGTGTTACCCCATTGCCTTTTGCTGCTCATGCCCTACTTCTTGTTCCCTCTGTTTGATGCTGAATCCCGTGCTCCTCTACTATTTGATGAAGCCACCCCTTAGTTCGCCATCTCAAACTTGTTGCTTCACCCTCTCAAACTTTTTCTGCAATTCTTCTTGCCATTTACACCGAAAGAGAAAGCTTAAAAAAATAGAAAGCAATAATATTTATAAACCAGATTACAACTTCTTAACTCTATGCTTCAAAGTTATTTGCTACGATCGAGGAGAAAATGGATCAGATTTTATCACACAAGAAGGCTTTAAATTAAGGTTAGATCATATATAAAAATCTCATATTTATCTATGTCTCCCTGTAATTGTGCATTTAACCTCTCTTCCTCTCTCTAATTAGGCTGATTTTCATAATCCGACATTAATTTTTTATGATAAGCATTACTTTAATAAAAAGCATATGCACATACAAAACTGAAATATAAAGAATTACTTTAAGATAAAGCATTACTATGACAGTTATGTTGTAAACAATATTACTGCACAAAGTTAGAATGGTCATTTTTCTAGAAGAAAATACCACAGTAGTTTTCACACAGCTCTAATAAATAACTAGCCAGCTTTCTAGCAGCAGCTTCCTCTGAGTAGCTTCGTGGGGCAGCTAAGCTACAGCTGAAAAAGCTGAGAAACTGCAGCTGCCCCAAAAAGACTCTAATTGTTTCATAAATTAATCACTAACAATGATGCATATTACAAGAACAGTAAGATAACCAATTTTGTTTAAAGGAACAAAATATATTAGAGGTACTTGATCTATTACATCCAAATTTTGAAGAAAATTCTATATGGCAACATGGGCCATTCACATGAAGCTCTATGGGCTTATCAAACAATCACACAATGTCAACACAATCTACAATTTTTTCTATGGAGTTTGTATTTGAAAATTTACTCTCTCTTGAGAGATAATGCCCATCATTCAGAACAGCAATTACAAAGAAAATACCTGAAGAGAAAATTGCAAAGCTCTAGCTTTAATAACTTGATAGCTTAGAAAGCAAATGACTGAAGAGCCAACAAATTCTTGAGTTATATCAATCAAAAATTATATAAGTATATGACAAGCTCGTTCATCCAAGAACAATTTGAGTTGTTGACCTTATGTTGGTTATACTATGTCCTTTTCTTTCCCACTGCAAGATAGCAGAGAAATAGAAGCTAACTTAGGAAGGTGCATTCATTATCAAAAATTCGTACAAGGAGGGTCCTACCAACTAGTTGACCGACAAGGAGAAAAAAATATGATCCCAATTAATGGACAATATTTGAAGTAATACTACATAATATAGCACTTCCAAGAATGATTTTTAGAAATAAAAATATGATTCCATAGACACTAATGTAAAGGTCATCTGTAAAATGGGTATCATGATAAGATACATAAAAAAATGAATATAAAAAGAAACAAATGTACAAAAATTCTAACCAATATAAAAAGGAGGAACCTTAGTTTGATTCTTTCAATGTCTCCTTCTTAGAGCATAGGACCACTTAACTCAAAACCATTCGTCTCTAGATAAGTGAAGAGTTTGATAAATAAAAATAGGTCTTCAAAATTTTTTGAAAAGTAAATAACTACTTTGTCCATAGAGCTCAACACACAGACATTCTACTTGTTTAGAGGAAAATATTAGATGACCAGTTAGTGTTTACCTTCCACAATGGCATCAAAATCACATTAAAGCAGTGATGTGCCAAGCTCGATTTGATTATCTACTTTGACATAGAATTCATGAAATTTGAAATGCTTTATGGAGGGCTCCCATTAAGCATAGTTGGACAGGATGAATTAAGAGAAAAGAAACTAGTGTTGGAATTCCTTACCAGATAGAGAAAATCATGAAAAAAAATTGAAGAATGTTGTAAAAAAGGATGTTGAAGTAACTGAAAGTGAAAATATGGTAAAAACAAGAATCAAGTCAATAATAGCTACAACAACTTAACAGCTGGTTAGTGCTTTTATTCCTGGTTTGTTAAAAATAAAGACAAGACTATCAAGAACACAAAGGAGGAAGTGGACTCAATACCTCAAGAAAGCTTATAAGTAAGAGGATAAAGAAAAGAAGCAACTACAAGACACTATTATAGAAGAAGAATCAAGCATCTCAAAATAAGAATGAAAGATTACATTCTCATGATAGAGGAATTTGATTCAGATGAAAGCAGAATGGAAGATGAAAATTTTGCAATTGAGTTGTATTCCCCACAATTCATTGAGTTGTACGTTTCACAATACGTTGTACCATGATAAATTATTTCAGAAGAGGAATTATTGTGCTTCCATAACATACAAAAATAATTCTTCGAGTATTTCCAGTGACTGGATGTCTAATTTGTCATCATGCTAGAAGGCTTGGAGTTACATACAAATTTCTTCTTAGATTACAAACAAGATATGATTGTTGATTGTGTAATCAACTTTAGAGACATAGATAGAGATGAGTACTTTAGAATAAGAACATACTCCAATCTCGAGTAAATAGAAAAAGGGCAAAGAGATAATTATCATTTGGTGTGGATGCTATTTTAAATTCATGGTGGATAGAGAAGGTAATCCCCATGGAATTATTTGTCATGATGACTTCAACCTGACACCTCTAATAATTAAAGAAATTATTATGGAATGATTTCATGTGCTGCCCACTGACCGTGTACCTAATAGTTGAATCATTAACATCTATGAAGAAGAAGACTATATTGTGTCAAATCAACCATCAAGAGTTCTCGAGGCCCTTTTGTATGGTCTCCTTCATTAGCAAATGCAATATATTGTTCAGAGTAGAGCATCAAAGATTTGGCCTAGAGAACTCATGAGAGCTATGAAAAGTCCTCTTATAGTGGTGGTTGCTTTAGTATTAAATGGGAACAGAGCCAACATGGTGAAACACTATATTTCGGGGGCCCCAGGATAAAATATTTTAATCACCTACTGGATGATGTGTGAAGACAAGGCACAGTTCAGACATTAACCAGATCCAGAGCTGCAAGGGCTGAAACACCTTAAGATATGATGATTCAAAGGGTATCTTATCTTTTTGCATACTTGAAAGAACCTTGTTCAAATAGCACCTTAGAGCATGATTTACTCTTACACAAATTTTACTTTCAGTTATATGACATATGCTAGAGACTATATAATATGAGGGATATCTATTAATATGTACTTGTATGATGTTGAATTATGGATTATTTCAAAGTCATTTTACAGTATCTTCTTTATGTTTATATTGTATAAGCTCTTACAAAATGATCATTGGAAAAATTTGAATGCATTAATCAAAATTTGCTGAACAAGCTAATTGCTTCTTACAAATTTCAGTGCAGGTCGAGCAGCTGGTTGAAAATGACATGAAACTTGGGCCTACCAGTATAAATAATAGAAAGGGTTTATGAATTAACCAAAAAAATAAGAAAATGGAATAAAATTTAAAAAGGAAATATGATAAAGATAAAAAGTAAGAATGAAATAAACTATAATTCAAAGAATAGTTAGGCGAGGTGTAATTCAACTGGGTGTCCAATAATTAACATGAACAAAAAAATCTAAAAACATTAGAATTCAAAATTAACCTTCAAATGAAAATATCATCATCTTTGTCATTTCAAGCTGACTGAAATAGAGATTGAACTCTTACCTTTATTATGTTGTTTCAACTTAGGGTCAAACGGACGTCAGTTTTTCTTTTGATCTTCATCTACTATTTTGAGTGAGGTTAAGTAGACATCAAACATCAAACTTTATTTATCTCCATCATTTTGTGTGGGGTTTAATAAAGATTGAATCCTTACATTTAGTTTGTTGTTTCTAGTTAGGTTCAAACAGACATCAGTTTTCCTTTTGTTCTTCATCTCATTTTTTTAGTGACGTTAATAAGATATCAAAATTTCTTCATCTCTATAATTCTGAGTGGAGTCAGATAGAGATTGAATCCTTAATTTTGTTCTATTGTTTCAACTTAGGGTCAAATAGACATCGATATAAATTTTGTTACTGTTTCGAGTGAGGTCAAGTACACATTTAAAATTTTCATCTTTTTCATTCTAACTAGGGTCAGAAAAGGATTGAATCATTACCTTTATTCTATTATTTTGAATTAGGGTCAAATAGGCATCAATCATCCTTTCTCTTTCAAGTCAACCAAGTTCTTTGTAATGTCAAATAGAGAATGAATACCACTATCTTTGTTCTATTATTTTTGATGGGTTCAAGCAAGGATCAACAAGTTAAATCAAGCGGCAAACCCTCTCTAGGCATCATATGATTAAAATCCTCAATGAGATCCAGAAAAATTCTCATTCATGAGCCTCTAATGATAAAAAATAAATAATCAAAACTCACAATCAAAATCTAAATTAAACCTTGCCCCGACATAAATTGATTAAGAATCCTGAGTAGAATTTCTTGACCACCTTAATCCAATCTCAAATTCTCTTAAACACCTATTGCTTAAGATTCCCCAACGAAAAAATCTTATTAAAATTCAAAATCAGTATTCAATTTATCGTACTGAGTATTATGACATATGAATTTTATAAATCTTGTTGACTAGCTTAGTCAACGTCAATATTTGTTGTATACTTGTTCAATGAACTACACATATCAGAGGTTTGTTTGTTTCTCTCATTTTTGGATGAGGTATATCCTCTCTAGAAGCCTAGTACGTAAACTTAGAAATTTTCTATTTGCTCTTCTCGGTGGAGTAGTGAAGGAACTAACACCAATATGGAACTTCAGAAAAAATTCACTGCTTAAGGTTTTATATGTTATACCCCAAATCCTCAACCCTTGGTTGAGAGAATTAGGTTTTGTCCATTAAATCCCAAGTTGATTTACTATAAGGTGGAAAATGATCTAAGAAACCCTTTGACTGTAAAATTCTTAGATGTCACTTATGGTAGCCCACTTTGTACCTCTATCTGATGATAATTCTTTGGTTTGGAAAAGAGTTCATTGGGTGTGAGAGTAACTTTATACCAAGGAAAAGTTTACCTTCTAATGGGAACCATAAAATTTAAAATCCAAAAAATAACCACAATTGAAGCAAAAGAAAATTAACATCATCAAAATTAAATAAGAGGATGATTAAATCATCAAAAATGAAATTTAATACTTATTGAAATTCATAAAATCACCAAAATTAAATACTTAAAAAGAAATTAAAGTCATCAAAATTAAAATAAAGAAAAAGTGAAGTCAACACATACTAAAATTATCAGATCAAATTAAAGCCAATAAAACCTGATTCATTAAATCATTAACCCCAAACTAAACACCAAAGTTAAATCCATCAATTGATATAAAATTAAATCAACCCTAAAAATTCAATGAATCTTAAAAGTTGAACTTGACAAAGTGCACCATAAAAAAAATTAAAATCAATGCCACAATAATTCATCAAATATATGAAGCCAAGTTTTAAACCCTAATTAAAGTTTCAAACCCTAAATGGACAACATCAAGTTAAAACTTTTTATAATTTAAAGTCACCAAAATAAAAAAAAATTGAATCAACCAAAAAAATGATGGATAAATAAATCAATTAAGAAATTAAAATTACGAATTAATTAAGTCATCAATTATATAATTGACAAAAATTAACAAAATCTTAAATAAGCCCAAACACCAACCCTAACCAATGGTCTATGGCCTAAAGCCCATGTTTAGGTTCAAAAACTAAAACCTCATAACCATAAAAATCACCCATGAATCAATAATCCATCAAGAAAACTAAATGAAATCATGATTTAATTTAGCTTTAGACAAAAACTAAAAGATAAAGCTTGACACCAAAGATCCAAGAGCTAACACCAGTCACCTAAGTCAACTAAATTTATGTTCATTCCTTTGGGAACCAAAACCAAACCAGATTTGAGCTCAGCCACTAAACCAAGACCTCCTCCAATGGCCTTAAGCCTCTACCATGCCACCTCCACCTTTATTGGAGCTCTCCATGCCGAAGACTTCAAAAAATAGAAAAGCTTACCCCCTCTACAAAAGCATTTGGCCACCCTGATGCACCTAAAATATATAGTGTTTTCATGCACATATTTATACCTATTTTTATGATATTGCACTTTAATAGAATGTATCTTGTGTTTTTCTTGCAGGTATGATGAAAATAATTAATTATGATGACAGGAGTGAAAAAGGACCAAATTTGGAGCAAAACTATGAAGTTTGAGAAATTTGGCCTCTAGCGCCTAAGCGCCAAAGTACCGGCGTTTAAGTTCCACAGTTAAAAATTGAATTTAAATGAATTTTGGTGCCATTTGAAGCAAATTTTGGTGGTGATTTCCTTAACTTCCTTAGGGGGGCAAATATGATTAAAGGGATGCATCTTTGGGTGGATACATTGAATCTGAACATGATTTGAAGAGACACTAAGGCACCTTTTGGAAAATTATAAAAAAGAATGTGTTATTATTAGAGAGTATTTATTAGAGTGTGTTATTAGAGAGTTATTATTAGAGTGGTTATTAGAGTGTGTTAAGGTAGTAAAGAGTAGAGAGTAAGAAAGGAAAAAGGGTTGGTGTGAAGCCTTCTTCTCACCAATTTTCTTTTATACTTTTATATAGTTTTTATTGAAGTTTAAAGTCTTTATTTGAGTCACCAGAGTTGGGCGCCAATCTCTGTAGAGTTGTATTGTGGAAAGCAAAATTTCAAAGGAACTTCCAGAGTTTGGTGGAGAGGATTTTTAGATAAGTATTTATCTTTATTTTTACACTTTATTTTTAAGTAAGATTGTTGTGTTTTCATTATGGTTTATGCTTTCATATCAAGTTTTGTTTCTGTTTTCTTCATTAAAACTAAGTAGTTTAGTTTATCTTTTTCTTTCTTAGATGATGAAGTAATTAAATTATGGAAGTATGATGTGGAAAGTATAAGTGTTTAATGCTGGAATAAATTGTGATGATTCAATTCCTTGAACTTAATTTACTTCTTGATTTGGCCAATTAAGATGTTAAAATTTGTTGTGAGATTATGTAAGATCTAATGCAGTATTGTCTCAAACAACAATTGGAAAGAATCACGTGCAATTATATGGGTGAGAATTGTAGTCCATATGATTGAATGCAAATATATAGGGAGATAAGCTTTATTGAGGAGTAAAATTAGAGGACTTTAGAGTGATAGGCTAAATCCCCCTAGTTTGGTTTGTTATTTTAAATTTTGTTATGAGATGTTAGCCCCCAGGTGGAGGGAATAGAGGGAATTCTAGAGTGAGAGCTGGTATCTTCCCTGCCTAACCCATCTACAAAATTTCAAAATTTCAAATTAACCAATTTTCTTTATAGAACCAAGTAAGGGTAAGGAATATAATTGCTCCTATATAGCAAAATACATTTAAATACTTCCACAACATACATATCCATAATTATTATTAATTCATTGAATAAGGAAAAAGATATTTGATTCTTATAGCTTTTATATCGTGTTTAGAGTATTGATAATTTTATTTCCTGCTTAACTTGTTATTAAAAAAATCAAAAAACAACTTTTTGAAATTAAAACCTTAAAACATACTTACACAAATCAATTAAAAAAGTTAAAAGTTATTTTTCTTATTTTTTTAAATTTTTACACATTTCCATGTGGGTTCGATATCTCGGGGCTTAATCAAAAAGTCCTATATTACTTGATAAACGATACATATACTTACGTAGAATGTCATATTATAAATCATAAATTTCATATCTACATCATAAGCATAAATATTCGGGCATCAAATTTTTGGCGCCGTCGCTGGGGAAATTGATTAAAATTTAATTTAAAGAAGATTAAGAGAAATTAAAATTTATTACTTTTTCTTTGTTTTTGCTAGTGTGTTTTATTTTATTTTATTTAACGTTATATGCGTAGTTCAGGGTCTGAGAGACTTGTGCCTTACGATTCTGAATTAGAAGGAACAAACAGAAAAATAAAAAAAAGTAAAAATTCTGAAAAAGATAAAAATATTCAAGAAATGAAAAATCATCAAAATCAAAATGTTGACATCCATCAAGAATTTGGACCTTTAAGAGAGTATGCTAACCCTACAGTGGATGAACTTCATGGTAGTATTCAACACCCTATTGTAGTTGTTAATTCCTTTGAGCTTAAACCTGCTATTATCCAAATGGTGTCTAATAATCAGTTTGGGGAACACCAACTGAAGATCCTAATTTACATCTTGCCAAATTTTTAGAGTTAACTTTTTATAATAGATTTTTGGATCTCTTATTTCTATTATCAATGCTGCTACAGGAGGATCACTGATGTCTAAACAGTTTACTGATGCTTATGCTTTGATAGATAAAATGGCTACTAATAATTTTCAATGGCCTTCTGAAAGGTTAAATCCTAAAAAGGTAGCCAATATTCATGAAAATGATCATTTTGCAACGTTAGCAAATCAAGTTGCTACAATTTCAAGGAAGATAAACCAATTTGGAATGAATTATTCTCAGCCAATTGCCATGATTAAAAAAAATTCATTAAGTCAAATGTTTGATTCTTACAATTTACCAGAAACATTGAATGATATAAGTAAGCCTAATAACCCTTATTCTAATTATTATAACCCAAGTTGGAAGAATCATTGAAACTTTAACTGGAATACCAATAATCAGGGTGAAATTAATCAACAATGAGGGAACAACCAAGTAAACCCATTGGGGAATTGGAATAACCAAGGGAATAATAATTATAGACCAACCTATCTTCCATGATATAATAATGATTCACAATTTAAGGATAATAAGTTGTCTATTGAAGAAGTTGTGTTACAAATGGGAAATCAATTGCAAAGTCAAGGAGCTACAATAAAAATATTGAAAATTAATTAGGACAAATTACCAATACATTAATTAATAGATCCCATGGTATGCTGCCAAGTAATACTGAAGTAAATCTAAGAGATAAGAATAAAGAGCATGTAAAAGCAATTCAACTGAGAAGTGGAAGAGAGTTGAAAGGTAGAGTGCAAAAGGAATTTGAAACAAAGAACGAATAGATTGAAGAACCAAAATAGGACGCTCCGAAAGGTTTGGAAAGAACTATTTCTCCACTTAAAGAAGATTTGGAATAACCACCACCTTCATTTCCTCAAAGACTTCGTCAGCAAAAGTTAGATAAGCAATTTTTAAAATTTTTGGAGATATTTAAAAAGTTTACAATCAATATTTCTTTTGCTGAAGCTTTAAAATAGATGCCAAGCTATGTGAAATTTATGAAGGATATTCTTAACAAAAATGGAAGTTTGAAGATAATGATACAGTTGCACTTAGTGAGGAGTGCAGTGCAATAATTCAAAAGAAGCTTCCTGAAAAGCTTAAAGATCCTAGTAGTTTCACAATTCCATGTGCAATCAGAGATAGATTTTATGGAAAAGCTTTATGTGATTTGGGTGCAAGCATTTACCTTATGCCTCTATTAATATTTAAAAAACTGGGATTAGGAGAAATAACTCCAACTATTGTAACTTTGCAATTAGCAGATCTTTCGATCACATATCCTAAAGGAGTTGTAGAAGATGTTTTAGTAAAAGTGGATTAATTTATCTTTCCTGTTGATTTCATTGTGCTGGATATGGAGGAAGATAAAGAGATACCCATAATTTTAGGAGGACCATTCCTAGCCATAGGCAGAGCAATGATAGATGTGAAAAAATGGGAATTAACAATGAGAGTTAATGATCAGACTGTTACATTTAACATTTCAAAATCTATGAAATATACTGCAAGAGGTAAAGATGATGAATTTAATAGGATGGATGTTATCAAGTTTTTGAGTGAATGTCATTTCAAATTAACTTATGAAGAGAAATCTGAAAGAGAAGAATTAGAACATGAGCAAAAGGAGGAGTTGCATCATTCTGAAGATTTTCAAGAGGAAGATCTGAATTATGTTCATGAAAATTTTGAACTATTGGACATGACTGAAAAAGATGAACCTTTTGGTCCATCAATTGAAAAACCTCCTAAACTTGAGTTAAAGATGCTTCCTAATCATTTGAAGTATATTTTTCTAGGCGAGTTCTCAACTTTACCGGTGTTAATTTTCTCTCAATTAACTAAAAAAGAAGAAGAGAGTTTGTTTGAAGTTTTAAAGAAGTACAAGAAAGCCTTTGGATGGATGGTAGCTAATATTAAAGGAATCAGTCCTTCAATTTGTATGCATAGAATTCTTATGGAAGATAATTGTAAACCTAGGCCTGAACCTCAAAGGAGATTAAATCCTAGTATGAAAGATATTGTTAAAAAAGAAATTTTAAAATGGTTGGATGCTGGGATTATTTACCCTATTTCAGATAGTGCATGGGTTAGTCATATTCACCGTGTTCCTAAGAAAGAAGGAGTAACTGTGACTGTTAATGAGAAGAATGAGATTATACCAAAAAGACAAGTTACAGAGTGATGAATATGCATTGATTATAGAAAATTAAATCTTGTTACAAGGAAAGATCATTTTCCACTCCCATTTCTATATCAGATGTTGGATAGACTAGCTGCGCATAAATACTTTTATTTTCTGGATGGATATACTAGGTACCACCAAATTCAAATTGCTCCTGAGGATCAAGATAAAACAATGTTTACCAGTTCTTATGGTATGTTTGCTTTTAGAAGAATGCCTTTTGGTTTATGTAATGCCCCTACTACATTTCAGAGATGTATGATGGCTATTTTCTGTGATTTAATTGAAAAAGGGATTGAAGTTTTTATGGATGACTTTTCAATATTTGGAAGTTCATTTGAATCATGTTTAGAACATTTATCTAAAGTTCTAAAATGTTGTGAAGAAACTAATTTGGTCCTTAATTGGGAAAAATGTCAATTTATAGTAGCAGGAGGAATAGTTTTGGGACATCGTATATCAGAAAATGATATGGAAATTGATCATGCAAAAATTTAAGTTATCTCTAATTTACCTTACCCAATTAATGTAAAGTGAATTAGAAGTTTTCTGGGACTTACTGGATTCTATAGGCGTTACATTAAACACTTTTCAAAAATTTCAAAACCCTTATGCCGTTTATTGGAAAAGGATGTAATTTTTTATTTTGATGATAAATGCCTAAAAGCTTTTGAAACATTAAAAGAAAAATTAATCACTATACCTATTATAATTTCACCAAATTGGAAAAAAAACCTTTTGAATTAATGTGTGATGGTAGTGATTATGCTATTGGTGTTGTTTTTGGTAAAAAGTATGATAAAATTTTCATAGTAATTTACTATGCGAAGCTCAAATTAACTATACCACTACTGAGAAAGAGTTATTAGCTTTAGTATTTTCTTTTAATAACTTTCGATCATATTTAATTGGAAGTAAATGTGTAGTGCATACTGATCATTCTGCTATCAAATATTTAATGAAGAAGAAAGATGCGAAATTGAGATCGATTAGATGGATTCTTCTTTTGCAAGAATTTTTATTTGAGATTGAAGATAGGAAGTGTGCTGGTAATCAAATTGCTGATCATCTATCCAGGCTTTAAATTGAAAAATCTCTTAGTGATACTAAAGAAATTAATGAACATTTTCCTGATGAAAATTGTTCACTGTAAATGAATGGTGTATTCTGTAGTATGCTGACATTGTAAACTTTATTGTAAGTGATATTATACCATATGGTTTGACATACCAGGAAAGAAAGAAGTTTTTATCAGATGCTAAAACATAATTTTGGGATGACCCATTTTTATATAAACAAGGATCTGATCATTTGAAGATGCATGCCTTTAGAAGAAACTTATGAAATTATTTAAAAATATCATAATTCTTATTATGGGGGACATTTTGGAGTTGATAGAACTTCTTATAGAATTTTACAATCTGGATTTTATTGGCCTACAATTTTTAAAGATGTTAATGCATATATTAAAAATTTTGATCCATTTCAGCGTGTAGGCAATATTTCTAGAAACTAGATGCCCCTCAATTATATGTTGGAGGTTGAAATATTTGATGTTTGGGGATTAGATTTCATGGGACCATTTACACCATCTTTTAAAATGATTTATATTTTAATAGCAGTAGAATATGTATCCAAATGGATTGAAACTTTTGCTTTACCTCAATGTGATGCTCAAAGTGTTGCAAAGTTTTTAAGAAAGAATATATTTTGCAGATTTGGAATACCAAGAGTAATCATAAAAGAAGGGGGAAGTCATTTTTGAAATGCAATTATGGAGAAGTTAGTAAAGAAATATCATATTAACCATCGCTATACTACTGCTTGTCATCCGCAGGCAAGTGGTTTGGTTGAATTATCTAATCGTGAAATAAAAATAATATTGGAAATGACTGTTAATCCAAATAAAAAAGGATTGGTCAATTAAACTGGATTATGCTTTGTGGGCTTATAGGACTGCTTACAGAACTCCTATAAGAATGTCCCTATATAAGCTAATTTTTTGAAAAGCTTGTTATTTACCTGTTGAACTTGAGCATAAAGCATATTGGGCTATTAAAGAGTTCAATTATAATTTAAAGGATGTTGCTGAGAAGAGATTACTACAATTAAATGAGCTTGAAGAGATAAGGAATGAATCTTATGAAAATGCTAAGATTTATAAATAGAAGATGAAGTTATGGCATGATCAAAAGATTCTTACTAAAAATCTTGAGCCGAGACAAAAAGTTTTGTTGTATAATGCCAAGTTGAAAATTTTTGGTGGAATACTTAAGTCCAAAAGGATGGGTCCATTTATTGTGATAAAAGTTTATTCTTATAGAGCTATGGATATTCAAGATCCTAAGACTGGAATAATATTCAAAGTTAATGGTCATAGACTTAAACCTTATCTTTCAGTCAATCAACTTAAAACTGATGAGAATTTGATGTTGGGTCACTCAGAATAAGTTCTAAGTATGTCAGGCTGAAGACATTAAACCAAGTGCTTTAAGGGAGGTAACCTATATTTATCGGTGTGCTTTGCTTTATGTTTTTTTTGTTTACTTTGTTTAGTTTGTTTTTATGATTATGTGTTAGTATTTTGAAGAGATTAATTATAATAGTTTTTATTTGACATTAAAGGATGACTTAAAAGAGTCAGAATGAAAAATTTGGACATTTGCCAGACCTGTGCAAAAATGTGCACTTGTGACTATGCGCCTCCTGGTTGGGGCTTAAGGACCACAGTTAAGAAAAACGTGATAAATGAATTTCTAGAAACCAAAATCGTGGGGAAGTGGTTTTATAGGTTATTTTGGAGTTTTAAAACGTCTAGGGTCCGTTTTAGCACTTTCCATGTCTATAAAAAGACCCTAGATTAAGAGAAACACTTGCCCCAATCCATATTTTCATTCCTGAGTCTTAATAAGAGTGTTTTGAGAACAAAAATGTCTTCTTGGAAGAGTGAAATTAAAAAGGAGGAAGCCAACAAGAAGAAATTTATTAGTGAAAGTGCAGATGAGTTATGTAACGGATTCCTAGCAGTTAGTATTCAAGGTATTGCAGAAAGGATTGTGAAGATTGAAGCCAGCGTAGAGTCAATTGAAGCAAAGGTAAATGAAACCAACGCTCTTTTAGCGCATATGGGATGGCAACTTAAAATGAAATTCAATAATAAAAGCAAAGTGGAAGAAGCAGATAAGGCAATGTTTCTGAAAAACAAATGGTTAGAAGAAGAAGATGTAATAGTTTTCAATCATCGTACGTTTTATCATATCTATATTCTAGATGGTTCAAATGGAACTAATGGTGGTTCTGGATACATTCAACCTAATGGAGATTGGAATTAATTTGATTATAATCTATTGTTGTGGTTTTATGTGTTAAATGTTTTGTGTCTAGTGTTATATGCTTGTGTTTTATTGAACTTTTAAGTGTGTTTGTTATATCTTAATGATGTAAATTTATCTTTTTTTTTATGTATTTGAATTATTATGTAATGGGAAATTTCATCCAAAATGTTTGGATTAAATTTTTAGTATGTATTATGTGTGATTGTTTTAATTAAATGAAAGTTTGTGTTTGTGTGAAATTTGTTTGGAATTGATGGAAATTTAACTTTCTTTAGAGAATTAGAAAAGTTTAGAAGAGAGAAATTACAATTTAAAGTGATTTAGGGTGTTTAGTACATTTTTAAATTAATTGTGAAAATAAGGATACTGCAGCTAAGCACCAAAACTTAGGCGCTTAAGCACCAAAATTCGCAGTTAAGCACCGGTTCGCAAAAACTGATTTTTTGCAGTTAAAAACCCGAAGATTGACATTTTTAACACCTCCCATCACCCTCAACCTCTCGACGTCACGAAATAGGATTTAGGGCATGCTTAAGTTGGATCAAACAAGAGCCAATTTCAACGAGATTTGTTAGATTTGAATTCCTTGAGGTATGAGCACGCCTCCTAAGTAAAAATTTTTTATTTTCACCATTTATTTTAAGTACATTATTGTAAAATCCTAAGATCATTATTTATGGTGAAATTTAAGGAAAAGCGTGAGAAATTGCTTGATTTTGTGGAAATTACCTTTGGAAATTAAATTAGCAAGTTTAGTTTAATTTTGGAATTTATAGTGAATTTTTACGATTTTTTTAGAGATGGCTCCAAAGTCAAAGCGCTCGAAAGATAAAGCAAAATTTGATTCCAACAAATTTGTTAGTGCAAGAGCTAAGGATCGATATGTCGACGCACTATCATCACGTAAATTGATTCCGGAACGAGTATTTAGTAAGCCAGGAGAAGTTATTGGAAATGATTACTAGAAGAAATTGGGAGAATTACTGTTACTTCTCCACTATCGCTGTGGTCAAAGAGTTTTATGCAAACTTGCCTGTAGCAGAAGAAAATTTGGTGATGGTTAGAGGTGAACAAGTACATTTTTCATCTGTGGTAATCAATGTCTTCTATCACTTGCCTCCTGCGTTGTTTTGTCATTATGCTAATTATCATCATATTGAAGAAGAATTAGATGAGATCATATCATTTATGACTGATGGAAGAGGTTTATGGAAGATAACAAATGAAAGAAGAGAAAATTTTCAAGCCTCAAAGTTAAATGTCATTTCAAAGGCATAACATTATTTTATCTCATCTAAACTATTGCCTTCAAGTCATACTAGTGAAGTTACAAGGGAGAGACCAGTTCTAAACCATTGTACCTTCAGAGTTTGGCTGAAGAGGAGGATTTAGAACTTCCACTGCTTCTGCTTCTGCTTCTGCTGCTTCTACTTTACGTGCCACTACTTCTAGAGCATCATCATCTAGTGATTCACAAATAGGACTATTAAAGAAGATTTTGAAGAAAGAGAGTCTTACCAGAGAGCATGTTAGAGATATGGATGGTAAGATTGAAAATATTGAAAGGTATATTCTTAAGCATGATGAATATGAGGAGAATTATCAGCAGTACATGGATAGAGTGATTAGAGGTGATCACAGAGCTGAGATGCTCCCTCATCCGTTTTATATACCTTATGTGTCATCCAGAGACTGAGCTGAAGAAGATGATGATGAGGATGATGATTAGAGCTGTTGTATTTAGTTTGTTTTGTTTTGTGATTTCTTATGTTTAGTTATGTTTTTTATTTTGATGTTTTTTATATGTGATGTTAAGTTTGATTGTTGTGTGATGTATTTATGATATGAACTCTGATATTGTATAGAGCATAGTTGGACTATTTCTTTTTATGCACAATTAGATGTTTATTTGATAAAGTAATGTTTTATGTTGTAGTTTGTGATATGTGTGTAGTGGTAAAAGATTTAAATGTGTATTTAGTGTTTGAATTTTTAATAGAGTGTAAATTAATTCCAAATTTGTTAGGAAATGTAGAACACTATTAAAAAAGCCACTATTTGAAAATTGCATGTTTAAACCTTTTCAAAATCTACTACCAATTATTATTTAATATTATTGTGATTTTAATTATGTTAAGTTGGTGTGTATTTGCTTTGAAAACCTCCATTACTGTAGAAGTCTTTTGAAATCTTTCTTTTATGAAAAACTGAATTTAGTTTCTTTTTACTCATGTTTATCTTTAAAACTGCTATACTTGCATATTTAGGATATTAAAATTCCTACAAGCATGTTATTTTAGTTTTTAATTCTCCCTTATGTATCATTTCTTATGCTTAAATGTTTTTATCCTAACTAAAAATTAAAGTTTGGGGGATTTGAAAAACTAATTTTTTCAAAAAAAAAAACTAAAATTTTATTTGTTCTCAAGAATACTTAAATAAATTTGGTTTTTGACTGAAAATAATTATGTACATGAAGTTATATTAGGGAAAAAAAATTGAATATGGAAATGAATAAAAGAATATAGTTAAAATTTATAGTAATAATGAAAAATTTAAAGTTAAAATGTTCTTAATGAAGAAATGTTAAATATAATTTAACTATCTTTAGTAAGAAATATTGTTTTTTCGGAAGAATAGAAGATTTGACATTTATTTTTCAAAGATTAAATTTCTTTTATTGAGAAATAATTTTCAACACTATTATTATGATTTTTAACTGAAAGATACATATTGGACCTTTATTTTAAATGGAAGGGTGGAATTCAAAATCATTAAAGGCCTATTTAGATATAGTAATTATTGTCTTATAAAAAAAGAAAAGAAAAGAAAAAGAAAAAAAGAGAAAAAAGTAAAAAATAGTATGTGAAAAGGAAGGAGAAGCTTGAGGTTTTAAGGGCCTAATAAAAAATTGGTTCCATGCCTAAAGTTTAAAATATAAGTTTTAAGAAAATCTAAAACATAAGTGTATAATATAGTAAGTAAAATTATTCTCAATTAAAATTTTTAAGTGAGAAAAATAAAACGTTTGAATCCTATATTTTGAAAAATTTATAAATATTTCTGAACTATATAGGAAAATATATTTTCATTATCCTTTACTTAAGATTTTTCTAAACTTTAAATTTGTCTTACTTACTAAAATTTTTTCTAAATTAGATTATTTCATTTCTAGAACAAAATTTTGAAACCTTTCTAAAGAAATGCATTTACATAATTTGCATGTTAAAATTTTTATGGTTAAGTGTCACTTGAGGACAAGTAACATTTTAAGTTTAGGGGATTGTCGGCACTATTTTTAGGTTGAGTGTTGTATTTTTTAAAAGGGGTCGCCTACAGAAGTTGTCGGCGAATTTTGAATTTAATTTAAATAAATAATTTGAAAAGTAGTATTTGATTTTGAAAATAATTTTAAATTTGAAGATTTTAAGATATGAAATCAAACCGATCTCACATCCCAAATAGTTTATATAAACGAGCACCGCATCGCAAACCGTGTATCTATCCCTAAGGATAGACACACTGCTTGATGGTGGGGCTCGGTTAAATAAACTAGAAGATTTGTGACATCCGTTTGGTCTGCGAACCAATTTTGTAAGCCGACAAATTCCCCTGCTTAATATGAAAATATTAAACAGGGTTTATATTACACAGGTTCTTTAAAATTCCTATAAGGGCAAGCCCACATAGTTAATTACATCTTAAGTGACGGGAATCACCTAAGAAAACTCTCGATAATAATCAATAATTCCGCTTTCAAGAATTTCAAAGTTTAAGTTTTCGAAGAATTGAATTTTGGAAATTTCAATAGGGAATGGATCAAATTTGGAACGAGTTATTTTCGGGAGTCCGATGGAAGAAAAGTAGGAGAAGGCTGAGGATCCGAGAAGAATCTTGGCAACTTCCCAAACTATCCTATTGTTTGGCTTCGATTTGAGAGTTTATTTAATGTTGTAATACTGCCAATTTTAATTAATTAGGACTTATATTAGTATGATAAAATCATACAAATAGCCTGGAAGATGTGAGGGTTTATATCGTATCGGACGACTACCTCGGAGTCCTAAGACCGGTTAGGGCTTAATTTGCAATGCAAATGCCTAACGAAGAGTTGAGGATTTATGTTGCACTAGGCGAAACTACCTCGAAGTCCTATGGCTTTGTTGTTTAATTCTAGGAAAGTTTTGTTGAAGTAGGTTCGAGTTTCTTGACGACGATGGTCGTGCTTGCTCACTATGCTCAGAGCTCCTTATTGTTGCGAGAGGTTTAGTTTTAGAAATCATAAATCGGGAGATGAGAAAAGTGTTTTGGTTTAGAGAAGTCTTAATTTCCAAGTGTTTTTTGTGTTTTAATTAAAACAAATCTTAAAGTTGATTATAACAACACCGGTTAAGATCCCACGGTTCCATCCTTCAGGCATCATTATTTTTATCGGATTCACTTAGTCAGGATGAATTTGCTAAACTCAGTTGAATGAGTTCCACACTTTCATTTAGGCCAGTGGGAAATCCGTTAGCAACACGTAGGTTACATCATCCGAGGTATTCCCGATCATCCAACAAGACGTTTTAATTTAGTTGTAATTGTAGTTTTGTGTTCTGTTTGTGATTAAATTTTGAGTTGTCTTATATTTTGAAATGTTGTGGAGGTGAATTTTATCTTATAGTGTCTTTTAATTTAGTTATGGGTTTCAGTTTTGGTTTCTCGTCCTAAAGGTGTAGGTTTTCATGCAACTTGTTGTTTATCATGCAAGAAAAGTAAGTGCGATGCAATTAAATAAATTGCCATAAAGTAAATCGCAATAAAATAAAAGCGTACTCGGAGGGTCTTCCCGTCATCCCAAGTTGCACTTAAAACACGGTTAGAATATTTAAGCGAGTTCTAGGTAAAGCTAAGGGAAAGGGTTATGGTTTTCTACCAAATTCCTAATCACTATAGCTAGTCATTTCTATGACGTGCTAGGTTCTTTGTGTTTTTGGTTTGAAGACGATTTTCTTCATCGAAGAACAATTAAGTTCATTTGTTCTTATGAATATCCTATCATATTGAGGAAGTGCTTAAGAAGAATCTTAAACATCTTTTCGATATTCTTAGGATTGTTTTAAGTCCGAATGAATTTAATTGTGTAAATGAATCGATCGTCCAGAGGTTTTGAAGTTTTGTTAACTTGCTCGATGAACTAGGACATTTGAATATCCTATAAGTGAAGTAACATTTCATTTAATACTCCATTTAGGAGTTACAGATAGTAAAAGCTCCTAAGAGGCGAAATGATATTTAATGATTTGTGATTAAATTTAAGTTCAAATTAATGATTTAAGTTTGGAATAGTGTTCGAGTTATTTTAGATTTACTTTTGAGTTCTTTATGTCTTAGGTGATGTTATTTAATTCAACTTAATTCAATTTAATTTAATTTTTAATTTAATTTAATTTAATTCATTTTTAATTCAATTTAGTTTGATTTGATTTAATTTTTAATTTAATTTAATTTAATTTAATTTAATTTAATTTAATTTAATTTAATTTAATTTAATTTAATTTAATTAATTTAATTTAATTTTATTTATTTAATTTAATTTATTTAATTCATTTAATTTAATTTAATTTGTTTATTTAATTTAATTTAATTTAATTTAATTTAATTCAACTTTTAATCTTAATTTAATTTAATTTAATTTACTTAATTTAATTTAATTTTTAATTTAATTTAATTTTTTTAATTTAATTTTTAATTTGATTTAATTTTAATTTAATTTTTTTATTTGATTTAATTTAATTTAATTTAATTCTTAATTTAATTTAATTTAATTTTATTCATTTTAATTTTAATTAAAGAGTTCAATTATTTAATTTTAGTTTAATGATTAAGTCTTTTAATGTTTTAAATTTGAATTATCATTTTGATTAAAACATTAATGAAATGATTAATTTAGGGATTTTTAAATTAAAGAATAAATCTCTTCCTAATAGTATCCCTATTTTAATAATTCCAATTTTATTATTCTTCCAAATTTAATCAATCATTTAATTAAGGTTTAATCATTTTAAATTGCTTAATGGGTTTCTACCCTTTAATTATTTAAATTTCAATCATCCAAATTAGATTAGGATCAAAATATTTTACTTGTTAATTTTTTTATTAAACCTAAAGTTTTAATTAAGGGTTAAAGTTTTAATTACCATTTTGCCCTTTAAGCTTAATGATTTCATAACTCACTAAATTGAACTCAAATGAACTTGAAATTTTTATGTGACTTCACTCATATGTCAATAAAGACATGAGAGGAGAAAATGTGATTTTTCTGTATTTAATTTATTTATATAATTATTTTTAGTAGAAAATAGAGATTTTCGAGGAAAATTTGATAACATGACCAAGGGAAAGTTTCTGTCCTTAAGAAAATTAGGGGACACTCCTAATGACCAGAGGACCACTTGGACTAATTTTTGTGATTTTTTAATTATATTATTTTTATTATAATTACTTTAAGTTTTAGAGTGTTAATTAATTTAAAAATAGAATAAATGTTGAAAAATGAATTTTATATTTTTCAAAAATCTCTCGATATCAAAGAAATCAGAGAATTAAATTTTGCAATTTTCTGATTTTTATATGATTTATTATAATTATTTTAGTGAAAATGCTAGAAAATACATTTTTTAATTTTAAAATTACCCTAGAGCTTTAAAATTTAATATCTCACTAAATAGACCTAGGAAAAATATGGGATTTGTTCCTAAGTGATTAAAATTCAAAATGTGACATTTTGGTGAATTTTATTATTTTTGTGATTTTTATTATTTTTTAATTATTTAAAAATATTAAAATAATATTAAAAATCAACTTTTTTAGAAAATTGAAATTTTAATTTTCTTAAACTTCCCTGATATCAGAGAGACTCCAAAACCAATTTGGTGAATTTTTGAAAGGTATTTTGAAAGTTATGAATTTTTTAAAGTTTAAAATGACTAAATGGCTTAATCAACCCAATTAGTAGGGCTAACCAAGTCCAATTGACCTCAAATTTTTATGGTGGGTTCCTCTGATCCTAAAGGTCAGTGGAGAATTGATTTCAAATCAATTTGATGTATGGTTAGCTCTAATTAATTAGAGACCTATTTTGAGTGTTTAAGCCAATTAGGGTTGTCTAAAATGAACTAACTCAAAACCTATTTTTCCTAGGGTTCTCTGGTCATAAGGAACATCACCAAATTTTCCTAGAATTTATTTCACAACATGCTATTTATTGGAATTAAAATACTCAAAACGGTGACATGAACTTGAAAAATCAATAACTCTTCATAGGGATGGCCTCGACTTTGGAAAATTCGAGAGAATGTTCCTAAATTCGGAGGCTTCAAAAGCCCTATGGTCTCATGCCATGGTGAATTGTATACATGTATGGAGAATTAAATGTATGCGGAGAGTAAATAAATTACTAAAAATAAAATACTTGATGAAATTAAATGATTTCTTTTCCACATTATTCTCCTCCGTTCACTCGAGCAAGAGGGTATTTTTCTTTTATTTTTCCGATTTTCCTACACAAAGTTATGAATTTTCCAAGTTTAGGGAATTAAATAAATAGAAAAATACCCTATTTTTCTATTTATCCACGCGGCGCCGGCCGCATCCTCGGCATCTCCGAACCCACACGCGTCGCTCTCCCATTCGACGCCGCCACTTGAGTCAGCAGCCCGGGCCCCGCGGTTCTCGTACCGTCTCCTGGTCCGACGCCATCTGAGCCGTCCGTCCGCGCGTGTATTAAATGGACGGCATCCGTTCATCGTCCCCGAGCGTCCTCACCCGAGAGCCGTCCACACTAAATCCCTAAGATCTCACTCGATACTCAACGGATTTTTATGTTCTTATGCTCTATGGATTCGTCTTGAAGAGACGAACACATCTATACGGTTATCATGCATTGAAATTAAGGCATTTGAAATGGAGAATCTCCGAAGCTCGGGATGAAGAATTAGTTCATACCTTTGCTCGGAGAAGTGTGGCTTTGATCCGAGAGTTGTTGCACCTTCGATTGGATCCCGACGAAGCTCCGGATGAAGTCTCCTAGTCCGGTGAATTGTCTAGATGTGATTTCGACCAAGCCCGATCACAAAGCTTGGAGGTCGGAGCAGCCAGGTGGCTCGGAGATGGGGCTTTTCGCTGGTGGACACCTTCCCTTGGTACTGGTGAAGGTGTAGGACCAATCAATTTGAGGATTGATCCATTGTGGAGAAGTGTCCCGGTTTTGGGTGGAATTTCGGTTGAGAAATTGGATTTTGTCGGTGGGGATTAGGGCAAATTGACACGGGGATCAACCGCTCTACAGGGTGGAGAAGGGTTTGGAATAATTTTGGCGAGTTTCGGCAAGGTTTGTGCAACTCTTTTTCATGGCCGTGAGGGGGTGGTGTTTAAATAGGAGAGGGTGGAGGGCCTCCCGGGGAGAGTTAGGGCTTTGGATCGACTTGCTTAGGTCGAGGGAAGAACGGCACATGCTATCCATTTGAGTTGAGACAAGTCGAGAATGGAGAATTTCAATGTTGGCTCACATGTGAGCTTTCGGCCATGGTGTTTTCCGGCGGCACTGGTGGTGGCCGGCCGAGCATGGGTCACCCTCGGAGTTCGAGTGGGTCGGGGCTTGATGTTTGTGAAGGCGATTGGTGGTCGCCATGTGTAAAGGGTTTGAATCGAAGTGGAATGGGGTAAGGGTGTATTTTGGCTCAAATTAGTCAAATGCATGGATTGGGCTAGGTGCACCTTCCCATGGCTAGTTTGGGCTGAAGATAAAGTGGTTTAGGTCGGCATAATTAGTGGGGAAGGGTCACCATCCAAGTACAATTAAGTTTAAGCAAGGTTTAGTGGAGTCATGGAAGTGGCTAATCCCTTTAAGGGAATATGGAAAGGACCTCCTCCTCTTGCCATCTTGGGTATGGTGAGGTGGAAAGTAGATCCCATGGCTCTCATGTGGCTCATGCATGGCTTCATGGCTCATCTTTGGCTTGGGAAAAGTTTAGTCGACTTTCATGAGGAAGGATGTTGAAATTTTTGATGGATTTAAGGAGAATTGTCATAAGGCTTGATTTGGATTTATTTGGTGATAGATTTTAGAACTTAGGAAGTGTTTTAAATCAAAGGGATGATGAGAGGAATTTCATGTGGGCTTTGTTATGGACTTTGGGCTTTTGAATTTGTCTTGGATGGGCCTTTTAGGAAAGTTTAAGGGAAATGGGCTTTTTGATTTTTAAAATGAATTTTAGGATGGAATTTTAGTAAAGGATTGGGCCAAATAATTGTTGAGTTTGGTTTAGGGATGTGTCATGAGTGGTTTGGAGTCAATTTGGTGTGATTTGGACTTGAATTGGTTTGAATTTGGGTTTAATTGGTAAGTGGGCCTATGTAGGTCAAATTGGGCTAACTTGGGCCAATGTTGGGCTAGAGTTGAAATTGATGCAAAATTAATGTTGGGAAATGTTTATGGGAGTATTTCAAAGAGGTTTTGGCTTTGTTTGGGTTTTGATTTTGGGGTTTGGGCTCATTTGGGTTAGGTTTGGGTTTAGGTCAAAATTGGGCCTTTTAGCTTTGGGTTGAATTTGAGTGGGGTTTGGGTTTAAATTTTGGGCAAATCATGTTAGTGTTTTGTTTGTGGGAATGTTAAGGAAGGTTTAGAAAAGATTTGGGGTTAATTGGAGTTGAATTGGGTTAGTTTGGGTTAGGTTTGGTTTGACATTGAGTTCACCTAGGGTTAAAATGGGTCAAATTGGGGGTTTTGACAAAAGTAGGGTAAATTGACAAAATTGGCCCATGGTGTAGTTGAACAAAATGAAATTGGGAATATTTGGGATTTTCTGGAATTTTCTGGGAATTTTCTGAATTTTTGGATTTTTGGGTCAAGAGGGGTATTTTGGGTATTTGGAGGGTATTGGGAGATTTTTTTGGAATTTTTGGTATTTTTGGGTATGGATGATCAATTTAAGTGATGTGGAAATGTTTGGGATTAATTTTGGAGAATTTTGGGTGATTTGGAAATTTTTGAGAAATTTGGGTAGTTTCAAGGGTTTTGGGTAGGCCAAGCGGGTGTAGGGTCCCGGGGGTCAAAAATTGAAAATTTGGGAAATTGAAGATTGGGTGGATGTAAGTGGAATGAAATCATTTTTGTTGAGCCATGAAGCCATATCAAGCCCACATGAGCCATGAAGGGACTCATTTGAGGCATTCACTATGTTGTTCCTAACCCTCTTAGCCAAGGGCTTAGGGGTTAAGGACCATCCATGTGAATCACTTACATGAGTCAGGAGGTCAAGTCGGGTATAGGTGTAGTTTTAGGAGGTATGTGGAAGTTTAGTGTGTAGGTGTAGTGTAAGTCAGCCCCTTCACCGGACCGAGTTACCCGTAGGCGGTCTAAGGCCAAAAGTCCTATAGGAACTCATCCTTTAAACTTCCGCATTTGATTTCGACCCTCTAGGTGATTAGGGGTTTACGATCAAGCTTGTGGAGTTTGCGGGGAGTTTAGAAGTGGTTTGAACTTCTAAAAGGTGGGTCCCAATTCTAGTCCTCTAAGATAGTCAAAGGAAAAGCCTAAGGCTAGATCCTAAGTACTAAAGAGAAGAAGAGAAGACCTCATCAAAAATGAGGTCAACAGGGATTTTGATGCACCTAAAATATATAGTATTTTTATGAACATTTTTATACCTATTTTGATGATATTGCACTTTAATGGAAGGTATTTTGTGTTTTTCTTGTAGGTATGATGAAAATAATTAATTATGATGAAAGGAGCGAAAAAGGACCAAATTTGGAGTAAAATTATGAAGTTTGAGAAATTTCGCCTCTGGCACCTAAGCGCCAAAGTGCCACAGTAAAAAATCAAATTTAAATCAATTTTGGCGCCATTTTCAAGGGGTCTTTGAAGCAACTTTTGGTGGTGACTTCCTTAACTTCCGTTGGGCGGCAAATATGATTGAAGGGATGCATCTTTTGGTGAATACATTGAATCTGGACATGATTTGAAGAGACAACAAGGTACCTTTTGAAAATTATAAAAAAATAGCGTGTTATTATTAGAGAGTGATTGTTAGTGTGTGTGATTAGAGACTTATTATTATAGTGGTTATTAGAGTATGTTAAGTTTTAGAGTTCTTCTTTTCTGTAGTAGAGAGTAGAGAATTAGAAAGGAAAAAGGGTTGGTCTGAAGCCTTCTTCTCACCAATTTTCTTTTATACTTATATCTAGTTTTTATTGATGTTTAAAGTCCTTATTAGAGTCACCAGAGTTGGTCGCCAACATCTGTAGAGTTGTATTGTGGAAAGCAAAATTTCAAAGGAACTTTCAGAGTTTGGTGGAGAGGATTTTCAGATAAGTATTTATCTTTGTTTTTACACTTTGTTTTTGAGTAAGATTGTAGTGTTTTCATTATGGTTTATGCTTTCATATCATGTTTTGTTTGTCTTTTCTTCATGAAATCTGAGTAGTTTAGTTTATCTTTTTCTTTCTTAGATGATGAAGTAATTAAATTATAAATGTATGTTGTGGAAATTATAATTGTTTAATGCTGAAATAAATTGTGATGATTCAACTCCTTGAACTTAATTTACTTCTTGATTTGGCCAATTAAGATGTTAAAATTTGTTGTGAGATTATGTAAGATCCAATGCGGTATTGTCTTAAACAACAATTGGAAAGAATCACATGCAGTTATATGGGTGAAAATTGCAGTCCATATGATTGAATGCAAATATATAGGGAGATATGCTTTATTAGGGAATAAAATTAGAGGACTTTAGAGTGACAGGCTAAAGCCCCCTAATTTGGTTTGTTATTTTAAATTTTGTTATGAGATGTTAGCCCCCAGGTAGAGGGAATAGAGGGAACTTTAGAGTGAGAGCTGGTATCTTCCCTGCCTAACTGATCCCCGATAAATATATGTGCACCAAAAACTTATCTCCACACCAAATATATGTGTTGATAATTTAGATATGAAAATTATGATTTTATAATATGAGATACTATGCAAGTATACGTATCGTTTATCAAGTAATATAGGACTTTCTGATTAAGCCCTGAGATATCGAACCCACAAGGAAATGTAAAAACTTTTTAAAGAATTAAGAAAATTATATTTTTTACCTTTTTTAATGACTTTTGAAAGTATGTTTTGATTTGGAAAGCTTGAATTTTTTTTGGTATTTTTAATAAAAGCTAAGGAGGAAATGAAAATTATCAGAACTTTAAAATGCGGTATAAAATACTAGGAAATAAAATATCTTTTTTCCTTCTCTTATAAAGCAGTAATAATTATGAAAGTATTCTTGTGGAAGTATTTAAATGTGTTGTGATAAATATGAGTAAATTTCTTCTTTACCCTTACTTGGTTCTATAAAGAAAATTGATTAATTTGAAATTTTAAAATTTTGAACATGGTTAGGCAGGGAAGATACCAGCTCTCACTCTAGAGTTCCCTCGATTCCCTCCACCTGTGTGCTAACTTCTCATAACAAAATTTAAAATATCAAACCAAATTAGGGGGCTTTAGCCTGTCACTCTAAAGACATCTAATTTTACTCCCCATTAAAAACATATCTCCTATGCATTCAATTATATGGACTACAATTCTCATCCATATAATTGCAAGTGTTTTATACCATTTATTGTTTGAGACAATAGCGCATTGGATCTTACAAAATCTCACAACAAATTTAACATCTTAACTGGCAAAATTAAGAAGTAAATTAAGTTCATGGAACTAAATCTTCACAACTTATTCCAACTTTAAACACTTATACATTCCACAACAATCCTACATAATTTAATTACTTCTTCATTTAAGAAAGAAAAAGATAAAGAAAACTACCCAGAATTCATGGAGAAAACACAAGCACACATTGATTTGAGAATAGAAATCATAAAAAAAAACAAAACAAATAAAACTAAATATAGAAAACAGAAGTAAACACTTATCTGAAAATCCTCTCCACAAGACTCCGAAAGTTCCTTTCAAACTTGATTTTCCACAGGACAACACTACAGAGGTTGGCGTCCAACTTTGTTGACTCCAAATCTGACTTTAGACTTCAATAAAAACTAGATAAATGGATGAAAGAAAAATTGGTGGAAAGAAAGTTTCACACGAACCCTTTCTCCTCTAAAACTAAACTAACTAAACTATAAACAATAAAAGATTGAAAGTAAAAACTCTTTGAACTAAAAGAAAACTCTAAAAATTTGAAAAGATTCTTGAAAACTAGACTGACTAAAAGACTCTCTCATTCATTACATGACATAATTTTAATAATAATCCAAATGGTACCTTGGTGTCTCTTCAAATCATGTCCTAATTCAACGTATCCACCAAAAGATGCATCCCTTCATTCGAATTTGCTTCCTATGGTAAGTTAAGTAAGTCACCACCAAAAGTTGCTTCATACACCCCTTGAAATTGGTGCCAATAATGAAGAAAGTTTGATTTTTAATTGTGGCCGCTAAACGACGACCAGGCGGCGTTTAGCTGCCAAGGTCCATTTCTCATTTTTTTTATTTTTTTGCTCTAAATTTGATCCAATTTTGCTCCTTTCATCATAATGACTTATTTTCATCATACCTGCAAGAAAAACACAATATAACTTCCACTAAAGTGCAATATCATCAAAAATAGGTACAAAAATGTGCATAAAATCAGTATATACTTCAGGTGTATCAAAATCCCGAAACTTAAAATATTACTTGTCCTCAAGTGACTCTTAATCACATGGAAAATTTAGCATGCAAATTATGTAATGAGTTTCTTCGAAAGATAAAAATTTTTTTTCTAGAAATGGAATAACCTTGATTTAGAAAAAAATTCAGTAATTAAGACCAACTTAAAGTTTAGAAAGTTCTTAGGTAACGGATAATGTAAAATATATGTTTCTATCTAATTCAGAAATACTTGTAGATTCTTCAAAATATAGGATTCACACATTTATTTTTCTCACTTAAAAATCTTTATTTGAAAATAATTTTACTTACTATAGTATAACCTTAAGTTTTATATTTTCTCAGAACTTATATCTTATACTTTAGGTATGGAACCAATTTTTGATTACGCCCTTAAATCTTCAAGCTTTTCCTTCCATTTTACATACCATTTTTCACTTTATTTTCTTTTTTTTTGTTTTTTTTTCTTTTTCTTTTCTTTTTTTTTATAAGGCAAGGATTACTATATCTGGATAGACCTTTAATGATTTTGAATTTTTCCCTTCCATTTAAAATATAGGTCTGATATACATCTTTCACTTAAAAGTCATAATAATAGTATTTGAAAATTACTCCTTAATAAAAGAAATTTAAGTTTTGAAGAATAAAAGTCAAATCTTCTATTTATCCAAAAATACAATATTTCTTAGTAAAGAGAGTTAATTTATATTTAATACTACTTTACTAAGAAAATTTTAACTTTAAGTTTTTCATTATCACTAAAAAATTTAACTAAATTCTCTTATTCTTTTCTATATTCAAAATTTTGTTCCCCTAATATAACTTCATATACATAATTGTTTTCAATCAAAAATCAAATTAATTTTAAGTTTTCTTGAGAACAAATAAATTTTAGGTTTTTGAAATTTTTTTTTTTAAATTCCCCCAAACTTTAATTTTTAGTTAGGATAAAACATTTAAGCATAAGAAATGATCCATGGGTGAGAATTAAAAACTAATATAACATGTTTGTAGGAATCTTAATATCCTAAATATGCAAGTATAACAATTTAAAAACAGGAGTAAAAAGAAATCAAATTAAAATTTTTCAGTTTTTCATTAAATGGAAATTCAAAATTTCAAAGGAGTTCTACAATAGTGGAGGTTTTCAAAGCAAATACACACCAACTGAAAATAACTGAAATCACATAATACTAGATAACAAATGGTAGTAGTAGATTTTGAAAAGTTTTAAACATGCAGTTTTAAATAATAGTTTTTAATAGTGTTCCAAATTCTCCTAACAATTTTGGAATTAAAGTACACACTATAAAAACTCTGACATGACATATACATTAAAACATGTACTACTACACAAATATCACTAAACAACATATATAATATCAATCTAACACATATACATCTGAATATCTAATAATAATATAACTATAATCAGCATATTACCAGAGTTCACACAACAAACACAATATCAAAATAAAACTCAAGACATAACATACATCAGTGCATCAACAAAATCTCAGTAACACATAAGAAAAAAAAAAAATCCACTAATCATCCTCCTCATCATCATCATCTTGCTCGTTCCATTCTCTGGATGGCTCATAAGGTATATAGAATGGATGAGGGTGCATCTCAACACTCATATCACCTCTGATCAATCTATCCAAATAATGCTGATAGTTCTCCTCATATTCAACATGTTTTACAATATATCTTTCCATATTATCCATTTTACCATCCATGTCTCTAATATGCTCACGACTAAGCCTAACCTTCTTCAAAATCTTTCTTAATGAACCAGTATGTGAATCTCTAGATGATGAAGCTCTCGAAGCAGTAGCACGGGAAGTAGAAGCAGCTGAAGTAGAAGCAGAAGCAATAGAAGCCCTACCAAAACCTCCTCTCCAGCCAAACTTTGAATGTACACTCTAAGCTCTAACGTTTACACTGGTAATTGATTTTAAAGGCTGAAGGACTTCTTCCTAAGTTTTAAATTTCACTCCAGATCATTCACATAATGAATGGATCAAGGAAGGAAATCCCATACCCGCAGTAGTGGTAGATCTGGCGCAATTCAAAATGTAATCATAAATGATTGCTCCAATATCTATAGGCTTATCTTGCTGAATGCAATAGTTCAGAACAGCTCTCTCCCTTGTAACGTCGCTAGTATGGCTTGAAGTCAACAGCTTAGATGAGATAAAATAATGTCATGCTTTAGAAATGACATTTAACTTAAAGGCTTGAAAATTTACTCTTCTATCATTTATGATCTTCCATAAACCTCTTTCATCAGTCAGAAATACCATAATCTCATCTAAATCTCCCTTTCACGCAAAGTTTTAGATTCTTAATATTTCAAACATACAGTTTCTTACTTTGAATAGGCGATTATTGTCCTATTCTCTTATACCAAATATCTTATCCTACAAAATTACTTTTCATTACGAAAATCTTTCATTCAAGTACACTAAAGTACTCAAATAAAATCAAAATACATATATGAAATTGAGCTCTATCATAGAAAATCATGTTAATAATTTTGAAAATAATTTTAAATGAGAACAAGTAATAGTTAATTCTTTCTCCCCCCGAAACTTACATTATAAATTATTTTGCAATTAATTCTATAAAATGTCGCAGGAAGAAAAAATAATTGAATTTACTAGCTCCTATAAGAAATTCTATCAAATTCATATACATGTATAATCGAGGATAAAATGATTGTTGAAGAAAGTAAATCTAGCCTAAAACATGCTTGCAATAAAATTACACTAAAAGGAAGTATTCTCACTAAAATTTTATTTTTATTCCTACCCTCAAACTTAAATTTTAACATATATAGCATTTAGTACAAAAAATATAAACAGGAAGAAAAACAGTTTAAAATTCTATCTACCACAAGTCTATTAAAACATCTTGATTATTCATCGGGACATAAGAATATGCGGCGGCGGAAAGTAAATCTAAACTAAGCATGCTAGAATGAAATTCACTAAATAAAGTTTAACTAGCATAAAAGGCATCTGCATGGGAATATAAAAATGTGCTTCAAGTCTTATATAAAGTTGTAACACAAACATAAACACATATGATAAATGAGGTTAATTAATCCTTTACTCATCACATCTCGCACCACTTTACTTTTGAATTCTAACACATATGATAAATGAGATAATTCCAAGAAATAATGTATGGGCCAAAACCTTCTAGCTGTAATCTAAGCACTACAAATTAACAAAGGTTAATTTTTTGGTAAGATGCTTTCTTTTTTTACTTTTATGTTGTTTTGTTCTTAAAATTGCTTATTTTGTTTCATGTATTTTCAAATTTGTTGTTGTTTTAAAGAAGTTAGAATTTAGAAAGTCCACGAGATTCAAAAAAGATACAAAGTAGGAAAAATATGCCCATTGTGTAGAGAAGGATAAGTGAAGCATGGGATCCGATGCGGGACCCTCTTCACGGCGTACATCGCTTTGGTGGAATTTTTCAACGGCACACACATTGGGGGTCGGAGGGTTACACGGGATCGAAAATCCTAAAGCCTTGGACCCTGCTATTTAAGAGGGTTTAAACACATGGTCCTGAAGTTAAGAATCAATCGTACTTTCTCGAAAGAAATGAGTGAAGCATATCGATGGATGAGTAGTAATCTAGCATGAAGGGGCATATACATATTAGATGTATAAAAGTACTGCTGCTGATCTTAATGAAGAGAGAAATGATCCCAGTCAGTCACCAGGAATTGTCGGCCGATTAAATTCATGCGGTTTGGGACTTTTTGAAAATTATGAAATGCTGGTTTTATAAAATGTGGTTTTGATTTAATTTAATGTATATATATGGATTTATAAAAATAATCTTTTAAACTTAAAAAAATGAGAATGGACGAAACTCATTTATTTAGTAGTTTGAAATGAGCAAGCCCGATATCGCAAAGCGATACATCTATCTCGAGGAATGAACACAACTTTGCTTGATGATTGATGCACGGGACTTATATTTTGCAAGAATTTATGAACTCGAATTTATATATTTATAATAGTTTTGTTAGAGATCCGAAGCATTTGATACGAAAGTATACGTATCATATCAAGTAATATAAGGCTCTAATGAAGTCCTGGTTATCGATCCAATAGCGAAGCTCGAAGTATAAGAAAGAGTTCACAATATAAATAATATAGCACTAAAATCCGATATTTAAATAGCCCTTAAGGTTTAACTTACATACTCCTGCTAACACTATGTGGAAAACGGTAACAATTAACTAAACTACAATTACTTCTAACAACTTCAAAAATAGAATTAACTAACAGACACACTAAACTAAGTATTTAAAAGGTTTTTGATATGAAGAAAAGTATCTTTTCCTCTTGCAATGAAAGAATACGATGTGTGGATTGATATGGAATAATTATCTATATTATTTTGCAAGAATAGGAGCATAGATGATTCTTTACCCATAAAAGATTACCTCCCTCTTCTAAGCAAGAAAAGAACATTGACATATATTAAGTTTAGTCACTAAATCTATGGCTAAATTTGGGAGGATATCGGCTCTCACTCCCGGAGCTCCCACTCACCCTTCACACGAAGGCTAACCTTTGATATTAGTTACTAATCTTAGAACAAATTCGGGGATTTCGGCCATATACTTTGAAATCTCCGCATTGGAATCCATCAAAACACATTTCCCTATTTATTTGTACTCGAATTCCATAGACTACACAATTCATCTAAACAAATTGAATGGATCTATCATTATTTTTGTAGGACATTAAAGCTTTTCAAACTTAATGTTGAACAATATATTTTAACATTTCAATTGGCGAATTGAAAAGTAAATTAAGTTGAAATGAAAAACCTTCACAATTTCTTCATTACATTAAAAGCACATCAAATCCACATCAATCCATCATCACATCTCTATGCAGAAGAAAGAGAAGGGAGACTACTCAAAATTCAAGGAGAAGATACAACCAAAACATGGATTTTATATACTAAAAGAAGTAATATACAAAACCACGAAAATACAACTTATCTCTTTCTCTTCCCCGATACGGTTAAACGTAACAGAAGTTCCTTTGAATCCTCTTCTCTCTTCTTCCTGAAGACTTGATTCTCTCCTTAGAATGGAAAGGAAGAAGCAATTTCTCACTACCTCTTCTCCTTCACTTCTTAGAGAAGAATTCCTCTCGATCCTCACTCTACACACTCTTCTCCTAAACCCTAAAACACTAAAACACATGCAGAAGCACTCTAAAACCCTCACACACTCACTAGAAACACTGAAGAAGCCCTTTATTTTCGTCCAAAAAAGTTAATTATAAGATAGGGGTGAAATACCAAAAGTTTCCATAGGCATCCCTTGAAAAGTTGCCAAAAATCTTCAAATTTAAACTCCACCGACTTCGGGCTCCGGCGGCGCCGATGGGGGCGCGATGGCGCTCATCATGCCAGTATTTTGAAGTCTCTAGATTTGGGCTCTTGTGGCGCCAAAACACATTTTCCACCATTGTGCTCCCTTTTTGCTCATTTTTCTCAAATTTGTTCCTTTTTACTTTTTTTCACTCCAATCAGAGTTAAAATCATGTATACCTGTAACAATTCATGAAAAATACTTTCTTTAATATTGCAATATCACCAAAAATGCCTGGTTAAAATTATATAGCAAAAGTCATATGCTCTTTGGTGCATCAGAATCCCCAAACATTAACTATTACTTGCCTCAAATAATCTTTTTACTACATAAAATTATAACTCTAGGCAATGTCCTTTTCATCTGCAGGACACTAAAAATTTTCATTCAAAAGAATATATTGGTTAGATTTTCGAGAAGAAATTTAGTAACTCGAATTCGACACTACGGAGGTGTAATAATATTCGACAGTAAGTCTAAGAGTTCTAGTCTTCTATTTATTTCGGGATGAACCATAATTTATTACATTAAGAGTGCCTTAAAAGACCATATGAAAAAAGAGTTCATGCAAACTTTATTAGAATGTAGGCTAGTACTTTAAACATTAATTTAGAAATGAAATTAAGTTTTCCCTTTAGGGTGACTCGAAATTGAAGCATGATTAGGCATCTCCTCAAGCTTATCTTGATAAATATTTTTCTTTCTTTTTCTTTTCTTTTCTTTTTTCTTCTTTTTTGGGTTATTTTTCAATCATTCTTTTCTTTTCTTTTTTTATATGAGGATTACTATATACGGATAACATTTAATGATTTTGAACTTCACTCTCGTCTTTCTAAAATTCAAACTTGAGACACCTCCTTTTTTTATAGTTAAGTACAAGCTTCATTATTCATCATAAATTTACAATCTCTTCTTATCACACGATACTTTAAGTCCCTTAACATTTCAAAAATACGAGTTTTCTTTACTTTCGTATTAAACTATAATCGAATTCTTTATACCAAATATCTTATTTCTATAAAATCAACCTTCACCACTAAAAATTTTCATCTTATCATTCCATAATATTCAACTGAAATAAAAAGTTTTGGTGTCTTATAATGAGGTTCAACGGCCAGATGTTATGCTAATAATTTTTGAAAATATAATAATTGAGAAAAAATAAAAGTTAGCATTTCTCTACCCTCTAAATTTTTAATTTTTTAGTAAATTTGAAGCAGTTGAGAGTAAAAGAAAACTAACCTTTACGTGTTGGGATCTTGAAATCTTGGCAAGCTTTACGGTATTAGTCAAAATTTACAACTAGCCGAGGCATGAAACAATTAGTAGTGATATTACAATTTTTAATAATATTTGCATGGGTAAAGAGAAATTAAATTTAAACATCTAAACATCAACAAAACACTACAACATGAAACAAACTATCACGGTACTACACGAGTTCAACTAACAATTTCGATGTTTCGGTACAACATAGCAGTACACCGAGCGGGGGTTACACATCACATGAAAAGTAAATAACTACTACATCATAAGAGTACAACAAAACACAACAGCTCCAACGAGAAACGAAACAAACAATCTACCAATCTCCACCACCAGGATCAGCGAGATTAGCGAGCGGGGTCGAATACATATGGTGTATAGGCGGGGCAAGTAGGAAATATCACATCAGACTCCCCCTCATAAATCGACACCGAAAATCATAATAAGCAGTATCGAAATCAACTCTCCTCCTTGAATAATCTTTATTCACATCACTCCTCACCTCAAACACATCCATCCGACCATGGAGTACGGCTCCCACACTAACACTTTGTAATCTCGAGTACATATAATATCGAATGAGGTAAGTGTTTGTTGAGATGTAGATGGAACATCATAACTAGTAGTAGGAATATGGTACTCATCTTTCAACTCGGGCTCCCACATGAGACTCTTAAGTACGGATAAAATTCTTTGTAATTGGTCTCGATGGTAGAGCCACTTCTTCGAGTATTAAACTCCACTCTGATTGAACACATAAGGCATGAACTAAAGCGAGGATGTCCTAAAACTCTAGTGGTCTTGCCTCTAGCAATATTACGAATGTTTTTGTAGATAATAGCCCCAATATCAATTTTTTCATCTTATGTATACAATAGTTCGGAAATCACTGTATCCCTTGTAACCCATTTGTGGTGATAAGATGGTAATAGTCTTGCGAAATGAAATAATGCCAAACTTTTGAACCAACATTCAATGTGGAGGCGGGAAGTTAATCATGCAATTTTACTTAATTTTCATTCTCCTCGCCCATCAGTCAGAAAAGCAATCACTTCTCTCATATTCTCCCTTCGAGTCTCGATGTTTTCATATTCCGAACAAATGGTTCCCTAGTCGGTTAGAAGCACTGATACACGGAGAAGGTAAGCCTGAAACCATTTTCCTCTAACTAGCACATGCTACTGTCTAGGTCTAGGGTACATTTGAATAGAACTCTCGAACAACACCCATAACAACATTCGCGGCGAAATAACAAAATTGCTCCCGGTTAACACGCTCTGCGTGAACGTTACACGGATGCAGGGACTATCCAAAGCTTGATCTCGGATACACTTCTCGTTTTGTAAAGGGTAAGTTAAATCGAATTTGGGCTTTAATATTGACGAACTTCTCTGTCAAAATTAATTTCTCTTCGCTACCTTGACCTTGGGTATGTGAATTTCTAAAATTTCTTGAAAATTCAATAAATCCCAAATTCACAATGTAACAAACTCCAAATACTATCTTGTCAACCAGAAACAAATTTCATCATGGAAATCTCAAAATCTCTTTAAAATTCCAAATTCCAACCTAAGTAATGTGAGAGATTTCCATGGTTAAAATAAAAAAATTTTAACTTAAAGTGAAGCTTTTACTAATAGAGGTGTAGATCCGGTGTCAAAAAGCTTTGAAATCTCCTTAAATTCTAGATCTAGCAAGCCCTATATCTTAAAAAATCACGAAAATAGAGGAAGAAGATGAAGGAAATGGAAGAATTTACGGGTCCTAGGGTAAAAATAGTGAAAGCGAGGGTTTTGGCCTTTGCGGGATTTGGGCACCGGTGAATTCTTGATCCGAAATAGCACACGGGTTTAAAAGTTTTTTCGTAATTTTGATCGTTTGGAGGCATCCACAATGATGTTTAACACTTCAATAGGCATGTTACATCATCTCATAATGAATAATTAACACAATTCTTCACACAAACAATACACAACAATCCTTATATATATAAAATTCAAGTTACATCATAAACACAAAATATGTTCATTCAAACCCGACTAATCTTAGATATTTAGTGCAACATGTATTCTATGATAGGTAAGAAACTAAGATCTAAGCACTCAATGAAAGTAAGCACATTCAAATCCAAGTTCAAGTTACAAAACAAATGCACCATACAGAAGCAAAACATAACTTCATGAAAGTAAACTAAACACAATAAACATAAGTTGAATCCATTAATTACTCAGCATCGGTTTAAGAACCATCCTCTCCTACAATGTCTCGATCGATTAACGATGCATAAAGAAGTATAGAATGGACAAAATGGAAATTTTCTAGATGATTCCTCAGCAAACACCACGTTATTCTTTGTCGAATTGATCGAGTCCATCTCAATTCGACGAGTGTGATCGAATTGCTCTTTTAATTCTCCGATATTTATATGATCAAATAAATCGAAATGTTATTGATTACATTCATATCGTTTGGTACCTCTTTCTCCAATTTGTTTGATCCTCTTCAATATCATTTTGGAACCTTCAAAAAAATAGTGTTGAATCGGTTGTGAAGTACGTATTTGGTTGATCGAGCGGCGCAAATTCATGTCATCTTCATCTCCAACTATACGGTAGTCGCTAGGGATTAGTTGGATCAATAGGCCTCTATGGAAGAAGAATATTTTTCCAACATTCATAAGGATCTTGTGACTGACTAAATAACAGAAATATGGTGGACGGGTGTACAAGCCCATATTTTGATCCATGCACTGATTAATCCCGGAAGCTGATTTCACAATGATATTACCAATCGTGACCTCCCGGTTGAATACGAAATTCAAATTGCACTTTCCTTGGTTACCTTTGTGTTCAATGTCAAAAATAACTGCCAGAAATAAAGTAGTGCCTTTAGCACGTCTTTGGATTGAGAGATACAGATGGGAAACTAATGTATCCATTCTCTCTAATTTTCTATTCCTCATTCTCATCTTGTCAAATATCGATACACATCATTCATATTATCCTTCGTGGCATTAAAATTAGAACAGTAATATAACAGTAATTACGTTCTCGATCATAAAGAGATCGTTAATTCATGCAAGTGAATTGCACAAATCTACCACGCACAAATACGAACCCTTGGTTGATCCGTGAAGATTTGCATAATACTCTTTCTCGCGGGAACATATGTGATGCTTGATAGTGTAGCAAGTACTTACCAACGTCTCTCCTAAATAATTTTTTCAATTCTAGTAGTAGGATTATCCATACCTCGATTTATGAAGCCTCTTTCCTTGATGATCATTCTTTTTATCATCACTTTGTTAAAATAAACGCTGCGCCTCGAAACATGAACTTCCTTCGGTTGAAAAAACAAAATTAAGGGGTTTCAATGGGGTAGGAATCGATAGGATATGAATTAGGATTGGTTGTTTCATTTTACTGGAGTTAAGAAGTCAAAAATTGAGTTTAGAGAGTTATATGGACAAAGATCCGTCGAAAACCGCCAAAACACGCATTTTAAAACTTAAAAGCATCCAATAGGTTTTCGGCTCCGGCGGCCACCTCGATAGGGTGCCGGCGGTGCCAAACGGGTAAGTTCGGTGTTATAAATGTGATAGGGCGCCGGCGCGCCGATGCAGCGCGAGCGGGGCAGTGTTAAGAATTCTCACCGAACCTTGTTTGGCCTAAAATATCCATATCTCGATTAGTCCATCATTTGTTAATTTTAAAGTATTTGGGAGTAACTAGGATTCAAAAACAACTATCTAAAAAGCACAACTATATCGAACAAGCAAACACACCACAAAGATACATATGGGTTGCCTCTCATAAAGCGCTTGGTTTAACGTCGTCAGCCGACAAACCATTCGGTTAATCGAGATGACTCGGCATTAAAACCTCTTTGAAGTCATGTTGAAACCCGTCAAAGTAAGGCTTTAATCGATGCCCATTGACCTTGAAAATCTTTCCAGTATTAGGATCTTTAATATCAACAACTCCAAAAGAATGAACTTTTACAGCCTTAAAGAGTCCTAACTATCCTAGACTTGAGCTTTCCGGAAAGAACTTCAATCTTGTGTTGTATAATAAAACTTTTTGTCAAATTCCAAGTTCTTTTTTAATATCTTCCGATCATGCCATAATTTCCATTTCTCTTTATAGATCCTATCATTGTGATAAGATGCATTCTAATCTATTACGAAAATTCATTCAATTGCATAAATCTTTTCTCTCCGGCATTTTTCAAATTAAAATTTAACTCTTTTATCACCCAATATGCTTTATGCTCCAATTCATTTAGTAAATGGCAAGTCTTACCAAACACTAGTGTATAAAGGAAAATTTCAATAGGGGGTTTAAAAGCAGTCATATATTATAAAGCAGTATCTAATCGAGTAGACCAATCAAATTTATGATTATCCACAGTTTTTTCCAAAATTCATTTAATTTCATGATTAGACACTTCTACTAAATCACTAGTTTGGGGATGATGATAAGCAGTACAAATTCTATGAACAATATATTTTTCAATTAATCTCTTAATTTGATTATTCTGAAATGGGGATCCACGATCAGTTATGATCACTTTCATCATTCTATATCTTGTAAATATATTTTTCTTGAAAATTTTTGAAACACTCGAGCATCACATCTAGGTAAAGCAATAGCTTCAATCCATTTCAATACATAATCAATGGCAACCAATATATATAAATTTCTAAATGAAGGAGTAAATAGTCCCATAAAATCTAGTCCCCATACATAAAAGATTTTAACTTCCAAATTATAATTTAGGAGCATTTCATTTCTTCTAGAAAATGTGTTTACCCTACGACATCGATCACATGATTTAATATATCTATAAGCATATCTGAAAAGTAAGCCAATAAAATCCCGAGATTGTAGAATCTTAAACGGTTTATCAACAAAGTAATCCCAAATTCAAAATCATGACATCGTTGAATAATAAATTGTTTCTTCTTGTGGCACACATTTCTTAATAATCAAATCCATACACTGTTTATAGATAAGGATCATCCTAAAAATAAAATTTTGCATCATTTTTAAACTTCTTTTGTTGTTGCCTTGTTAAATCGGGTGGTACAATATAACTTTTCAATATAGTTCACAATATCGGCATACCAATGCAAATTGCTTCACATAATTGTATAGAGTTGCTCATAAGGAAAAATTTTAGTAATTTCCTTTTCAAATTCATATAATTTATCATATTCTATTCTTGACGGATGATCGAAACTATATTATTATCGGACCCATTTCCTATTAACTATCATAAAATAAATTCTTGCGGAAAGTATCCATCTAATGAGTCTAGGTTTCACATCCTTCTTTTGCATTAAATATTTGATAGCCGAATGGTCTGTATGCACAATACTTTTCTCGATTAAATAAGGTCTAAATTTTTCAAAAAACGGAAATCTTTATAGCTAATAACTCTCTTTCGATTGTGGTATAATTAATTTGAGCCTCATTAAAGAGTTTTACTAGCATAGTAAATGGCTGAAAACTTTATCGTGCCTTTGCCCCAATGCTACTCTGATCGCATCCTGACATCCATAAGTTTAAATGGTTTCTCGATCGAGTAAAACAATTATAGGTGTAGTGATTAATTTTTTCTTTGATCATTCGAAAGCTCTTAAGAATTCATCATTAAAATCAAATTTTCTATCATTTTATAAAAGTCGGCACAAAGGTTTAGTAATTTTTAGAAAAATCTTTAATATATCGCTATAAAATGCAGGTGTCCTAGGAAACTCCTCGCACATTCGCATTAGTGGGTGGAGGCAATCTCTCAATCCTCTAATTTTAGCAGGGTCTGACCTCAACACCATGTTTAGAAATTTTATGCTCATGCACAATTCCTCTTACAACTATAAATTGACATTTTTCTCTAAATTCGAACAAAATTTTTTCTCATAGAGCTCCAAAAATTTTGCTAAGTTTTCCCGAAGCAAATTTCAAATGAAGTCCCAAATATATAGAGAAATCATCCTTAAAAGCTTCTATCATACTCCTTAAGATTGACATCATACATCTCTGAAATGTTACAAGTGCATTACACGATTCAAAAGGCATTCTTCGAAAAGTTTCC
Organism: Papilionanthe hookeriana x Papilionanthe teres; assembly: GCA_022702705.1. Classification (NCBI taxonomy): domain Eukaryota; kingdom Viridiplantae; phylum Streptophyta; class Magnoliopsida; order Asparagales; family Orchidaceae; genus Papilionanthe; species Papilionanthe hookeriana x Papilionanthe teres. The sequence goes on from CM040424.1 coordinate 172,280,993, forward strand.
GCCAAAGAATTTGAAAAGTAGTATTTGTCTTTTCTTGATCCTCAGGTGCAATAGGCCCAGTGGTAACCGAGTATATCCATCTAGAAAATAGTAGTACTTGTGTTCAGCAAGTAATCTAGCATTTGATCGAGAAAGGAAGAAGAGTATTGATCTTTTAAATTTGACGGCATTTAATTTCCTATAGTCGATACAAATTATTTTATCCATTAATTTGTCTTGTGGGTATAATTTCATTACTTTCATTCACTTCAACAGTCACTCCTCCCTTTTTCTATACATAATGTATTGGACTCACCCATGAACTATCTGAAATAAGATAAATAATTCCAACATCCGATAATTTAAAATCTCTTTCTTAACCATTTTCATTATAGGATTTAGTCTCCTTTGCGGATCAACTCTCGGTTTATGTTCTTCATCTAATAAAATTTTGTGCATACAAATCGAAGGACTAAAGTCCTTTAATATCTGCCAAAGTCCATCAAAAAGCTTTCTTGTATCTTTTTAAAGTTTCCAACAACACGTTCTTGATAATCGTTTAACTCCAAAGATACAATAAGCGGCAAGGTAGATGATTCTCCTAAAAACATATACTTTAAATGATTAGGAGAATTTTCATCTCATGTTCAGGAGGTTTATTATAGATGGAAATAAACTTTTATTTCCCACCTTCCATAGTCTTCATACTTCGAATCTCTTGAACATACTGTTGATATCTTCATTCTTCTTAATATCTAATTTTCTTCATCTTTAATTTCTTCTACAACCATATTTTTATATTCTTCTTTTTCAAATATATTTTCAAATTGATCTCGTTTCTCAAGTAATCACGGACCTCCATCCTAAAACATTCATTATCTTTTTCCATTTAGGGATACTTCATAAAAGATTTTAAAATATTAACGTCAACTCTTGTTCATTAACTCTCATAGTTAATTCTCCTTTGAACATCAATTACCACTCTTCTAGTTGCAAGGAATGGTCTTCCCAAAATAATTGAAATTTCATTATCTTCCTCTATAGTAAAATTTAATAAAATCTACATGAAAGATAAATTTATCTAATTTCACTAACCTTCCACCACTCCTTTAGGGTAAGTAATGGAACGATCGACCAACTGAAGAGTGCGATGTAGGAGAAATTTCTCCTGCTTAACCATTTTGAAAGTTGATAAAGGCATAATGTTAATACTTGCTCCCAGATCACATAAGGATTTTCCCAGAAAAATTTTCTATAGCACACGGAATAGTGAAACTACTAGGATCTTTATGTTTTTCCGGAAACTTCTTATGAATAATTGCACTACACTCCGCTAAGTGCAACGGTTCAAAATCTGTAAACTTTCTTTTCTTTCTTAGGATATCCTTCATAAACTTGGCATAGTCGGGCATCTGTTCTAATGCTTCATGAGAATATTTATCATTAATTTCATAAGGATCTCCCAAAATTTTTCCAAATCCGTTTCTTTAATCTTTGAGAAAATGGAGGAGGTGGTTTTCTTGATTATCTTCATTGGCTCAAGAGGATAATCCAAGTCTGGATAAATCTTGTTTGAACCTTTTTCGATTTCCACCTTCTCCTTTTCTTCTTCAACTTCTTTTTGCACTTTAGTTTCCAATTCTTTTCCTCTTTAATTAAATAACCTTAAGTTGTTCCTTGTTTTGATCTTTTAGATTGATCTCCGCATTACTTGGAAGTGTTCTAGAAGGTCTATTATTAAGTGCGGTGAAAATATGTCCTAATTGATTTTCAATATTTTTTATAGCAACACCTTGAGCTTGTAATTAATTTTATTCAGAATCATTTCTTAGGTAGATAACTTCCTATCTTTAAATTGTGGGTTACTATTAAATCAAGGGAAGTTAGATGGTCTAAAATTAGTATTTCTTTGATTGTGAATTTCCGTTGGATTTATGAAGCCCAAGTCAGTGCGGGTTAACATTAACATTGCTATTATTCCGATTGAAGTTTGAGTGATTCTTCAAACCGGGATTATAATAATTCAAATAAGGATTGTTAGGTCTACTAATAGCATTTAAAGTCTCATAGAAAGTTGTTTGAGATTACATTATCTTGTCCGGGTGAATTTTCCTCCAACACTTGAGGTGGTTGAGAATAATTCATTCCATATTGATCTATTTTCTTAAAAAGGGCTGCAACTCGAGAAACTACATGTCATCATATCGGAATTATGAACACTAGCTACTCTCTTAGGATTTACCCATTCGAAGGGCCATTGCAACATATTAGTAGCCATTGCTTCAATTAATGTGTTTGCTTCATCAAGAGTTTTAGCATTAATGATCCACCACCAGCGGCATCTATAATGAGTCTCAATGATCCCACTAATCCATTATAAAATGTTTGAATTATTAACCAATCTGGTAAAGCATGATGTGGGCACTACTAGAAGATCTTTAAATCTCTCAAGTTTCATATATTGACTCTCCTTCAAACTGACAAAAGGATGCTTAATATCATTTCTTAGTTTAGCGATCTTTGATGAAGGGAAATATTTTGATAGAAACTTTTGAGATAATTCTCCCCTGATTCTAATAGATCTAGGTGATAATGAGTTTAACCACGCCGCTTTATCCCTTAATTAAAGGAAAAAAGTCTATGTCTGATAGTGTCACTAGACACTCCATCATATCTAAATGTAGCACAGTTTCTTAAAAACTAGCGAGATGTAAATTTGGATCCTCATTAGGTGTTCCTTCAAATTGATTATTTTTGCCATTTGGATAATAGCAGTTTTAAGTTCAAATGATATAGCAACAACATCAGGATTTTGAATAGTTATGTAAATTTCATACTGTGTTGGGTTAGCATAATCTCTTAAAGGTCTTGGAAAATTTTAAATATCATTTCTTTATCTTGAATATTTGCCATTTTGTAAGTTTTCAATTTGTTTTGTTTTCTAATTTTTCTGACAGTACGCTCTAACTCTGAATCGTAAGGTACTAAACCTATAGATCCACTACTACACATATACAATAGCACAAATACTTTATAAAAAAATTAAACAAACACACAATTACACACTACAAAATAAAGGTTTTCTATTATTATATTATCAATAAATACCGTTTATACTTTCTTACTTACTACTCTGTTACCTCCCCACAATGACGCCAAAAACTTGATGCACGAGACTTATATTTTGCAAGAATTTATGAACTCAAATTTGTATATTTATTATAATTTTGTTACGTCCAAACTTTCAATGCAAGTATACGTATCATATCGAAGTAATACAGGGCTCTAATAGAGTCACGGTTATCGATCCCACGGGGAAGTTCGAAGTATAATAAAACAATCCCACAATATAAATATTATAACACTAAAATTCGATATTTAAAATAGCACATAAGGTTTAACACATTCTCCTGCTAACACTATGCGGAAAACGATAACAATTAACTAAACTAAAATTACTTCTAACAACTTAAAAATAGAATTAACTAACGGACAGACTAAACTAACTATTTGAAAGGTTTTTGAGATATGAGAAAAGTATCTTTACTCTTGTAATGAGAATATGATGTGTGGATTGATGCTGGAATAATTATCTACATTATTCCCGAATAGGAGCATAGATGATTGTTTACCCTTAAAAGAGTACCTCTCTTCGTGAAAAAGAATATTGACATATTTTAAGTTTAGGTACTAAATCTAAGGCTAGGCTGGGAGGATACCAGCTCTCACGTCAGGCTCCCCTCACCCTTCACCCGAAGGCTAACCTTTGATATTAGTTACTAATCTTAGAACCAAATTGGGGATTCCCTGACCTGTCATCCTGAAATCTCACATTGAAATCCCATCAAAACACAATTCCTTATTTATTTGCACTCCAATTCCCATGAATTACTACAATTCATCCGTAGAAATTGAATGGATCTTTCGTGTGTTGTAGGACATTAAATCTTTTAAAACTTAATGCACAGCAAGCATATTTTAACATTTCAATTGGCGAATCGAGAAGTAAATTAAGTTTGAAATGAAAAACCTTCACAATTTCTTCATTACATTAAACGCACATCTAATCCCACATCAATCCATCATCACAACTCCTATGCAAGAAAGAAAGAAAAGGGAGACTACTCTGAATTCATGGAGAAGATACAATAAAACGTGGATTTTATATATATAAGAAAAGTCATACAAACCACAAAAGAAAATACAACTTATCTCTTTTACCTCCCAATGCAATTCCCTTGAAGTTCCTTTGAATCCTCTTCTCTCTTCTTTACAACACTTGATTCTCTATTTAGAATGGAAAGGAAGAAGCAGTACGTAACTACCTCTTCTACTTCACTCCTTGAAAATTCCTCTCAATCATCCTCTACCTCTTCTCCCTAAGCCCGCACACTAAAACTACACTAAACACTCTAAACCTTCACACACTCACTAGAAACATTGAAGAAGCCCCCTTTATTCCTCCAAAAATAGTTACTTATAAGATAGGGACGAAATACCAAGAGTTTCCATAGGAATCCTTTCAAAAAGTCGCAAAAACTCTTCAAATTTGAACTCCAACAACCCGAGGCGTACGCGACTCTATCATGCCAATACTTCTGATGTCTTTAAATTTGTGCGCACAAATTGCGAGAACACATTTTTCACACCATTTTGCTCCATTTTCCTCTTTTTTGCTCAATTCGTTCATTTTGCTTCTTTTCACTCGAATCACCTAAAACATCATACCGCAACAAATCATGAAAAATAACTTTCTTTGAAAGTGCAATATCACCAAAAATGGGTAAAATTATATTGTAAAGCCGTATGGTGCATCAGTATCTGACTTGATCGAATAAACTACGAAATTCATGACATGTCCGTTCTAGTGCGAGCCTTTTATATTGGCCGACAAATTCCCTTATCAAATATAAATGAATTAGATAGGGTTTATATTAATACGGAGTTCACTTACTGTTTCTTATCGAGACGAGCCCCTATAGTTAATTACAGCAGATAAGCTGAATTCACTTAAAAAAACCCTCGATTTTGATTAGGAAATATAGTTTTTTGAATTTACTTTTAATTTAGGATTTTCAATGAAAGTGAGTTAATCAGGAATCAATAGGTGAGTGGTTTCAGAGTTACGACAAATTGTTGTAGGAATCGAGGAGGGAAGAATTAGAAGAGGGCATGGATCCAAGAAGGAGTCTTGGTGACTTTGAAACTAACATTATTTGGCTCGATTTAGGTAGAAGATATTTCTATATTTCATCTTGTCGATTTTAATTAAGTTAGGGCTTACACTCACTTGATGTGATGAAGTGAATAGCACTGGAAGATAGGAGGATTTTATGTCATATTAGATGACAAACTTAAAACCTAAAATAAGTTAGGACTTACATTTCACGGTGATCTTGCACAATGGCCTAAAAGATCGGGTAAGGATTTGATACATTGCTAGAAAAGCTACCTCGAAGTCTTATGACTTGTTACTTAATTCTAAGGAATTGTTTCTTTGAAGTAGACATGTTACGCTATTGAAGATGATCCATCACCTTACAATGTATGCCTCGACTCCTTATTATTGCGAGTATGTTTAGTTTAAGAAGTGATGTCAGGGAGGTGAGAAGTGTAATGTTACGGAAGGTTTAAAATTGAGGTAGCTTAGTTTTAATCGAAACAAATGTTTAAGTTGATTATGGTGACACTAGTTAGGATCCCACAGTTCTACATTTTCAATTTCACCATTTTCATTACATTCCACGTAGTCAGTGAATATCTTCAAGCTATTTGAATTAGTTCCGCACTTTCATTTAGACCATGGGAAACCCCGTTAGTAACACATTGGTTACCTCCTCCAGAGGATTCCCGATCATCCAAGGGAAGCGTTTAATTTAGTTGAAGTTGCAAATTTTATTTTGTTTGTGATTAAGTTTCGAGCGATTTTATTTTTTGAAAGTTGTGGGGTAATTTTAATTTTCACGAGGCAAAATTATCATGATTTGGAATAAAGTAAATGTATAGTAAAGCACAAAGGTAAAGTGCGGTAGTGAAGAAGCGATAGTAGCGGTGTATGTAGTAAAGTAAAACGAAGTAGCGAAAAATGAGGTATGACACAAAAGAGGGTAAACGGTAGTAGCAGGCAGTGGAGCAAGTGTGTGTAGAGGTGTATGAAAATGTAAAAGTATGTAGGAAAAGTCGGAATGAGTTTTTTTGTGAATAGTTTGAGGAAATGACATCGAGAGACAAATAGCAAAGCAGACAAACCCCTGAGAACCCGTGAAAAACTAAGTAGAAAAATTTGTAGAAAACCCATAGAAAAGTTAACCATGAAGACTACAAGAGGGACTACAAGTCCGAGAGGACTATAAGCATGATGGTGGGAGGACTCGAAAATTTGGGTTGTATATATACAAATAAGTGCGGCTTACGAGACCGTCATCCTACAAAGGATAGCCCTAGCTCGATCAAACAGTCAATCGAGAAATTTTAAAATTTTCATTTATTTTAATTTGGATTATATGCAAGTAAAAATTTAATGGTGAAAGGATATTTCGTAGTGGGGGTAGTTTTGTAATTTAAAATGTATTTGTATATTTTGTAAAATAGTGTGATCCACGAGGTTGAAGCTGTCCCAATCGAATTAGAATTTGCTAGCAACCTAAGGATAGCGTGTGAGATACACGGGGAGTGGTGAATAGTATCTTATATTCCTTCTTCCTCTCCAATGTGTACGAGTCGGGGAGACACTATTCTAGGAATCTCTCGTATCATTCTCTAATGCAATGTCATCATCGTCCCCCTAACCATCACGCTTTACGGCCTTTCTTGATGGCCCCACATATGGCAAAGTGCTATACGTGTGCACTTATGCCTCGTACATAAGTGCAGAAAACTAGGCTAAGAAGCAAGATGAAGCAAAAAAAGACAAGGGACAAGGAAAAGAGAGGAAAGAATGACCACCCTAAAATGACGCACAGCAAAAGTGATCAACCCTCAACATCAAATGAAAGCTATTTCCAAACTCTATTAATGTCACCGAGTCAATACATGTATGTTCAATAGTAAAGAAAATGGGCCCATCAGGCCATGAAGCAGAGCCACACAAAGCTCCAAGTCGGGTGGTCATAAGGCTAAGAACAGGAGTAGCAAAAGGAAATCGAACCCTAAAAGAAAAGGCTAGAGAAAGCCCTCAAAATTAAACCATTCAAAGCTAGAGGATGTGCCGTAAATAGGTGCAAAAAGGAGGAAAACCAAGCCTCCATAGGGCTAAAATTGAGCCTCCGTAAGGCCAAAAACTGAGCCCATTTAGGAGGCAAAAAGCGAGCAATTTCATGGCATAAAGAGAAATGCAAAAGCGAATTTAGAAGAAAATTCGCGCTCCTCCCCCTCTTTTATATGTTTTCCACGAGTTTAAGTTCATTAACATATGCGATAGTATGAAAAATAGAACATCATAAGAATTCATCATAATTAATGCTTCACCAAACAATTATCCAATCATAGAGCTTCACCAACCCATTTAATGCTAAACATGTACTATAGGAGAAAGAAAAGCAAGCTTCATATCCTCCTTTTCTAAACCTCATCAAGTTGCGATTAGAAAGCAAGTATGTACGCTAAAGGACTCCAGATTTGAACTTAAGCCATACACTCAACGAGATTCACATGTATTCCAAACTTCCAATCATGCAAAAATGTAAGCAAAGGAGGAGCAATAACACTTATACATGAAATCTCATCTCAACAAAACAATCAAACCACGAGGTCGAGGGGAAAGAGTGGAGCCCGATAGAACTCCCGAAAAATAATCTCTAACTCATGCTAATAATAGAAATTAGAACATGACAATTTTCATAAATATGGTGTAGCGAGCATAAAGGAGCAAGAACAAAGAAAGTATAACATGTCACTCAACCTTTCTACCCTTCTTTCTTCCCTTCTCTTCTTTTTCATTTTTTTTAAAACAATACCAATCATTCTTACTAAAGTGAATTTTAAATAAAGGGAGCGAAAAATATTTAAACCAACTTATGACAAGTCCAACAATGATATCTTTGACATAGGGGCAACAAAGTTTAAACCAACTCCAAACTAATATAACGATGCAAATTTTCAATTTATAGCAACATAGGATTGATCTATACTAACCCCCGAACAAATAGGTAAGAGCAGATTTTCTAATTTATATCAACATAGGATTGATCTAAACTAACCCCAAACAAATAGGTAAGTGCAGATTTTCATTTTGGTAAGCATATGATTGATATAAACCACTTCAAATGATCACATAGGTGCTAGTTTTTCATTTTGTTAACATATGATTGATATAAATCATTTTCTAAATGATCACATAGGTGCAGATTTTTTCATTTTATCAAGCATATGATTATATCGATCATTTCTAAATGATCACATAGGTGCATATTTTTCATTTTGGCAAGAATAGGATGATATAAACCATTTCCAAATGATCACAGAGGTGTAGATTTTTCATTTTTGGCAAGCATAAGATTGATATAAATCATTTCCAAATGAAGGTCTTAAAGCAAGCATCTTTTAGCCAACATGAAGAGCAAAGTGGCCCCTAAGTATCTGGTGGCATATTTTTAGGTTGAGTGTTGTATTTTTAAAAAAAAGGGTCGCCTACGAAATTGTCTATGAATTTTAGGTTTTAAATTTAATTTAAATATATTTAATTTTAGAAAGTAGCATTTGATTTTGAAAGTAGTTTTAAGTTTGAAAATTATAAGATATGAAATCAAACTGATCTCACATCCCGAATAGTCTATATAAGTGAGCGCCGCATCACAAACGTATCTATCCTAGAGAATAGACACAACGCTTGATGATAGGGCTCGATTAAATAAACTAGAATATTTGTGACATCTGTTTGGTCTACCGGAGCAATTTTATAAGCCGACAAGTTCCCTTGCTTAATATAAAGGAATTAAGCAGTGTTTATATTACACAGGTTCTTAAAGTTCTTTATAAGGACGGCCTTATAGTTAATTACATCTAAGTGACGGGAATCCTTGAAAACTCTCGATAATGATCGGTGGTTTTTGCTCTCAAAAATTTCAAAGTCTAAAGTTTTCAAAGGGTTGGATTTTTGAAATTTCAATAAGAATGGATCAAATTTGGAAAATTTATTTTTCGGGAGTCAAAGAAAGATAAGTAGGGCGGGATCCAAGAAGAATTTTGGCAACTTCCCAAACTATCCTATTGTTTCGCTCGGATTTAGAAAATCTAATATTACTTGATATTTCAATCTTGCAGAGATTTTAATTAATTAGGACTTATATTTGTATGATATAATCACGGAAATAGTCTCGAAGATTTGAGGGTTTATGTCGTACCCAAACGACTACCTCGGAATCTTTAAGACCGGTTAGGGCTTAATTTACATGACATGATCATGCAAATGCCTAACGAAGAGTTGAGGATTTATGTTGCACTAAACGGAAACTACCTCGAAGTCCTATGGCTTGGTTATTTGAACTAGGAATGTTTAGCTGATGTAGAGTTATTTTGCGCTGACGAAGATGGTCGTCTTTGCTTATGATGCTCCAAACTCCTCATTGTTGCGAGAGGTTTAGTTTTAAAAGTCATAAATCGGGAGATGAGAGAGATGTTTTTGTTTTAGAGAAAATCTTAAAATCCAAATGTTTTTAATGTTTTAATTAAAACAAATCTTAAAGTATTTAAATAGAACCGATTAAGATCCCACGGTTCCGTCATCCGTATGCCAGATTATTTTCATCGAATTCACTTAGTCCGGATGAATTTGCTAAACTTAGCGAATGAGTTCCACACTTTCATTTAGACCGTGGGAAATCTAGTTAGCAATACGTGGGTTACATCATCAAGTATTCTCGGTCATTCAACGATACGTTTTAATTTGGTTACGGTGTAGTTTTGTTGTTTTGTTTGTGATTAAATTTTGAGTTGTTTATATTTTGAAATGTTGTGGCGGTGAATTTTATCTTTGCAGTGATTTTAATTTAGTTTAGTTTCGGTTCGGGGACTACCCTAAAGGTTTGGTTTTCATACGATAGTTGTTTATCATCTTAGAAATGTAAAATACGATGCGTATAAGTAAATTACAATAAAGTAAATTGCAATAAAATAAAAGCGTACCTGGAAGGTCTTGCGTCATCCCAGCTGCACTTAAAACACAAGTTAAGGCATTTAAATATTCCAGTATCTTAGGTAAAGCTAAGGAGAGGTTTTGATTATCGCAAAGTCCTAATCATGAAGTTTAGTCATCTCCTATGACGTCACAGGTTCTTGTGTTTTGGTTTAAGGACGATTTTCTTCATCGAAAGAAACAATTAAAATTCAATTGTTCTTATAAACATCCTATCATATTGAGGAAGTGCTTAAGAATAATTAAATGGCATCTTTTCCAATATTTAAAGGATGATTTTAAGTCAGAGAGAATTTAATTATACAAGTGAATTAATCATCCGGGAATTTAGGTTTGTTCGCTTGCTCGATGAACTAGAAATTTGAATATCCTATAAGTGAAGTAATGCTTCACTTGATACCTCATTTAAGAGTTATAATAATAAGAGCTTTAAAAGGCAAATCAACTTATTAAATATTTTAATGATTTAAACTTAATGATTTAATTTTAATTTTGACTTAATTATAAAATATTAATTTAAGTTTGGAATAGTGTTAAAATTATTATTTTTTTTTAGATTTAATTCTTAATGATTTCTTTTAGGTTTGTTGATAAATGATTTTGATTTAATTTAATTTAATTTAATTTAATTTTAATTTAATTTAATTTAACTTGATTTGATTTAATTTTAATTTAATTTAATTTAATTTAATTTAATTTTAATTTAATTTAGTTTTAATTTAATTTAATTTTGGATTATTATTTTAATTATTTTTTTAATTAAGAATTAAGTATTATTGAAATGATTTATTTAGAGATTTTTAAATTAAAGAATAAATATCCTCTTAAATAATATCTCTACTTTAATAATTTCAATTTCTATTATTCTTCCAAAATTTCAATTAATTAATTAATTAAAGTTTTATTTTAATTAATTATTTTTTTGAAATGGTTAGTAGAATTCTACCCTTAATCCAGGGGCGGAATGAAGATGATGATGAGATGATGATGGTTAGGATTATTGTGTTATATACCTTATGTGCCATCCAGAGACTGGGACGATGATGATGAGGATGATGATGGTTAGGATTATTGTGTTGAATCTATTTTATTTTGTGATTTATTATGATAATATGTTTTTATATGATGTGTTTATATGTGATGTGATGTTTGATTTTTGTGTATGTATTTGTGATATGAACTTCTGTTGTTGTATATAGCATAGTTGGACTATTTCTTTTTATTCACATTCGAGATGTTCTTATGATAAATTAATGTATTTCATTGTAGTTTGTGATATGTGTGTGGTAGTACATGTTTTAATGTGTATTTAGTTTCGAATTTTTAATAGAGTGTAAATTAATTCCAAATCAATTAGGAAATGCATGACACTATTCCCAAAACCATTATTTGAAAATTGCATGTTTAAAGCTTTTTCAAAATCGACTACCGGTTATTATCTAGTATTGTTGTTATTTTAGTTATGTTAAGTTGGTGTGTATTTGCTTTGAAAACCTCCCTCTTGTAGTGGTCTTTTGAAATTTTCATTTTAAGATAAAAGCTGAATTTAGTTTCTTTTTTCTCCCATTTTTTTAAAAAGGCATTATACTTACATATTTAGGATATTGAAATTCTTGCAAGCATGTTAATTTAGTTTTTAATTCTCAATCATGTATCATTTCTTATACTTAAATATTTTTATCTGAATAAAAATTAAAGTTTGGGGGATTTTAAAAAAATTAAATTTTTCAAAAACCTAAAATTTTATTTGTTCTCAAGAATACTTAAAAAAATTTTGTTTTTGATTGAATATAATTATGTATATGAAGTTATATTAGGAAACAAAATTTTGAATATAGAAATAAGATAAAATAATTAAGTTAAAATTTATAGTAATAATGAAAAATTTAAAGTTAAAATTTTCTTAATAAAGAAATTTTAAATATAGTTAAACTATCTTAAGTAAGAAATGTTGTACTTTTGGATGAATAGAAGATTTGACTTTTATTTTTTGAAAGCTTTAATTTCATTTTTTGAGGAGTAATTTTCAGCACTATTATTATGATTTTTAAGTGAAAGATACATATCAAACCTTTATTTTAAATGGAAGGGTGGAATTCAAAATCATTAAAGGCCTATCTAGATACAGTAATCCTTACCTTCTAAATAAAAAAAAAAATTAAAAGTGAAAAATTTCTTGTGGAAAGGAAAGAGAAGCAAAAGTTTAAGGGCCTAATAAAAAATTGGTTCGATGCCTAAAGTTTAAAATCTAAGTTTTGAGAAAATCTAAAACTTAAGGTTATAATATAGTAAGTAAAATTATTCTCAATTAAAATTTTTTAGTGAGAAAAATAATATGTTTGAATCCTATATTTTGTAGAATCTACAAGTATTTCTGAATTAGGTAGAAACTTATATTTTCATTATCCTTTACTTAAGAACTTTCTAAACTTTAAGTTGGTCTTATTTACTAAAATTTTTTCACAAATTGGATTATTTCATTTCTAGAACAAAATTTTGAAACCTTCCTAAGAAATTCATTTACATAATTTTTATGTTAAAATTTTATGGTTAAGAATCACTTGAGGACAAGTGACATTTTAAGTTGGGAGATTTTGATACACCTAAAATATATAGTATTTTTATGCACTTTTATATACCAATTTTTGATGATATTGCACTTTAATTGACGGTATTTTGTTTTTTCTTGCAAGTATGATGAAAATGATTAATTATGATGAAAGAAGCAAAAAAGGATCAAATTCGGAGCAAAATTACAAAGTTTGGTGGCCTCTGGCGCTAGCGCCAAAGTGCGCGCTTAATCGCAAAGTTAAAAAATCGAACTTTAATCGGAATTTGGCATCATTCTCGAGGGATGTTTGAAGCAACTTTTGGTGATAACTTCCTTAACTACCTTTAAGGGTGACATATGTGATTGAAGGGATGTATCTTTGGGTGGATACATTGAATCTAGACATGTTTTGAAGAGGCACTAAGGCACCTTTTAGAAAATTATAAAAATGAAGCCTCATAATTTGCAAGGGATTTCTTCTTTTTTCTGATTTCTTAGAAGTCTTTTGAATTTTTGAAGAGTGTGAAATTACAGTAGTGTAGTTCTATAGTTTTTAGTAGAGAGTAGAGAGTAAGAAATGAAAAGGGTTGGTGTGAAGCCTTCTTCTCACCAATTTTCTTTCATCCTTGTATCTAGTTTTTATTGAATTCTAAAGTTTGTATGTGAGTCATCGAGTTGGGCGCCAACTTCACGTAGAGGTTGTATTATGGAAAGCAAAATTTTATAGGAACTTCCAGAGTTTTGTGGAGAGGATTTTTAGATAAGTATTTATCTTTATTTTTAAACTTTGTTTTTAAGTAAGATTTGTTATGTTTTCATTACGGTTTATGCTTTCAAATCAAGTTGTGTTTATGTTTTCTCCATGAAATCTGAATAATTTACTTTATCTTTTTCTTTCTTAGATGATGAAGTAATTAAATAATGGAAAGTATGTTATGGAAAGTATAAGTGTTTAATGTCGAAGAAATTGTGATGATTCAATTCCTTGTACCTAATTTTTCTTCTATATGTGGCCAATTAAGATGTTAAATTTGTTGTGAGATTATGTAAGATCCAATGCGGTATTTTCTTAATCAACAATTGGAAAGAATCACATGCAATTATATGGGTGAAAATTAAGTCATATAATTGAATGCAAATATAAAGTAGATATGTTTTATTAGGGAGTAAAATTAGAGGAATTTAAGTGAAAAGCTAATGCCCCATAATTTGGTTTGTTATTTTAAATTTTATTATGAGATGTTAGCCCCCATGTGGAGGAATAGAACTCTAGAGTGAGAGCTGGTAACTTCCCTACCTAACTCATCTAAAAAATTTCAAAATTTCAAATTAACTAATTTTGTTTATAGAGCCACAGTAAGGGTAAAGAATATAATTTCTCTATTTGGCATAATACATTTAAATACTTCCTAACATAAATATCCTAATTGATACTGATTCAATAAAGAAGGAAAAAGATGTTGATTCTTATAGCTTTTATATCGTGTTTAGAGTATTGATAATTTTAATTTCTTGCTTAAATTTTTATTAAAAACATCAAAAAAATACTTTTTTAACTATGTACATTAAAACATACTTACAAAAATCAATTGAAAAAAGTAAAAAGTTATTTTCTTATTTCTTTAAAGTTTTAGACATTTCCCTGTGGGTTCGATATCTCGAGGCTTAATCAGAAAGTCCTATATTACTTGATAAACGATACGTATACTTGCGTAGTATCCCATATTATAAATCATAAATTTCTATCTAAATTGTAAGCATAAATGATAGGGATCAATCTAAGTTTGTAGTGTGTGAGTGTAGAACATGAGTCCCGGACCTCTCATGGTTAACCGTAAGGCCTGACCACTTATAGGGGATTTCACTTGGCCATCCTTATGTTTAGTTTCTTTCTAATCATTAGATGTTAGGCTTTAACATGTGAAAGCTCCAGTGAGAAAACAAGCATGTGGAATTTCTATATTGTAGGGTTTCATGGCTAGTCTTCTAAGAAAAGTTACTAAGAGAGTCTATGGCTAGACCCTAGACTTCGGCAAAGTGGGAGTCAACTGTTACTCGAGTGGGAATCTTCGTAGATGTCGATTTTCTTGGTTTCCATTAATATTTTTAACTTGAGACCGGTTATGAGCCCTTCATATTCTGATTCATTATTTGTGCATGGCTCTGTTAAATGATAGGAAAATGGGAGTAATGAAATTAATCTTACTCCGGCTTTGCCTGGTATAATTATGTTTGTTTGTCTTTGTCTTTTTTAGCAGATGATGCTCCATCAGAAATATATTTATCATTGCATGCTTGATTTTTATTTCTAATATTTGTTCATCGGTTAAATCATCATTTTAGGTGATCCAATTGGAATTAGGTGTGCTGCTAAGAAATTTGCCAAGATTTAATCCTTAGGCAAATATGTAATGGTACAAATGTGATGTCGAGCCCGGAAGCGATGTCATTGCCCACCTTGCTAATCTTCTTCCAGAAAGTGTCGGTCATTTCATTAGATATTGTAATTGGGTTAACTCTAGAAATAAGAGTTACTTTATGAGAAAACATATAGTGTCATAGTTTTGAGCTGAAAATCAAGGCTAAGCAATGTGTTTCAATTGCAGGGTACTTTATTCGTAGAACCAAACAACGGCTCAAATAATATAATGCATTTTTCTTTTCCATGGTTGTTTACTTGCACTAGTAATGGCTCAAGGAATTATTCAATGCCAAGGTATAAAGGATTAAAGGTCTTCCTAACATAGGGGCTGCTAAGGCGGAGGTGTTGTCGAGTATTGTTCCCAATATTTTTAAAGGTGTGTTTGCATTTTTCATCCCACACAAATTTTTGTACTCTTTTCTGGTTAGGGTAGTGAGAGGTTGAGACCTACCTGATAAATTGAAAATAAAGCATTGTATATGCTAATTTTCCTTGAAATGATCTCGGTGGAGTTAGATTCTTAGGAGGAGGCATGTGAGGATGGCTTGATTTTAGAGGGGATCAATTTTGATCCCACAATGTCAAACTTGATAATCCTAAGGCCCTCAAGTAAACAGAGAAGTGCATTTTAAGGTATTTTTAAGATTTTGTGATGTAATCGTTAGAAGACAATTCTTAAATCATACACATGATCATCTTTTTGTTTACTATTGACAACTAAATCATCCACATAACATTTAACTTGATTGTGTATTAGTTCATCAAAAATTTGTGTCATGGCTCTTTTATAGGTTGCACCAGCATTTTTTTTTAGTTCAAAGGACATAGCTTTGTAGTATATCCCTATGGGTGTCTTGAAGACTGTATTTTAGCCATCTTCGAAAATATTTTTATTTGATCATATCTAACGATCCATCCATAAAGAAAAATATGTATTTGGATGCTATATCAACCATTAATCCTGGTATTGGTAAAGGAATTCATCATTGGATAATACTTTATTTCAGAATATAGTCTATACAGACTCTTATTTGACCATTTTCTTTCCTAGCGGCACCGCGTGCTTGACCATGTCGAACGATTTTCATCTCGTATACAACTAACTCAATTAATTTCTTAACTTCGATAATGACTTGTTGTTCTATTTCAACACGAATTCTTCTTGGGGCTTGTTTAACATGGATTGCTATTTGATTTATCCCAAGTTTGTGGATTGTGACTACTGAAGCCTTCTAGGCATTTCGTTAAGTCCCGGCCAAAGCGGTCCTTATATCAACGGTTAATTATTTCTTTTACTTCTATGTCGTTAAAGAAATGAACTAATGAAAGTTGGTTTTCAGATTTTCATCAGTTCCTAAATTTATTTGTTTTAATTAATTAACTGTTGATTTAATTTCCTCTTTCAATTACGGAAGACATCTTCGATTGGAGGATCGAAGTGGTTCGGATTTATGTTCTTTAGTGATGACTTGGCAAAATTTCGTATCATTTAGAGGTTCGAGAGTACCAAACCTAATACCCTCTTTAGAGTTAGGATTTCATCTATTATTATCTGACATGTGTTCAATGAAATGTGGTTGTTTTAAAGACCATTGTTCGAGCATTAAAATTTTGAATAAATTTACATGCCAAAAGGAGAATAGAACTCAAAATGGATTTTCGTGAATTTTAGAAGATTTTCATCGTCTAATTTTACATCAGTTTTAATAGAAGAAGTAGAACCAAGTCAAAACTTAATTGGCTTTTTATCGACACCATATACTTCTTTGACCACCCAAATTCTTAATCATAGTAGTAGAAATTAGAGTTAGAGTCATTGAGTGTATGTAATGATTAATTTTCTTATACATAGATTCCAATTGTTTTTCTTTGTCTTCTTCTTCTTGGAAGATTCTGTGACATGTATGTCCGTATGGATTTCTTCAGAAGATTTACCTTGAACGAGAGTTGTCCTTATTTTTATTGTCAAAATTAAGCTTATCGGCCACAAGATCATTTTGATTGAACCTTTTTCAGGTTCTATCAAATATTCTTTCGACATTACTATATTTCCCTCTTTAAAGTTACGCTCTAACCATTCTTTGAAGAAAAAAAATTCTTCAATTTAGTGTCCAAGCATTCCGTGATAAGGATAATAATTGGGATTATGCATCATGTTAACTTCTGTGGCCTTAGCCTCGAGGTAGCTTAAATTGGTATTTTTCGGTAGCCTAAAATATTTTGCGATGACTTCTATCTTAAATGGGTATTCTTTATTTATTCTTTCAGCCATCTTTTCTTTTCTCTGTCGGTGCGGAATTGGCTGTTGAAGTTGTAATTGAGAAGAAATTTGTGGTGATGATTGGTTATGTCGTTGTTTCTTTTGTTCGGGTTGAACTTACATTACTTGTTTACCCTTCGTATAACGTTTTGCAGCTTTTTTTCAAATGTTTAGATAGACATTGTCTTCTCGGTCTTTCCAACTCATCTTGCTAAGCTTCTTGTTGAAGATTAGCAGCTTTACTAAGTAATATTTTGAATGCTTTTATTGTGATTTCTTTGAGCATAAATGCCATAAGATAATTGATATTTTTCGCAAAGATCTCAACGGCGTGTTGTTCTTGGAGTTGCGGTTCACATTTCATGTTGAGATTTCTCCAGCGCAAATTGTAATCCACCTAATAACTATCCCGGCTTTTGCTTTTCTACCACCTAATAACCAGCATTTGTATGGTGTTGTGCTCTAGCGAAATAGTTGAATGAAAAGAGTTTCAAATTTTGTAAAGGTAATAGACCCATTAGTCATTACGCATACCAATCGAAGGAAACTCCCTATGAGGCTGTTCATAAATTGATGGAAGAAGAGCATCACTCCTCCGGCATTACATCAGCTTGCTCACGAAGTGTGCATGATGCGACGAGGATTACTAGTCCGTCGAACATTGTAAAGAGGAGGAAAACCTTTAGGGTATTGAATAGAATCAAATTCCTCTTGGATCGGGTCTACCCTTTGGAATTAATGATCGGCTTTTTACCCGTACAGACATTGTTTCTTTTATTTTTGTTCTACCAATTATGTAATTTCTTTTTATGGAATTCCAATTTGGGAAGATTCTTTTTTATTGCTTTCTTCGATTTCTATTGGCTCTCTTCTATCCTCCAAAATGTGTATTTTCTACGGCCTATTGATTTCAATAGCAGCTTAATGGATTTGTGGGTGAATTTTGTATAGCTGCCATTAATTCTTTCATTTTGTTTGAGATGGTTGATTTTGCTCATCCCTTTGTTGGATAGCTGCTAGTAATTCTTTTCGTGTCTTCTTCACTTAATTCTCGTGCTAAAGAGGTAGATCGTGTTTCTGCAAATTTATCTCGACAACTTTCTCATTTAACTATTCAAAGAATTATCCCTCCTTCGTATTGAGAATTTGTTGATGTCATTTTTCAATTTCTTCAAACTTTTATTAAAATGTTCATAGGATGTTTTTCACAACTTTGCTCTGAAGCTTGTCTACTCATGGTACCAGAGATTCCTCTTGGCTTGATTCTTGTCTCCATATATTATTGTTGAGTATAGGACGAGATATCATGGGAAGTGTATCATTGTTTTTGTGAATGAAAGGGTCTCAGAGATTGTAGCATTTAAACCAGCGAGTCATTTTAATAGATGTGTCTTCTTCTTAGGATATTAATTTATTATGCTTAGTTCCATTTCATGTAAAAACCACATCTTATATCCTTGGGCCCCGAGACAAAATTTCACTGGTACCCGAGTATAGTAGTGATACGATGGGAATTGTTGATCCCTTTTTAAGTAAGTGGGATCTTCGATTGAAATATTCTTTCTTTTCATTGTGGTGGAAGTAACACCATCACATTTTATATGATCGGAAATTGAACACCCGGCCTTTGGGTGTGCTAATCTTTTAAACATCGTATACGGCATGAATTAAAGGAGAATTTCTCGGTTGAAAAGCATTATCTTCATATTCGGCGAGGTATTAGAATATATCAAATTTCTTTTGTAAAGGAAGGGTTCTTGAAAACACTTTCAAAATTCACATGTTTCAAAATTATCGTTTCGTTCCACCTTTTCTTTCTTTTATGAGAGCGGGTTTTATTTATTCATTCAGTTTTTGAACAAGATCCAACTTCACATATGTATGGAGGTGGGATGTCGTTTTCTTGTTCAACACAAATTTTCTTTCCTTCTTTATCAAATTGTCTTTCCATTTCATCAAAAGTTTATTGCTCTTGACATGTATTGAGAACAATCTTTTTGTAAAGTTAAGAAGAAAATTTTATAAGTTTCCAGATTGAATTCCTCGAATGGATGTATATCGATTTGATATGGATTTTCTAATGAAAGTTCGGTTTCATCAAATGATCCAAAATCATTCTGATAAAAACAAACGTCTTCTTCCTCAATTGGTGTATTGAAATCTTGATAATAGAAAAATATTTTAAGGAGAATAAAATGTTATGAACTCATTTATAAACTGAGAATTTATCTTTTTATTTCATTTTATTTTGAAAAATTTTGAAAATAACTCTTAAAGAGTTGGATGTGGCCCCTAAAGGTCGAACATCAAGTAGAAAACATGCGATTTAACAAGAGATAAGAAGAAAGATGTTCCGCGGTCAGTCACCAAATAAAATCTCTTGTCGGCGTTCGAAGCCGTGTTGGAGATTTTCTCGGCGTCGACATAAATTCGTTTTGGAGTTGCCACTTTGTTCATCTATAATTTTGCGCTAATCTTCAATAAATCTTATTTCTTTTGATTTCATAAATGGATCTCGAGATAGTAAGAAATTTGAAGAAAATAAGGGCCAATAAAAAAGAAAATAGTAGAAAAAGAGATGTCGGTGATAATCCTTATAAAAGAAAATTCTAGAAATGTCTAGAAGTTCTTTGTAAGGATAATGAAGTTTTGGAAACAAGAGATTTCTAGATAAAGCATCTATGTTGGGTTCTTTAAACCTCCTATAAGGCAAGCTCTTATAATTAATTACATCTTAGAAAATTATAATTGTATTTAACAGAACTTTTGATTAATGTTAAACACTTGTTTTCACAAAGTTTTAAAGAAAGAAACATCAACGTTGATCCTAAGGGTAATGTGTCGCACTACCCTAAAATTTTGATTTTCTCGATCTTTGTTTTGTTTTGTTTTTTGTTTTATTGTTGGTTATTTTAAATTATTTTTTAATGTCATCATTTTATGGTCTTATAATTTGTTTTTTATTTTTTGGTGGCTAATGCGATGCGACTTTATATATGCTTTTAAATACAAAATTTGATACCACTTTTTAGAATATTTGAACACAACATTATTTAAAACTTGATAATGCGATGTTTACTTTTACTTATGATTTATATTTAGATTTTATAATAATTATTATAAAAGTCACAATTTTAAACGCAAGTATACGTATCGTCAAGTAGTACGGGGCTTTAGTGGAGTCTGGTTATCGATCCCGCAAGGATAGTTCTTTTACAAAAAGTAAGAAATTTAAGAAATATTTTCTAATTTATCAAATTAAAAGTTATATATATATATATATATATATTTATATATATATTTATTTATTTTTCAAATTTACTAACAATTTTTACTATAAGCAATTAGAAGTAGCGGTAATAAAGTAAAATGACGATATAATTAAAATTCAATGCAAGTATAAAAACAACTTTCTCCTTTTCAACTAATCCAATATTTTTAGAATAATTATCTTTTGTGGGAATTTGGATTATGGTATTGTACTAAATAGAAGCATTCTTTTATTCTTTACCCTTTAGTACAGGTACGAAAACTGATGACTAATCTATAGATCGGTTAGGGATGTTTTATTGAAAGCAGAATTGGTTAATCTATCTCACACTGCTAGATGTCCAAGAGTGGTTTTGGTCTGCCCTACCAGTGACCACGTTCCCTTTCTATAAACCAAATTATTAGAATTGATTTCTCCTCTAAAAACTAATTAATTTTATACCCCGATAAATAATATATTCCTATTTATTTGCACTTCACCTTGAATAACCCGCATAAAGCCTTCGACTATAAAAGAATTCATCATTATCTACTAGTTAAGAATTTATCTCCCGATAGGTCTCAAAATTCTTCCAGCAGATTTTAACAATTTAAATGGCCAAATTAAAAAATGGCAAGATCGAGGTATTAATATCATCACAATGTTTTAAGTATTTTAAATTTAATTCTCCTAAAAATTTAATTAATTTATTGCTCTTTTCATAGTTGAAAGGAGAAAGATAAATAACTACTCAGAACACATTGAAATCACACATCAAAACATATTTATAAAACTTTAAACCAATGTACAAATACTTATCTAAAGTGTTCCTTCACGTGATCTACTTGAGACTTCTAGTGACTTTAAAGCAATCATAAAAGACTCCAATAACAACAACACACAGTAAATAATCAAAATAAACTCACTAAATAATAAAGATGGTGGCTTCTAAAATAATTGGATGGAATATTGTACTTGGGGACTAAAGGTAAGAATGGGTGAAAGAGACTATAGGGTGCTAAAAGCGGCGAAAGAGACTATAGGGTACTAAAAAGGGCCACATTTTCTCTGTAGAATGGGCACTTATTTATAGAGTTCGAATTTGACCAGGAGTTACTTAAGGCACCTCTTCAAAATTCATCCAATTAAATGCATCTTACGGCAAGGTAAGCGTCGCGCCTAGGCGCGAGGATGCAGCGCTTAGGCGGCGCGGACTCCGTGACCAGGTCTTCGCACCTCTTCTTTGGATCACACCTCTTTGCGATTAAAACTGTTTCCTTGTGTACAAATGCATTGTATCACATGTCCTATATATTAGGGTAACTTCCAATCATCTAGAAGCTCCGTATTTGCTTAACTCCATCTAAATAACTCCACAAAATCATCAAAAAATCTTAACGGTACGTATCGAGCTGGCGCTTAGACGCCGGATTCTGGCGCCTAGGCGCCAGGCTAATAATTCAATATTTTTCTCCATAAACTTCATTTTTGCTCCTTTTTTCTCATTTTTCCTTCTTTTTCTTTCTTGGACTTTTTTTTTAATCATCTACATTAAAAAATATGAAAATACTAACTTCTTTAAAGCATAATATCCGTAAGAATTGAATCATAAATTAGGCATAAAAATAGGTATTTTTTTAAATTCAGATCAAATTCCCCCAAACTTAAATGTTACTTGTCCTCGAAGTAACCCTTTTACTACATAAAATAGATAATATTTGCAACGAAGTTAAAATATTTAAGATTCCTTATAATTTTTGGTTTTATAAATGCTTTAGCAAATATTAACCAAATTTCACTATTAAGTTTAAGTTTAAGAATTGAAGAACATTTAACTACCAAATCATAAGACTTCCAATTTTTCATTTATTTTCCAAGAACAATTGTAGTTTATCATATTAAGGTCACATAGAACATTTACAAGAAAAAGATTTTCATGAAATATTTTTCTAGTAAAAATATTTGTTCATAGAAATTAAAGTTAAAAATGTAATCGGTTTTCTTTTATAAGATAATTAAAGTGAAGCCAATTTTTGATTAGGCATTTCCTCAAGCTTCTCCTCGCATTCTTTTTTTTAAGTAAGGATTACTATTTTTGGATAACCTGATAATGATTTTTAACTTTATCCTTAACTTATCTTCGAAAACTTATACATTCTTACTTAATAAATATGACATTTTTAATAATTTTATTTATTTTTCAAAACTTATTTCAATCTTCTCTTTTTCAAGCACTATTTTAGTTCCTTAGTATTTCAAAAATACAATTCTCTTTACTATATTTAAATAGAAAAAAAATTATCTTATTATTCTTTAAATTAAATAATTCTATTCTTAAAATCAATCAAAATTTTTGAAATTTTAGTTAAGTTTACTAAATTATTTATAAATTTAAAAATTTAGGTAATCATAAACAAATTTTTCATTCCATATGTTATGTTAATATATTTTTAAAGAAAATATTAGTTCATTAAGGACAAATAATATTTAAATTTGATAAATATTTTCCCTTCCCCAATCTTCAGCTTTAGTATAAATATGAATCATGAAATTTTCTAAAGCATGAGAGAAAGAAATAATAGGCATTAATCTAGAAATGCAATAATGATGTAGTAGGGAAAAACTAACTTCTACTTCTACACGTGCTCTAATATGAATATAACGAAATGATTAAGCATATATAGAAAATTTTTGCAAAAGCGAGGAGTTAATTTCACAAAAATCTTTTTAATTTTTTAATTTTTATTTTTATTTTATTTTTATTTTTTGAACATGCAAAATTACTAACTATTCATAAACACTAAACAGTAGGCTGAAACAAAAATAAAATTTTATAAAATTTCATTCATATTTGAGTCTTAAACACACATCGGATAATAATCTAAAAGCAGGTTTTCAACATAAAAGATTCACATCAACACTAATAGCTAACATCACACTGAAACAGCACAGAAACAAGAAACATACAAAAACAGAATCAATACATCTCTAGAGGTAAGTGCGAAGCTACTAATCACTATCTATAGCTTCATCACCGTAATCACAAAAAAAAACTCATATCCTTCGGATCAACATATAGTGAATATCTGGGATAGTAGGGAACTGAACATCATTGCTCACCCTTCAGAAATTTCAATAAAGACTCAAAATACTCAGCATTATAATCACTCATTCTTTGTATGCACAAGGAAAAGATGATTGATCTTCTTATGAATCCTATCTACTCTACAATGAGTTAGGAATAACTCACCGTATACGCACTCTATAAACTGATCATGCATAGTCTCCCAGAAAGTAAATGGTGGCTCACCAGAAGTAGATGGTCTAGAAGTAGAAGCTCTACACAAACGTAGGTAATGAACTAGAAGGTGCGGTAGAACTCTTTTTCCGAAGTAGATCATAGATATCGATGCTCTCTCTTACTATAGGCTTTGTCGGCCAGGCATTTCCTCGAAGCTCAGCAACTGCTCCAGCACTTTGACATAGAAAATAGATCAGAGATGGAAAACCAAGTTTAATAGAAGTATTTAGAATGAAGCGATCGCCTCTACGAGAATCATAAATAATGCTCCCTACTGTATTAGGCTTCCTTTCTTGAATGCAATAGTTGAGGATAAAGCTCTATCTTTGGTAACCTCACTCAGATTATTGGATGGGAAGGAGACGAGCGAGAAATAAAGTAGTGTCATGCCTTTGTGAAACCACCATTAAGCTTAGAAGATGAAAAATTTACCCTTTTTCATTCCTGAATCTTCCGGGATCCGGTACTATCGGTCGGGTAGGAAATGATCATATCCAAATCTCCCTCGAATGAAGATAATCAGTGAAGTAGGACTTAATGTTTAGCGGCAGGCCATAGAAAATGTTGAAATCCCCGTTGGGAGAGAATCCTACTCAGCTCCTCGAATAAAAATCTCGTATTCTTGACATCCATGAAATTGACATAAAAATCTCTAACAATCGGGATAATAGCAACAATAGTGAAATATCGAATCGTTGCTAGTTGAGCGCAATGATTGTATCTTCAATTCTTCCTCCGGGATTGTAAACCTCAATCCGAGATAAATTTAAATTGTGTAAAATCATTGTATCGGTAGTGTGCGGTAGTGTTGACGAACTTACTACGATCAAAATTTTCTCGTTCCTTTCCTCGCTTACATTTGGGTGCCATTCAATGTGAAATAAAAACGAAATTAAATTTAAGGGTCTAGGAAAATAAAAAGCTTAATTTAAGCTTTCAAACTTAAAAGAGCTTAAAAATTTCATGGATTTAACCTTAAAAACCAAATTTTTCTCAAAATTTCAGTTTTCTCGGTGAGCAAAATCGAAATTGAAAATCGAAAATAATGAGTTTAGAATATAGATCGACCTCGGGATGAAGAAATAGGGTGATTTCAAGCTCAAAAACTTGAAAAATTCGGCTTTAAATGGAATCTATAAGGGGTATTTTAGCGAAAAACTGTGGAGGAGGACGCTTAAGCGTCAAAAAATGGCGTGGGGGTGTTTAAGAAGATGAGTTTTCGGATTCGGGCTGAACGGGCGCCGAGTTCGCACCTATGCGAGACTCGTCTTTCGAAAAAAATTTGATTTAAATTTAATATTTTCCACCAAATTGTATGGTGACTCCTAATTACTCTTTTGAGAGTATTAATCAAATTTATATCCTCCAAACATTTTCAAAATCAATTTAAAATGATAGTTTAGATCCACAAAAATGTATCCAAAATTTTCAATTACAATCGATAACATTAGAACTAAATTGATAAATTTCGGTACAAGACTATATCGAGGTTCATCGTTTTATAAATAACACAAACAACAACATTTTCAAAGCAAATATTCAAATCCAGCAACACTGCCCAGACAATTAAGTAAATACGCAAATTTGATATTCAACACACTAACACATGACTCGATCACACACAAGCATATACAGATCTGTTACTCAGTCATCGATTACCATCTCTTTCTCGATGAGGATTAGCTAGGACCTAAGGGATAGAACACCGGCTTACCCTTGGAAATTCCAAAGCCTTCTTTTCATCGATCCACTTGTTCTTCGCGTACATTTCTGCTTGAGCGTCATGATAGGCTTCCATATGATGAGATTGAAGTTTGGTTTGCCATTGTCGGCATATTTTAGGTTATGTGTTGTATTTTGTAGTCTCTAACGAAATTATGTTGAACTTTAAATTTTAAATTTAAGTTAAATATATATATATATATAATTTAGAAAGTAGCATTTGATTTTGAAAATAATTTTTAAGTTTGAAAATTTTAAGATATGAAATCAAATAGATCTCACATCCCAAATAGTTTATATAAAAAAACGAAACACTTTCCCTGAGCGTATCTATCCCGAAAAATGACTTCTTGCTTGATAATGGAGCTTAATTAAATGGCTTGGAAGATTCGTGACATCCGTTTGGTTTGGGAACCAATTTTATAAGCTGACAAGTTCCCCTTGCTTAATATAAAGGAATTAGCGGGGTTTATGTCCCACCAGGTTCTTAAAGTTCCCTAAGAGGCAAGCCTCTATAGTTAATTACATCTTAAATGACGGGAATCATTTAAGAAAACTCTCGATAATGATTAGTGGTTTTGCTCTCAAGAATTTTAAAGTTTAAGGTTTTTAAAGGATTTAAGTTTAAAATTTCAATGAGAATGGATCAAATTTGGAGCAGTTAATTTCGGGAGTTCAATGGAAGAAAAGTAGGAGAAGCTAAGGATCGGAAAGTCTTGGCAACTTCCCAAACTATCATATTGTTTGGCTTCAATTTGGGAGTTTATTTAATGTTGCAATCCTGCCAATTTTATTTATTTAGGTCTTATATTTGTATGACATAATCACACGAATAGCCTCGAAGATGTGAGGGTTTATGTCATATCAAACGACTACCTCGGAGTCCTAAGACCAGTTAAGGGCTTAATTTGCATGACATGATCATGCAAATGCCCTAATAAAGTTGAGGATTTAAGTTGCACTAGGCAAACTACCTCGAAATCCTATGGCTTTGTTATTTAATTCTAAGAAGGTTTTGTTCGTAGATTCCGGTTGCGTGTGATGGGTGTGCTGCCCACTATGCTCCAAGCTCCTTGTTGTTATAGAGGTTTAGTTTCAGAAGTAATAAATCGGGAGATGACAGAAGTGTTTTGGTTTAGAGAGTCTTAAAATCTAAGTGTTTTTTAATATTTTAATTAAAATAAATCTTAAAGTTTTAACGAGAACCGATTAAGATCCCACGGTTCCGTCATCCCGACAACTTGTTATTTTCATCGAATTCACTTAGTCCAGATGAATTTGCCTAGCTCAACTGAATGAGTCCCACACTTTCATTTAGACCTTAGGAAATCCCGTTAGCAACACGTGGGTTACATCATCAGGAGTATTCCCGACATTCAACGAGACGTTTTAATTTATTTGTAGTTGTAGTTTTGTTATTATGTTTGTGATTAAATTTTGAGTTGTTTTATATTTTAGAATGTTGTGGCGGTGAATTTTATCTTGCAGTGACTTTTAATTTAGTTTTGGTTTCAGTTCAGGGACTATCCTAAAGGTTTTGGTTTTCATGCAACGGTCTTATTTATCATGCAAGAAAAGTAAAGTACAATGCATGTAAGTAAATTGCAATAAAGTAAATTGCAATAAAATAAAAACGTACCTGGAGGGTCTTCCCATCATCCCAAGCTGTACATAAAACACATGTTAAGGCATTTTATATATTTCAACGAGATACCTAGGTAAAGGCTAAGGGATAGGTTTTGGTTGTACATCAAATTCACAATCTATAACTAGTCATCTCCTACGACGTCTGAAGGTTCTTAGTTTGGTTTAGGATGATTTTTCTTCATCAAAGAACAATTAATTTAATTGTTCTTGAAACATCTCATCATATTGAGAAAGTGCTTAGGACAAGTCCTAAACATCTTTTCAATATTTCTGAGATTATTTTGAGTACATGTAAATTTAGTTGCACAAGTGAATTAATCATCCGGGGAGTTTAGTTAAACTTTATCTCTTGCTCGAGTGAACTTGGGTATTTGATTACACGATGAATCAAGTGACATTTCATAATATTCTATTTAAGAGTTATAATAACTAAAGCTTTTAAGGGCAAGTTGAATTACATTGAAATTTTAATCATCCTTAATTAAAAGTTTGAGTTAATGGTTTAAAGTGATTTAGTATAATTATGAGGTTTTTAATTAATAAATTTAAGTTTGGAATAATGTTCAAATTATTTTAGATTTAATTCTTAATGATTTCATTTAGGTTTGTTGTTAGATGATTTTAATTCAATTTGATTTTAATTTAATTTTAATTTAATTCAATTTTAATTTAATTTTAATTTAATTTTAAATTTTAATTAGATTTAAATTTATTTAATTTTTTAATTCAATTTAAAATTTAATTTAATTTAATTTTAATTTTAATTTAATTTAATTTAATTTAATTTAATTTAATTTTTATTTAATTTAATTCTAATTTAATTTAATTTAATTTAATTTCATTTCATTTCATTTTAATTTTAGTTTTAATTGTTAATTTTAGTTATCAATTTGGATTATTTTTTAAATTTTTAGTTAAGAATTAAGTATTGTTAAAGTAACTTATTTAGGGATTTTTAAATTAAAGAATAAATATCCTCTTAATAATATCCATATTTTAACAATCCAAATTTTAAAATATATTCTTTCCAAAATTTAAATTATTTAATTAATTAAAGTTTCATTTTGATATTTTCAAAATATTTAATGGGTTTCTACCTTAATTTTCCTAAGTTTCAATCATCCAAGAGAAAATTAAGATTAAATGTTTCCACCTCCCCATTTTGATTAAACCTAAAGTTTTGATTAAGGGTTAAAATTTTTAATTACCTTTGTACCTTTTTAGCTTATTTATTTCATAACTCACTAGAATTGAGCTCAAATAAATTTGAAATTTTTATGTCACCTCACTCACATGTCAATTAAGACATTAGAGGGGGAAAATGTGATTTTTCTGAATTTAATTTATTTATATAATTATTTATAGTAGAAAATAAGGGTTTCCAAGAAAATTCAACAACATGATCAAGGAAAGGTTGTTATCCTTAAGAAAATTATGGAATGTTCCTAATGACTAGAGAACCACTTGGACTAATTTTGGTGATTTTTTTAATTATTTTATTTATTATAATTATTTTGAATTTTTAGAGTATTAATTAATTATAAAATAAAATTAAATTTTAAAATAGATTTTATATTTTTTCTTAATCTCTCTGACCTCAAAGGAGTTCAGAGAAGCAAATTTTATAATTTTTTTCTAATTTTTCTTTGATTTATTAGAATTATTTTAGTGAAAAAGGTTAAAAACTCATTTTTTAATATTAAAACTTATATTAAGCCTTTAAAATTTAATATCTTACCTAGGGACTTAGGAAAAATATTTGGTTTGTTCCTAAGTGAGTAGGAATCAAAATGTGACATTTTTATAATTTTTATTATTTTTAATTATTAAAATATTATGAAAAATCAACTTTTTGGAAAATTCTAATTTTAATTTTCTCGAACTACCACGATATCGGAAAGCCCCAAAACCCTTTTTGTGAATTTTTGATAAGTATTTTTGGAGTTATGAATTTTTAAAGTTCCATTTTGCTTGTGAGGCTTAATCAACCCATTTGGTAGAGTTAATCGAGTCAATTGATTGCAAATTTTTATGTGAGGTTTCACTCGATCTTAAAAACAGGTGGAGAATTGTTTTCAAGTCGATTTGATGTGTGGTTAACCCTAATTAATTCAAATTAAATTTTAGGGGTTTTAGGCCAATTAAGGTTATTATGAATGAATTAACTCGAAATATATTTTTCATAGGGTCCTCTCGTCTTTAAGGAACATCACGGAATTTTCCTAGAATTTATTTCGCAACATGCTAATTATTGAAATTAAAATACCTAAAACGATAACATGAAATTAAAAATTCAATAACTTTTCACGAAGTGGCCTCTGACCTTGGAAACATTCAGGGAATGTTCCCAAAATCCAGAGGCTTCAAAAGCTATGGTCTCATGCCATGATGAATTGTACATGCAAATGAAGAATCAAAATACTCAAAATAGTAAATAAATTATTAAACATAAAATACTCATCTAATTAGCTTGATTTATTTTCCACATTATTCTCCACCTGTTCACTGAGCAAGAGGGTATTTTTATTTTATTTTTGTGATTTTTTCTATGCAAAGATATGAATATTTGAAGTTACGGGCATATAAATAATTCCAAAATACCACTATTTATCTACTTATCCATGCGGCGCACGTACAACATCGGCAACTCAAGCCCATGCGGCGCATTCCCATTCGATGCTGCCATCTGACTCAGCGCTTCAGGGCCACGGTTTACGTAACATTCCCTAATCCCGAGCAATGCGAACCGTCCGCTTGATACACGCGCGATCCAACGACTCCAGGTCATCTTCTACGGCGGGTGTGCACCGTGAATGTCCACACTAAAACCTAAGATCTCACTCGATTCTCAATGGATTTTTGTGTTCTTATTCTCTATGGATTGCGAAGAGACGAACACATCCATATAGTTTTATAGGCTATAGCGGTAACGAACAAAATGGAGAATCAACGGAAGCTCGGGAGGAAGAGTGAGTTCATACCTTTGCTCGGAAAGTGAAGCTTCGATCTGAGAGTTAATGTCTGCCAGATTGGAGGTCCAAGCAAGCTCCAGATGAAGTCTCTGGCTCTGGGGGTGTCTAGGTATGAAAGTGACCAAGGCCGATCACAAAGCTTGGAAATTTGGAAGCAATGTTGGCCTAGTGAGGGGCCTTTCTTTGAGGAACTTCTCACTCTTGAAGATGCAGTGAAGGTGTAGGACCAATCAATTTGGAGATTGGCTCACTGTGGTGAAGTGTCCTATTTTTTGGGTAGATTTTAACTCAGAAATTGAGCTCTGTTAATGGGGATTAGGGTAAAGGAACAATGGAGATCAAGCTTACTCTATGTCTGGAGAGAGGGGTACGGAATGATTTTGACGAGTTTTGTGAGTTTTTTGTTAACTCTCCTTTTTGGCCGAGAGGAGGTGGTGTTTAAATAGGCATGGCTGGAGGGCTTACCAGAGTTTGATGGCTTGGATCAACTGCTTAGGGCAAGGAATAACAACCATTGGTGTTCAATTGGAGCTAGGAAAACTCAGCAGAGGAAATTCAAAAATTGGTTCACATGGGTGCTCTCGCCTGGTGGTTTGCGGCGGCTGTGGTGGATGGCTAGGCCGAGGTCGGAGTCACCCTCAAGGTCAGGAGGACCAGTGTTGGTGGTTTGTGCAAGCAATTGTCCAATGCCAAGTGTAAAGGGTTGGATTTAAGTGGTAAAGGGAGAAGAGTGATTTTGGGTTCACATGTGTCAACTCATGTCTTTGACTTGTTTCACCTCCCCATGGTTTTATTTTGGGCGAGGGGATCGGTTAGATTCGAGTTTGCCATGAAGTGGTGAAGTACCCATCAAAATAGTTTAAGTTAATTTTGGGTTATGGTGTTGCATTAAAAGGTTAAAATGGCTTAAGGAAGGCTTAGGAAAGGACTCCCTCTTCTTTCCATTAATGGCTTGGTATGAAGTCGAGCCCATGGCTTCATGTGGCTTGTCCATGGCTTGCATGTGGCTCCATTTGGCTCATCCTTGGCTTAGGAAAAGTGGATTCATTTATATGAAAAAGGAATTTGGAGATTTTGGCAATTTAGTGAAAAATTTAGATGGTGCTTGATTTAGGTTGATTTGATGATTGCTGGGACTTAGGAATTGATTCAATTAAAGGGATGATGAGAAGGAATTGTCATGTGGGCTTTAGAATGGGTTTGGGATTTTGGATTTCACTTTGGATGGGCTTTCAAGATGGTTTAGGGAGTGGGCTTTAAGATTTCAAAACAAATTTTAGGATGAAAATTTTACAAAGTTGGATCCAATAAGTGTTGAATTTAATTTAGTAATGTTTCATGAATGATTTGGTATCAATTTAAAGTGATTTAGAGTTGAATTGGGTTGAATTTGAGTTCTTTTTTGGTTATGGTCAAAATGTATCAATTGGGCTAACTTGGAGTTAAGGTTGGGATAATTTGGATTTGATGTAAAATTAATGTTGAGAAATGTTCATGGGAGTGTCACAAGAGTTTTTCAACTTTGGTTGGGCTGTTTTGGGATTTGGGCCCATTTGGGTTAGGTTTGAGCTTAGGTCAATTTAAGGGATTTTGGTTTTAAGGTTAGGTTTGGGTGAGTTTAGGTTCAAATTTTGGGCAAATCAAGTTAGTGTTTTGTTTATAGGGATGTTAGGAAGGCTTTGGAATAGATTTAGGGCTAATTGGAGTTGAATTGGATGGGTTTGAGCTAGGTTTAGGTCATGGGCCAAGTGGGCCTTAGGCTTCCAAATTAAGAATTGGAGCTCAAATGTCAATCAAATTGGACTTGGATTTGGTCTGAAATTGATGTGGGATTTTTATTTGTAGTTTAGAATTGAATTGGACCAAAATTGAGGTCAATTGGGGTGGTTTGGTTTGACATTGGGTTCACTTGGGTTTAAAATGGGCCAAATTGGGGGTTTTGGTAAAAGTGGGGTAAATTGGAAAAATTGTCCCATGGTGTAGTTGAACAAAATGAAATTGGGAATATTTGGAATTTTTGGAATTTTTTGGGAATTTTCTGAATTTTTGGATTTTTGGGCTAAGAAGGGCATTTTGGAGTTATTTGGAGGGTATTGGGGGGTACTTTTGATTTTGGTATTTTTGGCTATGGATGATCAATTTGAGTGGGGGGAAATTTTTATGATTTATTTTATTTGGGTAATTTAGGTGATTTTGTAAATTTTGGGTAGTTTGAGGGCCTTTTGTAGGTTTAGTAGGTGTAGGGCCCAGGGGTCAAAAATTGAAATTTTGGAAAAATGGAGATTGATCAAATTTGGCAAAATGGAATCACTTTGGTTGAGCCATGATGCCATATTAAGCCCATATGAGCCATGAGCGGACTCATTTGAGGCATTAAACATCATGTTCCTAACCCTCTTAGGCCCAAAGGCTTAGGGGTTAAGGACCATCCATATGAATTACCTACATGAGTCAGGAAGTCAAATTTGGTGTGAATGGTTTTAGGATTGGAATGTATGTGAAAGTGTAATGTGTGTGCAAGTTAACCCTCTGAGACCGGTCCACAGTGAGTCTAAGGCCCGAAGTCACATGGGAACCATCCTTTAAACCTCCGCATTTGATTTCAACCCTCTAGGTGATTAGGGGTCTACAATAAAGCTTGTGGGGTTTGCAGGGAGTCAAGAGGTGTTTGAGCCACAAAGGGTGGGTTCCACTTCTAGTCCTCTAAGATTAGTCGAAGGAAAAGCCTAGCGAAATTTAGATCTAAGTACTAAAGAGAGGAGAAAAGACCTCATAAAAATGAGGTCAACAGCCATTCCAAGTGT
The DNA here is from genome assembly GCA_022702705.1 of Papilionanthe hookeriana x Papilionanthe teres. NCBI lineage: Eukaryota > Viridiplantae > Streptophyta > Magnoliopsida > Asparagales > Orchidaceae > Papilionanthe > Papilionanthe hookeriana x Papilionanthe teres. The sequence continues at coordinate 172,314,033 of CM040424.1, forward strand.
TCGTATTGGTGGTACATCTCATGGAGACGATTACTAATACTTTGAAGTTCTGCTTCAATCTTCTCTAATCTGACTAAGCAATTTCTCCATACTACTGCTGCTTCAAATGCTTATTAAAATAAAGTGAGGATCTTTGAAGTTTGTCTCTTACTTCATTTCCATAGTTCCCTCCTCTATTGCCTCCAAATCCTTCTCAACACCTCCAAAATAGATTGCTCTAGTCGAAATTAAGGTTTCTATGGGATTGGGAATGAAGATAAGGCAATATATAAAGAGATTTTTGTGTGAAAAACTGAAGATTTTCAATTTTTACAAGATCTGTAACCATGGTGCTTAGGCACGAATCTGGAGCCTGAGCGCCGAATCATCGATACGCAGGTCATTCTAGCGTTTAGGCTCTAAATTTTGGCACCTAGGCGTCGAAACCTCGATTAACTCGGTTACTGTCGTCGAATTTTGCGGAAGTTTTAGTCGCCAAAACTTTCTAGCAAATGGAGTATGATCAACACACAAATGCAATTTACGAAAAATTCAAATCACAAACAATCACAAACGAGAGTTAACTTGATCTCCTTTTTACTTACATTTGACATGAATTGGTCAAGTCCAAATTCTATATGCCAAAGCTAATGTTTAGCTTAAGCCGAGCAGAACTTGTTGCTTGTATTTCCAGAAGTTATATACAAATTTAGTCATGACCAAGGCATAATCATATAACAATAATTTAACTCACACTAATAAATATATGGGTTGCCTCTTACAAAGCGCTTAGTTTAACGTCGTCAGCCTGACCTAATTAATTGAATTAATCGAGGGCATTCAACTCATAAACCTCATTGTAATTTAATTTCATTTCTCCCATATAAGACTTCGATCTTAATCATTAACTTCAAATACTTTTCTAGTTTTGGGATATTTAATATCGACAGCTCCATAAGGCTATGCATTCTCCATTATAAATGGTCCAATCCATTTAGATAGTAATTTTCCAGGAAAAAGTTTTAAACGAGCATTAAATAATAATATTTCTTATCCATGCTCAAACATTTTCCGCAGAAATCATTTTGTCATGCAATTTCTTCATTCTTTCCTTATAAATCCTGCATTTTCATAAGATCATTTCTTATCTCTTCCATTTCATTCAGTTGTAATAATCATTTTCTCCTGCGGTATTTAAATTATAATTGAACTCCTTTATCGCTTGATAAACACATGTTCAAGTTCGACGGGTAAGTGACAATGTTTACCATAAATTAGCGGTAAGTTTACATTCCGATAAGTGTCTTATAAGCTGTTATATAAGCCCATAATGCAGAATCAAGTCTGTCAACCCGATCAGTACTTTTAGGATTAACGATCTTTTCCAATATTCTTTTAATTTCTATGTTTGATAATTCATCCATTCCACTTGTTTGAGGATGATAGCGAGTTGCAATTCTATTTTTAATTTCGAATTCTTTCAGCAATATTGATTGAATTCTCATATTTTAAATGACTTCCCCCATCTTTGATAATTATCCTGGGCATTCCAAATCTTGTAAAAATCATTTTTTTTTTAATTTCAAAATACTTTTGGAATCACGGTTATTGGTAAAAGATATAGCTTCGATCCACTTTGAAACATAATGTTGCTAAAAATATAAATTTTTCCAGATGATGGTATGAAAGGTCTCATAAATCTAAACCCATATTCGATTTCAATATAAAGTTTAGAGGAATTTCATCTTTGGATATATTTCCCATTCTTTGACATCCAATCTAAGTTTTCACATAAAGTCCAACATCTTTAAATAAGGTAGGCCAATAAAATCAGAATTTAAAATTTTAATTGTAGTTTATCTACTCCAAAGTGTCCTCCAAATTCAGAATCGTGACTTTTTTGAATTATTGCAAAGTTTCTTCATATGGTACACATCTTGAATCAACGAATCTCTTCACAATTTAAATAAATGAGGATCTTCCCAAATATATGGTTTACAATCATTCTTGAATTTCTTAATATATTTGTTATTCATCCCCATAAGGTAAAATATTGCTAATTAAATAGTTAACTATATCAGCATATCAGGGCATTTGCAATCCTTGAATGACATATAGCTTGTTCATGCGGGAATTTCTCATTTATATTTTCTTCATAATTCCTTACTTTATTATTTTTAATTCTTGATAAATGATCAACAATTTGGTTATCAATTCCTTTTGTTCACAATTTCAAAGTCAAATTCTTGTAAAAGTAAAACTCATCGATCCAATCTAGGTTTAACATCTTTCTTTTAGATATTAAATACTAAATTGCAGGAATAGTCGATGTTACGATACATTTCGATCAAGAAGATATGGTCTAAATTTATGAAGGCATATGCTAACACGCAATTGTTTTTCGGTAGTAGTGTAATTTATTTGACATTCATTTAAAGTTTGGCTAATATACTATATAACTTTAAAAATTTTTATATATTTTTTGTCCTTATATAGTTCGATTGCATAATACGCTTGCACTACACATTAATTCAAGGTTTATTCCAATCGGGTGCAACAATAACGAGTGTAGTGATTAATTTTCTTTTAGAATATTGAACGCATTCGAGACAATCTTTATTAAATTCAAATTTAGCTTCTTTTTCTAATAAATAGCAAAGAGGTTTAGCAATTTTTAAAAAATCAACATATATCTCCTATAAAATCCGGCATGACTGAAAACTACTCACTTCGGTAATGGTATTAGGTGGTTGAAGTTCGGCAATAATTTTTATTTTTGCTGATCAACTTCCACCCTATTTGTGAAACTTTATGTCCAAGTACAATTCCTTCTGTGACCATAAATTGACATTTTTTCCAGTTTAAAACTAATTTCTTTTATCTCTTGAAAACATTAAGTTATATTTTACAAGCAATATTCGAAGAAGTTCAAAGCAGTGAAAAATCATCCATAAATACTTGAATTCCTTTATTGATTAAATCATAGAATATTGACATCATACATCTTTGAAAAGTTACGGGTGCATTGCATAAACAGAAAGGCATTATTCTAAAGGCAAATGTTTTGCAGGACTTGTAAATGTTGTCTTCTCTTGATCTGGGAGACGACGGGTAATTGATGATGTAGAATATACTCTCAGAGAAAACAAAAATATGAGTATCCGGCTAGTTTATCCAACATTTGATCTAAGAAAGGTAAAGGAAAAATGATCCTTTGTAGTGGCATTATTTAATTTTCGATAGTCAATGCAAATTATCCAACCAGTAACTTGCCTTGTTGGGATTAATTCATTTTATCATTAACAATGACGAGTTACTCCTCCTTTCTTGTTTTTCCTGTCTCATGAATAGGACTTACCCATTGGCTATCCAAAATAGGATAAATAATTCTAGCATTTAACCATTTCAAAATCTCTTTCTTAAATGCATCTTTGATAATTAGGTTTAATTTTATTTGGGATTGATAAGCAGTTTCTGATTTTCTTCCATTAAAATACTATGCATATAGATTGAAGGGCTTATTCCTTTTATATACGCAATGAAAGTCCCACGACCAAAAGCTTTCTTATAATTCTTTAGAACTCCTATTAATTTTTCTTCTTGATCTTTGCTTAATTCTGAAGATATAGTACAGGTAAAGCTAATGAATTTCTAAGAAATGCATGCTAAATGTTCAGGTAACATTTTTAATTCCAATTCGGGGACTTTTCAATTGAGGGTAAAAATATCATTTTTAGTTGTGTCTAAGAATTTCCCTGAGTTTTTATGGATATAAGAGTTTCTTCATTTAAATTTTTCATTTAATTTTTAATTTCTTCATTTAATGACTCACCATCTGATAGCATTTTTCTTTATCAGATACCTCATTGATTTCAGAACATTAAATGTTATCTCTTGATGGTTAACTCATCGTTAATTATCCTTTTTGCACAACAATCATAGCTCGTCGCTGGTAGCTAGAAAGGGTCCTCCCACTAAAATGATAGGTATTTCTTTATCTTCTTCCATATCTACAACAATGAAATCCACGAGGAAGATAAATTTCTCTATCTTAACAACATCCTCTATAACTCCTTTAGGATAAGTGATTAATCGATCGGCTAAGCTGAAGGTTACGATTTGAAGGAGAAATCTCTCCTAAATCTATCCTTCGAAAGATTGAAAATGGCATGAGATTAACCATAGCTCCTAAATCACATAAGGCTTTTTCATAGAATTTTTCTCCCAATAGCACTTGGTATAGTAAAACTTCCAGGATCTTTAAGTTTCTAAGGTAATTTCATCGAGTTACTGCACTACATTCTTCACTTAATGCAACGGTTTCATAAGCTTCAAATTTTCTCTTCTTTCTTAAAATATCATTATAAATTTTGCATAGCTTGGCATTTGCTCCAAAGCTTCGGCAAAAGGAATGTTGATAGTAAGTTTCTTAAAAATTTCAAAGAATTTGAAAGAATTGATGGTCAAGCTTGCTATTTTAGTCTTTGAGGAAAATGTGGTGGTGGTCTTTCAACTTCCACTTCAATAGGAATTACAGTCTGATTTTTACTTAAAAGAAAAAAGAAAGAAAAGGAAAGTTTAGTTTTTTTCAATCTCTTCAACTTTCTCTTTTTCAATCTCATTCCGTGTTTTCTCTTTTAATTCCTTCCCACTTCGAGTTATACAGGCTTTTTATTTGTTCGTGTTCTTTTCAATTCTTTAGGATTAATTTCGACATTGATGGCGAGTGTTCCTTGAGTTTGTAATTAATAGGTGTGATTTGACCCCATCGATTCTCAATATTACGAATAGCAGTGTTTTTGACTTTGTAGCTGAATACTTGGATTGCAGATGAATTCTTCTATAGACAACTTTTTATGCTGATTGTATAACAGGGGTAAAATTTGGTCTATAGTTTAAATTTCATGATTATTCCAATTTGGATTAACTTGATTATTATTTCATTGTTGATGTCCATTATTCTAATTAAAATTATGTGATTTTTCCAACCAGGATTATAATAATTAGAATAATGGATTATTAGTTTTACTAGCAATAGCAACTTGCAAAGTTTCCATTGTTTGAGAATCATCAAATTTGCAGAATTATCATTACTTACATAGGTCTATTGTACTCAAAATTATCTAATTTCTTAGATATCGCAACCACTTGTGAAGCTAAAATAGAAAAGACTTCATTATCTTGAATCTTGGCCATTTTTTTAGGATAAACCTTTTGGAAAGTCATTGAAAATTATTATTAGCCATTTCTTCAATTAAGGTGTAAAGCTTCTTCAAATGTCATAGCTTTTAAAGAACCCTTAAATGACATCAATAATAGATCTAAGTGATCCAATATGTCCATTATAAAATGTTTGAATGATTAACCAATCTGGTAAAGCATGATGAGGACATTTTCTTAATAATTCTTTAAATCTTTCCCAAGCTTCATAAATTGTTTATCCATCAAATTTTGTAAATGATGTAATATCATTCCTCAATTTAGCAATTTTAGAAGGAGGAAAATATTTAGCAAGGAATTTTGTGCCATATCTACCCATGTTTTAGTAGAACAAGTTGCTAATGAATTAAGCTACATCTTTGTTGTATCTTTTAAGGAAGAGGAAAGAATCTAAGCCTAATATTATCATCAAAAACATTATTATATTTAAAGGTAGCACGAAGTTCTAAAATAAGTTAGGTGTAAATTTGGATCCTCACTTGGTGTTCCTCCAAATTGATTATTTTGAACTATTTGAATAATAGAAGGTTTAAGCTCGAAAGAATTAGCATCTATAGGCGGCATTTGAATACTAACATGAAGTTCATCGAGTTGTAGGGTTTGCATATTCCCTTAATTGTTTATAAATATTTTGTTCATTAATTTTTATTAAATTTTTATTATTGTTATGTAAGTTAGCCATACTTGATGTTTTAAAAATTTTTTCTGCTTTTTTTTTTAATTCTTTTAATTGTTCTAACTCTAATTAGAATAAAAGGTAGTAATCACGGATCTAAAATTACGCATAAAGTTTAAAATCTTTTGTTTTGTTTTGTTTTGTTTTATGTTTTCTTTTATTTTTTTCTTATGTTTCTTTTACTTTTTATTCTATTCTATCCCCGGTAACGACACCAAAAACTTGATGTGATGCGACTTTATATATGCTTTTAAATACAAAATTTGATACCACATTTTAGAATATTTAATTCACAGCAAAAGGCAAAAAAACTTGATGTGTGATGTTTACTTTTACTTATGAATTTATATTTAGATTTTATAATAATTATTGTAAAAGTCACAATTTTAAACGCAAGTATATGTATCGTTCGATTAATATAGGGCTCGAGTAGGTCACAGTTGTGATCCACGGGGATAGTGCCCCATAAAAAGTAAGAAATTTAAGAAATATTACGGAATTTATCAAATTAAAAGTAATATATATATATATATATAAGAAAGGAGCTATAGCTCCCTACATGTGTAGTAAAAGTTACAAAGTAAGTAAGGGGTAGATCTAAAACAAAAGGAACCAAGACCCACGAACTAGACTCATCAAATAAAATCCAGCAACATCTCTTGAACCTAACATTCAACACTAAACTCAACATAAACAAAACTCGCACCCATACAAAAGATCAACAAGGCGAATTCTACATGACAAGTACGACAACAAAGAGAGCTAGGAAGCAATCGATTCTGTGCATGGTAATCCGATCTAAGGTGGGGAAGCCCACATTGTCCCGACAATAATAAGCCCACTTAGCAAGTACGAAGGAAGTGAGAAACCAAAACCTCCCAGGTAGCAGAACTAGAACAAGCTAACCGTTACTAGTTTATTCCCCTCTCTGCGAGAATAGAAAGAAAATTTTGCCTTAGGGGTCGATGTGTTTAATTTGCGTAATACGTGGATTACGATTCCAATTTATATAGGTATCATTTTCAAGACGTTCGACAGCACGGTGGAATCAACTTCAACCATATATTACACCAAGAGGCTTTCTTGGCTAAACGCCGAATTATGAGTGCACGCAATTAACTCGGCAAGAGCATCTTGGGCATCCACGGGGCTTGAAAAAACAGGAGACACTTACCAAGATGATTTCTTAAAATTCCCCCACCCAACACAGTCTTTGGAGAAAGCTTCCATCAGTATTAATTTTAATGTGCAAGACGTAAAGGCTCCATCTAACAGTTTTGACAAAGGGAGAGAATTGCGGCGAGTTGGACGAGCAAGTTGTAAAATATTAGGGAACCTCTTGTGGGTAATGATCTTGATCAAGTAAGCTTTGCAATTTCTCACAACTTTAGCAACAGTAGCAGTGGTGTCTTCAAATTTGGAATGGTTTCCTGTCCAAAGGAACCAGATCACAATGAAATGAGCAGTGTGAAAATTTTGATCATTCCGATCTTGCCAGCGGTTATGATTATGAAATCCCATTAAATAGTTGTTCTCTCCATACGGGAAACGGTTCCTCAAACAGCCTATGAGAATAAGCATCTGAAGAAATACATATATATATATATATATATATATATACACATTGCTACACTCTTTCAGTGGTCATCTATCATTGTGGAGGAGACTCTTCACCTGCTATTACGATACTTTCGGAATGACCTTCTCCCTCATGGCACCATTCCACTTGGTTTACAAAATCAGATCTTTGCTGCCTTTGACTTCTTGTTCAATTTAACTTTATTTTCAGAGGTAACATACCTGCTAATTTGTTTGCTAAAAAGCTTTATCTTCCCCGAGAGATAATGGTCTCTTCTACTCTACCTCCCGGCTTCATCATCTCATCCGGGCGACTCTTCCAGGAGCTCCTCATTTTAGAATTTTGGAGTGATGTCCCAACAATTGTTACTCTACTTGCACCTGCTTTAAGCTGTTTTATAGTTACTGTAGGAGCATTTTTTGTTTTTTACTTGGTTATTTTTCTTTTTGGGTGTTTTCTTCGAATTTGTTTTTTTTTTTCTTTTTTGGGGAGTGGCTGATTACTTTCTAGTTTATTTCATTTACTTAGTCACTTTTCTTTTTTGGTGTGGAGTTGTAGTGGGTTCTTCTTCCCTGTGGGATCTCTTCTGTAACTTCATACTTTTAAATCAACATGTAGGGAGCCAAGAGTAGCTCCTTCCCCAAATATATATTTATATATATATATATATATATATATATATATATATATATATATATTGTTTTTAAGAAAAGGAAAAATTCATTCAGCAAAAGTCGACAAAGTTTATACATCTAATATAGGGAATATCAGTCAAATCCCCAAAAAGTAAAAGCTTTAAAGGATCATCAGGTTTAACGAGAAAAAATAATCCTTTGAGCTGCGGTAGCACGTTTGGCCAACCGGTTAGCGGGTTTTGGATTTACCTTCTCTAAAGATATGCAGGACACTTGAGATTTTGATAGAGCCAAATGTAGAGAGCAATGTTCTAAAAGGAGGGTATACCAAATTCCATGGAGGAGGATAATCCTTATAATATTAACAAGCTGCGAGAATCGGTTTAAATCCGAACAAATTGGTAGTTCAAAGCTTTAGCGGTAATCGAGGGCCCATTAAGCGGCTTGAAGTTCAGAATGGAGAGCTGACAGTGAGATGATTGGCACTTGGAAATACCACAGTAACTACCTTAAGAATTTCTACAAAGCACTTTGATTCCAACGGCAGAGTTAGTGAAGCTCCCATCTATATTTATTTTTATCCATGGTGGAGGTGGAAGGGACCACTTGACAATGTGGGACTTTGCCTTTGATTTGTAGGCTCCAACGGTGGCTTCTTTCTCAGAAAACTACAGCAGTTAACCACCATATGATTAATATTGCAATTTACGATGTCAAACTTTAAATGATTCCTATGCATCAGAACAAACTTGACAGATAACTAAAGGTAGATGGAACCATTTTCCTACTTTTCAGTCCTCCCGACAAGCCTCCCAATTGAGCCAATTGTGATTAAGATGAGTAAGATGGAAATGTTTTAAAGCAGTAATCCACACATGTTTAGTGACAGTGCGATGGAGAAGAGGTGGGAAAAAGATTCTTCACGAACTTGTGAGCCAACATCTAGAGAAAGTGATGTAGGCCTTTGAGGTTTAAAATATCATCCAATGGAAGATAATGATGGAATAATCTCCGGCGAAGTAAGACACAGAGGGGGATAAAAGCTTTGGTCGATTTTCTCCCAAAGAGTATCAGGCCAAAGTTGAAGTGAGTTGTGAATCATCTGATTGAAAGATTTTTATTAGACTTCTTGACAAGATTCTATCGAGGTTTGAGATTGGACATTAGGGATTTGAATAATCGGTATGCTTTCTCCCCATCCAAAACTTCATTCGGCTTTGTTGACATTCCGGTGATCCTCCACCCAAAAATCTGCAACAGTTAGTTGGTGATTGAAATTAGCAGTAAAATTTGAGTTCCATCTCTATCAGACTGTCATAATAAAAATTCACCTCCCCCTTGCCCACTTCCCAGCGGGGAAATGCGATTGGCCATGTCCCTAACTTTCGGCAAACTTCTCCCGATGCTTGGAATCCCCTTGTCTTGGCACAGCTGAATTTGGTGAATCTTTCCAACAATACTTGTCAAAAGGAATTTTGCCCACATGGTATCTTTCCTTCGAATTTAATCCAACATACAATAGAACAAATGGCTCATCTTGTTGAAATTTCTCAGCCCTAGTCCCCCGGCCATGGTTGGTTTACAAACCTTGTTCCAGATAGCCCAATGATATTGCTTGGTTTGGCCTTCCCAGAGAAATTTATTAAACATTGTTTCTAACATTTTACGGGTGCTTTTTTTCATTCTAACTATTTGTAGCGATAAAGGGGAAAGGTTGAGAGTATACTCTTAAGTAAAGTTAATCTTCCACCATTAGATAGAAAGGTATTAGTCCGGCGGTTTAAAGTTGATGTAATCTTCTTGACAACTTCATCATACTAAGATTGCTTTCTCCTTCCTTTAATTAGATGTACACCTAAATATTTGAGGAGATCGGCGACGGAAGAGAACCCGAGTGTACTCTTTCACCCACAGTTGATGATTGAACCCTTTGCCGATAAAATTGACACTTCCTTTGGTTTAATTCCAGGCCTGCAACCAGGGCCTGATCAGTCAGTTGCAAGGTTTTCTTAACAAACTTCTTCCATTGGTGAAAATGATAACATCATCGGCATATGCCAAATGACTTATCATACGAAACCATGCTTAAAATGGTGATAAGGATAAATTGTTTGAGCGGCATTCGGATTCTGGAGAAGTAATCAAAAGCCAATATGAAGATGGTTGGAGACAATGGGTCTCCTTGTTTCAGCCCTACCAGCTTTGAAGAAACCACAAATTTCTTTTGACCATTGGCTTCGGGACAACGCCAATAAACATTAGACGACCATCTTTGAATTAAAGTACAAAAATCGGGATGGAAACCTCTAGCTTTAAGTACTAAATCAATAATTTTCAAGCGTAGAATCATAAGCCTTTTTAAGATCCAATTTGAGAAGTAAATTGTGTCCCCTACATTTCTTATCAATATCAAATGCTGATTCACGAGCCAAAAGACAATTATCGATAATAGTTCGCACGCACAAAAGCGATTGGTTAGAAGTGATCGATTGGTTAAGATAGGGTTGTAGTCTTTCCACAAGAATTTTACTAATTATTTTAGAAAAGGTAGTAGTAAGGCGATAGGTACGAGAAATCCAGTCTCTTGGTTTTTAAGATCCTTTGGGAATAAGTGCAATGCGCTGCATCAAAATATTTAGGAAGATCGAGATCCAGAAAGAAAGAATGAGCGCCTAAATAAGATCAGCACCCACAATATCCAGGAGCTTTAACCACTAAAATGTTGAAGTAAACCCATCAGGGCTGTGTTTTATTACCATCGATGCTCTTTAAAGCTTGCAATATCTCTGATTTATCAGGTAAGAAAGTTAAAATTAAGCTGATTCACATAATCTTGATGATCGAAACATCTGCTTAACAAATGAAGTAGAGGATATAGAATTTGGTCGGCAAACAAGTGCGAAAATGTAATACGACGCTTTGTGAGAGGAAGATTGGTCGGTAACCCGGTGCCGGACTCATCCTTGATTTTAAGTATAGCATTTATTTTTTCTCATACATTGCTTAATGACTGCATGAAATACGAATTCCTGTCCCCATAAAGGTACTTGTTTACAACGGCTTTTGTTGTAGAAAATCCTCTTCCTTTCCGTGCTTGGAATAAAGCATTTGGGCAATTTCAAGTTCATGTGCTGATTCTCCCAAATCATTTGCAGCTTCCAACAAATGGACTTTGGCTTCTCTGCATCCTTCACTTGTTGAAAAATATTTCCAAACTAAGTCTTATTCCACGAGTCTAAGTTTAAAAGCTACATTTCTTTTGCAATCTCCATAGTCTCGTAAGAGGACTACGGCTAATGTGATCGGGGACCTTCCCGGGCTACGTGTACTTCAGCCTAGAAAGCTATCATGAGTCTGCACCAAGCATTGAGAAATCTCATGCAGGAGTACCCTTTGTAAGAGCTGAAAGAAATCTGAATTAGTAGTGGGGAGTGGTCAGATGTTGCCACGTGTAAATGCTGCACTTGAGTTATGGGAAAAGTGTTGAGCCAAAGGTCATTAGCTAAAGCTCTATCAATTCTCTCAAGCAAATTACCTCTCTTCCATGTGAAAGGGGTACCAATGTATCCTAGATCAAATAATCTTGCATTAGTGATATTCTGAGAGAATTGTAGCATGGTATTAAGATCGAGGTTCTTCCCCCTTTTTGTCACTGGGATCTCTAATGCGGTTAAATCCCCGGCGACAAGCCAATTTGAAGGATTACTTGTACTGATGTTGCCACAACTCATTCCAAAGAGAAACTCTATCATAGGAGTACACCCGGCATAGATGATAGTAGCACGCACGGGAAAGAATCCATCCCAAACTGTAAATGGAGAAGTGATAATTATCGGATTGAACATTGCGGTTTAGCTCCTTTCTTGTAAAAATCCGAGATCTTATTGTTGCGAGTTGGAGTGAAAAATGGAATCCGGGAAATCTTTTAGTGAATTTAGAGATGTTGGTATGCACCATAGGTTCCAGTAATGCTATAATCCAAGGTTTAAAAGTCCTGTTAAGATATGTGTCTTAATCTATTAAAGGGTGCCGGGACTTGCCACACCCCTAACATTCCGGTAATCCAGTTAATCATGGTGTAATGCCTTACCAGCCCTAGGCTAAATTCTAGGGGGTGTTGCATCAGAATGATCCATACCAATAGTATTAGACTTAGACCATTGTTCTTCCACTGCATTTTAAAAGTTTTTATTTAGAGTAGGAGTAGAGAGTAAAAAGGAGAAAAGGGTCGGAGTGAAGTATTCTTCTTCCCACTTCTTTTCTTTCTTTTAGTTTAGGTTTTTATTGAAGTCTGAAGTCTGTATTCTAAGTCAATGGAGTTGGGAGACTTGCTCTGAGAAGTTGTTTAGCAAAGAGTCAAAGTTTCAAAGGAACTTCCTTAGTCTTGTGGAGAGGATTTTCAGATAAGTGTATACTTTTATTTAGTTTATTAATACTTGTTTTCATTTATTATTTTTCTTATCATTGTTTTTAATTTCAAATCAATGTGTTTTTATATTTTCTCAATGCATTCTGAGTAGTTTAATTTATCTTTTTCTTTCTTAAATGGAGAAGTAATTAATTTAAAGAGACTTGTTGTGGAAAGTATAAGTATTTAAAAGTTGGAAGAAGTTGTGAAGATTGATTCTAAAAACTTTGTTTACTTCTTAATTTGGCCTGTTAAGTTGGAAAATTTCTTGAGATTATGTATGATCCAATGCGGTATTGTCTCATAAAAGTTAGTGAGAATCACATGAAATTATATGGGTGAGAACTGTAGTCCATATAGTTTAATGTAAAATTAGAAGATATTTTTATAAAAGGGAGTAAGATTAGAGAATTTTAGAGTGACAGGCTAAAGCCCCCTAATTTGGTTTGAAGTTTTGAGTTTTGTTATGAGAAGTTAGCCCCCAGGTGTTGGGAATCGAGGGAACTCTAGAGTGAGAGACTGGTATCTTCCCTGCCTAACCATGTTCAAAATAATATAAATTTCAAATTAACCTATGTTCTTTATAGAACCAAGTAAGGGTAAAGAACACATTTGCTTCTATCTGTCACAACAAATATTTGAATACTTCCACAACAATACTTTAAGAATTATTACTACTTCATGAAATAAAAGAAAAAGATATTCTAGTTAATAGTATTTTACATCCAGTGTTACTAGTTATTGTAATTTTAATTTCTTGCTTTGCAATTTTATTAAGAAAATTTCAAAAGACATTTCAACCTTCAAAACTTTTCAAAATCAAGACATACTTTTTCGAAAAAAATTAAAAAAAATAAAAAGATGATTTCTCTGATTCCTTTAAAGATTTCACATTTTCCCTGTGGGTTTGATATCTCGGGGCTTAATCAGAAAGTCCTATATTACATGATAAACAATAAGTATACTTTCGTAGTATTCCATATTATAAAATCATTATTTTCAAATCTTAAATCATCAACGCATTTATCCAGCGGAATCAAGTTTCTGGCATCCGTTGCACTTATATCTATCGGGGATCACACAGTACCCCTTCCTTACCAACTGGCTTACTGGAGTAAGAAGATTTCACACCTCATTCTTAATATGCAGGTGCATTGGAGCCACATTAAAAGACAAGGAAACCAACCTACTAATTGGCTTGCCAAATCAGCCTCCTCTACACAAAAAGTTATGTTTTGTAAATCCCCATATGGTCACTTATCTAAGTTACTTAAAGGGGACTCCTTGGCTTTTTCTTTTATTAGACGTGCTTGATTATGTATTTTGCTTTTTTTTGGTGTTTTTGGGATTCACCCACCTTATTTTCTAATCTTTTTGTACCTCTTTTCCTTTTTTAATATGCATGGAGCCTAGTGCTCTTTTACAATATATATATATATATACATACATATATATATATATATATATATATATATATATATATATATATATATATAGGTGAGATCTCGAGTGGGTTCTCAGTCTTAGTTCCTCCCACTTTGGCCTCCTGTGAAGTATAGTTCTGTGATTTGGTCACTCTTCTGGCTGTTTGAGTCTTCCCGGGCTATTCCTGTTTTAAATTTTACTGTTCCATTGACTGCTTGCTGTGCTCCACTTCCTGCTGTCCTTTTCTGCAAGGTTCTCTTTGTTCTTTGTGGTCATTTCGTTTCATCGTTCTGGTTTGTCTCACCTGGTTTCACCTCCTGCCTCCTGCTGGTTGGGGTTTTCCTGACTGGGCTTTCCCTTATGGCTTATCCAATAGATTTGGAAACCAACTTAAGTTGGGCTAAAGCCACTTATGCTGGAGTGGTTGGCAATGCCCCTTCAACATCTGACCCCTCTAAACTCATTTTCCCCCAAAACCTTCATGAGGTCGCTGCGCAGGAAGATCTCCGCCCTTTCATTCACCCACTTGAAGTAAAAGAAGGTTTCCCTGCTGTTATTTTCACTGATGAAGAACTGTCAGCTTTGGATGATGAGGTGAAACTTTCTCTGATTGGCAAATTCATGCTGGGACACCCCAAGATGGAAACTGTCAGAAATTTCTTTGCATCACTTAACTTCAAGGGAAATTGGAAAATTGGACTTTTAGATGGGAGACATTTGCTAATTAATTTCTCTAATGAAGAGGATTATGCACTCCTGTTTGCTAAACAAGTGGTTAATATAGCTGGGGTGGAAATGAAAATCATCAAGTGGACCCCCAACTTTGATCCCAGCAAAGACCCACCCATTGTTCCTATTTGGTTCAAATTACCAAATCTTCCCTAGAGATACTTCAATCAAACAGCACTATTCCAAATTGGTAGATCTCTTGGCACACCCCTAAGACTTGATGTTGAAACTCTAAATAAGGCTAAACCTGAAGCAGCTAGAATCCAAGTTGAAAGGGACATTACATTGCCTATGGTCCACAAGATCTGGATTGGTTCTGCCAGTGAGGGACAATGGCAAGAAGTCATTATGCAACAAAAGCCTTATTTCTGCTCCCATTGTAAAATGTTTGGACATACTAATGAGAAATGTTTTAGACTCGACCCTCCTAGCAGAAAAGTACAGAATACTGGTAAAACTACAGCTGAAACAACCTCACATGAAGCTGCTGTTGCTCATTAGGATCTGGGGGCCTCCAGGTCTGCTGAATTTCTTCCAGCTTCTGGGGGACCAGCTGGTATTTCCCCTCCACAGGCTCCAATTCATCTTGCTACTCCTATTACTGGTGTTGGCAATGCCCTCCTTAGATCAACCTCCCCCCTTACCAGTTTATGACTCAGTTTCCCCTACTGCTGCCAGCCCCACTGACTGGTGTAGAAAGGAGGAACTGGAAGTCAGAATGATCACACCCACTCCATCAATTGAGCAGTTAACTGACCCACAGGTCCCCACTTAAGTTGAAGTTAACCAGATGCAATCTGATTTGGAAGGCAAATGGCTCACACAGATCTCCAAGAAACAGAAAAAAAAGGCTCTTTCTGAAGTTCAGAAGCTGGGTACTGCTCTTTTCGTTGGGAACTGGCTGGCAACTCTTTAACTAGGGGTAGATCTAGATCTAGATCTCAGTCTTCCCTCACCCCTTTACCTAATCTATGATTAGTTTCCTAATTTGGAACATTAGGGGTATTGCCAATCCCCTAACTTTCAAAAGGCTTTTGTATCTTAACAAAAAATATAAATTTTGGTGCATTTCTATTTTGGAACCACTAGTTCACAAGTGTCCACAGAAGATTATCAGCAAATTACATGGATTCTCTCATTATGCTAATTGCAACAACAAAATTTGGGTTTTCTGCAGAAAAGAGGTTTCCTGGACTGTTCTCATTGACAACAGACAATTTATTCACTCTTCTTTTCAGATTAATGGGAGACAAGGCACTGCAACCTTTGTCTATGGTGGCTGCAATAGAATTGACAAAAAACTGTTATGGGACCAACTTCATGAGATCAGTATACAATTGCATTCACCTTGGTTAGTTGGAGGTGATTTCAACAGCATTGGGTCTACCTGTGAGAAGAAAGGAGGCAGACCTCCCAAGCTTCCTGAAATGACTATGTTTAATGATAATATCACTGCTGCCAACCTCTTTGACATTGGTTTTAGAGGATCTGAGTTCACTTGGAAGAGGGGTAAAATCTGGGAGAGACTTGACAGGGTCCTGGTGAATAATGATTGGCTTACAAATTGGCTTCAAACATATGTTACTCATCTAAATTTCTCTCGGATCCGATCACAGGCCCCTTCTCATCTCCATAACCTCCCCTAGCTGCTCCAATACTCCCCCTCCTTTCAGATATTTAAATGTTTGGTCCACCTATGAGGGGTTTCATAATGTGGTGAAGGATCACTGGATCTGTGAGGACCAGCCTGATCCCTTAATTAAGCTAAGTATACTGCAGAAAAATTTAAGCAAAGCCCTTAGAAAATGGAGCTGGACCTCTATCGGGGATTTTTCTGCCGTCGTTAAAGAAGCCGAGAGGAAATCGACTAGAGTGGAAGCCGCCGTTGAAGCTGGACTTGAACCTGAAGATATGTTCTACTCTGCACAACTGAATCTCCTTACTGCTATTGAGAAGCTGGATCAGTATCTCAAACAGAAAGCTGCATTTAACCATTTCCTTCATGGGGACAGAAATACTCAATTCTATCATGCCTGTATCAAATATAGAAGAAAATGCAACACTATTCACTCCATTTTATCCTCAGATGGGAGAAAGCTCATTGATGACAATGAGATTGGGCTGGATGCTGTCTCACACTTTGAAAAGCTCCTCAATCACAACCCCTTGTGCAGGAAACCCATTGATGGTTCTATGTTCCATGAGAAGTACCAATATACCAATAATCTACACCTCACTGCCATACCCTCGACTCAGGAGATCTGGATGGCTTTAAATTCAATTGACCCATCTAAAACTCGTCGGCCTAGATGGTTACACCGCTCGACTTCTACAAGAAGGAGTGGAATCGGTGGGGGTGGATGTTGTTGCCGCTCGTCCAAAGGTTCTTCCAAGGACAATCCCTGCCTAGCTATTTCTGTGCTTCTAGCATGGTACTGATTCCAAAAAGCTCTACCTTGCAAAGATGGGAACATTTCAGACCCATTAGCCTCACTTCTGTGATTAGCAAAGTAATCAGCAAAGTCATGGTGGGAAGACTCCAACCTCATTTGGATAACATTATCAGCCTGAATCAATCTGCCTTTGTCAAAGGCAGGATTAATTATCGATAATGTTTTGCTGGCACAAGAACTCCTTTTGGATTTAAACAAAGTCCATAGGGGAGGCAACCTGATTTATAAACTTGATATACAAAAAGCATATGATACTATAAATTGGGATTTTATCATTAAAGTTTTGATTGCTAGAGGATTTAATCACCACTTCTGCAACTTTATCTCAAGGTGGCTCCACTCCAATGAACACTCCATCTTAATTAATGGTTCTGCTAGAGGCAAGTTCAAAGCCACTAGAGTTTTACAACAATGTGACCCCTTATCTCCCCCTATCTTCATCCTTGCAGTGGACAATTTCTTCAAGATGGTAGACCATGAGTTGCTGAACAAACCTTATGCAAGGTTCCACCACAGATCCAACATCTCCATTACCCACCTGATTTATGCTGATGATATCATGTTGTTTTCCAGTGCTCACAAATCAGCTGTTAAGAAGGTTAAAACATGTTTGAATTCCTTTCAACAACAATCGTGTATGGTGTTCAATACCGATAAATGTCGCTGATTTTCTCAAACTTGACAACTAGCCCAATCAAGCACCTGGATCTTGAACTACACCGGCTTCAAATGTGTTTCTCCTCCTCCGAAATACCTCGGGGCTTTCCTCACCATGGCGTAACCAAACGGATACAATTTGATGATATCATAGCCAAGATTAACTCACAACTTAGCAAATTTGACCATCTCCTTTTTATCTAATGGTGGTAGGATCACTCTTCTCAAGAGTATCTTGACCACTTTCCCTTCATACTTACTCCAAATGGTTACTATGAAGAAAAGTACCCAATTACAGATGGAGAGGGCATTCAACAGGTTCCTTTGGTCTGGCCAGACTAAGCAACCACACCGGACCTCTTGGCAACCGTTGCTAAACCAACTGCCGCAGTGGCTCGGGTCTGAAAGGTCTCCCACACATCCAACAAGTCAACCTCTGTAAACTCTGGGTACATTTCAGGGCCCAAACCTCTTTATGGGCTAAGTTCATGATGGGGAAATACTGCAGATCTTCTCACCCCTCCCTGGTGGAAAGAAAATTGGGGGATTCAAGAACCTGGGTCAAACTTCTTAATGTTAGAAAGACAATCGAGGACCTATATATCTGGAATTTGGGAAGGGGAGAAATCAATTTCTGGCTTGATAATTGGTGTCCCAAAGAATGGTTGGTTGCTAGAAGCCCACATCTTGAACATTCTTCTAAAGTTTCTGATTTTTGGGAGGGCACAATTGGTCTCTTCCCCACCTCAAAGCCATTCTTCAAGACCATTCAGCTTCACTGATCTCTACTATCAAATTTACTAGAACTGTTCCTGACTCCATCTGCAGGCCCAATTATCAACATCAGAGCATTTCTAAAGTCTTCTATAACACCTTATACCAGTGGACTCTTGTGCCTTGGCATCTTGCTGTATGGAATCAATTTCTGTCCCCATCTATGGCCTTCCTTTGTTGGAGAACACTCCACAGATTAATTCCCACTGATGACATTCTGAAGCTCAAAGGGCTTAGAGGCCCTTCCAAGTGTGTTTTATGCAATTCTCAGGAGGAATCCATCCCCCACCTGTATTTCAACTGCCCTTTTCCGGCTTCCGTTTGGCGCAGTTATCCGATAGCGAGGCAGATTAAGAATTGTCACTGGGAAGATTTTAATAACCTCTGGTTAGAGGGGAATAGCCAGCATATTTAAACTATCCATCTCATTGTCATCTGGTTTCTGTGGATGGCCAGGAACAATGCCAAGTTTAATGGTATTGCTGCCTCTTCTACCAAAGTGGCCAAAAACTCGCAAAGTCTATCTACACAAAATCATTTGTCACAAAGGCTTCACCAACCTGTTAAACATTGATTTACATACTACCTCTACTCCTGCCCCCAAGGTCTTATTAGTAAGTTGGATTCCCCCCATTAGACCAACAATTAAAATTAACACTGATGGCAGCTTCTCAAATGGGAGAGCCGGTGTTCGGGGCATTTTCGTAAACCACTATGGTCACTCGTCTTCTTTATTTATATGCTCCCGTACTAGCTTTGGATGCACTCGGAAGCCGAATACATTGCAGTCCCTTATGCCCCGCAGCCTAGCAAAATCTGTTCACTGGTGTAACCTCTGGATTGAAGTTGATTCCACTGCTCTTGTTCACAGCTTACATCTGGAGTGTGGCTCCTCTTGGAGGCACAACTACTGGATCTACCAGATCCAACAGCTCTCATCCCCTCTGACTACCTTCTCTGCAATTTTTAGGGAAGGAAATAAAGTTGCCCACTGGCTGGCAAGTAAGGGTGCATCCTCTCAGCAGGTGAGGGTATCCACTACCCCAACTTATGAGTTAAACTTTCTCATTGCTGGGGACAAACTGAGCCTCCCCCAACTTAGACTCGGGAAGGAAATAATTCAGTATGGTTGGTATTTTGGCCTTCAGCTTTATTCTCGTGGTTGCGGTTTTCTATCCGGCCGGATGTTGGTAACTTCGAATCTCCTACAATCGACCCATTACTCCTTGGGGAGTGTCTTACCGATAGGCAAGTCTTCGGTGTCATCACTTTCTCTTGTCTTTGGATTAAGTGTTTATTGGGCACATGTTTTGGGATAGGTTTATTTTACCCTTAGGTTAGTTACTTTTTCTTTTGGTGTGAAGTTGTATTGAGTCACGTTTGTTCCCATTTGGGATATTTTGTAACTTCACTTCTTTGAATCAACATGTAGGGAGCCTAAGTAGCTCCTTTCCCAAATATATATATATATATATATATATATATATATATATATATATATATATATATATATATTTGCCAAAAGTATACCTACCTAAGGGGCGAGTACAATATCATTACTAAATTAAAAAATCTTAGCATCTTACATATGGGAGTTTTAACAAATCTCCATGCAACAACAAAGAAAGAGGGGTGGGAGGGTGAGAGCTGATAATGACCAACTCCTGGTACCAGTCCTGGGAAGCTAGCCAATGTGCTGGGGAGTTACCCTCCCTAGCTATAAAATTAAAAGTTACATCCATACCCATGGTGAACCTTCTCATTCTCTGCAACCATCTCTGGATGTACCAAGGGGCTGTAGCATGGGAGCTGAGGTATTGAATACAGCTGTGGGAGTCATATTCCACTTGGAGTTTGGTAATATGACATGATTGTGCAATCATAATAGCCCAGAAGATGGCAGCCATCTCAGCTTCTATTGCATCCATGGCAGCAAAGGGGGAGTGGAAGAAAAGAAGACATTTTCCTCTACAGTCCCTAAAAATACGCCCAATCCCAGCATGCAGTTGATGGTACCTCCCATCAGTATTTACCTTCACCCAATGATTAATAGGGGGATTCCAGATAATAGTAGTGAACTTCCTCCTGGGGGCTAGAATATTCACATTGCCGATATCCTTAAAATTCTGAAATTTGATAAGTTTTTGAATGTATGTTAAACAATGAGCTACCACCTTTAGTGCAAAAGAATAGTTTCCACTGAATTTAGCCTTATTCTGGTTCATCCAAATAAATCAAACCACTAAACTGGGAATCACCAGTAACTTAGCATTATTCCAGTACTTCCAGCACTGAAATAAAAGAGACCAGCTTAAATTAAGAGTATCCAGATTCAATCTGCATATCAGTGCCTTCCAAACTACCTGGGAGAAGGGACATTGGAAAAAAAGGTGATGGACTGTTTCTTCAGCATTTTTACAAACAGGCAACAGGAAGGTCCCCTAAGGCCTTTGAGTTTGAGAATGTCATCAGTGGGGATAAGGAGGTGTCTAACTCTCCAACAAAGGAAGGACATGGAGGGAGACAGTAGCTTACCCCACAGTTCAGAGCCCCAAGAAATTTTACTTGCTAGGTACAGTTGTTAATTAACTTGTCTTTATGCTCAGGTTGAATTCTAGTAGTCATAATCTGCTGGAGCTGATTAGAAGAGAGCATGTTTCTAAGCAGGCTGTAGTTCCACTGGTTATCAATCCAGAAAGTGTTGACACAGCTATTAGGCATGGTTGTAATGATACCTGTAGCCAACTTCTTACCTTCCCAAGTACATTGATCAGGCCAAAAGTTAAGCTGACTTTCACCCAGCTCCCAAATAAACATTTGTTCAGCCCTTTTCCTTAATTTTCAGCATAGCTTTTCATAGTCTGGAATCCCCCAATTTAGCCAGGACCATAGTGGGATGCTCAGTCCTACGGTATTTTCCATGTAGGAATTTAGCCCAAAGGCAACTCTTAGCACTGAATCTTATCCATAACTTGCAAAGATTGATGAGACCTAATTGATCTAAACTCTTGAAGCCAAGACCCCCAGCCTGGAGGGGTTTACATACCTGCTGCCAAGGAAGCTAGTGAATTTGTTTATGTTGGCCGGCCCACAAGAATCTATTGAACATCCTGCTAATTAGTTGATTAGTACTTTTCTTCATGGTGAACATCTGTAATGTATAGAAAGGAAGGGAAGTTAAGATGCTTTTGAGGAGAGTGATCCTTCCCCCATTAGAGAGGAAAGAATTCGACCAGTTGGAAATCTGGGCTTGAGCATTGAGTTTGTTTACATCTACCTTTGATTAATTGAACACCAAGGTAATGAATAGGACAAGAAGCTGAGTTGAAGCCTGTGTAATCAGAGATGCACCTTTTAAGACCGCAACCGAGATGTTTACTAGTGGAAGAATCGGCATTTTTGGAGGTTGAATTCCATTCCGTAAACCTTAGTGAAAGGTCGTAAGATTTTGTTTACGGTCTTAATAGCAACTTTAGAGGCCCTAGAGAAGATGATAAATTCGTCAGCATATGCAAGGTGACTTATTCTGATGTTTGACTTGTGGTGGTAGTTGATGTGAGGGGCTTGTGAAAAAGCTTGTTCCAGGAGTCTGAAAATGTAATCAATGGCTAGGATGAAAATAGTGGGGGATAGTGGGTCACCTTGTATGATCCCCCTAGTTGCACTAAAGAAGCCATGCTCCTCCCATTCACTAATACAGAATGAACATTGCATTTAAGCCATCTGTGGATGAGCTTAATGAAATTTTGTTGGAAGCCCCTGGCGCTTAATACTTTAAGGATGAAGTCCCAGCTAATAGAGTCATATGCCTTTTTGATGTCCAGTTTGAAAATAATATTATAACCTCTGCATTTTCTGTCCAAATCCAGCAGCAGTTCTTGAGCCAAGAGTATATTTTATGAGATGGTTCTATTCTTAACAAATGCTGCTTGGTTATCCCTGATAAGAGTGTTAAGGTATGGTTGAAGTCTAGTTACAAGAATTTTGCTCAGCAGTTTGGACATGACAGTGGTTAGAACCACAGGACTGTAGCCTCCCCAAGTCTTTCTTATCTTATTTTTGGGTAGGAGTACAATAGTGGAGGCTGAAAAGTATTGTGGAGGGTCAAATCCTTGGAAGAAGGACTAGACAGCATGAATGACAGCTATCCCAACTGTGGCGTAGCTAAATTTGTAAAAATTGGATGTGAACCCATCAGGACCAGCAACTTTTTTGCCATCAACTGGATTTAGAGCAGCTTTAATTTCAGAATCATCAGGTATTTCAGTTAGGTTTAGCTCTTGTACACAGTGGAAATGATCCAAAAATAAATCATGTTTAAAGGGGGTATTGGAATTGTGCACCTGATTAAATAGATTTTTGAAATGGTTCACAGCATCCCTGGTAATGTCCTCAGTAGCAGTAAGGGTGACTCCTTCAGCATTAGTGATGCTAATAATCATATTACACTTTCTTCTGAAATTGATAAAAGCATGATAGTAGGTTGTATTTCTATCCCCATCAACAAATTTAGCTGAACTGGCCTTTTGCTTGTAGAATTCATCTTGGTATCTGACTTGTGTGAGAAGCTGTTCAGATGCAGAAAATAAATCAGATTCACTATATTCCCCTTTAGAGAAGCCCCCTCAAATGTTGCCACCTTAGCCTCAGCTTGTTGAAGATTCACATGGATATTCCCAAATGTATCTCAGTTCCATTTTTTAAGATGTTGGGCAGTCAGCTTTTATAGAGCCCAAAGAGTTCCCCAAGGAGTATGGCCCACAAGAGGGTGCCACACTTTCTCCAGCTTCGCTCAAGAAATCGGGATGAGAAATCCACATGTTTTGGAATGCGAAGTGACCACCAGCTTTGCCTTTAGAGTTTTTAATAGATATTAGGAGAGGTCTATAATCAGAACAAACCATAGACAAATGCTTGACAAAGGTAAATGGAAATGTTTGTAGCCACTTGGAGTTGACCATGACTCTGTCTAGTCTCTCCCAAGTGTTACCTCTCCTCCATGTGAATGAGGGACCAGTGAAGCCCAAGTCAAATACTCTTACCATATCAATAAAGTGGTTAAACCTGTCCATGGAGGTTCTAATTAGAGCAGTGCTCCCTTTTTTTTCAGCAGCTGAGGTAATGCAGTTGAAATCACTTCCTCATAACCAACAGGAGTTCATATTATTAGCAATGGCAGTGAGATCGATCCACAAAATCATTGCGGTGGTGGGAGCACACGTGGCATATACAAAGGTTGCATAGCCTACCTGGTTATTCACATAGAAGTGCATATGTAGAAATTGAGGATGGTCCACCAATAAGGACCCTTTAAGTTCTCTTCTAACAAATACCCAGATTTTATTGTTTTCATTAGCAAAATATGAGAATCTCTTGAAAGGCTTAATAGTTTTATCTATATTTTTTTGAACCAAAGATTCCAAAAGAGAAAAACACCACAAATTATGAAGTTTAACAAGCTGTTTAATTCTACTCAGGGAGGTTGGATGGGCAGCCCCCCTAACATTCCAACACATAAAATTCATCCTTGAGAAGGAGTTTTCCCTTTCCCCCTAGTCCTAGGAAGAGGGGAAGAACTAGCTTTATCTGGTGGATCTCCTGGAGCATCGGCATCAAGTAGCCGTTGTAGTTCAGATTTGCCCTTCTTTCTTTTATTACTTTTTTGTATCTGCCATTCCTCAGTCATTTTTTCAGTCACTACCTGCATTGTTACAGGAGAAATATCTAGGCCTCAAGCAGGATTTGGAAAAGACCTATCAGCTTCAGCAGCAGGATCAGTTCCTTCCCCAATAGTGGCCTGGTGTTCATCTTGAGGTTCAATCAGATTTGTATCAGCAGCAGCATTCAGCACAGGATTAATATGAGGTTCCATCTGGGTTTCTGCTTCAGCATTTAATTCCAAGTTTGGTTTCTCCACATCAGGATTAGTGCTTATCACCTTATTGAATCCATCTTGTTTCTTTCTGGATGGGGGGTGTAGCCTGTAGCATTGCTCCATCAGATGGCTAAACATTCTGCAGTGTTTGCAGTAATGAGGCTTAAATTCTACTTCAACAGCTTGCCAGAAACCTTCCTCAGGGGTGTCTTCATCAGTTCTTATCCATATTCTCTGTACCTCAAGCAATGTTATATCTCTTTCAACCAGCACTCGGCAAGCAATGGTCGAAGCCATATCAAAGGTGTGGGTATCTGTCTTTAAAGGTAGTCCCAAGACTTGGCTGATATTATAAAGAGCATTGTGGTTGTATAATTGTAAAGGCAATTCTAGGAACTCTAACCACATGGGGATAATTGGGGGTTCCTTTAGGGGATCAAAATATGGGGTCCATTTCAATATCTTCATGGATGTGTCAGCTATCAAGATTGTTTGCTTCCCAAAAATTTTTGCATAATCTTCTTCATTGGAGAGCCTAATAAGCAAATGCCTCCCATCCATCAATCCTAATTTCCAGCTTCCCACCAAATTGAGCTCTTCAAAACATTTCCTAACATATTCTATTTTGGGGTGTCCCAATTGGAACTTTCCAATAAGACAATAATTCACTGCCTCATTCAAGGATTGCATGTCCTTTTTTAGAAAAAAGAACTGTAGGTTGTCCATCCTTACTGCCTACAGGTCGAATAAAAGGGGAGTTCCCTTTTTCTGCAGCAGTGTCATGCATGGTTTGTGGGAACACAAGATGGTCAAATGTTTTTGTGAGAAAGTTGTCCCCATCCCACCACTCCAGCATATGTGGCCTTAGCCCACATAATATTAGTACTTGGATCAATGGGGAAAGGCTTGGCAGCATGAGACTCCATGGTTCACACCACCTAAACCAGAAGGACTCCCAGAAGAGAGATCAGAAGACCAAACCAAGACCAAGAAAAGCACACCAGAACAGAAGTGAACTGGTCAGGAGTGCAATCAAGAACAAAACAGGAGACAAAAGCAAAGCCAAAATCCAAAAAGGAAGCCAATGAAACAGTAACCAACACCAGAGATTTGAAATATAACCAGCCCGGGAAACACCAAAGTGGAAAATGAGACCTCCAAAAGACCCAGCAGCAAGGCCACACCTGAGAACAAACCTTGGAGTCACAGGGGGAAGTGCCACCATCGCTGTCCAGCTCACAGCCGCCATAGCCAGGGGCCAAACCCTAGCAGAGCACCAGCTCCCTCGCTGCCATTTTGTCTATATATATATATAGGCGGGTTCCAGTGCTCTGCTAGGGTTTGCATGGCAGTGGCGGTGACTGCCGTCGGTGGCCTTGTGAGAAGGTTTGTTGTTCTGGATTGCTTGTTTTTCTGGTGTGGTACTGGGAGTGTAGATTTTGCGTTCCCGGATGTTGGGCTTTCTGAATTTGCTGAGTTACTATTACGTTGGTTTTATGGCTGGGGAGTTTCTTAATGTTGATCAATCTCTGGTAGGTAGAAGTTCTTATGCTAAAGTTACTGTCAGACAAGAGGGAGGGGTCACTTTAGGAGATAAACTAGTGTTCCCACAGATTTACCATGATTCTATTGAAGGTAAAGTGGAATGTGAGTTCATTAGAAGGTGCACGGAGAAGGCTGGTAAATTAGCCTTGATCTTTATTAAGGAGGAACTTAACAAGCTTTCAGAACCTTATAAATATACTTTGGTGGGTAAGTTCCAGTTTGGTAACCCTAAACTGGACATTTTGCGCAAAGTGGTTGATGACCTTAAACTGTTGGGTCAATGGAAAATTGGTGTGTTTGACAGTAGACACATCATGCTTCAACTAACCAGGGAAGATGACTATGCTCAAGTTTTTTCAAAGAAGTTCATTATGGTGGAAGGTAAGACCATGAAGCTACTAAAATGGACTATGGATTTTGATCCTTCACAAGAGCCCCCAACTGTTCCAACATGGTTTAACCTCCCAAACCTAATGCTGCCTTACATTCATCATAAAATTCTTTATGATATTGTTGACTCCATGGGAGGACCCCTAAAATTAGACATGCCTTAAGCTATTGTATCTAGGATTTCTAAAGCTAGATTTCTGGTGTAAAGAGATATAACTCAGCCATATATTGATGGTGTATGGTTGGGGACTGCTAACAATGGCTACTGGCAGCCAATTGTTCTCGAATATCAGCCCTTGTATTGTAAGCATTGTCACATCTTTGGGCATACTGTGGAATAGTGCTATAGAGTCCACCCTGAACTTAGACCTTTTAAAGTTGCCCAAAAAGAATCCTTCGATAAGAACGAACATCCTGTGAGTAACGAACAAATAGATTTTGTCCATCCACTCCCCCCCCAGAATTCTCCACCTAACCAATAGGGTGACTTATCCTCAGACAAGGGCACTTCTTTTATTTCTCCTACAACTATTGGGAGGTTAGCTGATGGTAATGTGGAGAAAGGTGTTAAACAAACTCATTTACCAGTTATAGTAGAAAATCAAATAAAATAAATCCTGAGGTGAACCAACCGACAGAAAAAATTTCAGCTGAGGACAATGACAAAATTGGTTCTGATACTGAAATTAGAGAGGAATTTAGTCCCAGAAATTGGCCCTCTACTCAGCTTATTAGCTCACTAAATAATGTGCCACAACCTTATCCCTATACCCTTCCAGATTCCACTAGTGATAAGGATGATGGAGTCAGGGATCATACTGAGACACAAGCAATTGATCAGACTGTGTTAGATCATATGTCTAATGAAATGGAAGAGGTTTGGACTGTTCAGAAAAGTAGAAGAAAAAGAAAAGATGTAATGGAGCTTAAATATCTCTCTCAAAACATTATTATAGAAGCCATGGATCCAAACACTTTTTAGGCCCCTCCCCCTAGGTTGACTAGGGCAGGTAAGGCTACCCATCATGATTAATATACTGTGCTGGAATGTTAGGGGTGTGGCAAGTTCTGGCACCCTTAGACGAATTAGGAATCTTAACAGGACTTATATGCCTTGGATCATTGCTTTGTTGGAGCCAATGGTCCATAGCAACATACATAAGTACAACAACAAGTTCCAGGGTTCAATTTTTATGTTAATAGAAATAACAAAATTTGGTTGGTTAGTAGAAAAGAGCTAACTTTCTAGGTTCTAATCGATGACTCTCAGTTTGTTCATGTATATTTCAAGATTACTCAATTTTCTGGGCTGGCCACTTTCATTTATGTTGGATGCTCTTCACTTGATATAACTTTACTTTGGGATAATTTCCTCAGTATTAGTGGTACTGATCAGGAAAATTTGATTGTTGGGGGTGATTTTAATAGTATTGCTGACCCCAGTGAGAAGCTGGGTGGAAGAACTCCAAACTTACATAATATGATGCAATTCTCTTCCAGAATAAATAATGCTGGACTGCTTAACTTGGGTTTCTATGGTACACCTTTCACTTGGTAAAGGGGCAAATTTATGGAGAGATTAGACTGATTCCTTATTAATAGTTGCTGGATCAACATCTTCCTTATCACTAATGTACATCATTTGCATAAGACCACTTCTGATCATTCTCCTCTAATTGTTAAGATCTCTTTTTACCAACAATCTGGATTCTCCACTTTCAGATTTCAAAATGTCTGGAAAAAACATCCAGAGTTCTTAAATGAAGTGAAGATGTACAAGCTTTTTTCACTGGAACTGATCTGCCTAACTATTTTGCTACCACAAGCATAGCTTTAATCCCTAAAGAAAAGAAAAAAAATTCTTGGTATGATTTTAGGCGCATAAGTCTTATAAATACTCTGAATAAGATAATCAGTAAGATCATTGTCAGTAGATTACAACCTTTTTTACATTTCTTGGTTAGTGCCAATATGTCTGCATTCATTCAGAGCAGAAATATTACTGACAATGTACTGCTTGCCCAAGAACTGTTGCTGGAGATTGATAAACCTTGCAGAGGATAAAATTTATTCTTCAAACTTGAATTAACGAAAACTTATGACTCTCTTAGCTGAAATTTTATTAATCAAATGCTTAAGGCTAGAGGTTTCTGTCTAGCATTCTGTAAGCTTATTCAAAGATGGCTTTCTAATACTTCTTACAGTATTCTAATTAATGGTACCAGTCATGGGTTCTTGCCTACTGGGAGGGGCCTTAAGCAAGGAGATCCTTTTTCTCCCACAATTTTCAGACTTGCTTTTGACTACTTCTCTAGGCTTCTAAACAAGGCTCATAGTATATATCCTTATCTTTGTTATCATCACAGCTCTAAACCCAACATAAGCCATCTTGCTTATGCTGATGATGTGATCATTTTTACCAATGGAAGTAAACAAGCTATCTAAAAAACGTTGGAGATCATTCATCATCGTCAACAAGTATTTGGTTTGGAGTTAAACAATCAGAAGTGCTATTTTTTGGTAGGAAAGCAATTTAAAAATCATCAATGACTCAAAAATACATCTGGCTTCTCTCCTACAGATCTGCTTTTGAAATACTTGGGGGTTTAACTTTTGAAAGGAAGGAAAAACAAACACAATATGATGAGGTGGTTAATAAGGTATCTTCTCAACTCAACTGTTGGACCAACAGTTTTCTCTCAAATGGGTGAAGGGTTACTCTATTAAAAAGCATGCTTACCACTTTTCCTTTGTATACTATGCAAATGATCAAAATGAAGAAGAGCATACAAAGAATGTTGGAAACCACCTTTAATAAATTTTTGTGGGAAGGAAAAAACAAACGAATGCATTGGGCAACATAGAATAAACTATGTAAACCCCTTCATTCTGGTGGATTGGGCTTTAAAAGTTTCCAACATATAAGTCAAAATTTTCAATGCAAGCAGTTGATAAATTTCAGAAAGCAAGATACTCTTTAGGTAAAATTTTTAACTGTTAAATACTGTAGAAACCTTCACCTTGATCTAGTTCAGGTCAAGCCTGGGGATTCTAAACAATGGAAATGATTACTTAAAGTTAGAAATCTGGCAAATAAGTTTTTCTGCTGGGAAGTTGAGATGGTTCCTTAAATTTCTGGATGGATAATTGGTTACTGAATTATTCTTTAAACCCTCTTCCTGATGTTGTCGTAAATTACAATCATAAAGTAGCTGATTTCTGGAATAATTACCAGTGGGATGTGGAGAAGCTGAAAGAGTTTGTGGACACCCCAACCATATAGCATATCAAATCTATCCAGATTGATCAGACTAAAACTGATAAGCTCATTATTAAGAAACCTTCCTCTCAATCATTCAACTCTTTTATTTATTATTCTCTGCACAAGTGGACCTAAAATAATTGGGGAAAAAATATGGAATGCTAATCTGACACCTTCAATATCCTTTTTAGTTGGAGATTGTTCCATAAATTCTTACCTATGGATGATATACTCAAACTAAAGGGCCTTAGAATAGCTTCCAGATGCTAGTTATGCCATACACAGGAGGAATCGACTGCTCACCTCTTTTTTCAATGTCCTGTGAGCAGGGAGATCTGGACCAAGGTGCTGAGCCATTTTCAAATTCCTCATCAACTTAAATAATGGAATTTTGGGGAAGATTGTTGGGATGATTGGTAAGCTAACAATCTATCTTTATGCCCTCTAATTGTCTGCTGGTTTGTTTGGATGACCAGGAACCATAACAAATATGGTGAGCACAGATGTTCTTCTAATCAAATTTTTGTGAATTGTTGCACTTATTTGCAAAGGTATAACCTCCTCAACAACAGGTGAATAGAACCAAGATTAAGGTTAAGACATTTCATTGGGTTCTTCCTTCCTCTCCTTGGATTAAAATCATTATTGATGGGAGTTATAATCCTCAGTCTTCTAGAATCGGGGGGAGGGGGGTGTGCAGAAATCATAAAGGGTTGTTACTGTGGGGTTTCCAGGCTCCTATTGTTTCTAATTCTCTGCTGGAATCTGAAAAGATTGATGCTTTTTGGGCTATAAAAACTGCCAAAGCTATTAGGTATCCTTTTCTTAGGATGGAATCCGATTCTCTTCAACTGGTTAATATCATGACAGGTTCTATAGCTATACCTTGGAAGCTGATTTATCTTCACAGGAGTTTACACTCTCTCATCAAGGATACTACTATCTATTGGAGTCATTTAAATAGGGAGGCTAATCAGCCAGCCAACTGGCTGACAAAAATTGTTGCTACTTTTGAACTCTTGAAATCTTTCAAATTTTCTTTTGGGCATTTAAAGTTTTTACTTTTTAGGGATTTACTTTCTCCCTTATATCAAATGTAATTAAGACTATCCTTCTCTTAATGCATCTTTTATTTTGTTGATATATATATATATATATATATATAGGGAAGGAGCATTATATGGCTCCTTACGTGTTAATAAAAAATAGAGGGTACAACAAAATTGGGTTGGGAAAGGATCCCCAAATCTAACAACCAAAAGAAATACATTACGCACTCATAATGGGGTTCCTCCACTCAAAATACAACTCTACTAAAAAAATCATGAAAATCCCAAAAAAAGAAGTATACCCAAAGAGAACTACAAAGTACACCAACAAAGGAAAACAAAAAATAAATGAGGGTAAAATGTAATTGCAAGCGAATGCCAATAGCCAGCATGATAAACTGGGAAGTCTGTAGGTACCAAGCAAGCCATCCCAAAGCCAAAGGTGATGCAATTAATACATGTAAGTGATTAGCAAAATCCAAAGTAACTATACAACCAATGTTGATCTTACCCATCCAGCAGCTACCAAAAAACTTGCAAAAGATCAGGATAACAGAAACCATGTATAAACAGAGGCACAGGAGCACATCCAAGAAAGAGATATAGAACCATTTTCAAAGCAAACCCAACAACACATCTAAAATAAATTAACTCCTAATATAAGGAGCATCCACCAAGTCTCCTAAATTAAGGGTGTTAAGAGGTGGAGGAGGGTGCAGTCCAACAAAAGTTTAATTAGTACCTTACATAGACAACCAATCAAAGGGTAAATTACCCTCTCTATAAATAAAGTTGATATGAAAAATGAGCTGGTGAGTGTAGATCAAGTGACATCAATAGTTTACAATACATAAACGGTTTACAATAAACTCATGCAAATCCTTAAGAAGATGCTTGACAACAACAAAAGGGAATGGCAAGATAAGTTACTGGAAGATTTACGGGCTTACAGGACGACATTTAGAACACCGACGCAGTCTATGCCTTACGCACTTGTGTATGGGTCCAAGGCAGTTCTTCCTTTAGAAGTTCAGCTACCGTCGCCTGAATTTCCATCACCAACCAAATTACTATAAAGAGAATGCAAAGATTTAACTTACAAAGTTGGAAAGTCTTGAAGGGAAAAGATTGCTCGCACAACAGAATTTGGAACTGTATCAAGCAAATATGATTCAAGCCCACGATAAATTGGTCCACCCGAGGTCGTTCAAAGTTGGTGACCTCATGCTCGTTCTCAGAAGACCTATTTTTACACACCTCAAGACAGGTGGAAAATTTGAACCAACTTGGGAAGGACCATTCATGGTAGAGCAAGTATACTTAGGAGGGTCATACAAGCTGGTGGATTCTCAAGGGGATAGACCCATGTTGCTAATAAATGGATGATATCAAATGAAGTAAAATGCGGCATGATAAATCTGAAGAAGGATATAAATTTTAAAATAGCAATATGGCCAGTATCTGTGACTGGGTCCAAACTTTGTAATAAAATAAAGTTAAATTAAAGTAAAATAAATTTTCTCACATGATAAAATACACCTGTAAAATTTCTAATTCCAAATCTTACAAAACCATATTAAATAAGATAATGACATCAAAATAATTGTGAAAATTGTTAAATAAATATTAATAATAAGTTTGTTATTATTCTTTTTCATGCAAAGTGCCAGCCACTGACATTTCCCCCTGTCTTATTATGAAACGAAGTCAAATGAATTAAAATGAAACAAATTGAAAGAAAATGATAAACTGAAAACGAACAATAAAGCGATTCTCTCTCGAGACTCCCAGTCTTTGCACTCATCCTCAAATCCTTCATTTCCATAGTACTCCGCAAATTTGGCACTTTATACAATGTCACTTCTCATAAATTCCAAACATCACAAAATTTTGTCAATCTTGGAATGGCTACCAATCATAGCCAAATTACACCAATCCTACTCTCTTTGAAAATCAACATCAAGTTTTCTTTTAAATCTTTTCACAAGAAATTCTAAGATTAGTACGTAAATTTTGTTTTTATTTTGTCACCTAATATGACACTCTGCTACCTTTTGAGATGGATGTGAGTCCCTGAGCATTCCTCCTCAATGTGGAAAAGAATCCTTCAAATTCTCTATATTTTCACTTCCTATCCGAGAAATTTTCTGCCTTCAATGAAATTCCAGGATTAGAGCATAGTCATCTGTTTCCTTGAAATTCCCTATATTGCCCTTCCAATCCAAGAAGTTTTCTGCCTTCCATGAAACTCCAGGATTGGATCACAGTCGTCTGATTCCTTCAAATTCCGTATACATCCCCCTTCAATTCGAGAAGTTTGCCACCTTCCATAAAATTCCAGGATCGGAGCACAGTCGCCTGATTCCTTCATATTCAATTTATTTCTACTTCATATCCAAGAAGTTTTCTGCCTTCCATGAAAGTCCAAGATCGGAGCACAGTCGTCTGAATCCTTAAAATTCCATATATTTTTGCCTCCTATCCGACAAGTTTTCTGCCTTCCATGAAATTCCAGAATCGGAGCATAGTCCTTCGATTCCTTAATATTCCCAATATTTTTACCTCGTATTCGAGAAGTTTTCCGCCTTCCATGAAATTCCAGGATCGGGGCACAGTCATCCGATTCATTAAAATTCCTTATATTTTCCTATCTTATCCGAGAAGTTTCTTTCCTTCCATGAAATTCCACGATTAGAGCTCAATCGTCCAATTCCTTAAAATTCCCTATATTGCCACGTCCTATTCGAGAAATTTTCCTCCTTCCATGAAATTTCAGGATTAGAGCACAGTCGTCTGACACCTTCAAGTTCTCTATATTTCCACTTCCTATCTGAGAAATTTTCTGCCTTCCATAAAATTTCAGGATCGGAGCGCATCATCCTATTCCTTAAAATTCCTTATATTTCCACCTCTTATCCATAAAAATTTCCGCCTTCCATGAAATTCTAGGATTGGAACACAGTTGTTCGATGACCAATTGAAAATATGGTGAGATTTTCATACCTATTTTATATTGATTTGGATGATATTACAATTTAAAGAAAGGTATTTTTATATTTTGTTGTAGGTATGTTGATTTATGGACATTGAAGCAAAAAGACTCAAAAAGGAGAGAATTTGGAGCAAAAAGGACCAAAATATGAAGATTTGACCTTGGGCGTGGATGGCTAGTTCGACGGCGCCAACTTCTGATTTTTCCTGAGAGTTCATAAAATAAATAACAAAGAAGGTCACCGACGGCGAGCTCGACCCCGCCGACAACAAGCCTTAACAGAGAAGGTCCAAAATATAGTATTCTAGAAGAACGCCAACGGTGAGATCGAGGCCGACGACGATGAGTATGTTGGTTCTCTCACGAGGTGCATTGAATGTGGAAGATTTTGAAGGGATGCTGTGGAAACTCTTGTACAACTTTAAAAGAGACAATTTGAGGTAAAAAATGTGTGTGTTAGAGGGGGTCCAGGTGGTGTTCAGTGGTATCCAGGGGTGTCCGTGAGTGTCTGTAATGTATTATGTATCCTACTAGTTTTAGAGAGTGAGTTAAATTAGTGTTAATTGTGAAGAATTCTTTGAGAGATTTTATGATTGGAAGGGAATTGAGAGATTTCTTCCTCCTTGCCGCTTTGAAAGAGAATTTTGTGTGCCGTAAAGAAAGGAAGAGATTCACAGTAACTTCAAGGAGTTTGCATGGAGAGTAATTAAGATAAATTGTATTTACTTATTGTAGTTCGTATAACTTTGCTTTTATACATGAAATCCAAGTTTTGTTGTATCTTCTCCAGGAGATTTGAGTAGTTTCTCCGTCTTTTTCCTTGTTTTAAGATTTTTGTGAAATGGTGATTTGAATTAGTTGTGCCATGAGAATGTTAAAGAAGTTGTGATAATCTTTTCACTTCAATCTTAATTAACTTTCAATCTGGCCAATTGATTTGTTAAAATGTGTTAATTTTTACAACTAAAGTGAAGATTACATCAAAGATTCAGGGAGGTCAACTTCCCTGAAAGTAGGGTGCAAATATATAGGAAATTATTAATTATCAGTTGTAGATTTGGTGATTTTAGAGTGACAGACTAAAATCCTCAATTAGGTCCTATCATTTGGGTGCTGAAGTGTAGATGTTAGCCCTCAATCTAGGGGAACATGGGAGCTCCGAAGTAAGAGCCGGTATCCTCCCAGGCTAGCCGCAGATTCAGTAACCAAGCATAGGATTAGTCAATGTTCTTTATGCCTAGACCAAAGGGTAAAGAATAAGTATGTTCCTATTTAGCAAAACATAGTTTTAAACTAATTCTAAATATCCATTCACTTAAATTTCTTAACAAGGTGAAGGATGCTTTCTTATATATTGAACCTCACTTTATTAGTAAAAGTAGTTATTATTTGTAGATTTAGTTTATTATAATTACATATTATTTACAAATGCATATTAGTGACAAATAGACAATTTAAACTACAAAGTTGTGATTTTGTATTGGTTTCTAAAATCCTAGTTAGTAGCCTCTAAAATATTCCCAATAAGATCAATATCCAGGACTCCATTAGAGCCTTGTATTACTTGAGTGATGCATATACATGCGTTGATAAGTGTAACTCTGCGAATCTTGAATATTTTTATACACTTTTATATCAAATTCTAACAATATTAAGGTTAGGAAAAGTGCGCGGAGTGGTTTATCTAACTCCTTCAAATTCCTTATAGTTCCAAGTCCTAGCTGAAAAATTTTCTGCGTTCCATGAAATTCCATGATCGGAGCATAGTCATTCGATTCCTTCGAGATTTCCTAAATTTCAAGGTCGGTATTGAAGTTTTGATTCTCATTTTCGAAGCTGGTACCTAAATTCCTGTACTCATCCTCTATGATCAGTACCTAAATTGTGATTCCCTCTTTTTGTGATTGGTACCTTAATTTTTATTCCCCCTTTACATTCACTTGAAATTCAAAATTCACACAAAATTAAAATTTTAAACTCAAAATAAGATTTCAAAAATTCAAAATTCAACAAATCTTAGATTTCCATAAATTCCATAAAACCAAAAATCAATTATAAATCCAAATTCAAACTCAAATTCAAATCAAATTTGAAACCAAATTCTAAATCCAATTTCCAAATTCAAATAGATTCGGATCGGACTCCTTCAGAGTTTCAAGGCTTGAAATTCATGGCTACCTAATGAAGGTATTCCATCCCTTTCCCTAGAGATAATTCCCCGGACTTGAGGGTTTAAACCGGATAATCCCCAGCGGAAACTTCCTCACTGATTTCTATATTTTGTCTTGAGTTCTAAATCAGATAGTTTTGTTGGTTTTGTTGATCTAGTTGGTCAACACCATTACGTGCAGCGTGCTTGCCTAGAACACCACACCTATTGAGGATCCATTTGTTAACCTCACTTTTGGTTGAAGTATGGTCTCTCTTTAGAGTAGCGTAAGGTCTAGCCATAAGACTCTCCTGGTGAAGTTCTTAGAAGACCAGTCTTGGAACCCTCCCATTTAGAAATTTAAACCTTTCTTACTTCACTGGGAGTTTCAAATGCTTAAGGCCTAATCTATAAGTATTTTGGAGGATGAGAATAAGCATTAGGAAGATTAAAGAGATGTTCCCTACAGGATGGTCAAGCCTTAGGACTTACCCTGGATGGTCTTGGGGAGGTTCACAAACACACTTGCACTTTACACTCTCATAAACTACCTCACAGCCTTAAGCATACCAAACTTATCTACTCTTGATCCCTTGCTTTTTTGGAAACACATGTGGGTGGGTTTTACCAAAGCTCTTAGCCCTAGGCTAGGGTTTGACTAGTACCAGCACATGGAGGGTCCAAATAAAGAGTTCCCTTAGTCCATGGCTCAAATGAGTTATCAATCTCATTCAACCCCAATTTTAACAAAAATCCCAACTCTTTCCCCCTTACAACTAAACTCTATCAAATGACCAAATTACAAGCTAAAACCCCCAATTTTACCCAAAATCAACAGAAATCAAAAAAATCCTTCAAAAATCATTCCAAAATATTCTTCACCGCTCAAAATACCTAAACACCTTAATTTTTCTAAATACCCTACAAATATACCAAGAATAGCCTAAATTCCAGAAATTCATAAAATTCCCAAAAATTCTCTAAAATTTTCAATATCAATTTGGAACCATCAAATTTACCCAATTTGACATATTTAACCCAATTTGACTTATTTGACCAAGTTTTTCCAAATACCTTAAAAATACCCCAAAAATACCCTAAGAATACATAAAATCCCAAAGTTCTGAAAACTCCCAAAATATTCATAATTTTAATTGAAACCACTCCACCGCTTTTCTAAGCTCTTCATAACAATTGTACACACAACATTGCTTAATAAATTTTACTCAACCCAAAATTAAAGTCAACCTAGCTTATTTTAAACCTGAAATGACCCAAATTTTTCGATAAGCCAAATGTCACCAAATTTAACCAAATGGACCAAATTAACTCCATGGCAGCTAGCCTTAGGACCCCAAGGACCAGCCAAGACCAACCAAATCTAACCCAAATGAGCTATGGACCAAGGGTCCTTAGCCAAAGTCAATTACTTTAAATGTTTGCTAAACCAATTACTTTAAGCAACCACTCCGTAAGCCAGCCAAATTACCATCATTTAAACCTTTCTTATCTGCCATTAGCTTGCCAGGCACCTTCCTTGTCCTTGCCGACCATCCTAGCCACTGGAATGGCTAAAACTGAGCGCTTCATACTAGGATAGTTGCAAATTCACTCCCTATTGCCTAAAACCCCGAACCAAGTTGCTCTACACCATCACCAGAGTGAAAGAAGAAGTTTCCCAATAAAAGTCCCATCACAGAGAGCCTCTACACCAGACTTAGATCAACACCTGAAATTGGCCTTGGTCTAATTCAGGTCCAGGCATTTCACCAGGTTCAAAGACTTCATCTAGAGGTTCGCTGGGATCAATCGAAGTCGTGACTTATTTGGAGATTTTTAAATTAAAGAATAAATACCCTCTTAATAATATCACCATTTTAATGATCCAATTTAAATATATTCTTTACAAAATTTACATTATTTAATTAATTAAAGTTTCATTTTTGATATTTTCATAATGTTTAGTTGGTTTCTACCTCTTAATTTTCCTAAGTTTCAATCATCCAAGAGAAAGTTAAAATCAAATATTTTACCCCCCACAAATTTTGATTAAACCTAATGTTTTAATTAAGGGTTAAAATTTTTAATTACCTTTATACCCTTTTAAGCTTATTTATTTCATAAGTCATTAAATTGAGCTCAAATGAATTTGAAATTTTTATGTCACCTCACTCATATGTCAATTAGGACATTATAGGAGAAAAATGTGATTTTTCTGAATTTAATTTATTTATATAATTATTTTTTAGTGGAAAATAGGGGTTCTCAAAGAAAATTCAACAACATGACCAAGGAAATGTTTCTATCCTTAAAGAAAATTATGGTATGTTCTTAATGATTGGAGGACCACTTGGACCAATTTTGGTGATTTTTGAATTATATTTTATCTATATGATTATTTTTAGTAGAAAATAGGGGTTTTTTAAGAAAATCAACAACATGACCAAGGAAAGGTTTCTATCCTTAACAAAATTATGGTACATTCCTAATAACTAGAGGACCACTTTGACCAATTTTGGTGATTTTTTGAATTATATTTTATTTATTATAATTATTTTTTAATTTTATTATATTAATTAATTATAAAATAAAAATTAAACTTAAAAAATAGATTTTATATTTTTATTAAGTCTCTCTGACCTCAAGGAGTATAGAGAAATAAATTTTATAATTTTTTCATTTTTCTTTGATTTATTAGAATTATTTTAGTGAAAAGGTTAAAAAACTCATTTTTTTAATATTAAAAAATACATTAAGCCTTTAAAATTTAATATCTCACCCTAGGAACTTAGGAAAAATATTTGGTATGTTCCTAAGTGATTAGAAAACAAATGTGACATTTTTATGATTTTTAATAATTTTATGATTTTTATTATTTTTTAATTATTAAAATTTTAAAATATTGTGAAAAATTAACTTTTTTAGAAAATTCAAATTTTAATTTTCCTGAACTCCTTGATATCGAGAGAAGCACCAAAACCATTTTTGTGAATTTTGAAAAGTATTTTGGAGTTATGAATTTTTAAAGTTCCATTTTGCTTATGAGGCTTAATCGACGTTTGGTAGGGTTAATCGAGTCGATTGATTTCAAATTTTTATGTGAGGTTCTCGATCTTAAAGATCGGTGGAGAATTGTTTTCGAGTTGATTTGATGTGTGGTTAACTCTAATTAATTCAAATTCAATTTTAGGGGTTTAGGCGATTAAGGTTATTATGAATGAATTAACTCGAAATATATTTTTCATAGGGTCCTCAGTCTTTGGGAACATCACCAAATTTTTACTAGAATTTATTCACAACATGCTAATTATTGGAATTAAAATACCTAAAATAGTGACATGAAATTGAAAATTCAAGAACATTTCACGGAGAGATGGCCTCTATTCTTGAAAAATTCAGGGAATGTTCCAGATCCAGAGGCTTAAAAGATACATGGTCTCGTACGCAATGGTGAATTGTATGAAAATATGAAATTAAAATATGAAAAATAGTAAATAAATTATTAAAAATAAAATACTCATCCAATTAACTTGATTTCTTTTACGTTATTCTCCTGTTCATAAACGGGGTATTTTATTTTATTTTTGAGATTTTTCTATGTAAAGATATGAATTTTGAAGTTAAGGCATTTAAATAATTCAAAAATACCCTATTTATCTACTTATCGACTCGGTGCCGGCGCAACATCGGCAGCTCCAGAAAGCCCGCGTGGCACATTCCCATTCGACGCCGCCATCCAAGCTGAGTGCTCCGGGGCCCGCGCGGTTCGCGCAACATTCACGGTCGGCGCAACCCGGGCATCAGCTAGATACACGTGCGATCCAACGGCTCCGGTCATCGTCTTCTGGCTGGTATGCACCAGAGCCCGTCACACTAAAACCACAGATCTCACTCGATTCTCAATGGATTTTTGTGTTCTTATGCTGCATGGATTCGTCTTGAAGAGACGAACACATCTGATTTATGGTATATGATACTTAAACAAAATGGAGAATCACTTGAAACTCGGGAGGAAGAGTGAGTTCGTACCTTTGCTCGGAAAGTGAAGCTTCGATCTGAGGTTGTGTCACCTTAGATTAAGTCCGGGCAAGCTCAGGATGAAGTCTACGCTTTGGGGAATTGTCAGAGTATGAAAGTGAACAAGGTCGATCACGAAGCTTGGAGGCTAGAAGCAATGGTGGCTTTGGTGAGGGGGCCTTTTAAAGAGGAGGCTTCTCCTCTTGGTCTAGTGAAGGTGTAGGACCAATCAATTTGAGATTGGCTCACTGTGGTGAAGTGTCCTATTTTTGGGTGGATTTTCGGCTAAATTGAGGTGCGGTAATGGGGATTAGGACGAAAAGAACAACGCTGGATCAGGCACTGCAGGTTAGGAGGAGGTCTGGAGCAATTTTGGCGGAGGATTTCTACGAAGGTACGGTTCATCTCTTATTTGGACGAGAGGTGGTGGTGTTTAAATGAGCATGGATGGAGGGCTTCCCAGGGGCGATTGAAGGGCGGGATCGGTTGCTCGGGGAGGAGAAGAACGACTATCTTTGTCCATTTGGGATTGACAGTCGGCAAGGGAGAATTAGAAAGTTTGGCTCACATGGAGCTTTCGGCCATGGCGTTTTCCGGCGAGTGTGGTGGCTGGCCAGCCAGGCATTGGTCACCATCTTTACCGATGAGGTCGGGGCTGGGGTTTGGTGCGAAGCCGGTTAGTATTGCCATGTGTAAAAGGAGGTTTGATTAAAATGGCATGGGGTAAGGGGTCTTTTTGGCTTGATTTTGGTTAACTCATGTATTTGGAGTTTGGTGCACCCACCAAGGGATAGATTTGGGCTGAGGGAGGTCAGATGAGTCAGCTAGGAAAGGGTAGTGAAGTCACGCGTCCATGAATATTTGGATTAATCATGGATTAAGGTGAAGCATTAAAGGGTTAAAACCTTTTTAAGGGGGTTTAAAAGAGGCTCCTCCTTTTACAATTAATGGTATAATGATGTGTAAAGTGATTCCCATGGCTTCATGTGGCTTTGCATGGCTTAAGCTTGCTCATGGCTTGAGAATGGCTTGGCTTACTTGCATGAGAAAGGGATTTTGGGATTTTGGCATTTAGGGGGTGATTTGGCATGAGGCTTGATTTGGAATCATTTGATGATGGGATTGTAACTTATGGAATGACTTTGATTAAATGGATGGCAAATGAAAATCTCATATGGGCTTTAGGATAGATTTTGGGCTCTTTGAAATGGTTTTAGATGGGCTTTTAAAGTGATTTAGGGAAGTGGGCTTTTGGATTTTAGGATGGGCTTTTGGGTGAAAATTTTGTGAAGGACCATGTCGAATAAATGTTTCAATTGGTTTAGGGATGTTTCATGAATGGTTTGGCATCACTTTTGTGTGATTTGGAGTAGGAGTGGGTTGAATTTAGGCTTTTTAGTTAAAGGGGCCAAAGTGGGCCCCGAATAGGGCTAACTTGGGTTAAGGTTGGGCTAAAGTTGGATTTGAGGTAAAATTAATGTTGAGAAATGTTCATGGGAGTGTCACAAAGTGTTTTCAACTTTGGTTGGGCTCTAATTTTGGGATTTAGGCCCATTTGGGTTAGGTTTGGGCTTAGGTCGATTTAAGGGATTTTTGGTTTTAGGTTAGGTTTGGGTGGAGTTTAGGTTAATTTTGGGCAAATCGAAGTTAGTGTTTTGTTTATGGGGATGTTAGGAAGGCTTTAGTGTTTTGTTTATGGGGATGTTGAAAGGCTTTGGAAAAGATTTGGGGCCAAA
This sequence comes from Papilionanthe hookeriana x Papilionanthe teres, assembly GCA_022702705.1. Lineage (NCBI taxonomy): Eukaryota > Viridiplantae > Streptophyta > Magnoliopsida > Asparagales > Orchidaceae > Papilionanthe > Papilionanthe hookeriana x Papilionanthe teres. The sequence continues at coordinate 172,355,583 of CM040424.1, forward strand.
GAGAGTTGAATTGGATGGGTTTAAGCTAGGTTTAGGTCGTGGGCAGAGTGGGCCTTAGGCTTCAAATTGAAATTGGGCTCGAATGTCGTCGAATTGGAAAGGGATTTGAATTACAGAATTGATATTGAGGATGTTGATTTGAGAGATTTTAGAATTGAATTGGACCAAAATTGAGGAGTCAATTGGGGTGGTTTGGTTTGACATTGGGTTATTTAGGTTTAAAGTGGGCCCAGTGGGGGTTTTAGTAAAAGTGGGAGTAAGTGGAAAAATTGGCCCATGGTGTAGTTGAGCAAAAATGAAATTAGGAATTTTTGGGATTTTCTGGAATTATTTGGTAATTTTCTAAATTTTTTGGATTTTTGGGCTAAGCGGGGCATTTTGGGTATTTGGAGGGTATTGGGGGGTACTTTTGGAATTTTTTGTATTTCTTGGTATGGATGATCGATTTGAGTGGGGGAAAATGTTTAGGATTGATTTTGAGGAATTTTGGGTAATTTAGGTGATTTTGCAAATTTTGGGTAGTTTCGAGGCTTTTGGTAGGTTTAGTAGGTGTAGGGCACAGGGAATTCGAAAATTGAAATTTTGGAAAAATGAAGATTGATCAAATTTGAGTTAAATGGAATCATTTTGGTTGAGCCATGAAGCCGTAAGCCGCAGGGCCATACAGAGGACTCATTTTAGGCACTCGATATGTTGTTTCTAACCCTCTTAATGGGGGCTTGGGGTTGAGGACCATCCATATGAATTACCCTTGAGTCGGGAAGTCAAGTTGGGTGAGAGTGTGGTTTAGGACTTGGAATGTGTGTGAGAGTGTAGTGTATGTGCGAGTACACCCTCACACCGGACCGGAGTCGTGATCCTTTGAAAAATTTATTAAGAAATTCATACATTTATTTTTGATAAAATTGCACTTTAAAGAAGTGTATTTTCTTTATTTTATTGCAGGAATGGAGAATTTAGGTGATAAAAGCAAAAATCATAAAAGGAGCGGATTTGGGTAAAAGGAAAGAAAATAATGCAATTTGTGGCGAGTCGCCGACGGCGGGATCAAGCCCGCCGGCCGGTGAGGTTAAGGAGGAGACATTTCGAAGGATTTATAGCTGTCTCGCTAATAGCGAGCCCGAGCCCGCTGACGGCGAGCTTGAACGGTTTGAAGATCTTCGAGAAGCCTGTGCCGACATTGTTGGTTCGTCGCCGACGGCGAGCTAGTTCGAAATGGTGCGAGATACATTGAACACGGACACTTTTTGAAGGGATGCTTACACACCTCTTGGTCTTTTGCTCACCTCTATATATAGAAGCCGAAATTAGGTGTCTTAGTGTGTGTTCTAAGTTGTTGTGTGCGGTTTTTTGTGTCTTTGAGTGTTATAAGTGAGTTATTTTGAGTCTTTAGTGAGTAGTTAGTGATTGGTGAGTTTTTAGTGAGTCTTGTTGTCTTTTTTGGAAGGAAAGTCGAAAAGGCTGAGAGGTCGCTTGGAGATAAATTAAGATAAGTATTTGTATTTATAGTTTTTAACTTTAAATGAAATCCGTACTTGTTCAGTTCTCTGTACGTTCTGGTGGATTTATTAGTCTTTCTCCCTGTTATGAAATTAAGTGATTTGATAAACTAAAAATAGAAATATTATTATATATATTAATAAATTATGATAATTTTTACTTAAAACTTAATTTACTTTCAAGCCAATACATTGATTTGTTAAAATATGTTGATTATCAACTATAGTAAAGTGGGGGGGGGGGGGGGGGGGGGAAATCGATATTCGGGAATTCGAAAGCCTTGGAAGGAGGGTGCGAATAAATAGGGAAATTATATCCTTTAGGCGTAGAATTGAGCATTTTAGTGTGACGACTAAAATATTCAATTCGGTCCTATTGTTTGAGAGCTGAAGTGTAGATGTTAGCCCTCGGGCGAGGGGAACGTGGGAGCTCGAGTGGCGGTCGGTATCCTCCGGCCTAGCCGCGATTCGTGTCCAGGCATAGGATTGGTCGATATTCTTTTTGGACAGTGTGAATGGGAACTCACTCTTTATTTGTCACGATACCTTAATATTATCTATTTAAATTCATCAATCACTTAAATTTCTAAACAAGGGGAAAGATACTTTTTCTGAATAGTTAAGACTTATTTAGCGATTAGTTTAATTTCCTGCACTTCCAATTCGTATTAATTTTCTACTTAGTTAATTTATACGAATTAAAATACTTAGTTTACTTTATTGCGCTTAAATTCAAAATTCCAAATTTTCGTATATTATTATTATTATTATTATTATTATTATTATTTTAAAATGAGCTGTTATTTAATTTTCTCTTTCCTTGTGGGATCGATAACTTGAGGACTCCACTAGAGCCCTTTATTACTTGATACGATACATTATGTTGCATAGCATCCACAACATAAACAATTACAATTCTATACATATAATTGTGAGTCAAGTTTTTGGCTTCGTTGCAATCAAATTAAAATATCATAATATAAAATTGTGGAATTCGAAGTTTTGGCGCCGTTGCGGGAGATCGATCTCGCGGGATCGAGTGGTGTCTCAGCTTGACCCGGCGCTCCCACTAATTACGCGATAAATTAACTTCAAAATGGCAAAAAAACTTGACCCGGTTATAAATAGCGGCTAGTGTGCAAAGTCTTAAATGATATAAAAATTAGAAAATATTTTACACACCTTAGTGGTACTACGCGAAGTATACGTATCGTTTCAAGTAATATAGAGTTTTCTTTAAAAACCCGGGAGTATCGATCCCACGAGGAGAGTGAAGTAAGAGGTCTTTAGTCGGAATTCTAGTCTACTACTAATAGTCCTTAGTTCGGAATGTCAATTAAAATTGTGTTTTATCTAAAAACTACTCTAAATGCGAGTGTTAAATGTAATAGTAATTATAAGCCAAGTGGAAATAAAAATTTTAAAGATAACCCTTTTTGGATGAATTGGTTTGGAGAATTTTGAGATATTAAAACTCTTATTCTTATGTAATGAAATAGATAATGTATAGGATTGAGATGCATTTAATATTGTATGTGCCAAATAGAAAGACAATCGATTCTTTACCCTTTGGTCCAGGGCATAAAGAACATTGGTAATCTATGCTTGGATTTGCGGAATCGCATTTCAGAAAATTTGGAAGGATACGTGCCACATCGGAGCTCTACGTGCATAACTGAGGGGAGCTAACATCTCTGTTGTGTCGAAACGATAGAATGAATTAAGGATTTTTAGCACAATCGGCTCTAAAATCTCGATTAAGCGATTAATATTATTTTCTTATTTATTTGCATTGACTTCTATGAACTTCACCATTCATGGAATTTAAATGTGGTTCGTACTTAGTTGTAGAAAGCATAGCCCTCTCGGATCGTATGTTTTCACAACGAAATTTTATTACAACGAGCCTTAATTGCAATGTAAATGAAGTACGAAGTAAAAACCATCACATTTATATCTAAATTAACTTCTAACATGCATCACAAAATCCTAAGCATGAATTCTACTCATTAGAAAAAGAAAAGTAAATTGAAAGCAATGGGCGTAATCGTCGTGGGGGGGGGGGGGGGGGGGGGGGGGGGGGGGGCCTAAAGAAAGAAGAAAGAGTAAGAGATGCGTACGCAACTTACGAAAACGCAAGGAAACTTCTTTTAAATGACGAGATCCATGCCTTAAATGTTTACAAAATCATAAGATAATGAAGAACAATACTTAGCTTTTACTTTAAAAAGAAAGAGGAAGATCTCTCAGAAGTCTCCCATCGATCCATGCAATGCTCGTACAATCACTTACAAATTCTCTCCAAAAATCTCCTCTCCCGATCTCTCAAAGTGTAGAAATCTACATTTCTACTCTTAATCTAAGAATCCTAAACATTCCTCTAAGTTTTTTCTCCATCTTTTTCTCTCTAATCTTCTCTTAATCTCCCTTTTCCTAACTTTATATTCGCCATTTTTAAAGAGTTTGGATGAATTCCCAAGAGTTTCCGCACGCACCCTTCGAAAAAGCATCGAAATACGTCGAATATTGGCCCAAAACATAAAAAACCGAGTTCCGTGGTCGGCTCTGGGCTGCTGTCGGCGAGTTCGAGCTGTTGTCGGCGAGATCGATCTCGCCGTTGGCGAAACGAGCTCTTTGCGCGGCTCCGCAGTTTCGCTCCGTTTGGCCCGTTTTTAGCTCCTTTTCGCCCCGTTTCAGTTGCGTTGCGTTCCTAAGAGATAGCCCTACAAAATAAACATAAAAAAAACATTTCTTTAAAGTGTAATCTCATTCGAAAATATGAAAAAATTATAAAAGAGATTAAGCGTCGAAAGACTTATCGAAAGGTGTCGGGCGGGGTGATTCTTTAGTAGTTTTTGCTCAAATTGCACCATTTTTGTTTCCTTTTGCTCCAATTGCCATTTCTTGTACCTAAAACCAAAAAACATATAAAATACCTTCCTTTAAAGTGTAATATCATCAAAAAATAAGTAAAATGATATGGCAATCGTATATGTTTCGGCGTGTCGAATACCCCCCGGAAACTTAACTAGTACTTGTCACCAGTAACACTGCTTCTGTAAAAATATAACAAAGCCAGTATAATTTTAAACTTGTAAGACGCAAAAATTTTTCATTTAAAAGAATATAATGGTTAGATTTTTAGAAAGAAATTTAGTAACTCGGAGTTATCTGCAAGTATAAGAATATTCGGCAATCGAGTAAAAGAGGTTCTAGTCTTGTTATTTCAAGATAATATAATTTGTTACATTAAGAATGCCTTGAAAGGCAATGTGAAAAAGGAGTTCGTGGCTATCGAAAATGTAGGCAATCTTTAAATATAAATTCGAAATGAAATCGAGTTCTCCGCTTTAGAGTGACTCGAGTGAAGGCGATTTTGATTAGGTATCTCCTCGAAGTTTCTCCTCATAAATATTTTTCTTTCTCTTTTCTTTTCTTTTTTCTTTTTTTATTCGTGAGACTCTTTTCTTGATATTAAATTTTGATGGTATAAGACTGTATAAAAGAGGTTTTAATGCTTAGTCGGCACGATTAATAATTGAAATTAGGTCGAGTACGACGACGTTAAACAGCGCTTTATGGGAGGCAACCCATATTAGTTATATTTTTATTAAATCTTAATAGTTAATTTATATTAATGAAAGCTTTCTTCTTTCGAAATTATTATTAAGGGCATCCATCGTCGAACCGTTATGATGAGAAAAGAAATTATTCGATTTAGAGCTAAATTGGACGTTATTTTGGAATCTCACCGATGGCGAGGTTGATACTCGCCGACAGCGAGGTTCGTGCCTAAATTAATATTAGTTTATTTATGGAGCTCAACGACGGCGAGGAACGTCACTCAAACCGTGAGCACGAAATTACGGTACGATTACATACGTATAATATAGCGGGGTCGAGTTTTTGGCGTCGTTACAATTAAATTAAAATATCATAATATAAAATTGTAGGTCAAGTTTTGGCGCCGTTGCCGGGCGGAATCGAACCCGGGTACGTACCGTGGCGGTACTATTCTACCACTAGACTTTATGAGGAGAAACTTGACCGACCGCCGATTACGCGATAAATTAGCTTCCAAAAGATGGCCAAAAACTTGACTCGATTTATAAATAGCGGCTAGTGTGCAAAGTCTTAAATGATATAAAAATTAGAAAATATTTTACACACTAGGGGTACTACGCAAGTATACGTATCGTTTGAAGTAATATAGAGTTTTCTTTAAAAGCTGAGTATCGATCCCGCGAGGAAGTGAAGTAAGAGGTTTTTAGTCGGAATTCTGATACACACTAATAGTCCTTAGTTTGGAATGTCGATTAAAATTGTGTTTTATCTAAAAACTACTCCTACAAATGTAAGTGTTAAATGTAATAGTAATTATAACTAAGTGCGAATAAAAATTTTAAAGATAACCCTTTTTGGATGAATTGGTTTGGAGAATTTTGAGATATTAAAAACTACTATTCTTATGTAATGAAATAGATTATGTATAGGATTAAGATGCATTTAATATTGTATGTGTCAAATAGGAGCAATCCTATTCTTTACCTTTAGTCCAGGCATAAAGAACATTGGTAATCCTATGCTTGGTTACTTGAATGCGCGGCTGAAATTTGGGGAGGATACGGAGGCACTTAGCCGAAACTCACGTTCCTCGGCCGAGGGCTAACATGCACAACGGTACGGCTTGATAGGGTAGGAATTAAGGATTTTGCTTTGTCACTCTAAAATCTCCAATTACGCGCCCGATTAATATTATTTCCTTTTTATTTATTTGCATTAAACTTCTATGAACTTCACCATTCATGGAATTTAAATGTAGTTCGTACTTAGTTGTAACATAGCCCTCTCGGATCGTATGTTTTCACAACAAATTTTAATATTATGACCTTAATTGCAATGTAAATGAAGTGCAAGTAAAAACCATCACATTTATATCTAAATTAACTTCTTAACATGCATCACAAAATCTAAGCATGAATTCTACTCATTAGAAAAGAAAATGAAATTGAAAACAACGGCATAATCATCTCATGTCACTATTTCCAAAAGAAGAAGAAAGAGTAAGAGAGATACGTCGCAAGAAAAAAACACGAAGAAAACGCAAAACTTCATTTAAACAATGCAGATACACTACATAAATGTTTACAAAATCATAAGATAATGAAGAACAATGTAGCTTTCCCTTTTGAAAGAAAAGAGGAAGATCTCTCCCACAAAGTCTCCGGTCGATCCACGCAATGCTCGTACGATCACTTGAAATTCTCTCAAAAATCTCTCTCTCAATCTCTCAAAAGGGTAGAAATCTACATTCTACTCTTAATCTAAGAATCCTAAACATTCCTCCATGTTTCTCCAATTTTCTCTCTAATCTTCTCTTAATCTCTCTTTTTCTAACCTATATTCGCCATTTTTAAAGAGTTTGGACGAATTCCAAAAAAAGAGTTTCCTTACGCACCCCTTTGAAAAAGCGTCCAAAATAGCATATGTCGAATATTGACGAAAACCGCCAAAAGTCGGTTCGTGGTCGTCCGGGCGGCGTCGGCGGGGGATTCGAGCACTCCTATCAGCGAGCTTTTCGGCCACTTTTCGGTGGTCTTGGGAAAATCTCGCCGTCGACGAGATCGATCTCGCCGTCGGCAGCTGTTCTTCTTGTGACTCCACCGTTTCGCTCCGTTTGGCTCCGTTTTCAACTCCGTTTCGCCTCATTTCAGTTGCGTTGCGTTCGTAACAGATAGCCCTACAAAATAAGCATAAAAACAACCTTTCTTTAAAGTGTAATATCATTCAAAAATATGTAAGAAGTGTAAAAGAGATTAAGCATCAAAAGACTTATCGAAAGGTGTCGGGGCGAATTTCATTTCTTGCTCATTTGCTGAAATTGCACCGTTTTTGCTTCCTTTGCTCAATCACCATTTCTTGTACCTAAAACCACTTATACAAAATACCTTCCTTTAAAGTGTAATATCATCAAAAATGAGTAAAATGATATAGCAAAAAGCATATATATTTTTAGGCGTGCTTCAGTCGCCCCAGGGTATTCTAGGCCGAAATCACATAGAATTCATCCTTTAAAACCTCTACATTTGATTTCAGCACTCTGGAGTGATTATGTGTCTATAATCAAGCTTGTGGGGTTTGCGAGTCGAGATGTTTGAATTTCTAAAGGGTGGGTTCCACTTCTAGTCCTCTAAGATTATTCGAAAGGAAAAGCTGGGCTACATCCTAAGTACTAAAGAGAGAAGCAAAAGACCTCATCAAAAATGAGGTCAACATCCTCCTAGATCGATAGTTGATTAACGAAGAAAATCAACAACACGCGCGAAAAAATCGAGGGCGAAACAGAAATCAGAAACAAAACTCCATACTTCCGTCTTCATCTTCGTTTTGTTAATATATATATATATATATATATATATATATATATATATATATATATATATATATATATATATATATATATATATATATATTACCAAAAACTTGCCTAAAAAGCAAGCAATATATTGAAAGATGTGAAAATTACAAATTAGATCCTAATATATGGAAGACCAAACTTGTCTCCATGAAGAAAAAATGGGCTAGGGGAGAGAGGGTTACATCAATAATTACATCTTCATTAGTACATCCTTGTGAGGCAAGCCAATGAGATGGTGCATTGCCTTCCCCCAGGTGTGTAAGAAAAGTTAACTAGCATGATATCTTTAAAATTGGGTAGTGTTTATGAATCCACCTCATATGTCATGGAGCGGAGTTCGACTTTTGAAGATACTTGATGCAACATGAGGAGTACGATTCACAAAGAAATCGACCTTGCAATTGTAGGCAATGCTAATTGCCCGAATGCTGTCGTTTCGGCCTCGAGAGCATCGATGGCGGCCCTGGCGGAGATTGGAAGAAGTGCGAACATTTCCCGAAGTTATTTACGAAGATTCCACCAAATCCTTCTTTCATCACATAGAAGCTTCCATACGTATTGACTTTAACCGAGTAAAGGAGGAGACAAATTTATTACAAGTGGTTTTGATGAAATTAGGTACATACTTTGAGAGAATGATTAAACATATATCATTGAATTAATTATAGTTGACTAGCTTTTAAATGCGGTGAATAGTGAGTAGCCCCCTTTGTAATGAGGAAGGAGGTCTCTCATAAATATTTAGCATGATTCACCGCATCCAAATAAACTAAGCCACGAAGCAAGGCACCACCCGGTAGACCCACCTGTTCCACTCACCAAGTAGTTTTTAGATGAAGCCAACTCAAATTCGAGTGTCCGATTTGAGCTTTGTTAGTCAGCTCCTTCCGGACACCTTTTGTGCAAATTGACGAGTTAAAAAATAAATATTCTAAAGACTCCTCATCATTTTAGCGAAAGGTGGCGATGTGAAGATCCTCTTAATACTTTCATCTGAAGTATGTCATCGATAGGTATGAGTTTGTGCCTTACTCTCCAACGGAAAAGGACATTGAAGGGGTCGACAACTTCCGCCGAAATCGAGAACCCCATTGGATCTGATTGAGTATAAGAGGTAGTAGATGAAGCGGAGATGTTTTTGGGATTGCTTGTTTTGTGATCAATTTATCCTTCGCACGTCACAGTTGGAACTTCGTTATTAGAGATACGATGCAAGTGGTCTGAATTGAGGAGTGTCTTTGAGAATCCTACGAGTTCCTTTGAGAATCGATCAATCTTTAACACGCTGGGTTTGAGAGAATATCGGGTTGTGTAGTGAGGGAGTTTCTCCTCCCCACCCATTGATCTAGCCGAAGTTAACTTGTCCATCACCTAGCTCCCCGGATGAATAGTTGCTCAGCCTTTTCTTTGATTTTTTAGAAGTTTTCCGGATACGGAGTCACCCATCTTGGGATGAACCACAGTGGGTTCTCGTATACGTACTACCATATAAAAAATTAGCCCATGATTTGTCTTGAGCTACGGAACACGATCCATATCTTGCACATATTAATGAAGCTTAAGTGTTTAAAGCTCTAAAATCCTAGACCACCGGCCACAGGAGAGGCTTGCAAATTTCTTTACATTAAGGGAGCGAAGTGAATTTGTTTGTGTTGTCCGGCCCAATTAGATACGGTAAGCAATTTACCAATCTGCTGTTAGGTGCTTTTTTACTGTTAAACATTTGTAGAGCATAAGAGGAGTAGAACATTAACTATACTTTTTAAAAGAGTGATTCTTCCACCACGTAAAGGAAAAAGGAATTAGACCGGCTTTGTATCACATTAGCTTTTATATTGTCGACTACATCCTGGAATTGTGTTTGTTTAGATCTACCCTTTATTAATTGAACAAGGTAGTTAATGGGAAGTTAAGCTGATTTGAACCCGGTGAAATCAGATATCCATTTCTTCAATTGAAGGATGACATTACTACTTTGGGGAAGAATTGACATTTTTGTAAGTTTAACTCTAGTCCGGATATTAACTTGAAGTGATGTAGTGTTTGTTGAATAGCCTTAACAGTAGCTTTAGAGGCTTTGGAAATGATAATTATGTCATGCATATACCGAGGTGACTAATAGTAATGTTGGATGTCTGTGATGATATGATAAATGAGGTGATTGGGCAATAGATTTTTCGAAGATTTTTGAGAGATAATCAAAAGCGAGGATGAAGGGTGAGGAGAGAGGGTCTCCTTGTTTTGAGACCTCTAGTGGCACTAAAGAATCCATGGCACTTACCATATACCATAAGCGAGTGAGCATTACATTTCGGCCATTTTGCTAATAAGATGAACAAAGGCGCACAAAGCCTCTAACGGAAAGAGTGTTATGAATAAAATCCCAATACGATGGTATCATATGCTTTTAATGTCAAGCTTAAAATTACATTGTGTCCCCTGCATTTTCTATCCAAGTCTTAAGTAGCAATTCCTGGGCTAATAGGATATTATCAGAGATGGTTCTCCCTTTCACAAAGGAAAGCATTGCTTTATGAAATGTCAGATGTGATTGAAGCACACGTTGCAATATTTTTCTTTGAGAAGCTTAGATATCACTGAGGTTAAGTTTGATAGGCCCCGAAGTCACCCCATGTTTGTCTTTGTTTGTTTTTGGGTATCGAAATTATGGTGGAAGTGGAAAAATACTTTGGAAGATCCATGCCTTGAAAGAAATCACACTTCTTGAACAACATCATTACTGTAATAGACCGGCTGCCTTATAGAAAGAGGAAGAGAAAATCCATCGAGTCCAGAGTTTGCCTTATTTCCATCAATAGGATTCCAAATCATTTTTTATTTCAGCTTCCAAAGGTATTTGAGTTAGGATAAGTTCCTGCACATAATTGTAGTGATCCTGAAATGAGCGGGGCGAACGGTAGAAGGTTAAGCATGTGTGAAGAGTTGGCTGAAATGTTTGAAAGTATCGAATTCTTATTTCTTAAGCATCGAGTGATTTTAATTCTAGCATCTGTATTAATAGACAAGATCATATTGCATTTCCTTTTATAATTGATATATGCATGATAATATATAGTATTTCTATCTGTCAATGAATTCGGCGAAGCAGCTTTTTCTTATAGAATGCTTCCTGGTATCTAACTTGTAAGAACGGTTGTTCATTAGCTAAATGCAATTCAAGTTCAGTATTGGCTCCGGTGAGAAAACCGGCTTCCATATTGGCCATAATTTCTTGGTACATTTGAATGTTTGTGTGAAGTGCCAAAATTAGCCAGGTTCAGTCTTTAGGTGCTGTTTGTCATTTTATGTAGATTCCATAGGTTACTTTCATGGTGTCCCCACTGTTGGTTTCCAAACTTTCTCAATTCAGACATAAAATCAAGATGAAGTAACCACATGTTCTGAAATCTGAAATGTCCCCCCACCACCACTGCTGACATTTTGAATTAAACGTAATAATGGTACATCGAGATCCGGCCATAGAGAGATGAATGATAATGGTTTATGGGAAAGTTTGAAGCCATAAAGAGTTAACCAGCATTCTGTCTAGTCTTTCCCATATGTTACCTATTCTCCGGGTAAAAGAAGGGGCCGGTGAATCCCAGGTCAATAACCCGAATCAGCTATGAACTGGTTGAAGTTGGCCATGGAGGATGTTAAAGAGGGAATGCCTCTTTCTTTTCGCCATGATAGAAAAAGAATTGAAATCACCCCCACAATACAAAATGAATTCACAGTTTGGATAATATTTATGAGGTCATTTCGGAGAAGTTGTTGTTTAATAGCCATACGGCTAGCATAGACAAAGGTAGTAAAGCATTTCTAATCTCTGAAGAGAGTATTGTAAATGAATAAATTGATGATAGTCCAGAATGACTGACCACTACAGCTCATTCTTTGCAAAGACCCAGATCTTGTTGTCGAGATGAACAAAACAAGAGAAATTAGGAAAAAGGTAACTATATGATTAGTATTCTTTTTAACCATGGGTTCCAAAAGAACAAAACATCATAGTTTGTGAACTTTAACTAACTACTTTATTCTACTTAGGGAGAATGGGTGAGCAACCATCTAAAGTTCCAACACATAAAATTGATCATTGGGAGAAATTTTTCCCTTTCCCCTAGTTACCGGGGTGAGGGTCGAGGAAGAAGGGGTATACGGGGATCTCAGTCAGTTTGTGCCTTGATAAGCTTTGTAATTCGGTTTTACTCTTTTTTTCCTTCTACTTTGTTTCTGCACACCTTGATCGGTATGCATGCCATGAGTCATCTCATTAATATTTTCCACGGGAATTCTTGTCGTATTTCGGAGTTCATGAGTTTCTTTTTCTGGTATGGGTTTATGATACATTGAAGTTCGAGTAGGCCTGATATTGACCTTGATCTTCCTGCATCTCCTCTTTGTGCTTTCTGTCCCCAGCACTTTGAAGTAACTTTAGGGGGTTTCAAATTGTTAACTTCCTTGAGGTGTTCCTCTATGATAGAAACAACTTGTTCCACCTCCAAAGATGGAGTAGTTATAACTAAGTTAGCAGCATTTATCCTACTTGGACCGGTTGCTCTTTTCGTAGGTGGGTGAAGTACATAGCAGTTATGTTGTACATGGCGAAACATTCTACAATGTTGGCAAAACAAGGGTTTAAATTCCACCTCTATTTCTTGCTAAAGCCCCCTTCAGGTGAACCCTCATCAGTTCTAAACTAGACCTTCTTGAGCTCTGGCGGGGTTATGTCCTCGCCACTAAGACTCTAGTGCTTGCGGGTCTTGCTATATCATAAGTATGAGTATCTGCTTTTAATGGAGTTCCCAAGGCTTGACTGATATTGTAGATTGTATTTTGGTGATATAACTGGATAGGTAAATTAGGAAGTTTAAACCACATAAGAATGATTGGAGGCTCCTTGAGGATCGGAATTCTTGTGTCCATTTCAACACCTTCATATAAGTACCAGCTTTCGATATGGATTGTTTGCCAAAAATTCTTGCATAATCCTCCTCATTGGATAATTTAATGAGTAAATGCCTCCCATCCAATAACCCAAGCTTCCAATTACCAATTAGGTTTAGTTCTTGAAAGCATTTTCTTACATATTCCATCTTTAGGTGGCCCATTTAAAATTTTCCAGTCAAACAAAACTTCATGACATCATTGAGGCATCCTACTTGGAGAAGAGAAGAGCAGGTTGTCCCTCTTTAACCCCAAGTTGATTAATAAATGGGCAGAATCCCCTTCCCAGTGCTGCATCATGAAAAGCTTAGAGAACATATTGAGATGGTCGTATGATTTATGAGGGGATTTTATACTTCGCTTTACACAGCATTGGTGCGCACTATCGATAGGAAAAGGCTATTAATTTATATATCAGCTTCAACATCAGCACCTCCCGAAGAGCGAGGACAGCGGCAAGGCACCAAAGCAGAAAACCACGAGAGAACAGCAATCAACGGAAATGAAAGCTAACGGGGAGGAGCCAATTAAAGTGCCACCCCCCCCCGGGGAGGAGAAAAGGTAGTAAGCACCAGGGAAAGACCGGAGCGATGAGAAGGTTCCAAACAGCGAAGACGAAGTTGCTCCGGAGAAGAAAGCACAGAAGTAGAACCATTTGAAGCAATGAAACGATTAACAACCCGAAATTTAAAAAAGAAGGAGCCGGGAAAGCCAAAACCAAGAGAAAAATTTGCAAGCTCGGCTACATGGAAATCAATAACAATGAGACAGACCCAAAACTTCCACCTACTAGCACAGCTAGAGTCACGGCCGCCCGGAAGAGACTCCAAGCAAACCCTAGCGAGCATCGCTCTCCTCGAAATTTGCCACCATGGTATATTTATATATATATATATATATATAAGCCTTTGACACCATCAGCTGGGATTTCATCTTAGGCATCTTGGCTAACTGGGAAGCACCAGCACACTTTCATCGATCTTATCCACAGAGATGGTTATCACGCAATGCAAATTCAGTTATGGCAATGGCAAATTGCATGGTTTTTTTAGTGCTTCCAGGGGCATTAAACAAGGTGACCCCCTTTCACCTACTATCTTCATCTTGGCTTTTGACTACATTTATGAAGCTTTTGGAAGATCTGTTCATCGAATCTCCTCATCTTGCTTATCACCATAAGTCCAGCATTGTCATCAGCCACTTATCCTATGCGTGACCTCATCATTTTCTCTAAAGCAAAACCTGCGTCGAAGCCATTACATCGGCTCCTTCAACATTTCCAAGAGACCTGCAGGATGAATCCCCGAACAATCACGAAGTGCAACATCTTAGTATGAAAGTTCCCTCTTGTACTAAACCACGATTCCTTTGATCTCATAGGCTTCTCTCAGAGGTAGCTCACATCTCCTACCTAGAATCATTTATTGAAAGGTAGAGTCAAGCAAACATAATTTAACAACTGTCATTGACAAAATCAAAAGAAAAATTATAATTGTTGGTCCAACTCTTTTTTTTCCCGATGGTGGACGAATTACACTTCTCAAAAGTATACTCCTATCCTTTCCCTCTTATGATTTACAAATGTTCGGTATTAAGAAAAGCACCCGGGGGAATACTTTGGCCAAAATGTTTAACACTTTTCTCTGGGGTGGGCAACATAAAAATCATCTTGGTTCTCTTGGAAGAAAGCTTGCAAACCTCACAAATGTTGGGGGACAGCCGAGTTTGATCATATGTGCACAGTCGGTGGTGCAAGGGCTGGATTCGTTTTAGTGCTCGGGATTGTCTTTGGGCAAAATTCCTAATGGGAAAATACTGCGGGCGTAATCATCCCTCTTCGATACTTACAAGCCTGGAGATTCTAAACTTTAGCATAATCTTATAGCTACATTAAATCCAGTGAAACTCTTTTTATGGAATGTGGATGAAATATAAATTTTTGGCTTGACCCGATGGCTATGGAATAGTGAAAAGCTCCACGAGTAACAATACTTCTTACCTTGAACTCCAAAGTGAATGATTTACGGAGTGATAACCGATGGAACTGCTCACTCATTAACGACATCCTTACCCGATGAGTAGGGTCATCATGTCCTTATCTCCCCACCAGTCACGGCAAGAATAAGGCAGTCACCGAGAACCCCCACTCCCAAAAACTCACTCCTTTCATATATCATCATTTTTGCTTCTTGGCCTAAGGTCTCTTGAGATTAAACATTCAGAAGCCATTCTCTCTTCTGTCACTTTTTCTTTGGAGATTGTGGCATAAGATCCTTCCCTTTATTGTAATTTTAAAGCTCGAGGGCACCGAGGGGCCTTTGATTTGTTCCTTATGTCATCTTGATGAAGAATCCCTAGACCACCTTTTCTTTACCTCGACCTTTTCTTTCATAAATGTCCATCGTGGCTTCTGAGCTCTACATGTTATGCTATCTCAGTTGGCAATCCTTTGTTGTTTGTTTGGTGATTAGGCTTAATGTTAAGCTTGATGACATTCCTTGCACGGTCTCTTGGTTCATTTGGATGGCTAGAAACAATGCAGTTTCATGCCCAAACCCCCTTAGCCACAAAAAGCTGTCATGACTGCCTTACTTATTTGCGAAAAACTATCACATACCGTAAATTCCCGAATATCTACATCGATTGGAGCCTTTGCAACCCTGTGCTCCTCTTTGTGACCCTGTTTCTTAGTTTCCTCCTCCAAACCCCTACTTTAAATTCGATATTGATGGCAGTTTCGGTAATAATTCAGGCGGTGTTGGGGGACTTTTCAGAAACTCTTTGGGTAAGTGCTAACACTCTTTTTCCTCTCCGTATGAGTCGATGATGCCTTGGAAGCTGAAACCATTCTTCATGTCTTGGGCCACATGGATTGCCCGAAGCTTGTAACATCAGGCCCATCATTATTGAATCGATTCCCTCGGTTGCATCAAGTTTCTTCAACATAGTGGCACTCCTCTTTGGTACGTACACAAATGGCTCAGCAAGATACATGACTTAGCAACTGTATTAGCTTGTTTGTCTTCACTCAGGAAGAAACCGACCTGCACTGCTTGGTTGACGCGCAAAGGTTGTCGCGGTCATACTCCCGTTAGCTGCAGTCCATCCTCCCCCGTCTTCAAGGCTGATGCATGAAGATATATAGGTTTCTCTCTAAAAACTGCCTAGCCTTCTATAACTTTTATGTTACCTTCCTTTTGTTATACTTATATATATATATATATATATATATATATATATATATATATTGTTACAGTTCATATATAACGATCTACCATTTCCTTCATGAGTGAAATTTTTGTATGTGAGGATCCTTGTTTCTCGACACCATGTAATCCTCCATATCGACATGTAGGAAACTATTAACATGTAAGGAGCTATTTTTGCTCCTTTTGTTAAATAATATATATATATATATATATATATATATATATATATTATATATATATATATATATATATATATATATATATATATATATATATATATATAAATGGCGGTGGGAACTTCCACAGTGCTTTCTGCTAGGGTTTCAATGGATGTGGTGACCTTCTGACGGCGGCGGCGGTTTCTAAGGTGGTGTTGGTAGTTCTTTGAGACATTCTACGAGTTGGTTTGGCTTTGGATAAGGTTGTTTACCTTTCCCCCGGATCTTGGGAATTTTGAATTTACGGGAGCTTTTCTTGCCCATTCGTTGGATAGGTGAGGAGCTCAACAAGGGCGGATCCCAACTTTATGGGTAAGGGAACCTTTCTTGAGGTCATAGTTAGAAGAGAGGAGGTGGCTCTACTTTGGGTGAAAAATTGGTATTTCCTCAGTTATACCATGATGCTATATTTGAAAAGGCTGAATGTGAGTTCATAAGAAAATGTACGAAAACGGCTTGGCACTTATTTTCCTTTGAAGAGGAGTTGGAGGGTACTAAGGCCTTATAAACTTACTTTAGTGGGTAAGTTTCAATTCGGCCATCAGCTTGACATCTTGAGAAAAGGCGTGATGATTTTAAACTTGTGGGAAGAAATTTAAGGAAAATTGGAGTATTTGACGGCGGGCACATAATGCTCCAACTAATGAGAGATGATTATGCCGAGTGTTCTCTAAAAGGTGATTATGATAGATGGAAAACCTATGAAATTATTGAAATGGACATTGGATTTTGATCCTTCAAAGAACCACCTATTGTTCTGTTTGGTTTAGCATGCCCAACTTTGAAACTTCCATTTATTAACCATAAGATCATCTATGACATTGCTGAATCCATGGGTCGTCCCCTCAAGCTTGATATACCCTCTGCTAATATTACTAGAATCTCTAAAGCCAGATTCTTAGTTGAAAGAGATATTACTCTCCCCTATATTGATGGGGTGTGGCTAGGGGCCCACCAGCGTTTGTGGGTATTGGCAGCCTATTATTGTGAATACCAACCCTTATCTTGTAAACACTGTCACATTTTTGGGCGTATTATGGAATAGTGTTTTAAAATTCACCCTGAATTAAGGCCTTATAATCATACGCCAACAAAAGTATTAAGGAGTCTTTTCCTCGAGGAAGTCCCGATGTTGTCCCAACTCCACCACTTGCCCTCATATGGAAACAAGCCAGTTGATAAGACTCTACCTCGATCTACCCCGGAATTTGCACTTACAAATTACAAATAATTTCCCACCTGAGAATAGAAGAATAGCTGAGCAGGAGATAGAACTCAGAGATGGTCAAGGAGATGGTGCACAATCCAGCACCGAAGTAGGAACTTCCATGTTCCTGCAATGACAGATTTTAATACGGAAGATCATGTGATTGATAATGTCATCTCTCGGGGAAGTAGAAGAACGACCCAACAATTACAACTGAATTTTAAGGAGACTGCGATGAAATTAGGATTCAACATTGTTCTGATAGGAGAGATCTCTTACCTTCCTCACAAGATAGGTCCTTTGGGTTGAAACTAGTTACACAAAGGGGGTCAGGCGAAGATGAAGACTTACACTACAGCTCTAATGTTGAAGTGCCTTTATCACTCCACCTGATCCTGAGCCAGATAATCAGTTAATCTTAGCTGATTTGGCCAATCAAAAAGAAGAAGAGTGGATTCAACAAAAAAGTAGAAGAAAAAGAAAGGATGCTTTAGAACTCAGAAATTTATCTAAATCGGAAATGTCATTGGTTTGGAAGATTCTTACGCACTTACACAGACTTACTAGGGCTGGTAAGGCATTTCACCATGATTAATCTGCTGTCTTCCGGAATGTTAGGGGTATTGCGCAGTCACAGTGCCCTTAACGGAGACTTAAACACTTAATCGGGACCAACGAGTTATGGATTTTTGCCATATTAGAACCATTGGTGAAGAAGAATATCTCGAAACACACAAAAGCTTGTTCAGGATTTAATTGTTTTAGAAAGCTATAGGTAATAAGATTTGGGTCTTTACCGGGAAAGAACTAAATTGTAAGGTTATTACTGATAACTATCGAATTCCTTCATTTGCATTTTGAGTTGGAACATTTCTCTGGTTTTGCTACTTTTATCTATGTTGGATGCACTCTTCGTAACAGAAAGCTGCTCTTTGGGATGCCCTTCTTTGTCTCGGCCAAGCTCACACGAAGCTGGTTGGTGGGGGGTGATTTTAATTGCATTAGTGATCCTAGTGAGAAGTTGGGGGGCAGGACTCTGATCTCCAAACCATGATGAATTTTTCTCGAAAATATTACTAAGTACAGGCTTTTTGATGCAGGTTTCTGGCACTCATTTACAGAGGCAACACAACGGAGAGAATAGATAGGATACTTGCTAATGACTATTGGATGAATTATTTTCCTATTACCCAAGTTCATCATTTGCACGAGAACTACTTACGATCATTCCACCACATTAATTAAGATATCCTTCTTCCCGAAGCAGTTTATTCCCCTTTGATTTCTAAATGTTTGGGAGTGATCATCCTTCCTTTCTTGGTCAGTTAAAATTTGGTTGGACTATTCCAAGTGGTTCGATAACAATGCTCTTATAAAGGCATGGAGGTTACAAAAGAATGTGGCATATCATTTAAGGCAAATGGAATAAGCATTGCTTTGGTAATATATTTCAACGAGTCGGGGAGGCGATAACAAAGTCCAATTCCTTGAGCTAATCAGGACCTGGGAAGGGATAATGGCCAAGAGTTGATAAATGCTCAGAATCTGCTGACTCAAGCTTTGGATAGAGAGGAGATGTTTTTGCGACAGAAAGCCTCTATTAAAAAAAAACTTTTTTTAGTGATAGAAATACAAAGTTTTTCCATGCTATGATTAAATACGAAAGACAAATAGTACTATTCTCCAGTATTAAAGATACTGATGGTAGTAGAATTAATGATCCTAATCTCATTTCTCAAAAGTGCGGTGAAGTATTTTCAGACTCGAATGGCTGCTCGGTCTACTAATCCCTCCTTGTTCTTGTTTGATGTTTGACACTGATATTGTTTATGCTTCTCAGCTCCATCTCTAACTCTTTTGGATGCTGCAGGAAATTTTATCGGCTCTAAAAGTATTGATGGGAACAAGACTGCAGGGCCGGATGGTTTTAATTGCCACCTTCTACTTAAAAGCTTGGGACATTGTTGGTGCTGATCTGTCATGCGCTCGAGCTTTTTCTGCGGAAGTGAGTTACCCGGATATTTTGCTGCATCTTGTATTGTTCTTATACCTAAAGATCATAAGTCCTCTTGGACTGATTTCAGGCCTATTTGTCTTACTAACACTGCTAAAATCCTTAGTAAGATTTTGGTTAGTAGAATCCAACCTCATTTAGACAAACTTATCGATCTTGTCAATCTGCATTTGTACAAGGAAGAAATATTGCGATAATTGTCTTTTAGCACAAATTACTTCTGGATTTGGATAAACCTTGTAGAGGACACAATCTGATTCTGAAACTTGATCTCAAAAAAGCATATGACTCTATAATTTTGGTCCATCATTGATCTGGTTCTCGAAGGCTAGAGGCTTGACCTTCCTTACTTGACCTTATTCGAAGTGGCTTTCAACTCTTTTTATAGTGTGTTGGTTAATGGGGAGAGCCAGGGCTTCTTTTCTGCTGGTAGGGGTATTAAACAAGGTGACCCTTTGTCCCCTACAATTTTTATTTTGGCACTGATTATCTATCCGGACTCGTAACTCGGCTCGGGATAATGCTCACCATTTATGTTACAAACATGGACACGCCGGTCATTAGCCATTTGGCTTATGCGATGACATTATTCTATTTACCAATGGCAGCAAACTTGCCATTAGAAAAACTATGCATTGCACGGATCTTTTCTCTCAAGTTTACGGTAAGACAAATAAGCAAAAAATGCCGATTCTGGCAGGGAAGAACTCTGAAACAGCTCCTGGCTTGGATTAAAGCTTCTATTTGGATTCAACTCGGTAGAGCTTACCTTTTAAGTACTTGGGTGTGCATTTGATAAAGGTAGAAAGAAACAAACTCAATATGATGAGGTGGTTAATAAGATTCTTCCAGGATTTATAAAGGCGACATTGGACTAACGGCTTTCTTTCGAATGGGGCGGGAATAACCTTCTTAAAAAGCATCTATCAACCTTCCCCTTATACTCTGATGCAAATGGTGAGAATGAAGAGAAGTACACAAACAATGCTATAGTCTATGTTTAATAAATTTTTGTGGGAGGGACGGTATAAACAACCTCCTTTGATTTTGTGTGGAATAAGCTTTTCAAACCTACCATAGGTTTGGGGGACTGGGTTTTAAAAGTTTTCAATGAGATGAATCAGCTTTTCTCTTGTAAACAATGGATTAAATTTAGACAACGAGAATATTATATGGGCCCGATTCCTTAAAGACGGATATTGTAAAAGGATGCATCAGATCTAGTTCAACCTAAAATTAGGGACTCCAAGCATTGGAAAAGTCTGCTAAAGATTAGAGAATTTCTTAATAAGCTATGATCTTGGGAGGTTGGTGCGTCCGAATCAAGTTTGGATATGGATGGCGGCTCCACGATGGTCCTCTTTCTACCTTTTTGATACTAACTATCATACTAAGATTTCGAATTAATTTCGCAAGGACAATTGGAATGTGGGAAAGACCTTGTGAAAGATGTGGTGGATGAAGAGATTGTACAATAAATTTTGGCTATCCCCATTGACCGGCAGGCTTGATAAACTTTTGATTAAACACCTTATGATCGAGTGAATAATTTTCTTCATAACTCTTTCAATATGTGAATCATTAGCAAGTTGGGGCAATTTTATTTGGTCTTGAAAAATCTCACCTTCCATGTCCTTCTTTGGTGGAGGTTAGCACACGGTTTTCTCCCATTAGATGATATTCTCGAACTAAAAGGGTTGAGAACAGCTTCCAAGATGTTGGCTATGTAAATGCGAGGAAGAAACTTTAAACCATATTTTATTCCTTCAATGTCCATTTACCTTACAGCTTTGGGGAGGAGGTGTTACTTCTATTAAATCTATTGCATCACGGACATCGGTGGGTCTCGTGATACTTATTTGGAATATTTGGAAAAATCGAAATGGGGTTGTGTTCCTCTTGTTATCAAGCTTGGTTTGTTTGGGTGGCTAGAAATCGGGCCAAGTTTGAAGATAAACCTTGCCCCCCAAAATGTTGTGTCGCTTGTTTCAATTTTATCAGCAAATCTGCGCTAACTTTTCAACCCTACTCAAAAAGTCTCCTTAGTACCTTTGAGTCTTGCCTTCGAGCCTTGGATTAAAATTAATGTGGATGGAAGTTTCACCTCTGCTTCCAACCTGGCAGGATTAGTGCGCTGTGTGCAGGAATCATGTTGGGAAATTGCTTTGGTTCTTTCAATCTCCTTTATTCTCCTCTTCTGCCCTTGAAGCTGAGATGAGTGCTGTTCTATGCAGGCCATTAAAAGCACTACGGCCCAGCAAATCCTTAAACGAGATTTGGATTGAATCGATTCTCGACGAGTTATAAAGATGATGGTGGGTGATTTCACTCCCACACGGAATCTGATTGTTACATAGAAAAATTTTACTTTTATCACTACATCTTAACATCGAATGGTCTCACATTCATAGGGAAGGGAATCGACACCAATTGGTTAGCAAAGACTTCTGCCTCGAACCATAGTGTAATCTTTTCCTTTTTGCACACTAAGCCTGCAGCGTTCTTTCAGAGGACTCTCCTTCACCTCCTTTCATTAGATGTACCTAATCTTTTCTCTTTAATGAAGGTTTTCTTTTTGTTTTACTGAAAAAATATAATATATATATATATATATATATATATATATATATATATATATATATATATAAAATGTTGGCGGCAAAGTGTGCTGCTAGGGTATGGCATGACCACACTTGCCCGGCGGCGGCTTGGAGGGTGGTGGTGCGGGTAAGTACGGTGAGTCTTTGATGCGGAGGTGAAGTGTTCTCGGGCTCCTTTGTTGCTCTTCGACGACTTTTTGTTGTTCCGGGTTCTTTGTTTTTCAAATTTTTATTGTTGCATTGTGCTCTTTTGAGGTGGTTTTTCTTGCTCTAAGGTCACCGTATTATTGTACCCACTCGGGGTTGTGCTATTTTGGTTGCTTACTTGGTTCCTTGCTCTTTGTCACATTGTGCATTTTTTCCATTTTACGGTTGGTTTGTTTGAGTCCCTTTGTTCCATTGGAGGCTATTTGGTGGTGGTGGGTGGTACGATGGCTCACCCCATTGATCTTACCACCAACATTGAGTGGGCAAAAGCCACCTATCTTTCAGTGTTGTAGGATCTGCCCCTTCCATCTGAATCCCTTCCAGTTATTTCCCACGAGAGATTGCATGATGCGGCGGCTGGAAGAATTTCTTGCCAATTTATCGAGACCTCTGGAAGAAAAGGATGGCCATCCTGCTGTGATCTTCCTTTGAACGGGGGTGGGCTGTGCTTGATGATGAAGTGAAACTCACTTTGATTGGGAAATTTAGTTTGGGGCATCCCAGATGGAGCTAGTGAGGAAATGCTTTGAATCACTGAATTTTCAAGGGAATTGGAAGCTAGGACTGCTGGATGGAAGACACCTTCTTATCAATTTCAACGGTAGAGGATTATGCTATGTTATTTGCTAAACATTTGGTGATTATTGCTGGAGTGGAGATGAAAATAATCGAATGGACGGCGAGATTTTGATCCCTGAGACCCCCCGGTGTGCCAATCTGGTTTAAACTACCCAGTCTTCCCTACAAATTTTTTAATCGGGATGCTCTTTTCCAAATTGGGAGGTACGTGGAACTCCTTTAAATTTGGATGCTGCTACAATTAATAAAGGCTATAGCTGAAATGGCTAGGATCCAGTTGAGAGAGATATTTCAGCACTTTTTGAGGTAAAAAAAAATTTGGATTGGATCGGCTAAGGAAGGACAATGGCAAGAAGTTATAATGCAGCAAAAACCCTATTATTGCTCTCATTGCAAAATGTTTAGACATACAATTGAAAAATGTTACGGGAATTCATCCCCCATCTAGAAGATCCATAACAAGGAAACTCGGCCTGACAATACGATCTTGTTTTAGTGCAACGGGGCTCGGGAGAAAGGAGAGACTTTGTGAACACGGTCTCTAAAACTTTTTTTACCCCTCCGGTGAGGTTGGGAGAGCACCGGTTATCGAGTCCCCCCTTTCTTTGGAGAGAAGGCGGCCCAGACCCACCGGTCGATGTGGATAATTGCACCCCTACGGATTCACTCACAGGTATCGAAATGTTTCGATGATGTTTCGGTACGCTTTTTGGGGGTAGATCCCCACATAGTTACGAAGGGAGGAAGAGGAAGTCGGAATAGTCCACACCAACTCAATCCCCACATTGAACGGCAAGTAGATACCCGGTTTCCCTCCAATGCTGGAATCGGTGTTATGCGGGGAAGAGATGGAAGGCAAATGGCACACCCAAACCTCCGGGGAAAAAGAAGAAGAATAATCTCGATGAAGTACAAAAACTTGGAACTCCTATTTCGTGGGGGAGTTATTGGAATTTACGACACCGGGGGAGATCTGAATCTAGATCTCAATCCTCTTTTAATCCCCATCCCATTTAATGATAAATTTCCCTCTGTTGGAATATTAGGGTATTGCTAATCCCCTATCTTTTAAGCGCTACATTTAAACAAAAAATATAAATTATAGTGCATTACCATCACGGAACCTTTAGTTAATAAATATCCTCAGAAAATTATCAGCGAGCTCTGAGGCTATAACCATATGCTAAGCTGTGATAATAAAATTTGGATTTTTTGTAGAAAAAGAGGTGAAGCTGGTTTATCCTTATTGACAACGAGCAATTTATACATTCTTCCTTTCGGATTAATGGCGGGGATGGTTTAATAACCTTTGTATATCTTTGGATGTAAAAGGAGAAGACGAAGTTCTCTGTGGAATCGGCTCAGGGACATCAGTGTCAAGTATACTACTGGATTGTTGGGGGTGATTTTAACGATGTGGGGTCTTCAAATGAAAAAATTGGGGGTAGACCTCCCAAGCTCTGCGATATGACCATTTTCAATGATAATATTCATGCGGCCAATCTTTATGACCTTGGATTTAGAGGACTTGCTTTTACATGGAAGAGGGATTATCGCAGGAGGAGAGGCTTGATAGGATGTTGGTTAAAAACCTTTGGCTCTCTAATTGGCTTCTTACTTATGTTACTCACACGAGTCTTGTTGGTTACGATCATAGACCTCTCCTTATATCTATTACCTCCCCCACCTACTCTAATACTTCCCCTCCTTTCGAATGTCCAGATGTTTGGTCCTCATGTTGAGTTCCACAAGATTGTTCGGGAAAGCGCTTGTATTGATCACCCGAGACCCTCTCATCGGATTAAGCAGTTACGAGATAACTCTCGATGGCTCTTAGGAAATGGAATTGGAACTTTATAGGAAACCTCCATGAAGAAATTTGTCAAGTGGTAGAAGAGCTAAATCAGGTGAGTCTAAAATCAGTAGCCTTGCTACGGATGAACATTACTTCAGTTTGCCTGAAATAATTTGTTGTGCGATAAAGTACAGAACAATATCTAAAACAAAAATTTTGCTGAACCACTTTATTCATAGGGATAGGAACACTCGGTTCTCATGCACATATAAAATATGAAGGAAATGTATCTTATTCTCTATCCACACGGTGATGTAAGAAACTCATGGAGGACACGAGAGAGATTGGTTTGAATCTTGTTACACATTTTGATAGGTTACTTAATCCTCTCCAGGCAAATTCACCTAATGATAGATCTCTTTTCCGGGACAACTTGCATTACACCCAATGTACTTGAGTTAACTACCATCAGTGAGCGAGAAATGCGAATGCTATAAAATCAATTGAGGCGGATTCTAAAGCTGAGGACCAGATGGTTACACGGCAAGGATTTCTGTCAAGTGAATTTGGTTGGTGGTGATGTGGTGGCTGACTATCCAAAGTTTCTTCATAAAATGATCTTCCGAGTTATTTTTGTGCTTCAAACATTGTGTTGATTCCCAAAAATAATCTTATCATAAAGCGGGATCATTTTAGACCCATCTCCTTAATGCAGCCAATCGATGAGTTATCAGCAAAATAATTATGAGAGAACTTCAACCTCACCTTGATAGGTTAATATGCATGAATCAATCGGCTTTTGTTAAAGACGAGGTCAATCTGCGATAATGTGCTACTTGCTCGGGAACTTTTGCTTGATTTGGATAAAGTTCATAGGGGAGGTAATTTTTTTATTTTTTATTTTTTGCACCAAATTTTGATCCAATTTTGCTCCTTTCGTCATGACCATCCATTTTCATCATACCTACAAGAAAAACATAAAATACCTTCCATTAAATTGCAATATCATTAAAAATAAGTATAAAAATATGCATAAAAATACTATATATTTTAGGTGTATCACTGTGCCATTAAGCATACTGATAATCCAAAAAGCATCTGATTCAAAGATTTAATAGTTGTAGTTAAGCGCCCTGGCCATTTTAATTGCCCAAAACTTAGGAGCCATCTCAGATTCTTGTGCTGGGGAGGAGCAGATTGGAGATTTGAACCACCATAGACACTGACCAAGGTGGTTCCTACAAACACCACCCACACCTACAGCTTCAGGGAGGAAACTTCCATCTGTGTTAATTTTAATCCAGGGTAAAGGAGGAGGAGTCCATTTGATTAGTGTCACCTTGGCCTTGGGTTTGGGATGGAGAGAAATATGAAAAAGGAGCTTCTACATGTAGCTGCAACAGTGTGTTGTGATAAGTCTGTTGCTACTTTGGGCATTTTGATATTTAGCTTTATATCTTGCCATCTAGAGGAACCAATAAATTATTAATGGGATATGGGGTTTCTTCTTTTCTTGCCAGTCCTTCCAGCAAGTCAGAACTGACCTCCAGTGAAAGAGATGAGGTCTAAGGTTGAGTGTGGTGTGAGTAATTGACCACACTTCTTGAGCCACTGGACATTCAAGGAACAGGCATTGGACACTTTCCTCGTTAGAAAGGCAAAGCCAACACCTAGAAGCATATTTAAGACCCTTCAGCTTTAGAATATCATCCAGAGGTAGAAAGCTATGAAACAACCTCCAACAGAAAAGTGATATGAATGGATTTAGTTCCTTGCACCAGATATGCTTACCCCAGTCATTAATTTTCCACTAATGAGTTCTATGTTGAATGTACTGACTTAAGGATTGTTTGGGTGGGTTCTTTGTGAGCAGTTTGTCTGGTCTGGAAGGGTCAAATGGGATAACTAATATCTCAGTGATAACATCTTCACTAACCACTTGTTTGAGTGCAGCAATATCCCACTGTTCCTCATGCCATAAATCAGAAACAGTGAGTTTGGATTCATAATCAGAGGGGTAGAGGGGAGGAGCGGTAGAGTCATTTAACCACTTATCATGCCAGAAGCTGATATTGCCAGCACCCAACTCCCAGCAGAAGAGATCATTGGCTTGTTCTCTGATCTTCAGGAGTCCCTTCCAGTGCCTGGAATCCTCCAGTTTAGCTTTTACCAGGTTAGGATGAAGTTTTCTACAATATTTATTCCATAGATAAGAGGACCACAGTGAGTCATTTTGTCTGAATTTGATCCATTTCTTATAATAGAAAATATCACTCATGTGCTAGAAGCTCTTGAATCCAAAGCCACCTGCAGCAACTGGTTTACATACTTTGTTCCAAACAGCCCAATGCTTTTGATTATGCTGTCCTTCACAAAGAAATTTGTTGAAAGTGGTAGCTAATAATTTCTGAGTACTTTTTTCATCTTAATCATTTGGAGGGTGTAAAGAGGGAAAGTAGAGAGGATTCTTTGAAGCAAAGTGACTCTTCCCCCATTAGAAAAGAAGGCATTAGTCCACCAGCTGATATAAGAAACTATCTTATTGATCACCTCTTCATATTGGGTTTGCTTTCTCCTTCCTTTAATTAGCATAATTCCCAGATATTTAAAAGGTACATTAGGAGAGGAAAAACCTGTAAAGATTTGATCCAGGTTCTGATAGAAGCTCTGCATTTTTTTCCAGCTAAGAACTGGCATTTGTCCTTATTTATGGCTAAGCCAGCCACCTCCTTCAAATGCTCAAAGAGTAGCATGATCTTTTTAATAGCAAGTTTGCTGCCATTAGTAAATACAATAATATCATCAGCATAAGCAAGGTGACTTACAATAGTAGTAGAGCTGTGATGAAAACACAAGTATGGGTAAGATAAATGAGCCTGATTAAGCATTCTTGAAAAATAATCAAAGGCTAGAATAAAAATGGTGGGGGACAAAGGGTCCCCTTGCTTGATTCCCCTCCCAGCAGAAAAGAATCAATGACATGAACCATTAATAAGAATGTTGCACTTGGTGTTAGAAATCAATCTTCTGATCAGATTGTAGAATTGTGGGTTGAAGCCTCTTACTTTCAGTATATTGTCAACAAAAGGCCAGCTAATTGATTCATATGCCTTTATCAAATCCAATTTGAGTATTAAGTTCTATCCTCTATGAGGTTTGTCTAAATCCAGTAGCAATTCTTGAGCTAACAAGACATTATCATATATATATATATATATATATATATATATATATATATATATATATATTAAAAAAAAAGGCTCAAAGGCCCTTACATGTTAATGAAATGGAAAATTACAAAAGATCCCCCAAGGGGAGCAGTCCAAAAAACTTCACAAGACAGGCAACAACCAATAAGGAGTTGGACAGAACTCTCACAACCCAATACAAAACAAACCCAAGTCCACTCCCAGTAAAAAATAAACCAAACATAAAAGCATGAATGAAAGACAGTCAGTAGTGGATTAGATTCCCTGTAAGGGTTGAGACTGGATTCTGAGGTGAGGGGCCTCCAATAGGTCCCCAAGAAGCAGTAATCTCAGCTAGGGCGGGGGAGGTGGACAGGGACACATCAGTGTTTGCTTTGATGATATTCTAATTTGGGGGGTGCCAGAAAACTGGAATAATCCTGTGGGACTGCAGCTGATGGGAAGGGGGAATGTTATAGATATTGGGGAGCTGTCTAGTTTGAATCAATTTGTGAAGGTAAGATAGGCAATTCCTAGTCACTGCCTCAACTGTAGGGATTTGATTATCAAAAATTGCACTATTTCTTGCCATCCATAGGAACCAGGCAGTTAACAAAGGAACAGCACCAGCTCCCCGGGTATACCAATCAGTCCAGCATCTAGACAGGTCCAACCATTGAAGAAGCCTGGTGTTGATATTCAACTTCTCAATAAGCTTATGCCAGACCTGTTGATAGAAATGACAAGTAAAGAAGAGGTGGGGGATTGATTCTTCATCCTGGTGACAAAGTTTGCAGCAAGAGGAGTCTCTCAGTCCTTTCATTTTCAAAATGTCATCTGTGGGTAGGAATTTCTTGAATAACCTCCAGCTCAAAAAGTTCATAGAAGGAGAAAGCTGTCTTTGCCATAGGATTTTAGTCCAATCCAGAGTCTCCCAGTGGAAAATTTGAGAATAAATAGCCTTAGAAATACTCTGAGTAGTATAGGCCTTCCAAGTGATAGAGTCAGCAGAAGTTCTGTTAAAGGTGATGGAAGCAACTTTTCTGGCAAAAGGGTCTTGTAAGATGGTGTGGAGGAGAGGTAAGGACCACTGGTCTCCATCCCAGCACTCAGAAACTTTCAGATTAAAATTGAGCTGGGTAGTGCAAGGTTGGAGCCAATCAGGAGGGCACCAGTGATCAAGCCAATAATTAATGGTACCCTTGCCAAGATTCCAGAGATAAAGAGTTTCAGGTTGTTGTCTATTCTTCAGCATGGCCTTCCATAGCTTGGAGTCCCCCACTTTACTGGTGACCAAGGCAGGATGTGAGTGTTTACAGTATTTACCATTGAGGAATTGAGACCATAAGGAGTTCTGAGATCTGAATCTTATCCAAAGCTTACAGAAATTAAGCTGGAGAATCTGATTAAGACTTTTAAAGCCTTACCCCCCAGCCCAGTCAGGTTTAGCCAGTTTAGCCCAAGAGGCCCAATGGATCCGCTTCTTTTGACTCGACCACAGAAATTTGTTAAAGAGCCTTTCAAATTTAGCTTGGGTACTTTTCTTCATGGCAGTCATTTGCATCACATAGGAGGGGAGGGTAGTGAGGATGCTCTTGAGTAATGTGAGTCTCCCACCAGAAGAGAGGTACACGTGAGTCCAATTGGAAAGATAGCTGTTAAGATTGTTTAGAATTTCATCAAAATGATTTTGTTTGGTTCTCGCTCGAGTATAATCGAAACCCCAAATATTTTAAAGGCAAGTGGGCAGTGGAGAAACCAGTGTAGCTGAGGACCCAATGCTTGACTTCTGGGGGAAGCTTCCTTGGAAAAAGAATTTGGCATTTAGAGTGGTTGAACTGTAGTCCAGATGTGTCTTGGAAGTGTTAAAGACACTTATGGATGAGCTTGATAGCAGGTTTAGATGCATTTGAAAAAATCATAACATCATCTGCATAGATAAGATGAGTAATTAGAATATTTGACCTGTGGTGGTACCTGTAAGAATGGTTGGAGCTCAGATGTTTATTCAAGATTAGAGAGAGATAATCCATGGCTAGAATGAAGAGAGTGGGAGAGAGTGGATCCCCTTGCTTAAGACCTCTGGTAGCAGTAAATTGGCCCCAGCGGGATCCATTGATGAAGATGGAATGTGAATTATTTTTCAACCATCTGTGGATAAGGTTGCAGAAAGAGTGATTAAATCCCCTGGCAAAGAGAAGCTGAGGAAAAAATTCCCAGTTTAGAGTATCATAGGCCTTTTTAATATCCAACTTATAAATCATATTACCACCCCTACAGTTTTTATCCAAATCCAAGATCAATTCTTGGGCCAAAAGAATATTATCAGCTATAACTCTTCCTTTAACAAATCCAGTTTGATTGGAGCGGATCAAATTCCCAAGATGAGGTTGGAGCCTGGCAGTAATGATCTTACTAATTATTTTGCTGATGACTGAGGTTAAGCTGATGGGTCTGAACATGTCCCAACTAGTAGGGTTATTGTTCTTGGGGATCAAAACAGTGCTTGAGGATGTGAAATAATGAGGGAGATCCTGCCCAGTGAAAAAGCTGGAGATAGCAGCTACCAAATTAGATTTAATAACTTCCCAAGACTTTTTATAGAAGTCTGCAGTGAACCCATTAGGGCCTGCAGATTTGTTGCTGTCAATAGATTTTACAGCTTCCCAAATTTCTTGTTCAGTGGGTGATGAGTAAGAGACAGCTGTTGAAGGTAATCCTGATGAGCAGGCAGAAAGGAGGGGTTGAGGGCATGTCTTTCATAAGGTGGCTAATGAGTTAGAACTTTAAAAAGCTAAGGGCATTCCTCCCAATTGCTCCACTGTTATGAAGCCAATCACCCTCAGTACTTTTGATACTATGGATGGTGTTACACTTCCTTTTGTATTTAATGTAAGCATGAAAAAATTTGGTGTTCCTATCCCCCTCCAAGAACCCTGTGAGGGATGCTTTCTGTTTAAGAAGAAGGTCTTGCACTTCAATGGAGTGCAAGAGCTTGGTTTGGGCAGCTAGGAGATAATCCTCAGGAACACTTCCAGCTTGAGCCAATGCTTCAAACTTTTGGACTTCTTGTTCAGCTTCAGTTACAGCAGTGTACACATTTCCAAATTGAGCCCAACCCCAACTCCTGAGAAGATTACTGGTTTTGATATGCAGCTGCCTCAGCTTGTTCCATGGGTCAAGATGATCAGCACCCTGCCAGCAAGACTGAATAAACTGGATAAATTTTGGATGGGTAGACCAAAAGTTCTAGTACCTAAAAGGAGATCTGGAAATACTGGTGGGGGGTAGATATAGATAACAACAATGGTCTATGATTAGAACAGCTGAGTGGAATATGGGTTACTGCAGTATGGAGGAAGTGGGAGTACCAATATTCATTCACCAAAAGCCTGTCCAGTCTTTCCCATATCATGCTTCTTTTCCAAGTGAAATGAGGACCTTTGTATCCAAGGTAAAATAAGGCAGCTGCCTGGATGTTGTCTCTGAAGGTATTCATACTTCTAATGTTTGGAGGTTTGCCCCCCAACTTCTCAGCAGCTGTAGAAATGCAGTTAAAATCCCCACCCACAACCCAAGGGATGGTTAAGGAGTGACTGATCTCAAAAATCTGATTCCAGAGATCAATCCTATCTTGCTTTCTGCAGCTAGCATACAGAAAGGTGGCTAGGATATGATGATCAGCAAAATTCAGGGAGCAATGTAATAGTTGTGGGTGGTCAATTAGAACATTACAGCAAACCTCCTTCCTGCAAAGTAACCAGATTTTATTGTTGGAATTTTGATAATAGGTGAAACCAGTGAGTTTTTTTAGAATTTTGTTGGGGGATTGATGTACCAAAGGCTCTAGGATGGAAATACACCAAGGGTTATGTTTTTTGTTGAGATAAATAAGTCTTTTGAGGGATGGGGGGTTTGACACCCCCCTGATATTCCAACAGATTAGATTAATCATTGATTTGGGGAGGGGGGATATAGAGTGGTGAGGCTTGTGTTTGACTCTCCCTCTAGTTAAGGGGGGGGAGGTCTCCCTACCCTTAGAAGAGGAGGAATTTTCTATCTTTTGTGATTGATGTAGAGATTTCTTTTTCTTTTTAGCTGTGTAGATGATCCATTCCTCCTCCATGGAGTCTTGAGCCTTCTCCACCACAGCAGGATGTGGGACACTTAAATCATTGGAATATTGAATAAGAGCTGGAGTAGTGGTTGGTGAAGGATAACTGGGTAAGGGGTTTGAGTGTTGACTGGTTATGGGGGTGATTGGTAGTTGAGAAGTAGGAATATCTGATTCCATGGAACCGAGTACCAAGGGAGTGTTCTCCTCGCTCACCTACCGAGTGGAGAGTGAGAAGGAGCAGCAGAGATGGTGGGCTGCTTTTGTTGTGTTCCAGAATTTCTGGGAGGTGGATGAAGCCTATATCATCTTTCAGGTGTATGGCCAAACATTCTACAATGGGTGCAAAAATAAGGTTTATGTTGCATCACCACTTCCTGCCATTGTCCATCAGTCTTGGAGCCAATCCAGATCTTCCTTACTTCAGAGAGTGAAATATCTCTCTCAATCTGAATTCTTGCTTCCTCAGGTTTGGCTTTGTTTGTAGTAGCTGCATCAAGTTTGAGGAGAGTGCCAAAAGATCTCCCAATTTGGAAAAGTGTAGATTGGTTAAAATATCTGTGTGGGAGATTTGGGAATTTAAACCAAATAGGTACAATGGGGGGTTCCTTGCTAGGATCAAACTCAGGGGTCCATTTGATGATGTTCATATCCTTGCCTGCAATGGAGATTTGTTGTTTAGCAAATAGCTTAGCATAATCCTCCTCGGCGAGAAGGTTGATAAGCAAATGCCTCGCCATCCAACGACCTCAACTCTCCAGTTGTTAATGAATTGCAAGGATTCAAAGTAGCTTCTTACTAGTTCCATTTTGGGATGCCCCAGAACAAACTTTCCTATTAGGGTGAGCCTAACCTCATTGTTTAATTCCTCCAGTTCTTGATCAGTAAAGTAAACAGCTGGATAGCCAACCTTTTCTTCAATTTGTCGAATGAATGGGAGTGAACTTCTCCCAGCAGCTGCATCATAAAATTTCGGGGAAGAGTAAATCAGCTGGGTTAGTAGTAGTAGGAGCTCTTCCCACTACAACAGCATAAGAAGCTTTGGCCCAATCAATGTGGGTATTCAGATCAATAGGATTAGCCATAAAGCAGGAAACAGATAGGGGGAAAATAGTGGTACTAGCAAAGGTCAGAAAAACCAGAAGCAGTAGGAGTTCTGAGAACAAGCAACAGTGCTCCAGAAAAGGGAAAAAGATAACAAAAAGACCAAAGCTGAGGGGAGAAACTCTACACCAGGAAGGAATGCTAACAGCCAGCAGTAATGGAATAGTAAAAATTCAAAAGTAGTAAACCCGGGAAGATCAAAAACTCCAGCAACCAGACCTTCAAGCCAAACCACACCACAGGCCACTCAAAAACAGCAAACCCCTCACCTAAACTTACCAGAGTCGCCGTCCAGGAGGCTGCCGCCGGCAGACTCATGCTAGAAACCCTAGCAGAGCAAATCCAGCGCCAACCACAGCCATAGTATATATATATATATATATATATTTTTTAAAGTGAAGGACCTACAAGAGACTCCCTACGTGTTGAGGTTTGAAAATGAAAATTACACAAACATTGCTCAGTCTCAGACTCTACACCAAAACAAATCAGAGAAAACAAAAAAGATTGGATATAAGAAACTAGCCCCAAAGTAGTAGTAAACATAGCAAGACTCAAGGAGCAAAAATGAAGTGATGCAGCTGGAAAATGGAACCTCCATCCAAAGACAAAGTAACACAATGAATCAATGGCTCACAAATCTGAAATAAGGTGCCTTTAAACAATCAGCCTCCATCAGAAAGTGCAGTTGTGGGGTTGGGGTAGTAGACACCATCACCTGAAGAGTAGATTCTGCATTTCTAGCTAGCCAATGAGTAGGTCTATTCCCTTCCTTATAGATATGGCTATACTTGATGTTGGACTGAAGTGCAAAAGCTTTAATTTTGTTAATCCAGTACACATGCTACCAATTTAATTGATAATCATTAGGAGAGAGCCAGGCTAGTTGTTGATTTTGCTTTAAGACATTAATTACCACAGCTGAATTATTTTCCACAATGATGAATTTCCAATTGAAAGCCATAGCAAGTTCAAGAGCCTTGCAAATTGCAGCCAGATTAGATTCCAAAACGTCTTCAACAATAACAGGAGATTGAAAGTATGCAAGGCATCTTCCCTCATGATTCTTGAACAAACCGAGTAGGAACCAATGGTGTTGGCCTTAATGTAAGGGGTGGGTGGGTACTTCCAGTAGAATGTTTGAATGTGGTATCTTGTAATGTATTGTTTATGTGGGACCTTCAAAATGGCTGGCAAATTCTTTAGCTGGATCAGTTTAGTAAGAAAGGATACACAATTTCCCACCACAGTAGCAACTGTACTATTACCATTATCAAATTTGATTGAATTTCTATGCATCCAAATAAACCAAGTAATCATGAGAGGGATGGTACCCAATTTGGACTTCTGCCAAGAAATCCAGCAGCTGCATAGATCCAACCAGTCCAGAAGGATGGTGTTTATGTTAATCTCTCTAATGATCCCCTTCCACACCTCTTGGGAAAAATTGCAATGGAAAAACATGTGTTGAACAGTCTCCTCCTACACCCCACACAGATAGCATTTTGAAGGTCCTCTGATCCCCTTTAGCTTTAGTATGTCATCTGTAGGAATATGCTTATGGAACACTCTCCAGGTGAGGAAAGACATAGAAGGGGTGAGGTATTTGTTCCAGATAATTCTTCCCCAATGAACTTTAGGCCACTCATGGATCTTTAGATATATTTGTTTAGTAATACTGTGAGTAGAACCATTACTCCAGATAATTTTATCATAGTTATTTTTATCAAATGTGATGGTGGCAATCTTGTTAACAGACTCAGCAGTGACAAATTTCTGAAGTTCCTGTAAAGACCACTTCTCACTTTCCCAACAATTTGAAACAGTGAAACAGGTTTTATCAATGTTTGGGATGGCTTCCTTCATATGGGGAGGGCACCAATTGTCTTCCCAGAACTTTACTTGGCCATTACCCAGCTCCCAGCTATACAGAGATTCAATAATTTCCCTATTCTTCAGCATATGTTTCCAGATTCTAGATGCACCCATCTTAATACTAACCTTAGAAGGATGGCAGCCTTTGCAATATTTCCCACTCAAGAACTTGGCCCAAAGAGAGTTCTGCTTCCTGAACTGAATCCAGAGTTTGCAATAGTTGACTTTCTGCAGCTGTTGGATGCCTTTAAAACCCAATCCCCCAGCCTCTAATGGTTTAGCCAGCTTATTCCAAGCCATCCAATGGATCTCCTTTCTGTTTCCAGTCCATAAGAACCTATTAAATAAGCCATCCAGATGGTGCCTGGTGCTTCTTTTCATTGTAGTCATTTGGAGGACATAATTAGGAAAAGTGGTGAGAATGCTGTGAAGTAGAGTGAATCTACCTCCAGTAGATAAATAAGAGTTTGTCCAGTTTTCCAATCGAGCCTTCACCTTCCCAATGATATCATCAAGCCGAGTCGCTCGACCCTCCCTTTAATGAGTTGCACTCCAAGATATTTCATAGGAAGGGAAGCTTTAGAGAATCCTGTGTGATGCAAAATCCAGTGGGTTACATTGACATTGATATTCTTTGGAAAAATGATTTCACACTTAGCTTTGTTAAACCGAAGGCAGAAATGAGTTGAAACTGGTTAAGGCATTTGATCACTTGCTTGACAGCATTTTTTGAAGCCCTCGAGAACACCATCATGTCATCAGCATAAAGAAGGTGAGAGATAAGAATGTTGGATTTGTGGTGGTATCTAGCATGCTGGAGAGGAGCAATCTGATAATTAATGAGCCTAGACAGATAATCCATGACCAATATGAAAATAGAGGGGGATAGAGGGTCCCCTTGTTTAAGCCCCCTAGTGGCTTGAAAACCATCCCAACTCTGACCATTGATCAAAATGGAATGGTGATTAAAATTAAGCCAATTCTTGATCAAAACATAGAAATCTTCATTAAAACCTCTAGAGTGCAGAACCTGAAGTATAAAATTCCATTCCAGTGTATCATATGCTTTCATAATATCAAGCTTATAAATCAAGTTGCCCCCCCTGCAAGGGTTGTCAAGATCTAAAAGCATTTCTTGAGCAAGAAGAACATTATCAGCAATGGTTCTACCAAGGACAAAAGTCGATCGGTTAGGTCGATAATCTTATCCATATGGGGTTGAAGCACGCCAACTATTATCTTACTTATTATTTTACTGATTACGGTGGTAAGGCCGAGAGGTCTATACTGGTTCCGAGCTTTTGGGATCGTGGGTCTTGGGGATAAGGACCATGGTAGATGCATAGAAATAGTGTGGGATGTCCATACCTTGGAAAAAGCTTTGAATCGCGAGTACAAACATCCACCTTGCAAATATCCCAAGTCTTCTTGTAGAATTCGGAATTGTAGCCATCGGGCCCGAGCAGCCTTCGAGCTATCTATAGAGTTGAGAGCAGATCCGCATTTCATCTTGAGAAGGAACTTCGGTTAGTTGGAGCGATTGTGTGTAGTTGCTGACATCTTCAAACGACTTATCGTCAATATCGGGAATGGAATCAGCCTTAAAAGTAAGCAAATCTCTATAGAAATTAATAGCATTGTTGGCAATGGCAGCATTGTCTCTAATAATTTCTCCCTGATCAGTAGTAATATACAAGATGGTATTACTTTTTCTTCTGAAGTTAATGCAAGCATGGTAATACTTAGTGTTCCTGTCACCATCTTTGAATTTAATACAAGAAGCTTTTTGTTTAAGCAAGAGATCCCGCCAGTTAATGTCTTGCATAAGCTTGTCTTGAGTTGCCATCAACTCAATATTTTTACTTCCATCTACCTGAGCCTCCATTTCCAGTTTTTGAATATTTCTTTCAATGCTGATAACACCTTTGTTAATATCCCCAATAGAGCCCCAACTCCAACTTCTCAGCACTTTAGCAATTTTAGTTTGAAGTTTTTGAAGTTTATCAAAAGGGTTGTTACAAAATGCTCCAACCCAGTTATTCTGAACAATGGATTTGAAATTACTATGGGTAGCCCAGAAGTTCAGAAATCTGAATGGGGGGGTCTGCTGGTTGTTGGGGGGAGGAGCAATAGTGATGAGGATAGGTTTATGATCAGAACCAGCAAAATTTAAGTGGGTTATGTTTGTATATAGGAAATTTTGATGCCAAGTGATGTTAGCCATGAACCTATCCAGCCTTTCTCAAATACTTCCTCTCCACCAAGTAAATTTAGTGCCCTGATATCCAAGGTCAAACAGGCCAGCATTCTGAATATTTTCATTAAACAGATCCATAGTGTGTTGATTAGGAATTCTGCCTCCTCTTTTTTCATCAATAGAAGCAATGCGAGTTAAAATCCCCTCGACTATCCGAGCTAGATTGCTCGGACTTGCGATTGCGGCGGCTCTTGCCATAGAACAATTCCGTCTTTAGGGGTGCAACCAGACATAAACAAAAGAGGCTGCCAACTTTATACCTTGCCAATTAAAATGAAAGTGGGCCAATTGGGGGTGATCTACTTGGAGAGTCCAATGAAGTTCTTTTCTGCAAATGAGCCAAATTTTATTAGAGGAGTAAGCATAGAAAGTGCGGCTCGGGAAATTTTTCAAAATTTTGTTCTGGGTTTTATTGACCATGGGTTCCAAAAGTATGATACACCATAGTTTGTGTTTCTTGTATAAGTAGATAAGCCTTTTGAGGGATAAGGGGTGGGCAACCCCTCTAATGTTCCAGCAAAGGCAGCTAAACATCTGGGGGTTTTGAGGTTGGTGATGAATGGTTTTTATTGGTTCTGGATCTGGATCTGGTCCTGCCCCTTGGGGAGTCAAAAGGATAGCCCAAATCTTTGGTTATTCTTTGATTGTCATTGTTTGGAAGTTCCGGTTTTGTATCTCGGATGTATGTTTCTTCTTTTTCCGGACGATTGGATTTGCCAGGAGGTCTCCAATCTCTTTTGTTCTCCATCCATCAATAACTGGGGAGGGGGAAGAAACTCTGTATGCTGAGAAGCTGCCCCCACTTCAATGCCCATCTGGTCCAAACATTCCTTCTGTAGCCCACTGCCAACCTGTATTAGGTGATCTATGTCCCCTTCAGCTAACAAAGATGACTGTTGAAGAACTTCAGGGGGATTATCTCCCACAATGGTTTCTATTGGTACATTATGGTCCTCCAAGGCAGCTTGATTGTCTTCCAAGGTGATCACTGGATCTCGTCACTTCTACGGTTTTCCTTTTCCCCATCTTTTTTAGTGTAGGTTTCGATCTATAGCATTTTTCTTTAAGGTGCCCAAACATCTGCCGAGTGGGAACAAAAGAATGGTTTATTTTCCAAAACCACCTCTTGCCAAAAACCTTCTCCTTCATCGAAATTGTGATCCAAATCTTGTCTAGCTCGGGTAGAGACACATCTCTTTCAATAAGGACTTTAGGCTCTGCTGTTGGATTGCCCGAGATCATGGGTTGGAGTGTCAACCACGAGAGGAGTTCCCAAAGCTCTACTGATGCGAAAGATGTCATTAATATGGTATAGTCGTATAGGAAGATTGGGGAAAGAATACCATAAAGGTTTAAGTGGGGGTTCTTTAGCTGGATCAAAACCCGGATACCACTTCATCAATTTCATTCTTGAGTTTGCAATGGTCATAAACTCCATGCCTAACACTTTAGCATAGTCTTCCTCCCTTGTAAGCTCGATCGAAGATGTCTTCCATCCGAACACCTATCTTCCAATTACCCATAAGCCGAAAATTTTCAAAATAACTCCTCACCAATTCCATTTTGGGATGTCCAAGCCGGAATTGGCCTACATAGAGAACTTGATAGCCTCTCGCCATGGTGTTCATCTCTTGAGAAGTAAAATATATAGCAGTGTCGCCTTCCTTAGAGCCAAGTGGTCTCACAAAGGGGCAAACGGCTTTACCTCGCTCGCTGCATCATGTAAGAGCTGGGGGAAAGTTAACAGTTCAACTCCACTATTATTATTACCTCTACTAACAGCAGAAGCATAAGAAAATGGCAAAGAAGAAGTGTTGGAACTTCCCATATCCAATGTAACAGTAACTCAGTTTGAATCCAGCTAAGCCCGGGAAAACTCACTTTGGCTATCAGCACCCCACCAGCAGACAGCCTTCACACCAAGCACACGACCAAGAATGGGAGGACCCACTTACCACTCCGGCCACCACCGAGAGACACCGGCCGCCTTAGAAAGGAAGCCATCACCGCCAAAACCCTAACAGAGCCCCGCCGCCACCTCCATCTTTTATATATATATATATATATATACATATATATGTGTATATATATATATATATATGTGTGTGTGTGTGTGTGTGTGTGTGTGTGTGTGTGTGTGTGTGTGTGTCTATATATATTTATATACATATATATATATATATATATATGTATTTTTTTTATTTTTTTTTAGGGGAAGGGGCTACTCTTGGCCCCTTACATGTTGATTAAAAAGTATGAAGTTACAAAAGAGAGATCCCCCAGGGAAGAAGAATCCAGTACAACTCCACACCAAAAGGAAGAGAGACTAAGTAAGTGAAATAAACTAGAGAGTAGTTAGCAATTCCCAGTAAAAGAAGAGAACAGCCCTGAAGAAAATACCCAAAAAAAACAAATAACCAAGTAAAACAAAGACACAAAAATGCTCCTACAGTAACTATAAACAGCTTTTAGCAGGTGCAGGGAGAGTAACAATTGCTGGGACATCACTCCAAAATTCTGAAATGAGGAGCTTGGAAAGAGTCAGCCTGGATGAGATGAAGAAGCTGGGGAGGTAGAGTAGAGGAGACCATTATCTCTTGGGAAGATAAAGCTTTTTTAGCAATCCAATTAGCGAGTCCGTTACCTTCTCCGAAAATAAAGTTAAATTGAACGAAAGTCGGGGCAACGAAAGATCCGATTTTGTAAACCCAAGTGGAATGGTGCCATGGGGGAAGAAGGTCATTCTGAAAGTACTGTAATAAAGTCGAAGAGTCACCCTCCACAATGATAAAAGACCATTGAAAGAGTGTAGCAATGTGAAGAGCCCAAAAAACAACAGCCAATTCAGCTTCCAATGGATCGACGAGCGGTAGTGGGAGCTTGGAAGAAGAGCAAACCTTTCCCGATATGGTCTCTGAAAATGCCTCCAATGCCAGCAAATTGATTATAGAAAGCACCATCAGTATTGAATTTAATAAAAGGAGGGCTAGGAGCTTTCCAAGAGATCTTAATAACTTTGTGAAGCATAGGTCTATTTGCAGACAAGGAAGACTAAAGAATGTTTGGAAAATTTTTAACAGAGATCAATTTTGAGATAAAAGTGAGGCAGTGGGTAACAACCCTGTCAGCTTTATGAAGCACCCCATCAAATTTA
The DNA here is from genome assembly GCA_022702705.1 of Papilionanthe hookeriana x Papilionanthe teres. Lineage (NCBI taxonomy): Eukaryota > Viridiplantae > Streptophyta > Magnoliopsida > Asparagales > Orchidaceae > Papilionanthe > Papilionanthe hookeriana x Papilionanthe teres. Next base: position 172,395,971 of record CM040424.1, read on the forward strand.
ACCCCATTTCTATGCATCCAAATGAACCAAGCCACTATACAAGGGATCTCCCCAGCTTTAACTTTCTCGCGGAATGTCGGGATTCATTAAAATCTTGCCAATCTAACAACGGACTGATTAATTTTCAATTTGCTCGATCGGACCCGACCAAACCTCTTGGGAGAAGGGGCATTTAAAGAAAAGATGATTCGGAGTTTCGAATTAACAGACACGAGAAGGCATTTAGAAGGGCCTCTCAAACCTTTGAGTTTTAGAATATCATCGGTTGGGAGGAGCCCATGGAAGATTCTCCAAATAAGGAAGGACATGGAGGGGTAAGATATTTGTTCCATATGCTATTGCCCCAAGTCGACTCGATTCCAAGAGTCGATAAGTGGAATAAATATGCTTGGTAATGCTCGCTATTCTTACCATTAATCCATCCGAGTTTATCGGGTTGATCCTTATCAAAGGGGATAAGAGCCACTCGATCAACAATGAGATCGGCCGATAAAAGTTTCAGTTTAGGAATGGACCAATTCATGTTGTCCCAACAACAGGAAATAGGGAAGTGGTCTTTGTTAATATTAGGTAGGGGAACCAATAGTTCCTTTTGACACCAATTATCTTGCCAAAACAGGATGTCACCCTTGCCCAACTCCCAGTAAACAAGAGATTCAGCAGTATCCTTGTTAATGAGCATATGTTTCCAGATTATGGAAATACCTGTTTTGATTTGAGAGGCTGAGGGATGAGTGGTTCTACAATATTTCCCTTTCATGAAATGAGCCCAAAGAGAATTCTGCTCCCTGAAATGAATCCATAGCTTACGTAAATTAACTTGCTGTAGATGTTTCAAGCCTTTAAAACCTAAACCACCAAGAATCTTTAGGCAAGGCTACTCTTTGCCAGCCTAGCCCAATGAAACTGTTTTCTTTGACCGGACCAAAGAAATCACGTATATATGTATATATATATATGTATATATATATGTATATATATATATGTACACACACACACACACACACACACACACACACACACACACACACACACACACACACACACACACACACACACACACATATATATATATATATATATATATATATTTATTTGCACACAAAAGGAAATTTCATTTAAATAAGAGAGTTACATACATCTAATGTAGGGGAGATCATTGAGATCACCAAAAAGTAAAGGCTCAAGAGGCCCAAAAGGTGTGGCAGAAAAAGAAATGGTACTAGTGGATGTAGCCTTTTTGGCCAACCAATTAGCCGGTTGGTTACCTTCTCATATATATGAGACCATTTTAAAGTTAAGTTGTCGGAGATATGGATAAATTTTTCGAACAAGTAAACCAACCGCCGGGGAGGAGATGAAAGACCTTGTGAAATGTTAACTAATGACTTGGAATCGGATTCAATCCGGATAAACTTGTAATTTAGAGCTTTAACCGTTAGCAAAGCCCAATAAGCGGCTTGCATCTCGTAATCCGAAGCTGAAACGAAATAATGGGTATCATGAAGCACCATAAAAATTGACCCAAGGAATTCCTACACACAAGCTCCAATACCAGCGGATGAAGGAGTATAGCTACCATCAATATTGATTTTTATCCATGGCAAGGAAGGAGGGAACCATTTCAGCAAAACGAGTTTGCATTTAGGTGGGACATCTAACAATGAGTGCTTACTCAAGAAGCTACAACGCCTAGCCACAATTTGATTGATAAAAGCAAGTTTATTATCAAACTTTACTCTATTTCTAGCCATCCATATGAACCAAAAGATAACCATAGGAACTCGAAACCAATTTTCATTTTTCCAATCCTCCCAAAGAAGCCTCCACAGTGACCCAGTTATATTTTAGATGAAATAAATTGAAATGCATTAGTACGAGCCTTCCAAACCCGATTAGAGACTTCACAGACTTATGAAAAGGTGGGATACGGATTCTTCATGGGATTTGCATAACCAAGCATCTAGAGGCAGTTCTTAACCCTTTTAGCTTCGGAATGTCATCCAAAGGGAGGTATTTATGAAAAAGTCGCCGACAGAAAAAGGACATTGATGGAGATAGCACTGTCTGTCCGCATTTTCTTTCCCCAACTAGTGTCCGGCCAATAATTAAAGGAGCTCGTAAATCATCTTGTTTAATGATTGATTAGTAGTTTGTTTCAAAACAATCCTATCGGCTTTGGTTGAATCAATTGGTATATGAAGTATCTCGTCGCACACTCTCCTCATCCATCACCTCTCTAAGTAAGTTGGTATTCCATTGATCTTCAATTCGAAATCCGAAACCGAAAGTTGTGTGTCAAAAGCAGCAGTGAAGGTTAAAGGGTTACCCATAGTCCGATTATCATATTGGAAATTAATTTTCCCCTTTCCAACTTCCCAGAGAAAAACCGATTAGCAAGTATCTCTTATTTTCAGCAAATGTTTCCCAGTGTTTGGAATCCCCCATTTTGGGCAAGACAGCATTGGGATGGGACTTCCAGCAGTACTTGTTCTTTAAATAAGTAGCCCACATGGTGTCTTGTTGTCTGAACTTAATCCATTGTTTGCAGTAAAACAATTGGCTCATTTGTTGAAAGCATTTGAATCCCAGCCCACCAACCTTGATAGGTTTGCAAACTTTATTCCACACAGATCCAATCGGGGTTGCTTGTATTGGCCCTCCCAAAGGAATTTGTTGAAAATTGTTTCAATCATCTTCCAGGTGCTTCTCTTCATCCTTATCATTTGCAAATTATAAAGAGGAAAAGTTGCAAGGATACTTTTTAGCAAGGTTAGCCTACCCCCATTAGACAAGAAAGTATTGGTCCAACGAGTTTAAAGTTGAGGTAATTTTCTCGTACCACCCCATCATACGTCGATCTGTTTTCTCCTTCCTTTCATTAACTTTATACCTAGGTACTTCGCAGGGAGATCATCGCAGAGAAGCCGGTTACATCCTTCATCCATCGTTGATGTTTAAAGCCTTTACCAGCTAAAAATTGACATTTCTTGTGATTAAGCTCCAACCCCAGCAACCATGGCTAAGTGATTAGTTAATAACAATGTTTTCCTTAAAGCTTGTTTACACCCATTGGTGAAAATGATAATATCATCAGCATAGGCCAAATGGCTGATGCATTGAGAGGCTCCATTTTTGAAGTTGAGATAAGGGTAATGGAGATGTGCAGCATTTAGAATTTTAGAGAAATAATCAAAAGCTAAAATGAATATAGTAGGGGAAAGTGGATCCCCTTGCTTTAATCCCTTCCCGCTTGAAAAAACCACATATGTTACCATTTAGAAGAATACTATAATAAGCATTAGCTAACCATCTCGTATTAAATGACGAAGGAAGGATTAAAACCATGAGCTTTAAGTACCATATCAATAAACCGCCAAGTGATAGTATCATAAGCTTTTTTAAGGTCCAGTTTTAAGATTAAATTCTGTCCCCTACACTCGTTATCAAGATCAAGTAATAACTCTTGTGCAAGTAAGCAATTGTCAACAATGGATCTACCATGTACAAAAGCAGATTGGTTAGGGCTAATTAATTGATTGAGATGTGGTTGTAATCTTCCAACAATAATTTTGCTGATTAGTTTAGAGAAAGTGGAGGTTAGGCTGATAGGTTTGAAATCAGCCCAGCTGGTTTTATGATTATCTTTGGGGATCAGCACAATACTAGTGGCAGCAAAGTATTTAGGTAAATCAGTCCCTAAGAAGTAAGATTGAACAGCCTTTATGATGTCTTGTCCCATAATATCCCAAGCTTTGAGGTAAAAATTGGAAGTGAAGCCATCAGGACCAGCTGTCCTGTTACCATCAATATTCTTTAAAGCATTCTAAAATTCCAAGGCATCAGGAATGAAAGTCAGATTAAGCTGATTGGCATAGTTAAAATTTTCAGAGAAAACATCTCCATATAGACACTGGGAGGTGTTAGGTTGTGAAGCAAATAGTAGCTGAAAGTGCTGAATAGCACTATTAGAGATGAGAGTGGGGTCCGTAACCCAATTACCGATTGAATCCTTTATTCGAGAATAGCATTTATCTTCTTCCCGTGTTTGATCATAGCATGGAAATACTTAGTGTTTCTATCCCCAAAAGAGACCTTGTGGTAGTAGCTTTTGTTGCGTAAAACTCTCTTCTCTATCTAAAGCTTGTGCAAGTCGAGAATGAGCAATCAACAATTCCTCGCTCCCGAATCTCTCCCAAAATCCGTTGAGCCTCCAATAGTTGGACTTTTAATTCAAGCATCCCCGACTTGTTGGAACACATTGCCAAATGTGTGCTTATTCCAATACCCGAAATGAAATGCCGCATTCTTATGCGTCTCCAAAGTCCGATAATTGGATTGATATTATGACAATCGGGTACTTTCCAAGAGTGCTTCGACCTCTTCCGTAAAGGTGGGATGATCACACCGCATGTTTAGAAATCGAAGGGAGATTGTCCCGTATGAGTACCGAAGGAGATCCGAATCAATAATGGAGAATGATCGAAGTAGCTCTATGCAGATGAAGTACTTGGGTGATGGGAAAAGTGTTCAACCGGGAATCATTTACTAGCACTCTATCCAGGCCTCTCCATTAGTTTGCCTCTCTGCTAAGTGAAGGGGGATCCAATGAATCCCAAATCAAAAGCCCAGCAGAGGTTATATTGTGAGAGAATTGCATCATAGTTTGGAGATCGTGGTTCTGCCTCCCTTTTTTTTCACTAGGGTCTCTAATACAATTAAAGTCCCCACCCACTAACCAATTTGAGGGATTAGAAGCACTGATGCTGCAAATTTCAGCCCAAAGATTAGATCTGTCAATGGAAGAACAGCCAGCATATAAGAAAGTGGCACAGCCATGGAATTGATCTAACCCAAATTGAATGTGTAACAGTTGATAGTTATCAATAAGAGTAGTACAATGCAATTCTTTTCTGGTAAAAACCCAAATCTTATTATTACAGTTTGATTGGAAGTGAAAACCTGGGAATTTTTTTGTAATTTTAGTAATATTAGTGTGAACCAAAGGCTCTAAGAGAGCAAAAATCCAAAGTTTATAAGTCCTGTTCAAATGTAGCACTCGTCGAGGGTGCCAGGACCAGCAACACCCCTAACATTCCAGCAGAGAAGATTAATCATGATGGAGTGCCTTACCAGCCTCTAGTAAGCCTAGGGGAGTGGTCGAAGATTGACCCATACCAATGATGTTATCTTGTGATAAATTTTGTAGTTCCATAAGATCTTTCCTCCTTCTTCTACTCTTTGCATAGCACCATGCTCCTTCCGCTTCATTATTCAATTCGGAGAGTATAATTTGGGCCGACTCACCCGTTATAGGTTCGAAGGGGGAAGTAACACTCGTATTTATTAGTAGGCTCTATGGGAGTAGCAAAGGTACCACCTGTAGCAGAACCGTCGAGTAGTTCCCGTACAAAAGTAGTAGGGGGTTCTTCAAGCATTAACCCGGAGTGAGGGACTTTTATCGTGGGGGTCTCTTATCTCAATAGCTTGATCGGCATATTTCCCAGCAGACTCGAGAGGTCAAAACCGAGTTGTGGTCCCATCCTTCCTGTGTTCGGATACAGTACTCGTAGTTATAACCCGAGCAGGGAATAAAAGGAAGAATTGGAGTGTGGTGATTGTGTATTACTTCGAATAGTGGAAGTATTCTCCATATTTTTTGTGCCTTTCTTCTCAACATTATATGGTCCGAGTTCGGGATGTAGTTTGAAGCACTCGCTCCATTGTATGGCCAAAAAGATGACGAGTGTTTACAATATAATGGTTGGTATTCCATTACAATAGGTTGCCAGTACCCATTGTTGGTCGTACCAAGCCAAACCCCATCAATGTATGGTTGAGTTATATCTCTTTCCACTAAAAATCTTGCATTTAAAATTCTTGTAGCATTAGTCGATGGTATATCAAGTTTTAATGGTCTCACTTACAGAGTCGACAATGTCATAGATGATCTTATGATTGTTGAAAGGAAGTTTCAGGTTGGGTAAGCTGAACCAAACAGGAACAATTGGAGGTTCTTTTGTTGGATCAAAATCTAAAGTCCATTTCAGTAGTTTCATAGGCTTCCCATCTATCATGATTACCTTTTTGAGAAAATCCGAGCATAGTCCTCTTCCAAAGCTAGTCTGTAACATGATATGGCGATCGTCAAAGACCCCAATCTTCCAACTGCCCACCAATTTGAAGTCATTAACGGCTTTCCTAAGAATGTCAAGTTTGGGATGTCCAAACCGGAATTTTCCCACCGAGTGTGAATCCGTATAGTTCGGATAACTTTAACATCTCCTCTTCAAGTAAAGACAAGAGCAAGCTTGCCGACCTTTTTAGTACACTTTCTAATAAATTCACACTCTACCTTACCTTCCATTGCATCATGAAACATCTGGGGAAAAACTAACTTGTCTCCAATGGTGGTACCTCCTTCTTTTCTAACTATCACTTCAGCAAACGTGCCCCTTCCAACAAAATGTGGATCAGCACTAGTAAGTGTTGTAGCCATCACCAATGAAACAATAAATCACAAGAAAAATTCAAATAAGCAAACACCCGGGAAGGGAGAAAACTAATTTCCCTTCCAAAACCAGAGAAAGACCACAAAAGGAAAGCCTTCTTCTTGCACCCAGCTACTCTCCTCCTCACTAGCAAAGCGCCGCCGCCACCACCTCTCGTGTATTAGCTCCATAGAAACCCTAGCGAGCACCTACAGCCGCCACCACCATCATAAATTATATATATATATATATATATATATATATATATATATATATATATTCCCAAACTATAGCTTTTTTTGTTACTCCTGTTGAGCCCTTAAGGCATTTACTTTTTAGGGACTTGACTGATATTCCATATATCGGATGTATGTAATTTTTGGTTGAATGAAGTTTTTTGTTTTTGTTAATATATATATATATATATATATATATATATATATATATATATTTTAAAAAAAGGAGCAACACAGAGGGCTCCCTACATGTTACTAATAAAAGGAGAGTACAAAATCATTGATGGAAATGCTCCCAACTAACAAAAAACCTAATGGAGACCATTCCCTAAAGACCACAAAACAAGAAAACTAAAAGATTGGGTGAGTGAATATATATGTATACATATGTAAATATGTATAAATATAAAGTAAGTTTAAAAAGTGGTTTGGTGCGAGTAAAAACCCCACAAGCACCCAAGAAATTCCATCGGAACACAGGGGGTGTCTCCAATCTGATATGTGGGAGCTGAAGCTTATCTCCATTAATTAAAATTTTGAGATCAAAAGGGGGGGTTGAGGCAACTAAAACATGCTGGGATCTGGCCCCCCTAACTGCTAACCAATGAGCCACTTTGTTACCCTCCCTAGGAATTGAAGAAGAGGTAAAATGGGTGGGTTTAGCCTCGATTAATTTGTTTTCTCTAATAGTCTTGCATCCAGGTTGTAGACCAGCTTTTGTCGAAGAATGTTAAGTAGAACAAGTGGAATCAACTTCTAGCCAAATATTCGACCGGTTAGCAATTTTGGCAATATGCATAAGCATACTCCACGACGAATAAATTCAGTCTCCGAGTGCATCTCTAGCTTTCACTGGTGCATAAAAGAAAAGTAGGCGAGTTACCATAAGAGTTTCGAAAATTCCTCCCATATATATATATATATATATATATATATATATATATATATATATATATATATATATATATATATATTTATACAAATGGCGGCTAACTTTGCTCTACTACGGTTTGGGCTGTAATGGCTTCTCCCTGGTGGCGGCTGGTTGCTCTAGGTGGAGACTCCTTGTTCTTGGTGACTTTTGGTGTTGTGGTAAGTGGCCGGGTAGAGCTAAGGTGGAGGTTTACCTTGGTGTAGTCTTTCCTGGGTTTTCCTATTTTTGAACTTGAGTTACTGTTACATTAGTTTTTGCTTTGCTTGGGGATCTTCTACTGCTTAGTTTTTATTTGCCTTTTTGAGGCTTTTGTTGGGTATTGTGGTGTTGGTCTGGGTTGGCTTGGTTGGCCTCCCTGAGTTACCTGGGTCTTCTCTGCTCTCTTAATGCTTGTTTGGGCTCTCTGACATTCTCCATGCTATTATGGCTGGGGTTTTCCCCATTGATACTGGAACTGATGCCCAATGGGCCAAAGAAACTTATGTAGGAGTGGTGGGCAAGGGACAATCTGCTCACAAAAACTTTGATCACGTGGTGTTTCCTCGGGCTCTCCATAATGTTGCTGCTGGAAGAGGGGAATTCACTTTTATCAGACCTTTGGGTATGAAGGATGGCAAACCAGCTATCCTCCTTACTTCATAGGAGATGAAAACCCTTAATGACGTTCTTAAATTCACATTAATTCGAAAATTACAATTTGGACATCCCAAGATGAAATTTATTAGAAAATATTCTGATGAACTTACCCTCTTGAGGACTTGGAAATTAGGTTTAATGGATGGAAGACACTTGCTTATACGGCTATCCAATGAGGATGATTTTGCTAGAATCTTTGCTAAATAGATTCTCTTGATTGTTGGCATACCAATGAAGCTCATCAAGTGGATTCCAGACTTTAATCGAAGCAAAGAGCCTCCTGGTTTTCTTATGTGGTTCAATCGCCCCAACCTGCCACTTCAATGTATCACACAAACATATTGTTTAACATCTGCAGAGCTTTTGGCACACCTCTTAAGGTGGATCCCCCACTTTTGATGCTGCTAGATCTGCTGGTGCTAGAGTAATAGTTAAAAGAAATGTCACTTTCCTTGATTTGGGAAGGGTGTGGGTTGGAAATGATAAAGAGGATTCTAGCAGGAGATTGTGGTGGAGCAAACACCCCAATTTTGCCATCATTGCAGCATGTTTGGACACAAAATTGAGAGCTGTTATAGGTTTGTCGGCATATTTTTAGGTTGTGTGTTGTATTTAGAAAATGGGTCGCCTACAGAAATTTTCGGTGAATTTCAGATTTTAAATTTAATTTAAATATATATAATTTGAAAAGTAGCATTTGATTTTTGGAAATAATTTTAAGTTTGAAAATTTTGAGATATGAAACCAAACCGATCACACATCCTAAATAGTTTATATAAACGAGCACCTTATCACAAACCATGTATATATCCTGAAGAATAGACACACTGCTTGATGATGGGGCTCGATTAAATAAACAAGAAGATTTGTGACATCTGTTTTGTTTGCGAACCAATTTTATAAGCCGACAAGTTCCCCTATTTAATATAAAAGAATTAAATAGGGTTTATATTACATGGGTTCTTAAAGTTTACATCTTAAATGTCTGAAGACACTCAAGAAGTCTATCGATAATGATCAGTAGTTTTGCTCTCAAGAATTTCAAAGTTTAAGGTTTCAAACAATTGGATTTTGGAAATTTCAATTGGGAATGGATCAAATTTAGAACAGTTTATTTTAAGAATCCAATGGAAGAGAAGTAGAGGATGTCACGGACCCGAAGTGGACTTCGGTGACTTCCCAACTATCCTATGTTTTGTCTTCAATTTGAGAGTTTATTTAATGTTGTAATCCTGCCAATTTTAGTTAATTATGACTTATATTTATATGACATGATCATATAAATAGCCTCGAAAATGTGAGGGTTTATGTCGTACCAAACAACTACCTCGGAATCCTAAGACCGGTTAGGGCTTAATTTGCATAACATGATTATTCAAATGCCTAACGACGAGTTGAGGATTTATGTTACACTAAGCAAACTACCTCGAAATCCAATGGCTTTGTTATTCAATGATAAGAAAGGTTTTCCTGATGTAGATTCCAGTTTTACTGATGATGATGGCCATGATGCCCACTATGCTCCAAGTTCCTTGTCGTTGGAGAGGTCTAGTTTTAGAAAGTGAAAATCAGGAGATTAGAGAAGTGTTTCGGTTTAGAAGAGTTTTAAGGTTCAAATATCTTAGTGTTTTATTAGGGGAATCTTAAAGTTGAATATAACAACACCGGTTAAGATCCCACGGTTCCATCATTCGGCATCGTTATTTTTATCGGATTCACTTAGTCCAAATGAATTTGCTATACTTAACTGAATGAGTTCCACAATTTCATTTAGACCGTGGGAAATCCCGTTAGCAACACGTAGGTTACATCACCCGAGATATTCCCAATCATCCAACTAGACGTTTTAATTTAGTTGTAGTTGTAGTTTTGTGTTTTTTTTGTGATTAAATTTTGAGTTTTTTTATATTTTGAATGTTGTAGCGGTGAATTTTATCTTGTTGTAACTTTTAATTTAGTTTTGGGTTTCAGTTTTATGGCTATCCTAAGGGTTTCAGTTTTCATGCAGGGTGACATTCTTGTTTAACATGCAAGTTTTGCAAGAAGGAAAATACGACGCAGGTAAATAAATTGCAATAAACATAAAAGCATACGTGTCGGCATATTTTTAGGTTGAGTGTTGTATTTTGAAAAGGGGTCACCTACAGAAGTTGTCAGTGAGTTTTAGATTTTAAATTTAATTTATATATATATATATAATTTAGAAAGTAACATTTGATTTTGAAAATAATTGAAGATATGAAATTAAACCGATCTCACATCCCAAAAAGTTTATATAAACGAGCACCGCACCACAAACCGTATATCTATCCCGAAGAATAAACACACTGCTTTATGATGGGGCTGGGTTAAATAAACCAGAAGATTTGTGACACATGTTTGGTCTACGAACCAATTTTATAACCCGACAAGTTCCCCTACTTCATATAAATGAATTAAGCATGGTTTATATTACCTGGGCTCTTAAAGTTCCCTATAAGGGCAAGCCCCTATAGTTAATTACATCCTAAATAACGGGAATCATTTAAAAAACTCTGGATAATGATCAGTGGTTTTGCACTAAAGAATTTCAAAGTTTAAAGGTTCAAATGAATTGGATTTTTGGAATTTCAAAAGGGACTAGCTCAAATTTAGAACAATTTATTTTAAAAGTCCAAAGGAAGAGAGGTAGGAGAAGCTAAGGATCCAAGAAGAATCTTGGCAACTTCCCAAACAATCCTATTGTTTGGCTTCAATTCAGGAATTTATTAAAGGTTTCAATCCTGCCAATTTTAATTAATTAGGACTTATATTTGTATGACATAATCATAATAAAAGCCTCAAAGATGTGAGGGTTTATGTCGTACCGGATGACTACCCCAGAGTCCTAAGACCGGTTAGGGCTTAATTTGTATAATATGATTATGCAAATGCCTAACAAAGAGTTGAGGGTTTATGTTGCACTAGGCAAACTACCTCGAAATCCTATGGCTTGGTTATTTAATTCTAAGGAAAGTTTTGTTGTAGTAGACCCGAGTTTTGCTGATGACGATGGCCACGCTGCCCACCATGCTCCAAGCTCCTTGTCGTAGAAGTTTAGTTTTAGAAGGTGAAAATCAGGAGATGAGAAAAGTGTTTTGGTTTAGAAGTCTTAAAGTCCAGGTGGCTTTAATGTTTTATTAGGGGAATCTAAAAGTTGATTATAACAACACAGGTTAAGATCCCACGGTTCCATCATTCCGACACCGTTATTTTTATCGGATTCACTTAGTCTAGATGAATTTGCTAAACTCAACTGAATGAGTTCCACACTTTCATTTAGACCGTGGGAAATCTCGTTAGCAACACGTAGGTTACATCATCAGAGGTATTCCCGATCATCCAATGAGTCATTTTAATTTAGTTATAATTGCAGTTTTGTGTTTTGTTTGTGATTAAAGTTTGAGTTGTTTTATATTTTGAATGTTGTGGCGATGAATTTTATCTTGTGGTGACTTTTAATTTAGTTTCGGGTTTCAGTTTTGTGGCTATCCTAAAGGTTTCAGTTTTCATGCAACAATCTTGTTTATCATACAAGAGGAGTAAAGTACAGCTTATATAAATAAATTGCAATAAAGTAGATTGCAATACAATAAAAGCGTACCTGGAGGGTCTTCTCGTCATTCCAAGCTGCACTTAAAACACATGTTAAGGAATTTAAATATTTATAACAAGTACCTAAGTAAAGCTATGGGAAAGGTTTTGGTTATCTACCAAATTCCTAATCCTACTGTTAGTCATCTCCTATGACGTCTAGGTTCTTGTATTTTGTTTAAGGATGATTTTCTTCATCAAAGAACAATTAAATTCAATTGTTCTTGTAAAACATCCCATCATATTGAGGAAGTGTTTAGGACGAGTCCTAAACATCTTTTCAATATTTTTGGGATTATTTTGAGTCCAAATGAGTTTTATTGCTCAGGTGAATTTATCATCCCAAAATTTAGTTTAGTTTCTTGCTCAGTGAATTAGTATGTTTGATTATCCTATAAGTAAAGTGACATTTCAGTTGATGCTTTACTTAAGAGTTATAATAATGAAAACCTTTAAGGGCAAATCAGTTTGTTAAGGAATTTAATGATTTAAAATTTGAATTGATGATTTAAAGTGATTTAATTTAGTTATGAAATTTTAATAATTTTAAGTTTGGAATAGTGTTCAAGCTGTTTCATTGTTCAGTGTTTTGAACTATTTAAATTGAAAGGGGAGTTTAAATTATTATTTAATTTAGACATTAGTGATTTAATTTTAATTTCATTGCAATATTCTAGATTAACTTTTAATTGGTTTGATTTTTTTAATTAAAAAATTATTTTTGTGAAATTTATTTTTTTTTAATGTTTCAAATTTGTTTTAAGTTTGCTTTCAAGTGATTTTTGAAATTAATAATTTTTTTGTTTTGAATTTATTTCAATTTAATTATCAAATTATTTAATGTTTTAAGTTTTAATTTAATCAAGGTTCACTTTCCTTTTAATTATTTAATCATTAATTTCAATTATCACTTTAAATTTAATTAAAAGTTAAATATTATTAATGTGATTCATTTAGGGATTTTAGTTTAAGTTATTATAGTCTCTCTAAATTATATCCCCATTTTGATAATCAAAATTTTAACTTATTCTTCCAAAATTCAAATTGTTTAATTAATTAACATTTACTTTCAATATTTTCAAGATGATTAATGAGTTTCTACCTCTTAATTCTCTAGGTTTCAATCATCTATGAGAAAAGTTAAGATCAAATATTTTACCCTCCCTTTTTGATGAGACCTAAATGTTAATTAGGGTTAAAATCCTTTAATTACCTTTATGCCCCTTTAGGCTTATTTATCTCATAACTCATTAAATTAAACTCAAATGAACTTGAAATTTTTATGTCACTTCACTCATATGTCAATTAAGACATTAGAGGAGAAAATGTAATTTTTCTGAATTTAATTTAATTTATATAATAATTTTTAATAAAAAAAGGGATTTTTCAATGGAAATTCAACAACATGATTAAGGTAAAGTTTCTGTCCATAGGAAAATTATGGGGTGTTCTTACTGACTAGAGGACCACTTGGACCAATTTTGGTGATTTTTTGAATTATTTTTATTTATTATAATAATTTTGAGTTTTAGAGTGTTAATTAATTATAAAATAAAATAAAGGTTGAAAATTAACTTTTATATTTTTCTTAAATCTCTCAGACCTCAAAGAGTTCAGAAAAATAAATTTTATATTTTTCTGATTTTTCTTTGATTTATTAGAATTAATTTACTGAAAAGGTTGGAAAATTCATTTTTTAATTCAAAAATTGTTTTAAGCATTTAAAATTCAATATCTTTACTTTGAGACTTGGGAAAAATATTTGGTTTGTTCCTAAGTGATTAGGAGGTGAAATATGACATTTTTATTATTTTTAATATTTTTATTATTATTATTATTTTTTAATTATTTAAAATATTAAAATATGATGAAAAATGAAGATTTTTAGAAAATTTTAATTTTAATTTTGTAAGAATTCATTAATATCAGAGAAGCCCCAAAACCAATTTGGTGAGTTTTTAAAGTGTATTTTTGGAGTTATGAACTTTTAATGTTTAATTTTACTCATGTGACTTAATTAATCCATTTAGAGGGGTTAAACAATTCTAATTGATTCCAAATTTTTTTTGGAGGTCCATCTAATCATAAAGACTAGTGGAGAATTGTTTTCAAGTTCTTTTGATGTGTGGTTAACCCTAATTAATTAAAGTTTAATTTTGAGTAATTAGGCCAATTAGGGTTATTCTTAATGAATTAACTCAAAACATAATTATCCTAGGGTCCTCTAGTCCTAAGAAACTTTCCCAAACTTTCCTAGAATTTTCAAAACAATATGTTAATTAATAGAATTAAAATACCAAAAACAGTGACATAAACTTGAAAAATACATAACTTTCCATAGAGATGGCCTTTGACCTTGAAAAATTTATGGAATGTTCCCAAGATTAGAGGCTTCAAAAGCCCTATGGTCTCAAGCCAAGGTGAATTGTCTATACAAATGGAGAATTAAAATACTGAAATGAGTAAATAATTAATTAAAAATAAAATACTCATCAAATTAACTCAATTCTTTTTCCACATTATTATCCTCTGTTCACTGAGCAAGAGGGTATTTTTATTTTATTTTTTTTATTTTTCTACACAAAGATATGGATTTTCTAAGTTTTAAGTATTTAAATAAATCAAAAAATCCATATTTTCCTACTTATCCACGCGGCACTGACTCAACCTCGGCAGCTCCGAAAGCCCACGCGTCGCGTTCCCATTCGACATCGCCATCTGACTCAGCGCTCCGGGGGCCCGCGGTACACACACCTTTCTCTGGTCCGGCGCAATCTGGACTGTCCACTCGATACACGCTCGATCGGAGGGCGCCTGGTCATCGTCTACGACTAGTGTGCACTCGTGACCATCCACACTAAAACCCTAAGAACTCTCTCATTTCTCAATGGATTTTCGTGTTCTTATACTCTATGAATTCTTCTTGAAGAGACGAACACATCCATATGGTTTACGTGCTATGAAATCAAGCCAATCAAAAAAAGAGAATCTCTGGAAGCTCGGGAGAAAGGAGAGGTATATACCTTGGCTCTTAGAAGTCCAGCTTCAATCAAAGAGCTGTGGCACCTTCGATTGCACCCAAGGAGGCTCCAGATGAAGTCTCTAGCTCTAGGGAATTGCCTAGGTACAACATCCACCAAGCCAAATTTCAAAGCATGGCTGATAGAGAGAATGGCTGGGCTGGTGAGGGGTCTTCCACTGGGGAACTCCTCCTCTTGGTCCTGTGCAGGTGTGGGTGAGTTTAATTTGATTTTGGTGGAGGTTCCAGGGATGTCCTATTTTTTAGGTGGATTTTTGACTAAGAAATTGACTCTGTTAATGGGGATTAAGGTAATGGGACACTGGGGATCAATTGCTCTAGGTTAGGAGAAGGTCCTAGAGAAATTTTGGCAGAGTTTTGTTTAGTTCTGGTTCATCACCTTGTTTGGCCGAGAAGGTGGAGGGTTTAAATAGACATGGCTGGAGGGCCTCCCAAGGGGAGTTAGGGTTTGGGATCAGCTACCTTGGTCAAGGGAGGAACAACCATGGAGTCCAATTGAGTTGGGACAGCTCAGCTAGTGAGTTTGAATTTTTTTGAATCAAATGGGTGTTTTTGGCCTGGTGTTTTTCGGCGACTGTGGTGGCTGGCCGGCCAGGCATGGGTCACCTTCAGGGTCAGGGAGGTCAGGGCTTGAATTTGGTGCAAGCAATGGAGGTTGGCCATGTGTAAAGAGCTTGGTTTTAAGTGGTATGGTGAGGGGGTCATTTTAGGTCCAATTTGGTCAAGTCACGGGTTTGGGTTGAGTGCACCACCCAATGCTGGTTTGGGCTGAAGAGAAAGTCACTTGAGTCAGCTTGATTAGTGGGGTCAGTCATAATCCAAGTACAATTAAGTTTAAGCATAGGTTAAGGGAAGCATAGGAATGTTTAATCAACTTTAAGGGAATTATTAAAGGGCTCCCCTCTCTCGCCATAAATGGAATGATGACAAGGCCAAGCTATCATGGCTTCATATGGCTTGTGAATAACTCCATTGTGGCTTCATTTGGCTTTGGAAAAGTCAAGTCATTTGCATGAAGAAGGATATTGACATTTTTGATGATTTTAAGGGAGATTGTCATGAGGCCAAGATTGGAATAATTTGATGATCAATTAGAACTTTAGGGATGATATTAAATTGAATGCATGATGAGGGAGAGTGTCATGTGGGCTTTAGAGCCAAATTTGGGCTTTTGGATTTGGTGGAAGTGGGCTTTTAGAATGGTTTAAGAAAGTGGGCCTTTAGGTTTGAAAACAAATTGGTGGATGGAAATTTTGTGAAGGATTGGGCCAAACAAATGTTGGGTTTAGTTTAGGGATGTGTCATGAACATTTTAGAAAAGATTTGGTATCATTAGAGTGGAATTGGATTTAATTTGGGCTTTTTTAGTAAAGGGACCAAAGTGGGTCAAATTGGGCTAACTTGGGCTAAGGTTTGGCTAATGTTAGATTTGATGTAAAATTAATGTTAAGAAATGTTTATGGGAGTGTCATAAAGAGTTTTCAACTGGTTGGGCTTTGATTTTGGGATTTGGGCCTATTTGGGTTAGGTTTGGGTTTAGGCCAATTTAGCGGATTTTGGTTTTGGGTTAGGTTTGGGTGGAGTTTAGGTTCAAATTTGGGGCAAATCTTGTTAGTTTTTTTATTTATGGAGATATTAGGAAGGTTTTAAAAAAGATTTGGAGCCAAGTTGGGTTGAATTGGGTTGGTTTGGGTTAGGTTTAGGTCATGGGCCAAAATTGGGCCTTATGCTTCAAATTGGAATTGGATCCAAATGCTAATCAAATTGGGCTTGGATTTGGTCTAAATTGATATTGGGGATATTGAATTGAAGTTTAGAATTGGATTGGATCAAAATTGAGGTCAATTGGATTGATTTGGTTTGACATTGGGCTTACTTTAGTTAAAAATGGGTCAAATTAGGGGTCTTGGTAAGAGTGGGTTAAATTGACAAAATTGGTCTATGGTGTAGTTTAACA
This sequence comes from Papilionanthe hookeriana x Papilionanthe teres, assembly GCA_022702705.1. Lineage (NCBI taxonomy): Eukaryota > Viridiplantae > Streptophyta > Magnoliopsida > Asparagales > Orchidaceae > Papilionanthe > Papilionanthe hookeriana x Papilionanthe teres. Next base: position 172,412,877 of record CM040424.1, read on the forward strand.
AAATGAAATTGGGAATATTAGAGATTTTCTAAAATTTTCTGGAAATTTTTGGAATTTATGGATTTTTTGGTTAAGAATGGCATTTTAGGTATTTGGAGGGTATTGACGGGGTATTTTTGGTAATTTTGGTATATGTATGATCAATTTGAATGGTGGGAAATGTTTAGGATTGATTTTGATGAATTTTAGGTAATTTAGGTAATTTTGCAAATTTTGGGTAGCTTCAAGGAGATTTGGTAGGTTTAGTGGGTGTAGTGCCCGGGGTGCTAAAAATTGAAATTTTGAAAAAATGAAGATTGATCAAGTTTGAGTAGAATGAAATCACTTTGGTTGAGCCATGAAGCCATATCAAGCCCATAAGAGCCCTGAGAGGACTCATTTGAGGCATTCACTATGTTGTTCCTGACCCTTTTAGCCAAGGGCCTAGGGGTTAAGGTCCATCCATATGAATTACTTACATGAGTGAGGAAGCCAAGTTGGGTATGAATGGTTTTAGGATTTGGAATGTGTGTGAAAGTTTAATGTGTGCAGGTCAACCCTCACCAGACCAGGCTACCCAGGGTAAGCCGAAGGCCAAAGAGTCCTATAGGTAACACATCTTTTAAACCTCCATATTCGATCTAAACCCTCCAAGTGACTTAGGGGTTTACAATCAAACTTATGGGGTTTGCAGGAAATTAAGAGGTGTTTGAATTTCTAAGTGGTGGGTTCCATTTCTAGTCCTCTAAGATAGTCAAAGGGAAAGCCTAAAGCTAGATCCTAAGTACTAAGGAGAGAGAAGAGAAAAGAACTGGAATTTGGTGCCAGTCTCGAAAGAGAGAATTGAAATTTGGTATCAGTCTCACAAAAAGTGTCAAAATTTGGTACCGACCTCGAAAGGAGAAAACTGAAATTTGGTACCAGTCTCGAAAGAGAGAATTGAAATTTGGTATCAATCTAAGAAAGACAATCGGAATTTGGTACTGACCTCGAAAGGAGAGAACTAGAATTTGGTACCAGTCTCGAAGAGAGAATTAAAATTTGGTATCAATCTCAGAAAGAGAGTTGGAATTTGGTACCGACCTCGAAAGGACAGAACTGGAATTTGGTACCAGTCTCGAAAGAGAGAATTGAAATTTGGTATCAATCTCAGAAATAGAGTCGGAATTTTGTACCGACCTCGAAAGGAGAGAACTGGAATTTGGTACCAGTCTCGAAAGAGTGGGAAATTGGAATTTAGGTACTGACCCAAAAGCTTGTATTTGATTTGGTTTTGAAGATTTTGTGGAAATTTTAGTTTAGCGGAAGATTGGAATGAGACATGAAAGTATTTCACATCCCAGAAGAGTTGATCGAATTTTGATTGTTTGGCGAAGGATATGAATCCATGCAATCAGAACCAAATCAAAAATTTCGTGGTTCTGTGTCAGTAAACTCAGTCGACCTTCTCAAAAGAGGAAAGAGATTGCGGAGAGTTGAAAATGTTTTAGAATAGCCTGAGGCTGGGAATTTCATATTCGGGAATTTGTTTTCATCGTTTGTTGTGATTTGATTTTAACTTGATTTTCAATTTAGATTTCACGTTTATTTGGAATTCATTTTGACATTCGGATTTTTAAGAGAGTTCTCATTTATTTATATTTTACCTTCATTCTTTGTTCGAAGTTCATTTAACTTAATGGTGTTTTTCAGTCAATTTGCACAAAAAGAGGTGAAGGCAAAACATGTCATGGTCATTTTCATTCCGATCATGTTGAAAATACATCATACATCATGATCCAAAACATGATGATATTTTCCTTGAGAATTCGGTATCTCATATAATCCATATAAATCCAAAATGGATTGTGCAAGATTCTTGTAAGTTTCTTTTAAAAGCTTCTGTCAAAATCCATGTCTGAATAGTGAGACACATGAATAACAACATCACCTTCCAAATCATCCTTGGCAGGAAATGTCGTTTGGATGTTCATTGGAGGTGTGTTATTTTCCATGTAACTCACAGCTCATAGGACCGAAGGCTCTCTAACTCTGGATCTGGCTGAAAGTGGAAAGGCATTTTTCTGTCGTCCATCCTTCTGAAAGTGACGGAGATCCGCTCAACAGGCACTCCTGGAATGCAATGTTTTGCTATGTCGGCTCCATTCCCTTTTAACACCAGGACGGAACCTACCGGTAGTGGTATCTCCACCGGCCCTCGGAATTCTCCGGGGCCTGCTATTCGGAGGTCAGATCTGAACATGATGTTACATTGGTTGACGAAAGACACTGTGCAGAAAGGTCTGACGAAGTCATGATGATCTATATGTGGCAGTATGTAGTCGCCCTCTCTGTATATGTTAATGATGCAGCTGTTAGGTATGCAGTCTGCAGGCAATACCCTCGATGCCACCATCCTTCTTACCATTCTCTTGATAATTCTTGGCATTGGATCCACTTCACTACGATGGAGTATCCCTGGTGGATTTCCCTTTCTATCTTGAGCGAAGTTGTAGCAACACCCACATTGGATTGTAACTCTTCCTTTTCCTCTCATCCATTTTCGAGGTTCCGAGTAGGTCATCTCTTTTAGGCTTCGTTTGGGGCTGCTTTTTCCACGCGGCACGGCCCCAAAAAGTGATATCTCATCATTTGGCTCTCCGCTTCATGGCCGAAGGAAGCGAAAGCTGGAGAAAAGCGGGCCGCGGGATCGACCCCGCGGCCTCAGCTTTGCCTCGCTAAATATTCTAAAATGCCCATGTTTTTGGCGCAAAGAAGTGTCCTCTGCCCTCCGTCTTCCCACACCGTCTTACCCGACCCCGCGCATTCTTCTTCTTCCACAAGGACCAAATCCTGGAAGCACGATCCATTACTGTTCTTGGAGGCGGCAGCGAAGTTGTCTTCGTCCCGATATTCTTGCCCTCGGAGTGAGCTTGGGCTTGGTTCAACTATCTCAACAAGGAGATCTCGTGGACGAGGCCATTGATCCACGTCTTTGGAAGCTCTTGCCTGCAGGTTAATTTGCTTCTTAACATTTTATATTTATGCAGTTTTTCTCCTTTCAGTTTTGATTAGGAATGCTCTGGAGAAATTAGTTCGATACATCTTAATTAAGATGGCATCTGTTTATGTTTTTTTCTTTTTTTTTTGAAAGTTTGTATATCAATTATAGACACTGTAATTGAATTTTTTATAGATAGTAACTCGTGTTAGTAGAGACCTGAAGTTGATCTTATCCAGTTAATGATTTTCTGTTAGTTTGTGGTGGCAAAGAAAATATAGAAATGGTGGATTGTTAGGCTTTAAATTAATCTTCCATCTGAAATTACTATTTAACAGTTTTGTTAGGCATTAGATTTTACAGGTCTTATCTATTAGAGGCTGAGCCTTGGCTTATTTTAGGCTCATTCGAAATTAGCTATGTTCGAAGTTGAATCCGCTGAATTGCTGAATTGTTTATGATTCATGTTCGTATCGGATGAGGTTTTAGTAGTTGAAAAGAACTGATGCGAATATGAACTTATGATTCCCCGTTATGTTTTCATTAATGTTCAATTTTTGAAAGAAACTAATTCAATTTTTGTTCATTTTCGAAAATAAGAAGTTGGAAATCAGCATACTGTTAAGTAGTATTATTTTCTAAAAGAGATTAGTGTTAAGAATTAAGAATTGTTATAGAATTGGGGAGTTGGGACATATGAGCGATAACATAGCACACAAGTCTTATGTATATATCTATCTAACACTTTCATATTTACGCACATAACGCTCAAAATCTTTAATATCACATAATATATTTTAAATTAATTAGTTCATTAATAAGATTTTAACATTTTTACTGTTTTTAAGCATCATTTACAATTAATAAAAAAATAATTGTTGTAATATTTAAAATGAGAGAATTTTAAATGTAATATGAAAAAAGAATATTTAAATTAATTAATTCATTAAAAATATGTAAGTTTCTTTCTGTTATGTTTAAAAATGATTTTTTGCTTCTGAAATTTAAAAATTGTGGTTGTTACTGGCTTATTCTAAACAATTTTGCCAAACAGGGACAACATGGTCATTTTTCCTGAAATAGCTGCTCTACAGTTGTTTCCACGCAGCTGCACCAAACAGACAGCCAGCTTCCCCACAGCTGCTTCCCCACAGCAGCTTTCTGGGGCAGCGCAGCTGCAGCTGAAAACCTGAGAAGCTGCAGCTGCACCAAACAGAGCCTTAAACAACTGGCTCTACCCATTTTCTGAAGTTCAACGACTTAGTCCATAATTTGTTGTTGCTCGTAGTCTGAGAATACATCTGTATGCAGCTCGAGGCCCTCCAAGATGTTGATCCTCTTGCCTCGAATTCTTTCAAAATATTCAAAAGTCTTCTTTTCAACATTCTGCATCCTTTCCAGCTCGTATTCTAGAATTATTTGCAACTGGGGAGGTCTAGTAACGTACTGTGGGATGTATGGTTCAACCCCAGCACACTCTCCTACATGTCTCGGCTCCTCGGGGATAGTCTTCGTCAGGAGATCCTCCGGGGTTGCTTTCACAACAAGACTCTTCAAAATTGGTGCATCTGTCTGGCTTCGTGGCACTGATTCTATTTTTGCTCTTCTTAGAAATTCTTTCATCCTTTCTACTGTTCATGGAGTTAATTTCCGCTTTTCTGGTTCCTAACGAACCAATTTCTTTGGAGTTTTTGCACTAAAGGTAGCAACTGTCTCTTCATGTTGGTCCGCTGCTAGCTTGGTTAGCATCTTGCGAATGCGAAGGTTCTTGTTTCTTCATTGAGTCAGAGTGAGAGTATCTCTCCTTACCTCTTGAACTTCTGTGAGCATGGCACTCTTGACCTCATTTTTGATGAGGTCTTCTCTTCTTCTTTTTAGTGCTTAGGATCTAGCCTTAGGCTTTTCCTTTGACTATCTTAGAGGATTAGAATTGAGACCCACCACCTAGAAATTCAAACCACTTCTTAATTCCCTGCAAACTCCACAAACTTGACTGTAGACCCCTAATCACCTAGAGGGTTGAAATCAAATGTGGAAGTTTAAAGGATGAGTTCCTATAGGACTCTTTGGCCTTAGGACTACCCTGGGTGGCCTGGTCTGGTGAAGGGCTGACTTACACACACACTACACCTATACACTACACTTTCACACATATCCTAAAAACACACCCATACCTAACTTGATCTCCTGACTCATGAAGGTGATCCATATGGATGGTCCTTAACCCCTAAGCCCTTGGCTAAGAGGGTTAGGAACAACATAGTGGATGCCTCAAATGAGTCCCCTCATGGCTCATGTGGGCTTGATATGGCTTCATGGCTCAACCAAAATGATTTCATTCCACTTACATTCACCCAATCTTCAATTTCTCAAATTTTCAATTTTTGACCCCAGGGGCCCTACACCCGCCTTGCCTACCCAAAACCCTTGAAATCCTCCAAAATTTCAAAATCACCCAAAATTCCCCAAAATCAATTCCAAACATTCCCACATTACTCAAATTGATCATCCACACCCAAAAATACCAAAAATTCCAAAAATACCTCCCAATACCCTCCAAATACCCAAAACACCCCTCTTGACCCAAAAATCCAAAAAATTCATAAAATTCCCAGAAAATTCCAGAAAATCCCAAATATTCCCAATTTCATTTTGTTCAACTACACTATGGGCCAATTTTGTCAATTTACCCAACTTTTGTCGAAACCCCCAATTTGACCCATTTTAACCCTAGGTGAACCCAATGTCAAGCCAAACCCACCCAATTGATCCAAATTCTGGTCCAATTCAATTCTAAACTTCAATTCAACATTCCCAACACTAATCTAGACCAAATCCAAATCCAATTTGATTGACATTTGAATCCAATTTCACTTTTGGCCTTAAAGCCCAATTTTGACCTAAACCCAAACCTAACCCAAATAAGCCCAAACCTCAAAATCAAAACCCAACCAAAGCCAAAACCTTTTTGAAACACTCCCATAAATATTTCCCAACATTTATTTTACATCAAATTCAACCCTAGCCCAACATTGGCCCAAGTTAGCCCAATTTGACCTATATTGGCCCATTCACCAAGGAAGCCCAAATTCAACCCAAATCACTCCCAACTTGCTTCAAATCACTCATGACACATCCATGAACTAAACACAACATTTGTTTGGCCCAATCCTTCACAAAATTCCCATCCATAAATTTATTTTCAAACCAAAAGCCCACTTTCTTAAACCTTCCTAAAAGCCCAAACTTCATGCTAAAGCCCATATGACAAATTCTTCTCATCATACCCTTAATTAAAATCATCCCTAAGTTCAAATCAATCATCAAATGATTCCAAATCAAGCCATGTGCCAAATCCCATCAAATCACTCCTAAATTACCAAAATTCCTAAAAACCTCTTTCATGAAAGTTGACTTAGCTTTTTCCAAGCCAAAGGTGAGCCATGAAGCCATGCATGAGCCACATGTGAGCCATGAAAGCCTTGGACACTTCACCATGCCCAAAATGGCAAGAAGAGGGGACCCTTTAATGATTCTCTTAAGAGTGATTAACTACTCCCATGTCTCCCCTAACTCTTGCTTAAGCTTAATTGTACTTGGATTGTGACTTGACCCCACTAATCAAGCTAATCCAAGTGACTTTCCCTTCAGCCCAAATTGGCCTTGGAGGGTGGACCTAACCCAAAACCAAGGGTTGACCCATTTAGACCCAAAACTAGCCCTTTCCCATTCCACTTTGATTCAAACCCTTTACACATGTCCATGGCCAATTGATCGCACAAACCTCCAGCCTTCGACCCACCCGGACCCGAGGGTGACCCATGCCTGCAGAGCCAGCCACCGAGCCGCCGGAAAACGCCATGCCCGAGAGCTCACATGTGAGCCCAACATTGGAATTCTCCCTCGTCGAGCCGCCCCATGCCCAATGGCCACCATGGTCGTTCTTCCCATGCCCGAAGCGACTGATCCCAACCCTCGGCCATCCCCGTGAGGCTCTCCAGCCACCTCTATTTAAATCCGACCCCCTCACGGCCATGGAAGAGAGTTGCACAAACCTTGCCGAAACTCGCCAAAATTGTTCCAGGCCCTACTCCATACTTAGAGCAAGCTTGATCCCCAGTGTCAATTTGCCCTAATCCCCACCAACAGAACCCAATTTCTCAACTGAAATTTCACCCAAAACCAGGACACTTCTCCACAGTGGATCAATCCTCAAATTGATTGGTCCTACACCTTCACCAGACCAAGGGAAGGAGTCCACCAGCAAAAGCCCCCTCTCCAGGCCACCCATCTGTTCCAGACTCCAAGCTTTGTGATCGGCTGTGGTCACTTTCATAGCTAGGCAATTCACCAGACCAGGAGACTTCATCTGGAGCTTGCTGGGACGCAATCGAAGGCGACACAACCCTCAGATTGAAGCCACACTTCTCTGAGCAAAGGTATGAGCTAATTCTTCATCCCGAGCTTCTAGATATTCTCCATTTCAAATGCATTAATTTCAATGCATGATCACCATATAGATGTATTTGTCTCTTCAAGATGAATCCATAGAGCATAAGAACACGAAAATTCGTTGAGAAATGAGTGAGTTCTTAGGATTTTAGTGTGGACGGCTCTCGGGTGAGAACGCTTGGGGACGATGAATGGATGTCGTTCATTCCATACACGCGCGGACGGACGGCCAGGATCGCGTCGGATGAGGAGATGGAATGATACAGCGGGCCCCGGGTGCGCTGAGTTGTATGGCGGCGTCGAATGGCAGCGCGACACGCGACGTTTCGGAGCTGCCAAGGTTGACGCGGCGCCGCGTGGATAAATAGAAAATTAGGGTATTTTCTAATTTATTTAATTCCCTAAACTTTAAAAATCCATAACTTTGTGTAGAAAAATCAGAAAAATAAAATAAAAATACCCTCTTGCTCAGTGAACAGAGGAAAATAATGTGGAAAAGAAATCATTTAATTTCATCAAGTATTTTATTTTTAATGATTTATTTACCCTCTGTATTATTTTAATTCTCCATGCATATAGGAAATTCACCATGGCATGAGACCATAGGGCTTTTGAAGCCTCTGAATTTGGGAACATTTCCTGAATTTTCCAAAGTCAGAGGCCATCCCTATGAGAAGTTATTGATTTTTCAAATTCATGTTGCTCTTTTGAGTATTTTAAATCCAATAATTAGCATGTTGTGAACTAAATTCTAGGAAAATTTGGTGATGTCTCTTATGACCAGAGGACCCTAGGAAAAATAGGTTTTGAATTAATTCATTTAAAATAACCCTAATTGGCTTAAACACTCAAAAAAGGTCCCTAATTAATTAGAGCTAATCATACATCAAATTGACTTGAAATCAATTCTTCATTGACCTTTAGGATCAGAGGAACCCACCATAAAAATTTGAAGTCAATTGGACTTGGTTAGCTCTACTAAATGGGTTGATTAAGCCATTTAGCCAAAAGTAAACTTAAAAAAATCATAACTTTCAAAATGCTTTTCAAAAATTCACCAAATTGGTTTTGGAGCATCTCTGATATCAGGGGAATTTAAAAAAATTAAAATTTCAATTTTCTAGAAAAATTGATTTTTTGTATTATTTTAATATTTTAATAATTAAAAAATAATAAAAATCAAAAAATTAATAAAATTCACCAAAATGTCATATTTTGAATTTCAATCATTTAGGAACAAACCTCATATTTTTCTCAAGTATATTTAATGAGATATTAAATTTTAAAGCCCTAAGGTAATTTTAAAATTAAAAAATGTATATTTCTAGTATTTCCACTAAAATAATTCTAATAAATCAAAAAAAAATCAGAAAATTATAAAAATTGATTCTCTGATTTCCTTGATATCAGAGAGATTTTTGAAAAATATAAAATTCATTTTTCAACCACTATTTTATTTTTAAATTAATTAATACTCCAAAATTCAAAATAATTATAATAAAAATAATATAATTTAAATAATCACCAAAATTGGTCCAAGTGGTCCTCTGATCATTAGGAATGTCCCATAATTTTCTTAAGGACATAAACTTTCCCTTGGTCATGTTATTAAATTTTCCTTGGAAACCTCTATTTTCCACCAAAAATAATTACATAAATAAATTAAATACAAAAAAATCACATTTTCTCCTCTCATGTCTTTATTGGCATATGAGTGAAGTCACATATAAATTTCAAGTTCATTTAAGCTCAATTTAGTGAGTTATGAAATTATTAAGCTTGAAGGGCAAAATGGTAATTAAAATTTTAACCCTTAATTAAAACTTTAGGTTTAATAAAATTAAAGAGTAAAATATTTGATATTAATCTGATTTGGATGATTGAAATTTAAATAATTAAAGGGTAGAAACCTACTAAACAATTTAAAAATAATTAAAATAAACCTTAATCAAATAATTAATTAAATTTGGAAGAATAATAAAATTGGAATTATTAAAATAGGGATATTAATAGGAAGAGATTTGTTCTTTAATTTAAGAATCCCTAAATTAATCATCTCAATAATGTTTAATTCCTAATTAAAATGATAATCCAAGTTTAAGATTTAAAATGTTAAAAGATTTAATCATTAAATTAAATTAAAAGTTAAATTATTAAACTCTTTTAAAATTTCAATTAAATTAAAATTGAATTAAATTAAATTAAAATTTAAATTAAATTAAATTACACAAATTAAATTAAATTAAATTAAATTAAATTAAAATAAATAAATTAAATCAAATTAAATTAAATTGAATTAAATTAAATTAAATTAAATTAAAATCAAATTAAATTAAATTAAATTAAGTTAAATTAAATTAAATCAAATTAAATTAGATTAAAGGAAATTAAATCAAATTAAATTAAATCAAGTTAAATTAAATTAAATTAAAGCATATCAAGTCAAACTAAATTGAATTAAATTAAATTAAATAATAGAATCAAGTTAAATTAAATCAAAATTGAAACTAAACTAAATTAAATTAAATTAAAGTTAAATTAAATTAAAAGTGACATCACCTAAGACATAAAGAGATTCAATATAAAACAACTTGAACACTATTCCAAATTTAAACCCGATAACTGAAATTAAATTAAATCACAAACTATTTGAACACCGATTTGCCCTCAAAAGCTTTGGTTACCATAACTCCTAAACAGAACGTTAAATGAAATGTTACTTCACATATAGGATATTCAAATGTCCTAGTTCACTGAGTAAGATAACAACAAAACTTAACTAAACCACGGACGATCACTTCACCTGATTGATTAAATCCATTTGGACTTAAAATAATCCTAACAGTATTGAAAAGATGTTTAAGACTCGTCTTAAGCACTTTCTCAATATGATAGGATATTTATAAGAACGATTGAATTTAATTGTTCATTGATGAAGAAAATCGTCCTCAAACCAAAACACAAGAACCTAGACGTCATAAGAAATGACTAGCTATAGGATTAGGAACTTGGTAGAAAACCATAACCCTTCCCTTAGCTTTACCTAGGAACTTGCTTAAATATTCTAAATTGTGTTTAAGTGCAGCTTGGGATGACGGGAAGACCCTCCAAGTACGCTTTTATTTTGTTGCAATTTACTTTATTGCAATTTATTTAATCGCATCGCAATTACTTTTCTTGCATGATAAACAACTGTTGCTTGAAAACCCTCACCTTTAGGATAGTCCCTAAAACTGAAACCAAAACTAAATTTAAAAGTCATTACAAGATAAAATTCACCGCCACAACATTTCAAAATATAAAACAACTCAAAATTTAATCACAAACAGAATACAAAACTACAACTACAACTAAATTAAAACATCTTGTTGGATGATCGGGAATACCTCGGATGATGTAACCTACGTGTTGCTAACGGGATTTCCCACGGTCTAAATGAAAGTGTGGAACTCATTTAGTTGAGTTTAGCAAATTCATCTAGACTAAGTGAATCCGATAAAAATAACGATGCCGGAAGGATGGAACCGCGGGATCTTAACCGGTGTTGTTATAATCAACTTTAAGATTTGTTTAATTAAAATATTAAAAAAAACACCTGGATTTTAAGACTTCTCTAAACCAAAACACTTTTCTCATCTCTTGATTTATGACTTCTAAAACTAAACCTCTGCAACAACAAGGAGCTCGAAGCTTGGTGGGCAGCACGGCCATCGTCATCAGCAAAATCTGAGTCTACTTCAGCAAAACTTTCTTAGAATTAAACAACTAAGCCATAGGACTTCGAGGCATTTTGCCTAGTGCAAATCCTCAATCGTTTTTTAGGCATTTGCATGATCTTGTCATGTAAATTAAGCCCTAACCGGTCTTAGGACTCCGAGGTAGTCGTCCGATACGACATAAACCCTCACATCTTCGAGGCTATTTGCATGACTGTGTTATGCAAATATAAGTCCTAATTAATTAAAATTGGCGAGACTGAAATGTTAGATAACATTAGTACTTTCCTAAATTCAAAGCCTAACAATAGGATAGTCGGGAAATTACCGAAGTCCGCTTTGAATCTGTAATTTCTCCTACCTTTCTTCCTTTGAATTCCCAAAACAAAATGTTCCAAATTTGATCCATTCCCTATTGAAATTCCAAAATTCAATCCTTTGAAAACTTAAACTTCGAAATTCTTGAGAGCAGAATTACTGATTATTATCGAGAGTTTTCTTAGGTGATTCCTGTCACTTAAGATGTAATTAACTATAGGGGCTTGCCCTTATAGGGAATTTTAAGAACCTGAGTAATATAAACCCTGTTTAATGCTTTCATATTAAGCAGGGGAATTTGTCGGCTTATAAAATAGGTTCGCAGACCAAACGGATGTCACAAATCTTTTAGTTTATTTAATCGAGCCCCACCATCAAGCAGTGTGTCTATCCTTAGGGATAGATACATGGTTTGTAGTGCGGTGCTCGTTTATATAAACTATTTGGGATGTGAGATCAGTTTGATTTCATATCATAAAATTTTCAAATTTAAAATTATTTTCAAAATCAAATACTACTTTTTTCAAATTATTTATTTAAATAAAATTAAAAATTTGCCGACAATTTCTGTAGGCGACCCCTTTTCAAAATAAAACACACAACCTAAAAATAATGCCGACAATTTCTGGCGACTCCGCTGGGGAAAATTCCTCTCTCCATTTTAATCAGATAGTTCTGCTTTAAAAAATCGGTAGTGTATCCATGTCCCTAGTGGATCAAACTACCCTTCTTTCCGTTGGAATACTATGTTCATTTCTACCTTGAACAAGTATAACAACCATTCTCTCGGATTTAGGAGCCACTGTTTAGACACCCATAAACAGAGAGGTTCCGAGATCCTTTACCTCATTTCGAGGTGGGGTGGACCCCCGATAGGTGTTAGTTTAGGAGCGGTCTTGCAGGTCGAGAAGTTTCTACAAGACTTCCTCTTCCTTTTACAGTTCCTAATCAATTCCTTTTACCCTTCCTACAACTCTCCTTCTTCCAATAATTCTCTTTCCTAACGAACAAATCTTTCCGAAAAGACAATTTTCCTTTAATACCACAAATACACTAAGATAAACAGAAATGTGTTCGGACTCTTTCTTTTTCGTCATAAGTTTTGCGACAAGAAGAAGCACTATTCGAAGACTAACACTTGGAATCTGCCCTGCAGAAATGGAAGCCCCAAAACTGATCTTCTCCTTCGTCAACGGCTCGGACTCGGTCGTGTTCAAGGACGAATCGCTCGATAATGGAATCATTCGATTCGGACAAGGATTCAGGGACACCGACTTCAAAATCCCCGACGTCACTCTCTTTTCACTCACAAGCAAAGTACCAGAAACTGAGAAGCCGTTGATTGAGTTCAACCTCAAGTCAATTCACGAATTCCCTCCTCTGCAAAAGATCCCAACCGAGAGGAGCTATCGCCGTCCACAGAAGGACTGTTGTTGCTACACCCACTGGTCTAGTTGTCTCTGCACCTACCCCGACTTCTGCCAAATTAAAGGGAAAAGAAATCCAAAACTATGGTGAACCTGTCATCGTGGAGGGTACAGATCTTCCTGTGAGACCTTCTGTTTTTGAAATCGGGTCCAGCTCGAGAATTCCATCACTAACACGGACCCAAAGAAGGAACAGAAGTAGAAGGATCGCTAGAGAAGCCAGAGCTGCTGAAGTTGCTTTCCTGGAGGAAATCCCAGAACTGCTCGAATATACACCGCTGCCTGAATACATACCACTTTTGGGAGGAAGCAGGTTCCATCCCCTCTCCGCCGCAGAGGATGAAGAAAATGTTCGCAAGATTGCTGCCACATTGCCTCAGCCCGTATATTACAACGATAGCCGCAAGAAAAGGACTAGAACTACGCCATTTGCTCGACTGCAAACTTTGATAGAGAAGTTAGCAAAGAAGGAAAAGTGCCCCGTATCAGAAATTTTAAGAAGGATAGGGCGGGTGCCAGTCAAATCCCGTCTTGGGCCGCGAGTAGAACCTGCTATCGTTGCAGAAAAGCCAAATAAGAGGATGAAAGCTAGTCCGCCTGTTGTTGTTTCAGGACTACAAATTAGGGAGGATACCACCTTCCAGCATTTGGGTCGACGGCACCATCCGGTCCTAGCACCTTCCGCCGCTAGAAGGATGGTGTGGCGTCCCACCACCTGGACAATTAAGATTGAAACAACGGCCTCGGAAGGAAAGTCTCATCGGGAGACTTGAATGCGAAGAAAGTGCCACGCAGAGAAAGGGGACTCATGAGAAGGGAACCCGACAGCTATCACATGACAACTGCAAGGATGTGCAGAAAAGACCACTAGAAGATGCTATGGAAAAGCTAAGAACTGATATTCGGCGATTAGCAAGGGAAAGAGAAAAGAAATTCAGAGATGAAGTTGACTCGTCAGAGTTCATAGATGATGAGTATGCAGAAATTAACATGGTTGAAACGCGAGCTTCGTCAGCTTCACAAGGTGCCCCTGCAGCCGCAGAAAGAGAGGAGCCGGAAGTAATGAGGAGGCAGCTTCAAGAGAAAGATGATACAATCGCCCAAATGGCAAAAAGGATGGAAGAGATGGCTGTAGCCCTAGCCACTCTCCAGAGTCAAGTGCAACCCCAAAGAGAGACACCCCCGGAGGTCATTCACATTGTAGATGGAGGAAAGGAGATTACGTCGGTCAACGGGGATGATCAGCTAAAGAAGGATGCAACACAAAGCATGATTCCGGAAAAGGATATCAAGAGCTTGGTGGAACAACGAAGTGCGAGAAGCCTTGGCACAATCAAAGAGCGGGACATCCATTCGGACGAGTAGACCTTACCCCGAAGAATTTGACACTGTCCAATATCCGAAAGGCTTCGTACCACCTCTGTTCAAGACCTTTGATGGAACCGAAAACCCTCGGCAGCATGTTGCACATTTTCGTGCCAGTTGTTGCAACGCCGGCGGAAGTGATGCATTACTCTTCAGACAATTTGTCGGCCACTCGTCGTGGATCGCCTTTGATTGGTATGCAGAATTACCGAATGGTTCGGTGAAGACATTTTCAGAACTAGAAAATCTCTTCATCAAGCGATTTTCCAGAGCTCAGCACCACATCACTATAGGTGATTTAGTGGTAGAGAAGCAGAAGGCGAACAAAACTTTGGTGGATTACATACTTCGATGGAGGAACCTAAGTATGAAGTGTCAGCCACAACTACAAGAACAGCATGCAGTCGGCATTTTACTTAAAAGCATTCACGGCCTGATAGCACTACTCCTCAAGGGATTTACTATTAAGACTTTTGAGAAGTTTTTAAGCAAGGCCGGGAGCTTGCAAGAAGAGGCGAAGCAATTAAGTTTCACCGACAAAACAGACAAACAGAAACCCGTGAAAACTTTTGAAAAGAAGTCTGGGATCGTTGCAGCAGTCGACAAAGGCAAGCAACCGATACAAATATCGTCAGAACGGCCGCAGCAACCTCAACAGAATTACCAGCAACCCCGACCCAGCTACCAGTCATCTGCACAATATGAACAACCGCCTCGTCCACAACGTACGTTAAGGGAGCTTCTGAGCAGGGAGTATCCGTTCAAGAATGAGGCAGTGCCAAAAATGTTCCGCAGTCTGATGAAGACTCCAGATTTCCAACTGCAAGAACCTAAGAGACCAGAAGAAGTCGACAAGAAAGGTGATCCCAACTTTTGCCCTTACCACCGGATGCTTGGGCACAAGATAGAAGATTGAATTACCTTCAAAAGTTGGCTCAACGACAATCTTCGGAAAGGGAATATAAAGATCCCGAAGGAATACATGAAGGAACCTCAGAAAGGAGGTTCCGTCAATGTTGTCTCGACTGATCTCATTGTTCCGATAGATCCCTATGCGACTGATGATGGATGGACTACTGCTTGGACAAAGTCTTCGAAGAAGATTTTAGATGGCATCCAAACCGCTTCGGTGCGAGCCTCAATTCAGAGTTCGAAACTTGTCAAGTCGGCACTATCACTTGCGATAGAAGAACCGCCTCAACAGGAGACGATTGAAGAAAAGAAGAAAATCGACGAAGAAGAGAAGACCGAGGATCCTAATGCTAGATTAGGGACTGCTTATCCTAGGATAGTTGTTTCCGATTCGGGGGAGAAATCTCTCGAACCTCTGACTCTGTATGATTATCTGCCCACTCCGGTGGGATCTTATAATGACAAGGGTTATGGTGTTGGCTACGTTTTGACTGTTTCTAATGATTACGTAACTAGCGACAATCCGGACATCGATTTCAATACAATGACAATTCTCAAATCACACATGATCTCGATGATCAAAATGACAAAGAAGACATCCACCAAGGAGGCTACGAGAGTTCAACGAGCAACAAATCTATCTGTGAGCTTTGAGGAGCTCCAGTCACAATAGAGTTAGAGCCTTCAGACTCTGAAGCTAATCCAGAAGAACCTGTCATTCTGATTCAGAAGGAAACACCAGCAAATTCAATACTAGAGTCAGAAGAAATTACAGAAGTTAACTTAAGAAGTGGAAGAGTTTTACCTCCGAGAATGGGTCCAAAGGATAAAGGAAAGCAGGTGGTTGTTTAGGAAGAACCAATCCCGACAGAAGAAATACCCATTCTAGAAGAAATCGAGACACATAGAAATAAAGTGGACTACAACGTGTTAGCCCATCTTAGGAAACTACCGGCCAAAC
This sequence comes from Papilionanthe hookeriana x Papilionanthe teres, assembly GCA_022702705.1. NCBI lineage: Eukaryota > Viridiplantae > Streptophyta > Magnoliopsida > Asparagales > Orchidaceae > Papilionanthe > Papilionanthe hookeriana x Papilionanthe teres. The sequence goes on from CM040424.1 coordinate 172,428,987, forward strand.
TGAGCATCTACGACGCTCTCATCTTATCAAAGGAGATGAGAGAAGCTCTGATCAAGGCCTTACTTGATCCAGAAATTTGCTTAGCTCAAATGGCCGGAGATTCCTTTGATGAGGTTTGCTTGTTAAAAGAACAGCGAGGTGTTAACTTCACGGACAATGACCTACTACTTGGGACAGCAGACCACAACCGACCGTTGTACATTTCAGTTATAATCGAAAAATTTACACTCTCCAGAGTATTGGTGGATCCAGGAGCATCAATCAACATAATGAATCTTCGAACGCTAGCATATTTGGAAATTGATGCTCGCGAGCTCGAGCGTACAAAATGTTATTAAGAGGATTCAACCGAAAAGGAGAAAGAGCCCTCGGATCAATAACACTACTAATAAAGACCGGTGACTTAGCAAAGACAACCGCAAAATTTCACATAATTGATTCGAAACATCGTTCAACGCTCTACTGGGTCGACCATGGATACATGAAAACCGGATGGTACCATCATCTCTACATCAGTGCATCAAATACTACGATGGAGGGGAAGAGTGCATCAAAGGTGACTTACAACCATTCTCCGTACATGAAATTGGAATCCATGAAGATGAAGCTTATTATGCACCTCCGAAGAAAACAATATTCTCCAGAGATACCATAATGAATGAAGCAAAGGAAGTTCGGGACAACGAAGAACCTGAAGTTCTAGTCCAACAGTCACTCACCACTCCCTTACGGCGAGATGGTGAAGGTTTCTCCACAACTCGCATCCGAGGTCGAGGTGAGGGACGAGGTCGTGGCAGAGACGTTAGGACAATTGGACAGAGGAAACCAGCCATCAATGTTGATTGGGAAGACAGTTCTGAAGAAGAAAAAGAGATCAAACAAGAAGCAGCGACAATAAGTCGGAAGAAGCTGTAATTCAAGATCTCTCTCGAAGATGAGAAGAACGAAGAATACAAATCAATGTACGAGAAGATTAACCACTATGTACATACTATGACCCTGACCCCGATCCATTCTAATAAAATCGAGGGTATGGTGGTCAAAGAGGTACATAACGGCGGTGCAAAGCCAATCAAATTCTACCGTAGTGCTCCTTCCTCCAAAACTGAAAATAATGTACAATTTGAAGATGTCACTTCATCAGAATTAATGGAATTACCTTTTGAGTGGTACTCTCCCTTTGTTCAAAATTTAATTCAGCGTGGTTTCTTACCTCGACAATGGACAAAAGGTCAATCACAACATTTTGAAAAATTATGGAATAACTCTGGTCGTCCACCCAATTCAAAGCATGGTATCGGATTCGGCACATTAGGATCAGTTGACGATACTGAACTTTGCTTGGTTGTCACTTGCGAGTCTAATGAAAACTGCATGGAAACTACAGAAGAATTTGAAGATTTACAAATTAGAGACGCTCCACCAGAAATCGAAGAAGAGATCAAATCTACAATAGATGAGTTAACGGAAGTTAACTTAGGTACTAGCGAAGAGCCTAGAACTACCTTTGTTAGCTCCTTACTCAATAAAGAAGACTCCGAAGAAATAATCAAGTTATTAATGGAATTTAAAGACTTTTTTGCTTGGAACTACGATGTGATGCCAGGATTAGCTCCAGAAGTCGCAGTCCATAAGCTAGGGGTGGATCCTACTTCGTCCGGTCGGATAAGGTCCCGAAGAATGCGTCTAGAAATCGAACAACAAGTCATAGCTGAAGTTAAAAAGCTAATAGACGCTAAATTTGTCCGTGAAGAACAATACCCGACTTGGTTAGCCAATGTGGTGCCAGTCAGGAAGAAGAATGGTTAGATCAGAATTTGTGTGGATTTCAGAGATTTAAACAAGGCATGTCCAAAGGATGAATTCCCTCTACCTCCCAGAATTAGTGATCGACATTGGTTCGACGCATGAAATATTTTCATTCATGGATGGATCTTCAGGATACAACCAGATAAAAATGGCTCCAGAAGATGAAAAGCTTACAGCATTCAGAACGCCGATCGGAGTATATTGCTACACAGTGATGCTATTCGGACTAAAGAACGCAGGAGCAACATACCAGAGAGCGATGATAAGAATTTTTTATGATCTCATCCACAATCAAGTCGAATGCTACGTGGACGATGTGGTCATCAAAAGCAAAGTAAAGGACAACCACTCGTATGATTCGAGAATTATTTTCGAACGATTAAAACAATTTAACCTTAAGATGAATCCCTTAAAATGCGCCTTCGGCATCACCTCCGGGAAATTCTTAGGATTCGTTGTCCGACATCGTGGAATTGAAATCGACCCGGAGAAGATTAAAGCCATCTTAGAAATGCCGCCTCCCAAAACCCTAAAGCAACTACGATCTTTTCAAGGGAAGCTAGCATATCTTCGACACTTTATCTCAAACTTGTCAGGTAGGTGTCAGCCTTTCTCGGTATTAGTTAAAAAGGACGCCAAATTTATTTGGGAGGAAAAATGCCAGAAAGCCTTTGAAGATATTAAACAATATTTAATGACACCTCCTGTCTTAGCAGCCCCAGTCTCAGGTAGACCGCTGATACTTTATACCGCGGCTTTAGACGACTCTCTCGGAGCCCTGTTAACCCAGGTCAATGATGAGGGTAAAGAAAATGCTCTTTACTACCTAAGCCGTCGGTTACTTCCAATGGAAATAAAGTATCCCGCAATTGAAAAGTACTGTTTGGCCCTGATCTTCACTGCTCAAAAGCTCAGGCACTACATGCTTTATCATAAGGTCAACCTAATCTTGAAATTTAATCCATTGCAATACTTGATGACTCGTCCAACGCTTTCCGGCAGACTTGCCAGATGGTCAATGATATTATTGCAATTCGATATAACTTTCGTGCCTCTTCGTGCCGTAAAGGTACAAGTCCTAGCAGACTTCTTTGCTGCACACCCTCTGCCGGCAGAATCTCCTCTCAATGACGATTTGCCAGATGAACAAATAATGAGCTTAGAAGACCCTGATGATCGACGTTGGGAATTATATTTCGATGGAGCATCTTCGGCAAACAAAGACAAAGAATCGCAAGTGATAGTGCCCGGTAAGGCAGGGATCGGACTAATCTTTATAACACCGGAGCGGGGGATGTTAAGATACTCCTACCACTTGACAGAGTCGTGTACAAACAACGAAGTAGAATACGAAGCCCTCATAACAGGACTGGAATTAGCTATTCAAATGGGGATAACAGACATCAACATCTACGGGGATTCGCAATTAATCATTCAACAGATCGCCGGACAATACAAAATTTTAAAGCCAAGACTCGAGCAATACTTCCAGTATGTCATACGAATTGTTGGAACGGATTCCGAATGTGACGATCTACAAAATTCCCGAAAAGAAAATGCTTTAGCGAGATGCGTTAGCTCGCCTCGCAAAAGAATTTGTCTTCTTGCAAGATGAATCGAGTAGAAGTGTCGGTTCACGGACGTCGAGTCCTATCACGGCTCGACATAGACACAATACACAAATCGAAAAGGAAAAAGAATCGGTTGCAGAGGATGACGGAAAACACGAGAAGATTGGCGACGGCCATTAATAGACTACCCGCAAACGAGAAAACTACCAGACGATAGGTCGCTAGCCCATCAGATCAAGAAAAGAACTCTGTCTTACACATTAATAAACAACACGTTATATAGAAGGTCTTTCGACCAAATGTGGCTAAGATGCCTGAGCGGGTCCGAGGCTCGTGAAATTGTTAAAGAGGTGCATTCAGGACTTTGTGGCGCTCACCAGTCGGGTCCGAAGATGAAAATGAAAATTAAAAGACTAGGGTACTACTGGCCCTCGATGATGACCGACTGCATGAAAATCGCCAAGAGCTGTCATCAATGCCAAGTGCACGGAGTGATTCTACACCAACCTCCAAATGTGCTACATCCGACAATTGTGTCGTGGCCATTTGAAAGTTGGGGCACAGATATAGTGGGTCCAATAGAACCACCATCTTCAAAAGGACATCGTTTCATTCTTGCGGCTACAGATTACTTTTCCAAGTGGGAAGAGGCAGTTCCACTTAGAGAAGTGAAAGCACACCACGTGCTACGGCTTTTCAAGAATCAAGTTGTCTACCGTTTCGGAGTGCCGCGTAGGATCATCTCGGATAATGGGTCGGCATTCGAAGCACACAAATCAACAATTTTGTCGGGAGACACGGAATCGACCGCGGTATTCAACAATTTACTATCCAAGAGAAAACGGCCTGGCTGAGGCTTTTAATAAAACTCTCGTTCAAATTTTAAAGAAAACTTTGGACGATAATAAGAGAAATTGGCACGAGAAGTTATTAGAAGCTCTATGGGCCTACCGAACAACCTCTAGAACTCCTACTCAAGCTACACCATACGCTCTGGTGTATGGGTCTGAGGCAGTGTTACCTTTAGAGGTCCAGCTTCCTTCACTCAGAATTGCAGTTGCAAACAAAATCACGACAGAAGAGAATGCCAAATTACGACTAGAAGAATTAGAAAGCATGGAAGGGAAAAGACTTGCAGCACAACAGAATTTAGAATTATACCAAGCTAAGATGGTTCAAGCCCATGACAGAATTGTCCGCCCAAGAACCTTCAAAGTTGGTGACTTAGTTCTCGTTCTCAAAAGACCTATTCTTGCACACCGCAAGATAGGAGGAAAATTTGAACCCACTTGGGAAGGGTCGTTTGTGATTGAAGCAGTATACTCAGGAGGCTCCTACCAGCTAGTGAATTGCCAAGGAGAACGACATATGCTTCCGATCAACGGACGATACTTGAAGAAGTATTACGCTACCTGATGTTTCGAAGGAATGAATTCCTCATCCCTAGAAGCACGGGCGAAGTAATTACTTATGACTGGGTCCGAACCCAAAAATAATAAAAAATGTGCTAAAATAAATAAAATCATGATAATAAAGTTTTCCTCGTTTTCTCTTCCATATAAAATCTTTTTCCTAATCTTATCACGTTTCATTCCTGTTAAATTTAAAAATATAATAAAAAAAATGTCTTTAATAAACATTTTCTTAATGTTCTTGTTCTTAGTACAGCCCCTGATCCTTTTCCTTGTCTTTTCGCAGGGAAATGTCGAACGGGCGGTTTGTCCTGAACTTTAGAAATGGCGTAAGCCTTGCACTCGACGATAAAAGGGTGAAAGATAGAGCGATAATAGAGGTTGACTCAGACTTCACACCAGCAGGCCTGCAATACGAGGAAAGCGACTGGGTCCCGGTTGACCGAGAGGAATTAGCCAGTCAGATAGTAATGAAAGTGGGTGGCCCAAGCCACCACTCCAGTAGCAAGAAAAGGAAAACAAACACTGAAGAAGACAAGAGAATCAAGTCTGTAGTAGCTACAGCAGAGGGCAGGCTTGTCAGCGCCGCGCCCACAGAGATTCAGGAAGTACGAAGAGCTACTCTCACGGCAATCCAACGAAGAAATAAAAATTGTCGTATCTGCATGATGTTAACTAAATTAGCAGCGGACCGGCGCGACGAGGCTATTGCTACCGCCAGTACATACACTTCAAGGACACCAGTTCACCAGGGACTTGAAGAAAGGAGGCCAGCTCCTAGGATAACAGAAGGGACCAGGGAAATCTCAAGAAGATCAGAAGAAGGAAGGCTACCACGCCACCAGATAAAACCACCAATAATGCATAACCTTGTTGCAGAAGCAACCCCGGAGGATGTCCCGACGGACACCACCCCCGAGGAGCCGAGGTATGCAGGAGAACGTGAAGGGATTGAGCCGTATATCCCACAATACGTCACCGAGCCCCGCCATTTGCAGATTATTCCTGAATACGAGCTGGAAAGAATGCAGAATGTCGAAAAGAAAACTTTTGAATACTTCGAGAGAATCAGAGGCAGGAGGATCAATATACTAGAAGGCCTCGAGCTACATACAGATGTGTTCTCGGAATACGAACAACAACAAATCGTGGACTGCATTCGGGATTTGAAAAGAATGGGCCGAGCAGGCTTCCTAAGAGAAAACACTTACTCGGAACCCCGGAGATGGATGCCAGGGAAAGGTAGAATTACAATACAATGTGGATGCTGCTACAACTTCGCGGAAGACAGGAAGGGAAACCCACCTGGAATACTCCGTCATGGCCAGGTGGATCTAATGTCATTGTTCATTAAAAGGATGGTAAAGAGATTGATAACATGGTGGGTACTGCCAGCAGATTGCATACCCAACAGCTGCATCATTAACATTTACAAGAAGGGTGACTGCATACCCCCGCACATAGATCACCATGACTTTGTTAGACCTTTCTGCACAGTTTCGTTTCTGAACGAGTGTAATATCATGTTCGGATCCGACCTCCGGATAGCAAGCCCAGGTGAGTTCCGAGGGCCAGTAAAGGTACCATTACCGGTAGGTTCCGTTATGATATGAAGGGCAACAGAGCAGATGTCGCTAAACATTGCATACCAGGAGTACCAGTGAAGCGGATCTCAGTTACTTTCAGAAGGATGGACGACGGGAAGATACCTTACCACTTCCAGCCAGACCCGGAGCTAGAGAGCCTCCGGCCTTACGAGCTGTGAGTTACATGGAAAATATCACACCTCCAACATACATCCATACGGCATCCTTGCCAAGGATGGCTTGGAAGGTGATGTTATCGACCATGTACCTCACTATTCGTACATGGATTTCGACGGATACCTTTTTTGGATGGATCGACAAAGATCATACATAGTCCGTTTTGAGTCTACATGGATTGTATGAGATGTATTCCAGATCGAGTTGTATGATGTATCTTCAGCATGATTGGAATAAAAGTGACCATATCACATTTTTGGCCTTCACCTCTTGTGTGCAAGTTGACTGAGAAACGCCATTAAGAGTTAAATGAACTTCAAACAAAGAACAGAAAAGAAAAAAATATATAATAATAGAAAACTTTCCTTGAAAATCTAAAAATGATGAACACCAAATTCACATGAACATTAAATGAACGATAAAATAAATTTGAATCGTTAAAGGACAAACAAAATGAACACAGATTCCAAATCAAATCTCAATCAAATTTCAAATTCAACCTTTCCAGATTCCAAATCAAATCTCAATCAAATTTTAAATTCAATCTTTCCAGATTTCAAATCAAATCTCAATCAAATTTTAAATTCAATCTTTCTAGATTTCAAATCAAGTCTCAATCAAATTTCAAATTCAATCTTTCCAAATCTCAAATCAAACCAACATCAAATTCAAACTTTTTGAGTTGAGGATTTTACATCCGAGACTGCATTGCTTTAGGATCCTTTCCCTATCGCAATGAAATACATCAAATTTAAATTCTTGGGGTTGAGGATTTTACATCCGAGACTGCATTGCTTTAGGATTCTTTCCCTATAACAATGAAATACATCAAATTCAAACTTTTGGGGTTGAGGATTTTACATCCGAGACTGCATTGCTTTAGGTTCTTTCCCTATCGCAATGAAACACATCAAATTCAAATTTTTGGGGTTGAGGATTTTACATCCGAGACTGCATTGCCTTAGGATTCTTTCCCATAAGCAATGAAATACATCAAAATCAAATTCTTGGGGTTGATGATTTTACATCCGAGACTGCATTGCTTTAGGATTCTTTCCCTATCGCAATGAAATACATCAAATTCAAATTCTTGGGGTTGAGGATTTTACATCCGAGACTGCATTGCTTTAGGATTCTTTCCCTATAGCAATGAAATACATCAAATTCAAACTTTTGGGGTTGAGGATTTTACATCTGAGACTGCATTGCTTTAGGTTCTTTCCCTATCGCAATGAAACACATCAAAATCAAATTCTTGGGGTTGAGGATTTTACATCCGAGATTGCATTGCTTTAGGATTCTTTCCTTATCGCAATGAAGTACATCAAAATCAAATTCTTGGGGATGAGGATTTTACATCCGAGACTGCATTGCTTTAGGATTCTTTCCCTATTGCGATGAAATACAACAAAAATCAAACTCTTGAGGTTAAGGATTTTACATCTGATACCGCATTGCTTTGAGATCTCTCCTCGTTGCAATGATTCAATCCGATCAATTTAATTTTCTTTCGAGGTTGATACTTAAATTTCAATCCTCTAATTTCCGAGACTGGTACCTAAATTCCAGTTCTCATTTCGAGGTCGGTACCTAAATTCCGACTCTCTTTTCGAGATCGATACTTAAATTTCGATTCTCATCCGAATTGATACCTAAATTTCAATTCAAAATTTTCGAGACTGGTACCTAAATTCCAGTTCTCATTCCGAGATCGATACCTAAATTTCGATTCTCATCTAAATTGATACCTAAATTTCAATTCTCAACTTTCGAGACTGGTACCTAAATTCCAGTTCTCTTTCGAGGACAGTACCTAAATTCTGCCTCCCATCTTTCGAGATCGATACTTAAATTTCGACTCTCTTTCGAGATTGATACTTAAATTTCAATTCTCATCCCTTTCGAGATCAGTACCTAAATTCTGATTCTCATCCTTTTCAATCGACACTTAAACTCCGATTCTCAATCCGAGGCTGGCACCTAAATTCCAGTTTTCCTTGCAATCCCGAGGTTGGAACCTAGGTTTCAATTCTCATTTCAAATCCAAATTTCCTAAAATTGATTTTAAATCAAACTTCAATCTAAATTAAAACTCAAAATCTAAAGTTACACATCAAAACTTAAACATGAAATGAAATTGAAATCTAAATCGAATTCCCCCAGGTCATGTGATTTGGGATTCACCTCCTTTTCCTTTCCCCAGCAAGAGTTCAGGAATCTCCAGTCTCAGAGATATACTTGACACTCCCCAACGGAAATTCTTCTACTTCGTCCTAAGTTTGTCACTTGGACATCTGTGTTGGTTTTGTTGATCTTTTTGGTCAACGCCAATACGCGCAGTGTGCTTGGTAAGGTAGCAACTGTCTCTTCATGTTGGTCCGCTGCTAGCTTGGTTAGCATCTTGCGAATGCGAAGGTTCTTGTTTCTTCGTTGAGTCAGAGTGAGAGTATCTCTCCTTACCTCTTGAACTTCTGTGAGCATGGCACTCTTGACCTCATTTTTGATGAGGTCTTCTCTTCTTCTTTTTAGTGCTTAGGATCTAGCCTTAGGCTTTTCCTTTGACTATCTTAGAGGATTAGAATTGAGACCCACCACCTAGAAATTCAAACCACTTCTTAACTCCCTGCAAACTCTACAAACTTGACTGTAGACCCCTAATCACCTAGAGGGTTGAAATCAAATGTGGAAGTTTAAAGGATGAGTTCCTATAGGATTCTTTGGCCTTAGGACTACCCTGGGTGGCCTGGTATGGTGAAGGGCTGACTTACACACACACTACACCTATATACTACACTTTCACACATATCCTAAAAACACACCCATACCTAACTTGATCTCCTGACTCATGAAGGTGATCCACATGGATGGTCCTTAACCTCTAAGCCCTTGGCTAAGAGGGTTAGGAACAACATAGTGGATGCCTCAAATGAGTCCCCTCATGGCTCATGTGGGCTTGATATGGCTTCATGGCTCAACCAAAATGATTTCATTCCACTTACATTCACCCAATCTTCAATTTCTCAAATTTTCAATTTTTGACCCCCGGGGCCCTACACCCGCCTTGCCTACCCAAAACCCTTGAAATCCTTCAAAATTTTAAAATCACCCAAAATTCCCCAAAATTAATTCCAAACATTCCCACATTACTCAAATTGATCATCCACACCCCTCTTGACCCAAAAATCCAAAAAATTCATAAAATTCCCAGAAAATTCCAAAAAATCCCAAATATTCCCAATTTCATTTTGTTCAACTACACAAGGGGCAAATTTTGTCAATTTACCCTACTTTTGTCAAAACCCCCAATTTGACCCATTTTAACCCTAGGTGAACCCAATGTCAAGCCAAACCCACCCAATTGACCCAAATTCTGGTCCAATTCAATTCTAAACTTCAATTCAACATTCCCAACACCAATATAGACCAAATCTAAATCCAATTTGATTGACTTTTGAATCCAATTTCACTTTTGGCCTTAAAGCCCAATTTTGACCTAAACCCAAACCTCAAAATCAAAACCCAACCAAAGCCAAAACCTCTTTGAAACACTCCCATAAACATTTCCCAACATTTATTTTACATCAATTTCAACCCTAGCCCAACATTGGCCCAAGTTAGCCCAATTTGACCTATATTGGCCCATTCACCAAGGAAGCCCAAATTCAACCCAATTCAAACCCAAATCACTCCCAACTTGCTTCAAATCACTCATGACACATCCATGAACTAAACACAACATTTATTTGGCCCAATCCTTCACAAAATTCCCATCCATAAATTTATTTTCAAACCGAAAGCCCACTTTCTTAAACCTTCCTAAAAGCCCAAACTTCATGCTAAAGCCCATATGACAAATTCTTCTCATCATACCCTTAATTAAAATCATCCCTAAGTTCAAATCAATAATCAAATGATTCCAAATCAAGCCATGTGCCAAATCCCATCAAATCACTCCTAAATTACCAAAATTCCTAAAAACCTCTTTCATGAAAGTTGACTTACTTTTTCAAGCCAAAGGTGAGCCATGAAGCCCTGCATGAGCCACATGTGAGCCATGAAAGCCTTGGACACTTCACCATGCCCAAAATGGCAAGAAGAGGGGACGCTTTAATGATTCTCTTAAGAGTGATTAACCACTCCCATGTCTCCCCTAACTCTTGCTTAAGCTTAATTGTACTTGGATTGTGACTTTACCCCACTAATCAAGCTGATCCAGGTGACTTTCCCTTCAGCCCAAATTGGCCTTGGAGGGTGGAGCTAACCCAAAACCAAGGGTTGACCCATTTATACCCAAAACTAGCCCTTTCCCATTCCACTTTGATTCAAACCCTTTACACATGTCCATGGCCAATTGACTGCACAAACCTCCAGCCCTGACCCACCTGGACCTGAGGGTGACCCATGCCTGTCGACCAGCCACCAGGCCTCCGGAAAACGCCATGCCCGAGAGCTCACATGTGAGCCCAACATTGGAATTCTCCCTTGCTGAGCTGCCCCATTCCCAATGGCCACCATGGCTGTTCTTCCCATGCCCAGAGCAGCTGATCCCAACGCTTGGCCATCCCTGTGAGGCTCTCCAGCCACCTCTATTTAAACCCGACCCCCTCACGGCGATGGAAGAGAGTTGCACAAACCTTGCCGAAACTCTGCCAAAATTGTTCCAGGCCCTACTCCAAACTTAGAGCAGTTGATCCCCAGTGTCAATTTGCCCTAATCCCCACCAACAGAACCCAATTTCTCAACTGAAATTTCACCCAAAAACCAGGACACTTCTCCACAGTGGATCAATCCACAAATTGATTGGTCCTACACCTTCACCAGACCAAGGGAAGGAGTCCACCAGCAAAAGCCCCCTCTCCAGGCCACCCATCTGTTCCAGACTCCAAGCTTTGTGATCGACTGTGGTCACTTTCATAGCTAGGCAATTCACCAGACCAGAAGACTTCATCTGGAGCTTGCTGGGACGCAATCGAAGGCGACACAACCCTCAGATTGAAGCCACACTTCTCTGAGCAAAGGTATGAGCTAATTTTTCATCCCGAGCTTCTGAAGATTCTCCATTTCAAATGCTTTAATTTTAATACATGATCACCGTATAGATGTATTTGTCTCTTCAAGACAAATCCATAGAGCATAAGAACACGAAAATCCGTTGAGAAATGAGTGAGTTCTTAAGATTTTAGTGTGGACGGCTCTCGGGTGAGAACGCTTGGGGACGATGAACGGATATCGTTCATTCCATACACGCGCGGACGGACAGCCAGGATCGCGCCGTATGAGGAGATGGAACGATACAGCGGGCCCCGGGAGCGCTAAGTTGGATGGCGGCTTCGAATGGCAGCGCGACACGCGGCGTTTCGGAGCTGCCGAGGTTGACGCGGCACCGCGTGGATAAATAGAAAATTACGGTATTTTCTGATTTATTTAATTCCCTAAACTTCAAAAATCGATAACTTTGTGTAGAAAAATCAGAAAAATAAAATAAAAATACCCTCTTTCTCAGTGAACAGAGGAGAATAATGTGGAAAAGAAATCATTTAATTTCATCAAGTATTTTTTTTTAATGATTTATTTACCCTCTGCATTGTTTTAATTCTCCATGCAAATAGGAAATTCACCATGGCATGAGACCATAAGGCTTTTGAAGCCTCCGAATTTGGGAACATTCCCTGAATTTTCCAAAGTCGAGGCCATCCCTATGAGAAGTTATTGATTTTTCAAATTAATGTTGCTGTTTTGAGTATTTTAAATCCAATAATTAGCATGTTGTGAAATAAATTCTAGGAAAATTTGGTGATGTCTCTTATGACAAGAGGACCCTAGGAAAAATAGGTTTTGAATTAATTCATTTAAAATAACCCTAATTGGCTTAAACACTCAAAATAGGTCCCTAATTAATTAGAGCTAATCATACATCAAATTGACTTGAAATCAATTCTCCATTGACCTTTAGGATCAGAGGAACCCACCATAAAAATTTGAAGTCAATTGGACTTGGTTAGTCCTACTAAATGGGTTGATTAAGCCATTTAGCCAAAATTAAACTTAAACAATTTATAACTTTCAAAATGGTTTTCAAAAATTCACCAAATTGGTTTTGGAGCCTCTCTGATATCAGGGGAATTTAAGAAAAATAAAATTTCAATTTTCTAAAAAAATTGATTTTTTGTATTATTTTAATATTTTAATAATTAAAAAATAATAAAAATCACAAAAATAATTAAATTCACCAAAATGTCATATTTTGAATTTCAATCATTTAGGAACAAACCACATATTTTTCTCAAGTATATTTAATGAGATATTAAATTTTAAAGCCCTAAGGTAATTTTAAAATTAAAAAAATGTATATTTCTAGTATTTCCACTAAAATAATTCTAATAAATCAAAGAAAAATTAGAAAATTGTAAAAATTGATTCTCTGATTTCCTTGATATCAGAGAGATTTTTGAAAAATATAAAATTCATTTTTCAACCTCTATTTTATTTTTAAATTAATTAATACTCCAAAACTCAAAATAATTATAATAAAAATAATATAATTCAAATAAACACCAAAATTGGTCCAAGTGGTCCTCTGATCATTAGGAATGTCCCATAATTTTCTTAAGGACATAAACTTTCCCTTGGTCATGTTATTAAATTTTCCTGGGAAACCTCTATTTTCCACCAAAAATAATTACATAAATAAATTAAATACAGAAAAATCACATTTTCTCCTCTCATGTCTTTATTGGCATATGTGTGAAGTCACATAAAAATTTTAAGTTCATTTAAGCTCAATTTAGTGAGTTATGAAATTATTAAGCTTGAAGGGCAAAATGGTAATTAAAATTTTAACCCTTAATTAAAACTTTAGGTTTAATAAAATTAAAGAGTAAAATATTTGATATTAATCTGATTTGGATGATTGAAATTTAAATAATTAAAGGGAAGAAACCTACTAAACAATTTAAAAATAATTGAAATAAACCTTAATCAAATAATTAATTAAATTTGGAAGAATAATAAAATTGGAATTATTAAAATAGGGATATTAATAGGAAGAGATTTGTTCTTTATTTTAAGAATCCCTAAATTAATCATCTCAATAATGTTTAATTCCTAATTAAAATGATAATCCAAGTTTAAGATTTAAAATGTTAAATGATTTAACCATTAAATTAAATTAAAAGTTAAATTATTAAACTCTTTTAAAATTTCAATTAAATTAAAATTAAATTAAATTAAATTAAAATTTAAATTAAATTAAATTAAACAAATTAAATTAAATAAAATAAAATAAAATTAAATTAAATTAAATAAATTAAATCAAATTAAATTAAATTGAACTAAATTAAATTAAATTAAATTAAAATCAAATTAAATTAATTTAAATTAAGTTAAATTAAATTAAATCAAATTAAATTAAATTAAAGGAAATTAAATCAAATTAAATTAAATCAAGTTAAATTAAATTAAATTAAAGCATATCAAGTCAAACTAAATTGAATTAAATTAAATTAAATAATAGAATCAAGTTAAATTAAATCAAAATTAAAACTAAACTAAATTAAATTAAATTAAAGTTAAATTAAATTAAAAGTGACATCACCTAAGACATAAAGAGATTCAATATAAAACAACTTGAACACTATTCCAAATTTAAACCCGATAATCGAAATTAAATTAAATCACAAACTATTTGAACACCGATTTGCCCTCGAAAGCTTTGGTTACCATAACTCCTAAACGAACGTTAAATGAAATGTTACTTCACTTATAGGATATTCAAATGTCCTAGTTCACTGAGTAAGATAACAACAAAACTTAACTAAACCTCGGACGATCACTTCACCTGATTGATTAAATCCATTTGGACTTAAAACAATCCTAACAGTATTGAAAAGATGTTTAAGACTCGTCTTAAACACTTTCTCAATATGATAGGATATTTGTAAGAACGATTGAATTTAATTGTTCTTTGATGAAGAAAATCGTCCTCAAACCAAAACACAAGAACCTAGACGTCATAGGAAATGACTAGCTAAAGGATTAGGAACTTGGTAGAAAACCATAACCCTTCCCTTAGCTTTACCTAGGAACTTGCTTAAATATTCTAAATTGTGTTTAAGTGCGGCTTGGGATGACGGGAAGACCCTCCGGTACGCTTTCATTTTGTTGCAATTTACTTTATTGCAATTTATTTAATCGCATCGCACTTACTTTTCTTGCATGATAAACAACTGTTGCATGAAAACCCTCACCTTTAGGATAGTCCCTAAAACTGAAACCAAAACTAAATTTAAAAGTCTTTACAAGATAAAATTCACCGCCACAAAATTTCAAAATATAAAACAACTCAAAATTTAATCACGAACAGAATACAAAACTACAACTACAACTAAATTAAAACATCTTATTGGATGATCGGGAATACCTCGGATGATGTAACCTACGAGTTGCTAACGGGATTTCCCACGGTCTAAATGAAAGTGTGGAACTCATTTAGTTTAGCAAATTCATCTGGACTAAGTGAATCCGATAAAAATAACGATGCCGGAAGGATGGAACCGTGGGATCTTAATCGGTGTTGTTATAATCAACTTTAAGATTTGTTTAATTAAAATATTAAAAAAAACACCTGGATTTTAAGACTTCTCTAAACCAAAACACTTTTCCATCTCCTGATTTATGACTTTTAAAACTAAACCTCTGCAATAACAAGGAGCTCGGAGCATGGTGGGCAGCACGACCATCGTCATCAGCAAAATCTGAGTGTACTTCAGCAAAACTTTCTTAGAATTAAACTACTAAGCCATAGGACTTCGAGGCATTTTGCCTAGTGCAAATCCTCAATCTTTTTTTAGGCATTTGCATGATCTTGTCATGTAAATTAAGCCCTAACCGGTCTTAGGACTCTGAAGTAGTCGTCCGATACGACATAAACCCTCACATCTTCGAGGCTAATTGCATGACTGCATTATGCCAATATAAGTCCTAATTAATTAAAATTGGCGAGACTGAAATGTTAGATAACATTAGGACTTTCCTAAATTCAAATCCTAACAATAGGATAGTCGGGAAATTACCGAAGTCCGCTTCGAATCTGTAATTTCTCCTACCTTTCTTCCTTTGAATTCCCAAAACAAAATGTTCCAAATTTGATCCATTCCCTTTTGAAATTCCAAAATTCAATCCTTTAAAAACTTAAACTTCGAAATTCTTGAGAGCAGAATTACTGATTATTATTGAGAGTTTTCTTAGGTGATTCCTGTACTTAAGATGTAATTAACTATAGGGGCTTGCCCTTATAGGGAATTTTAAGAACCCGGGTAATATAAACCCTGTTTAATGCTTTCATATTAAGCAGGGGAATTTGTCGGCTTATAAAATTGGTTCGTAGACCAAACGGATGTCACAAATCTTTTAGTTTATTTAATCGAGCCCCACCATCAAGCGGTGTGTCTATCCTTAGGGATAGATACATGGTTTGTAGTGCGGTGCTCGTTTATATAAACTATTCGGGATGTGAGATCAGTTTGATTTCATATCTTAAAATTTTCAAATTTAAAATTATTTTCAAAATCAAATACTACTTTTTTCAAATTATTTATTTAAATTAAATTAAAAATTCGCCGACAATTTCTGTAGGTGACCCCTTTTCAAAATAAAACACACAACCTAAAAATAATGCCGACAGGCACTGACAGGCCTGCACTCTGCTGTAGAAACTACAAACTTAACTTTCTTGTCTTCCCCAGTTGCATGAGCGCCGTTTGCTTTTCTTTTCTTGCTGGTGGACTGCTGACTTGGGCTAGCCTACTTCATCACTGTTTGGCTGCAGTACTCCTCCCGGTCAATCGGGGTCCAATCGGTTTCTTCGTACTGTAGCCCAGCCGGTGTGAAATCAGAGTAGATCTCAATCACGGCCCCATCCTTCATCCTCTTTTCATCGAGTGCTAGACTCACACCATTCTTAAAGTTCAGAACCAGTCGCCCGTTCGAAATTTCCCTGCAAAAAATAAGGAAAGGATCACGGGTTGTACTAAGAACAAGAACAATAAGAAAATTTACTTATTAATGGAAAGCTTTTATTCATTTCTTCTTTTTTTTAAGTTTTTTAATAAGAGTAGGAAAATACGAGGAAAGATCAGGAGTGAGCTGATTTAAAAGAAGGGATCAAAATTTTATTATTATGATTTCACATATTTTCTTTTCAACACATTTTTAAATTTTTTATCATCCATTATTAAATTTTAGGTTCAGACCCAGTTACAAATGATTACTTCACCCGTGTTTCTAGGAATGAAATTTCATTTCTTAAAGTTCATTCCTCGAAACATCAGGTTGTGTAATACTTCTTCAAATATCATCCATTGATTGGAAGCATAGGTCATTCTCTACGGCAATTCACCAGTTGGTAGGAACCTCCTGAGTAGACTATCTTAACCACGAACGGCCCTTCCCAAGTCAGTTCAAATTTAACTTCTATCTTGCGGTGTGCGAGAATAGATCTCTTGAGAATTAGAAACAAGTCACCAACTTTGAATGTCCTTGGACGGACCAGTTTATCATGGGCCTGGATCATCTTGGCTTGATACAGTTCTAAATTCTGCTGCGCTGAAAGTCTTTTTCCTTCCAAGCATTCCAATTCTTCTAGTCGTAATTTGGCGTTCTCTTCTGTAGTAATCATTTCTACAACTGCAATTCTGAGAGACGGCAGCTGAACCTCCAAGGGTAAGACGGCTTCGGAGCCGTACACTAAAGTGTAAGGTGTAGACTGAGTAGGAGTTCTAAAGGTCGTTCTGTAGGCCCATAAGGCTTCTAACAACTTTTTGTGCTAATTTCTCTTGTTGTTGTCCAAAGTTTTCTTTAGAATTTGTACGAGAGTTTTATTAAAAGCCTCTACCAAGCTGTTCGTTGTTGGGTGATAGATCGTTGAATAGCGCCAATCAATCCCGTGCCTTTTGACAAAATTGTTGATCCTTGTACTTCTGAAAGCGGACCTGTTATCTGAGATAATTCTGTGCGGTACCCCAAAACGGTAGACGACTTGATTCTTGAAGAACTGTAGCACATGATGTGCTTTCACTTCTCTGAGCGGTATAGCTTCTGCCCACTTAGAAATGTAATCTGTAGCTTCAAGAATAAAGTGATGTCCTCTTGAAGAAGGCGGTTCTATCGGACCCACAATATCTGTGCCCCAACACTCAAATGGTCATGATGCGATTGTCGGATGTAGCACATTTGGAGGTTGAAGTAGAACCACTCCATGCACTTGGCACTGGTGGCAGCTCTTTGTAACTTTCAGGTAGTCGGTCATCATTGAGGTCCAGTAGTACCCTAGTCTCTTAGTCTTCATTTTCATTTTCGGACCCAACTGATGAGCGCCACAAAGTCCTGAGTGCACTTCTTTAACAATTTCACGGGCCTTAGACCCACTCAAACTCTTAGCCGCATCTGGTCGAAAGACCTTCGGTGTAACGTATTGTTTATTAATGCGTATGAAAGAGTTCTTTTCTAAATCTGATGGGCTACTGACTTATCGTCTGGTAGGTTTCCTGTTTGCAGGTAGTCTATTAATGGCTACCACCAATCTTTTGTATTTTCCTTTACTACTGCAACTGTTTCTTCCTCTTTTTCTGGCTTGTGTATTGCATCCATGTCGAGATGTGAGAGGACCTGTCATCCTTTAACTGTCATTTCAACCGACTCGTCCTGTAAGCAGGCAAACTCTTTTGCTAGGCAGGCTAGTGTGTCTGCAATAGTGTTTTCTCTTCTGGGAATCTTATAAATCGTTACATTCAGAATCTGCTCCAACAACTTCATGGCATATTGAAAGTACTGCTCGAGTCTTGGTTTCAGAATTTGTACTATCAAGCGACCTGTTGAATAATCAACTGAGAATCCTCGTAGATGTTGATGTCTGTTATACCCATCTGAATGGTTAACTCTAGTCCAGTTATAAGGACTTCATATTCTGCTTCATTGTTCATGCACGGTTTTGTTAAGTGGTAGGAGTACCTTAACATCCCTCGCTCTGGTGTTAAAAAGATTAGTCTGATTCCTGCTTTACCAGGCACTATCGTCTGCAATTCTTTATCTTTCTACTTTGAAGATGCTCCATCGATGTATAGTTCCCAACGCTGATCATCGGGGTCTTCTAGGCTCATTATCTACTCATCAAGCAAGTCGTCGTTGAGAGGCGATTCTGCCGGTAAAGAGTGTGCTACAAGGAATTCTGCTAGGACTTGTCCCTTTACGGCACGAAGAGGAACGAAAGTTATGTCGAATTGTAATAGTATCATCGACCACCTGGCAAGTCTGTCGGAGAGCATTGGTCGGGTCATAAAATATTGCAATGGATTAAATTTTGAAATAAGGTCGACTTTGTGAGAAAGCATGTAATGCCTGAGCTTTTGAGCAACAAAAATCAGGGCAAAATAATGCTTCTCAATTGGAGGATACTTTACTTCTGTCAGAATTAGACGACGACTTAAGTAGCAAAGAGCATTTTCTTTTCCCTCGTCATTGACCTGGGCTAGCAGGGCTCCGAGAGAGTCGTCTAAAGCCGCGGTATAAAGTATCAACGGTCTACCCGAGACTGGGGCTGCTAAGACAGGAGGTGTCATTAAATACTGCTTAATGTCCTCAAAGGTCCATTGGAATTTTTCTTCTCAAAAGAATTTGGCGTCCTTTTTAATCAATGCCAAGAAGGGCTGACACCTACGTGATAAATTTGAGATAAATCGTCGGAGATATGCCAACTTCCCTTGAAAGGATCGTAGTTGTTTCAAAGTTTTGGGAGGCAACATTTCTAAGATAGCTTTAATCTTCTCTGGATTGATTTTAATTCCACAATGTCTGATAACAAATTCTAAGAATTTCCTAGAGGTGACGTCCAAGGCGCATTTCAAGCGATTCATCTTAAGGTTAAATTGTCTTAATCGCTCGAAAATAATTCTCAAATCATACAAGTGATCCTCCTTCAATTTGCTCTTGATGACCACATCATCCACGTAGCACTCGACTTGTTTGTTAATAAGATCATCAAAATTCTTCGTCATTGCTCTTTGGTAGGTTGCTCCTGCGTTCTTCAATCCAAAAGGCATCATTGTGTAGCAGTACACTCTGATTAGCGTTCTGAAGGTTGTGAGCTTCTCATCTTCTGGTACCATCTTTATCTGATTGTATCCTGATGATCCATCCATTAAAGAGAAGATTTCATGTGTCGAAGCAATGTCGATCGTCAGTTCTGGAATTGGTAGTGGGAATTCATCCTTTGGACATGCTTTATTCAAATCTCTGAAATCCATGCAGATTCTGATATGTCCATTCTTCTCTCTGACTGGTACCACATTAGCTAACCATGTTGGATATTGTTCTCCACAGACAAATTTAGCGTCTATTAGCATCTTAACTTCAGTTATTACTTGTTGTTCAATCCCTAGACGCATTCTTCTGGGAGCTTGCCTGACTAGAACGGTAGTGTGATCCACTCCTAATTTGGAAACTACAACTTTTGGAGCTAATCCTAGCATTTCATCATAACTCCAAGCAAAACAGTCCTTGAATTGCATTAGTAGCTTGATCATGTTTTCGGAGTCTTCCTTATTGAGTAAGGAGCTAGCAAAGGTTGGCCTAGGCTCTTCGCTAGTACATAAGTTTGTTGACCTCATTTTTGATAAGGTCTTCTCTTCTTCTCTTTAGTACTTAGGATCTAGCCTTAGGCTTTTCCATTGACTATCTTAGAGGACTAGAATTGGGACCCACCTTTTAGAAATTCAAACCACTTCTTAACTCCCCGCAAACTCCACAAACTTGACTATAGACCCCTAATCACCTAGAGGGTTGAAATCAAATGTGGAAGTTTAAAGGATGAGTTCCTATAGGACTCTCCGGCCTTAGGATCGCCACAGGTGGCTACGGTGTCAGTGAGGGGCTGACTTACACACACACTACACTTATACACTACACTTTCACACACTTCCAAAAACTACACCCATACCTAACTTGACCTCCTGACTCATGTAGGTGATTCACATGGATGGTCCTTAACCCCTAAGCCCTTGCCAAGAGGGTTAGGAACAACATAGTGAATGCCTCAAATGAGTCCCTTCATGGCTCATATGGGCTTGATATGGCTTCATGGCTCAACCAAAATGACTTCTTTCCACTTACATCCACCCAATCTTCAATTTCCCAAATTTTCAATTTTTGACCCCGGGACCCTACACCCGCTACTCTACCCAAAACCCTCGAAATTACCCAAATTTCTCAAAAATTTCCAAATTACCCAAAATTCTCCAAAATCAATCCCAAACATTTCCACATCACTCAAATTGACCATCCATACCCAAAAATACCAAAAATTCCAAGAAAACCTCCCAATACCCTCCAAATACCCAAAATACCCCTCTTGGCCAAAAAAATCCAAAAATTCGGAAAATTCCCAGAAAATTCCAAAAAATCCCAAATATTCCCAATTTCATTTTGTCCAACTACACCATGGGCCAATTTTGTCAATTTACCCTACTTTTGTCAAAACCCCCAATTTGACCCATTTTATCCCAAAGTGAACCCAATGTCAAACCAAACCTACCCAATTGACCCAAATTCTGGTCCAATTCAATTCTAAACTTCAATTCAACATTCCCAACACCAATCTAGACCAAGTCCAAGTTCAATTTGATTGACATTTGGATCCAATTTCACTTTTGGCCTTAAAGCCCAATTTGGACCCATGACCCAAATAAACCCAAATTCAAATCAATTCAACTCCAAATCACACCAAATTGACTCCAAGCCCTTCATAGAACATCCCTAAACCAATTATGACATTTATTTGACAAAGTTATTCACAAAATCTTTACCCAAATGCCCATCCTAAAATCAAAAAGCCCATTTCCCTTAAACTTTCCTAAGAGCCCACTTCCTTCAAATTCAAAAGCCCAAAATCTACCCTAAAGCCCACATGACATCTCCATTTGCCATCCACTTAATTAAAGCCATTACCTAAGTCCTAAATTCACCATCAAATTATTCCAAATCAAGTTTCATACAAATTTCCATCAAATCACCAAAAATTCCTAAAATCCATTTTCATGAAATTGACCAAACATTTTCCCAAGCCAAAGGTGAGCCATGCAAGCCATGGACAAGCCACAAGAAACCATGGAAGGCTTGACATGTGATCAAGCCATTAATGGCAAAAGGAGGGTCCCCTTTCCTAATCCTCCTTAAACCCTTTTTTACCATAAGCATGTCACACACTAAACCATGCTTAGCCACCTCATCATGGATGGAGACCACACCATTCTCTCTTGGCCGACCCAAGTGATCTTTTTCAGCCCAAGACCAGGCCTTGGGTGGTGAACCTAGCCCAAAACCATGGGTTGACTCATTTGAACCCAAAATGGCCTTCCCCCCATTCCATTTCAATCCAAGCTCTTTACACATGGCATTTGCCAATTGCTTGCACCAAGTCCCAGCTCTGACCCACCTGACCTTGAGGGTGACCAATGCCTGGCCGGCCGGCCAGCCACCAAGCCGCCGGAAAACACCATGGCCGAGAGCTCACATATGAGCCCAACTTGGAATTCTCACCTGCTGAGCTGCCCCATCCCCATTGGCCATCGGAGCTCGTTCTTCTCTTGCCAAGAGCAGCTCGATCCCAAGCCCTAACTCTCCCTGGGAGGCCCTCCACCCTCTCCTATTTAAACACCACCCCTCTCGGCCATGAGAGGTGCTGAAACAAAACTTAAGGAAACTCTGCTAAAATTTTTCCAGACTCCTCCCCATACACAGAGCACTTGGTCCCCAGTGAGATCCCCCTGCCATTTCTTCTCTGTGAGCTCAATTTTAGAGCTGAAATTCCACCCAAAACCAGGACACTTCTCCACAGTGGACCAATCCTCGAATCGATTGGTCCTACACCTTCACCGGACCGAGGGAAGGTGTCCACCGACAAAAGCCCCATCTCCGGAGCCACCCGAGTTGCTCCAGCCTCCAAGCTTTATGATCGGGCTTGGTCGAAATCACATCTAGACAATTCACTGCGACCGGGAGACTTCATCCGGAGCTTGCTCGGGATCCAATCGAAGGTGCAACAACCCTCAGATCGAAGCCACACTTCTCTGAGCAAAGGTATGAGCTAATTCTTCATCCCGAGCTTCTGGAGATTCCTCATTTCAAATGCTTTAATTTCAATGCATGATCACCATATAGATGTGTTCGTCTCTTCAAGAAGAATTCATAGAGCATAAGAACATGAAAATCCATTGAGTATCGAGTGAGATCTTAGGGATTTAGTGTGGACGGCTCTCAGGTGAGGACGCTCGGGGACGATGAACGGATGCCGACCATTCAATACACGTGCGGACGGACGGCTCGGATGGCGTCGGACCAGGAGACGGTACAAGAACCGCGGGGCCCAGAGCGCTGAGTCAGATGGCGGTGTCGAATGGGAGCGCGACGCATGTGCGTTCGGAGATGCCGAGGATGAGTTGGCGCCGCGTGGATAAATAGAAAATTAGGGGTATTTTCTATTTATTTAATTCCTAAACTTCAAAAATTCATAACTTTGTGTAGAAAAATCGGAAAAATAAAATAAAAATACCCTCTTGCTCAGTGAACGAGAGGAGAATAATGTGGAAAAGAAATCATTTAATTTCATCAAGTATTTTATTTTTTATAATTTATTTACTCTCTGCATACTTTTAATTCTCCATGCTCGTATACAATTCACCATGGCATGAGACCATAGGGCTTTGAAGCCTCCGAATTTGGGAACATTCCTTGAATTTTCCAAAGTCAGAGGCCATCCCTATGAAGAGTTATTGATTTTTCAAGTTCATGTTACTGTTTTGAGTATTTTAATTCCAATAAATAGCATGTTGTAAAATAAATTCTAGGAAAATTTGATGATATTCCTTATGACCAGAGAACCCTAGGAAAAATAGGTTTTGAGTTAGTTCATTTAAAACAACCCTAATTGGCTTAAACACTCAAAATAGGTCTCTAATTAATTAGAGTTAACCATACATTAAATTGACTTGAAATCAATTCTCCACTGACCTTTAGGATCAGAGGAACCCACCATAAAAATTTGAGGTCAATTGGACTTGGTTAGCCCCACTAATTGGGTTGATTAAGCCACTTAGTCATTTTAAACTTTAAAAATTCATAACTTTCAAAATACCTTTCAAAAATTCACCAAATTGGTTTTGAAGCCTCTCTGATATTAGGGGAATCTAAGAAAATTAAAATTTCAATTTTCTAAAAAAGTTGATTTTTAATATTATTTTAATATTTTTAATAATTAAAAAATAATAAAAATCACAAAAATAATAAAATTCACCAAAATGTCAAATTTGGAATTTTAATCACTTAGGAACAAACCCCATATTTTTCTTAGGTCTATTTAGTGAGATATTAAATTTTAAAGCTTTAAGGTAATTTTAAAATTAAAAAAAATATATTTTCAAGCTTTTTCATTAAAATAATTATAATAAATCATAGAAAAATCAGAAAATTGCAAAATTTGCTTCTCTAATTTCCTTGATATCAGAGAGATTTTTGAAAAATATAAAATTCATTTTTCAACATTTATTTTATTTTTAAATTAATTAACACTTCAAAACTTAAAATAATTATAATAAAAATAATATAATTCAAAAAATCACCAAAATTAGTCCAAGTGGTCCTCTGGTCATTAGGAATGTCCCCTAATTTTCTTAAGGACAGAAACTTTCCCTTGGTCATGTTATTAAATTTTCCTTGGAAATCTCTATTTTCTACCAAAAATAATTATATAAATAAATTAAATACAGAAAAATCACATTTTCTCCTCTCATGTCTTTATTGACATATGAGTGAAGTCAGATAAAAATTTCAAGTTCATTTGAGTTTAATTTAGTGAGTTATGAAATTATTAAGCTTAAAGGGTAAAGTGGTAATTAATATTTTAACCCTTAATTAAAACTTTAGGTTTAATAAAAAATTAACAAGTAAAATATTTGATCCTAATCTGATTTGGATGATTGAAATTTAAACAATTAAAGGGTAGAAACCCATTAAGCAATTTAAAATGATTAAACTTTAATTAAATAATTGATTAAATTTGGAAGAATAATAAAATTGGAATTATTAAAATAGGGATATTATTAGGAGAAGATTTATTCTTTAATTTAAAAATCCCTAAATTAATTATCTCATTAATATTCAATTCTTAATTAAAATGATAACTCAAATTCAAAACATTAAAAGACTTAATCATTAAACTAAAATTAAATTATTAAACTCTTTTAAAAAAATTTCAATTAAATTAAAAATAAAATTAAACTAAAAATTAAATTAAATTAAGTAAATTAAATTAAATTAAATTAAATTAAATTAAATTGAAATTAAAAGTTGAATTAAATTAAAAATTAAATTAAAGATTAAATTAAATAAACAAATTAATTTAAATTAAATAACTTAAATTAGATTAAATTAAATTAAATTAAATTAAATCAAATTAAATTAAAACTAAATCAAATGAAATTAATTTAATGTAACATCAAATCAAACTAAACTGAATTAAATTAAATTAAAACTCAATTAAATTAAATTAAATTAAATTAAATTGAATTAAATAACATCACCTAAAACGGAAAGAAATTAAATATAAAGCAACTTGAACAACTATTCCAAATTTAAACCCATTAACTCGAATCAAATCATTTGAATACCAATTTACCCTCGAAAGCTTTGGTTATTATAACTCCTAAACAGAACATTAAATGAAATGTTACTTCACTTATAGGATATTCAAATGTCCTAGTTCATCGAGTAAGATAACAACAAAACTTGAATTCTCGGACGATTAATTCATTTGTATAATTAAACCCATTTGGACTTAAAACAATCCTAGAAATATTGAAAAGATGTTTAAGATTATTCTTAAGCACTTTGTCAATATGATAGGACATTTATAAGAACAATTGGACTTAATTGTTCTTTGATGAAGAAAATCGTCCTTAAACCAAAACACAAAGAACCTAGACGTCATAGGAGATGACTAGGCTATAGGATTAGGAATTTGGTAGAAAACCATAACCCTTCCCTTAGCTTTATCTAGGAACTTGCTTAAATATTCTAATTGTGTTTTAAGTGCAGCTTGGGATGACGGGAAGACCCTCCGGGTACGCTTTTATTTTATTGCAATCTACTTTCTTGCAATTTACCTTCTTGCAATTTATTTAACCGCATTGCATTTACTTTTTCTTGCATGATAAACAATCTGTTGCATGAAAACCCACACCTTTAGGATAGACCCTAAAACTGAAACCAAAATTAAGTTAAAAGTCATTGCAAGATAAAATTCACCGCCACAACATTTCAAAATATAAAACAACTCAAAATTTAATCACAAACGGAACACAAAACTACAATTACAATTAAATTAAAACGTCCTGTTGGATGATCGGGAATACCTAGGATGATGTAACCTACGTGTTGCTAACGGGATTTCCCACGGTCTAAATGAAAGTGTGGAACTCATTCAGTTGAGTTTAGCAAATTCATCTGGACTAAGTGAATCCGATAAAAATAATGATGCGGAAGGATGGAACCGTGGGATCTTAACCGGTGTCGTTATAATCAACTTTAAGATTTGTTTTAATTAAAACACAAAAAAAAACACTTGGAAATTAAGACTTCTCTAAACCAAAACACTTTTCTCATCCCCTGATTTATGATTTCTAAAACTAAACCTCTGCAACAACAAGGAGCTCGGAGCATAGTGGGCAGCACGGCCATCGTCATCAGCAAAACTCGAGTCTACTTCGATAAAACTGTCCTAGAATTAAATAACAAAGCCATAGGACTTCGAGGTAGTTTGCACTAGTGCAACATAAATCCTCAACTCTTCGTTAGGCACTTGCATTGCAAATTAAGCCCTAACCGGTCTTAGGATTCCGAGGTAGTCGTCCGGTACGACAATAAACCCTCACATTTTCGAGGCTATTTGTTTGATTTTATCATACAAATATAAGCCCTAATTAATTAAAATTGGCAAGATCAAAACATTTAAATAAATATTAGGACGTTCCTAAACTCAAGCCAAACAATAGGATAGTCGGGAAATTACCGAAGTTCGCTTCGAATCTGTGATTTCTCCTAATTTTCTTCCTTTGGATTCCCAAAACAAAAATGTTCCAAATTTGATCCATTCCCTATTGAAATTCCAAACTTCAATCCTTTGAGAACTTAAACCTTGAAATTCTTGAGAGCGAATTATTGATTATTATCGAGAGTTTTCTTAGGTGATTCTCATCACTTAAGATGTAATTAACTATAGGGGCTTGCCCTTATAGGGAATTTTAAAGAACCTGTGTAATATAAACCCTGTTTAATGCTTTCATATTAAGCGGGGAATTTGTCGGCTTATAAAATTGGTTCGCGGACCAAACGGATGTCACAAATCTTCTAGTTTATTTAATCGAGCCCCACCGTCGAGCGGTGTGTCTATCCTTAGGGATAGATACACGAGTTGTGGTGCGGTGCTCGTTTATATAAACTATTTGGGATGTGAGATCGGTTTAATCTCATATCTTAAAACCTTCAAATTTAAAATTATTTTCAAAATCAAATATTATTTTTTCAAATTATTTATTTAACTTAAATTAAAATTCGCCGACAATTTCTGTAGGCGACCCCTCTTCAAAACACAACACACAACCTGAAGATAGTTGCCGACAAAGTTAACTTCCATTAACTCGTCTATTGTAGATTTAATTTCTTCTTTGAATTCTGGTGGAGCCTCTCCAATTGGTAGATCTTCTGGATCGTCTGAAGCTTCTAAGCAGTCTTAACCAGGCTCGCAAGTGATAACCAAGAAAAATCCTGTATCATCAACTAATCCTACTATGTCGAATCCGAGACCGTGTTTTGAATTGGGCGGTCGACTGGCATTATTCCATAATTTCTCAAAGCACTGTGATTTGCCTTTTGTCCATTGTCTAGGTAAGACACCACGTTGAATTAAATTCTGAACACAAGGAGAGTACCACTCAAAAGGCAATTCCATTAATTCAGGTGAAGCAACATTTTCGAATTGTACATCATTTTCAGTTTTGGAAGAAGAAGCACCATGGTAGAATTAGATTGGCTTATTACCGCCACCATGCACCTCCTTAACCACCATACCCTTGACCTTATTAGAATGGATCGGGGTTAGGGTCATAGTATACACATAGTGTATTGTCTTCTCGTACATTGATTTGTATTCTTCATTCTTTTCTTCTTCGACAGAGATCTTAAATTGGGGTTTCTTCTGACTTATTATCGATGCTTCTTTCTTCACTTCTTCTTCTTCGGAACTGTTCTCCAAATCAACATCGATGACCGGTTTCTTCTGTCCAACTGTTCCACCGTTTCTTCCACGACCTCGTCCCCGGCCTCGACCTCGGGTGTGAGTTCTATAGAAACCTTCACCATCTCGTCGTAAGGGAGTGGTGAGTAACTGTTGGACTAGAATTTCAGGTTTTTCATTGTCTCAAACTTCTTTTGCTCCATTTGGTACGGTGTTTCTGGAGAAGATTGTCTTTTTTGGAGGTGCGTAGTTTGCTGCATCTTCGTGAATTCCAATTTCATGTACGGAGAACAGTTGCAGGTCACCTTTGTTACACTGTTCTCCTCCTTCATAATATTTTATGCATTGGTGCAGAGACAATGGTACCATCCGGTTCTCATGGATCCACGGCCGACCCAGTAAAGCGTTGAATGAAGTCTCATAATAAATTATATAAAATTTTGCGGTTGTCTTTGCTAAATCACCGGTCTTCATCAATAGTGTTATCGATCCAGAGCTCTTTCTCCTTTC
The DNA here is from genome assembly GCA_022702705.1 of Papilionanthe hookeriana x Papilionanthe teres. Lineage (NCBI taxonomy): Eukaryota > Viridiplantae > Streptophyta > Magnoliopsida > Asparagales > Orchidaceae > Papilionanthe > Papilionanthe hookeriana x Papilionanthe teres. The sequence continues at coordinate 172,457,389 of CM040424.1, forward strand.
TTGTTGAAGCCTCTTAATAACATCTTGTCTGCTTTGACTTCACGAGCATCAATTTCCAAATATGCTAGCGTCCGAAGATTTTTTATGTTGATTGATGCTCCCGGATCAACCAACACTCTGGAGAGCATAAACTTTCCAATAGTGACTGAAATGTACAACGATCGATTGTGATCAGCTGTTCCAACTAGTAGATCATTGTCTGTGAATGTAACACCTCACTGTTCTTTTAATGAGTAAACCTCGTCTGAGGAATTACCGGCCATTTGAGCTAAACAAATTTCTGGATCTAGTAAGGCCTTGATCAGAGTTTCTCTCATCTCCTTTGACAAATCAGAGTATCGTAGATGCTCAGTTTGGCTGGTAGCTTTCTAAGATGAGCTAGCACGTTGTAATCCACTTTATTAGCAGGCTCTTCAGTCTCTTCCCGAATGGGCAATTCTTCCGCTGGGGTTGGCTCTTCCTTAGAAACCACCTGCTTTCCTTTATCCTTTGGACCCATTCTCGGGGGCAGAACTTTTCTGCTTCTTAGATTGACTTCAGTTATTTCTTCTACATCTGGTACTGAATCTGTCAGTGTCTCCTCTTGAATAGGAACGACTGGATTTTCTGGAGTTGCTTCGGAATCTGATAACTCCAATTCTATCGTTATTGGAGTTCCTCGTAATTCACAAATGGACTCGTCACTTCTTGAGCTTTCGTAGCCACTCTTGTGAACATCTTCTCCTTCGTTGTGATCATCGAGGTTTAGCATGATTTGAGAATCGTTATTTGTTTTGAAATCAAGATTAAGTTTAGGTTGGTTGTCGTTAGTTACGTAGTGGGTAGAAACAGTCAAAATGTAGTCAACACCATAACTCTTATTATTATAAGATCCCGCCGGGGTGAGAAAATAATCGTACAGAGTCAGAGGTCCGAGGGATTTCTCCCCCGAATCAAAAATAACCATCCTAGGATAAGAAGCCCCTAGTCTACCCTTCGGAGCCTCGGTCTTCTTTTCTTCCACGATCTTCTCCTCCTTCTGGGGCGGTTCTTCAATTGCAAGTGATAGTGCCAACTCGGCAGGTTTCGAACATTGAGTTGAAGCGTGCACCCAAGCGGTCTGGATGTGATCCAAAATTTTCTTTGAAGACTTTTTCCATACGGTACTCCATCCATCGTTAGTCGTGTAAGGGTCTATCGAAACAATATGATCTGTTGAGATAACATTGACGGAACCTCCTTTTTGGGGCTCCTTCATGTATTCCTTTGGGATCGTTATGTTCTCTTTCCGGAGACTTTGAAGCCAACTCTTGAAAGTGATGCAAACTTCTATTTTGTGTCTGAGCATCCGGTGGTAGGGACAGTAGTTCAGATGATCTTTCTTGTTGACTTCTTCTGGCCTCTTGGACTCTGGTAGCTGAAAATCTAGTGTCTTCATTAAACTGCAGAACATGTTTTCTACTGCTTCGATCTTGAATGGATATTCCCTATTTAGAAGTTCTTTTAGGGTCCGCGATGGACGAGGTGGTTGCTCATAATGATGAGGCGACTGATAGCTCGGTCGAGGCTGTTGGTAGTTCTGTTGAGGTTGTTGGTATGTCTGTTGCGATGGTTGATAGCTAGGCTGTGGCTCTCCTGCTGTATCTGCACTGGCTGCTTGCCTTTATCCACTGCCGCGACTATTCCAGATTTCTTTTCGAATGCTTTCACAGGCTTCTGTTTATCAGTCTTGTCCAAAAAACTTAGCTGCTTTACCTCCTCTTGCAAGCTCCCGGCCTTGCTAAACAACTTCTCGAAAGTCTTAATTATGAATCCTTTGAGGCGAAGTTTTATCGGGCCATGGATACTCTTCAGTAGGATACCGACTGCATGCTGTTCCTTAAGCTGCTGCTAACACTTCATGCTTAAGTTCCTCCATCGAAGTATGTAGTCCACCAAGGTTTTGTTCGATTTCTATTGCTCCACCACTAGATCACTGATAGTGATGTGGTGCTGAGCCCCGATAAACTGCTTAACGAAGAGGTTTTTTAACTTTTAAAAGGTCTTAACTGAGCCATTTGGCAATTCTGCATACCAGTCGAAGGCATTCTCTAATAAGCTGCTGTCGAAAGAGTAAAGCATCGGTCCCACCGGCATTGCAGCAACTAGCACGAAAATGTACGACATGTTGCTGGGGGTTTCCCGTACTGTCAAAACTCTTGAACAGAGGTGGTACAAAGCTCTTTGGGTATTGAATTGCATCAAACTCTTCGGGGTAAGGTCTACCAGTCGGAATAGATGTTCCACTCTTAGACTCGGCTAAGGCTTCTCGTACTTGTTGTTCTACCATGTTCTTAATATCTTTTTCAAGAATCATGCTCTGCACAGAATCTTTCTTTGGTTGTTCATCACAGTTGACAGACGTAATTTCCTTTTCCTCCGTCTGCAATATGGATAATCTCTGGGGGTGTTTCTTTTTGAGGTTAAAGCTGACTCTGGAGAGTAGCTAAGGCGGCAGCCATCTCTTCCATCCTCTTTGTCATCTAAGAAATCGTGTCATCTTTTTCCTGAAGACATGCTCTCATTACTTTTGGTTCATCCCTTTCTGAAGCTGATGGAGCACCCTACAGAACTGACGATGCTCGGGTATCAACCATGTTGATCTCAGCATATTCTTCATCCATGAACTCTGATGAATCTACTTCAGTTTCCAACTTTTCCCCTCTTTCTTTTGCCAACCATCGGATGTCCGTTCTTAGTTTTCCAATAGCATCCTTAAGTGGTCTCTTCCAAACGGTTCCGTGGTTATCATGTGATGACTGTTGAACTTCTTTTTCAGAAGTTTCTCTTACTGCAGTGGCGCTTTCTTCAGATTCAAGTTCTCTGACGAGACTCTTCTCCCCAGAACATTGTGTCGATATCGGTTCAGCAATAATAGGTTGCCCCACTATCCTTATTGCAGTAGAAGGCCTAGGACAAGATGGTCTGTCGGTTGTATGCTCGTATGTGGTGTCCTCCCTAATATGGTGACCTGATACGACAACAGGCGAACCTCTCTCACTAGCTCACACTTTCTTCCTTGGTCTCTCTAGAGCAATGACAGAGCCTACTCGCTGTCTGAGGCAGGGATTTGACTGGCACTCGTCCCATCCTTCTTAAGATCTCTGATATGGGGAACCCTTCTTTTTTAGCTAGCTTCTCCACTACGGCTTGTAGTCGGGTAAGCGGCTATCTTTCGGGCATCTTCTTCGTCTGATGCAGCAGAGAGAGGGTGAAACCTACTTCCTTCCAACAGGGGTGAATACTCGGGCAGTGCTTCTTCTTTCTCAGAAATTTTTTCCAGAAAGGAGACTTCAGCAGCCTTGGCCCTCTCAATCCTGGCGATCTTTCTATTCCTATTTCTTTTCTGAGTCCGATTCAGGGGTGTAAACTTCGAACTATACCCAATTTTGAAAACAGACTGTATTATAGCAAAATCTGTATCCTCCACGGTAGCAGGCTCATCAAAAATTTGGACTCCCTTTACCTTCCATTTGGTGGGAGCCGAGGCAGGTGTAGAGATGACCAGACCGATGAGGGTAGAGATCACAGTCCTCCTACGAACAGTGGTACTTCTTTCAGTTGGAACCCTACGCAGGGGAGGGAAGTCTTGAGTCGACTTCAGGTTGAACTCAATCATGGGTTTCTCGGTTTCTGGCACTTTGTCCATTGTTCGAAGAGGGTGACGTCAGCGAATTTGATATCTGTGTTGTCAAATCCTTGTCCAAAATGAATGATTCCATTATCGGGCAGCTCGTCCTTATAAACAGTGAAGTCCATTTCGTTGGTGAAGGAGAAGATTAACTTTGGTGCAGACATTTTCTACAGGGTAGTTCCGAACGTCAGTCCCGAATTATACTTCCTTTTGTTGAAATACTTAGGACGAAAAAGAAAGAGTCCGAACACATTTTCCTTTATCTTGTTGTATTTGTAATTTTTTAAAAGAGTTCGTTTATTAGAAGGTTGTTTATTAGAGAATTTTTTTGTTAGGAACAAAACGATTAAAGGTATAGAAAAGGAGAAGGACCCGATTCAGAATTGGAAAGGAAAAGAAAGTCTCGTAAGACCTCTCAACCCGAAAGACCGCTCATAAGATAACACCTACTGGGGGTCCACCCCACCTCAAGAGAGGTAAAAGGATTTTGGAACCTCTCTGTTTAGGGGTGTCTAAATAGTGGTTCCAAAATCCAAGAGAGTTAACTATACCCGTTCAAGATAGAAATGAACGGGGTATTTCAATGGAAGAATGGTAGCTTGGTCCACTAGGGACATGGACTTGCTGCCAATTTATGAAAGCAAAACCATCTGATCAAAATGGAGAGAGGAACTAGTCCCTAGCGGAGTCACCAGAAGTTGTCGACATATTTTTAGGTTGTGTGTTGTATTTTGAAAAGGATCGCCTACAGAAATTGTCGGCGAATTTTAGATTTTAAACTTAATTTAAATATATATAATTTGAAAAGTAGCATTTGATTTTTGGAAATAATTTTAAGTTTGAAAATTTTAAGATATGAAATCAAACCGATCTCACATCCCAAATAATTTATATAAAAGAGCACCGTATCACAAAGCGTGTATCTATCCCGAAGAATAGACACAATGCTTGATGATGGGGCTCGATTAAATAAACTAGAAGATTTGTGACATCTGCTTGATTTGCAAACCAATTTTATAAGCCAACAAGTACCCCTGATTAATATAAATGAATTAAACAGGGTTTATTTTACATGGGTTCTTAAAGTTCCCCGTAAGGGCAAGCCCCTATAGTTAATAACATCTTAAATGTTCGAAGACACTCAAGAAAACTCTGGATAATGATAAGTGGTTTTGCTCTCAAGAATTTCAAAGTTTAAGGTTTTCAAACAATTGGATTTTGGAAATTTCAATTGGGAATGGATCAAATTTGGAACAGTTTATTTTAAGAATCCAAAGGAAGAGAAGTAGGGGATGTCACCGACCCTAAGTGGACTTCGGTGACTTCCCAACTATCCTATGGTTTGGCTTCAATTTGAGAGTTTATTTAATGTTGTAATCCTGCCAATTTTAGTTAATTAGGACTTATATTTATATGACATGATCATATAAATAGCCTCGAAGATGTGAGGGTTTATGTCGTACCAAACGACTACCTCGGAATCCTAAGACAGGTTATGGCTTAATTTGCATAACATGATTCTGCAAATGCGTAATAAAGATTTGAGGATTTATGTTGCACTAAACAAACTATCTTGAAATCCTATGACTTTGTTATTTAATGCTAAGATAGGTTTTGCTGATGTAGATTCCAGTTTTGCTGATGACAATGGCCATGCTGCCCACTATGCTCCAAGCTCCTTATTGTTGCAGAGGTCTAGTTTTAGAAAGTGAAAATCAGGAGATGAGAGAAGTGTTTCAGTTTGGAAGAGTTTTAAGTTTCAAATATCTTAGTGTTTTATTAAGGGAATCTTAAAGTTGATTATAACAACACCGGTTAAGATCCCATGGTTCCATCATTTCAGCATCGTTATTTTTATCGGATTCACTTAGTCCAAATGAATTTGCTAAACTTAACTGAATGAGTTCCACACTTTCATTTAGACCGTGGGAAATCCCGTTAGCGACACGTAGGTTACATCATCCAAGGTATTCTCGATCATCCAACGAGACGTTTTAATTTAGTTGTAGTTGTAGTTTTGGGTTTTATTTGTGATTAAATTTTGAGTTGTTTTATATTTTGAATGTTGTGGCGGTGAATTTTTTCTTGTTGTGACTTTTAATTTAGTTTTGGGTTTCAGTTTTGTGGCTATCCTAAATGTTTCAGTTTTCATGAAGAGTGACATTCTTGTTTGACATGCAAGTTTTGCAAGAAGGAAAATATGACGCAGGTAAATAAATTGCAATAAACATAAAAGCATACCTGGTAAGCATTCCTGTCACTTTCACCTACACTTAAAACAAATGTCAGAGTATTTAAATATTTGCAACAAACACCTAGGTAAAGCAAAAGGAAGGTTTTAGTTATCTACCAAAATCCTAATTTTATCACTAGTCAATTCCTATGACGTCTAGGTTCTTTGTATTTTATGGATGATTTTCTTCACCAAAGAACAATTAAGTTCAATCGTTCTTCTAAAACATCCCATCATATTGAGAAAGTGCTTAGGACGAGTCCTAAACATCTTTTCAATATTTCTGGGAATATTTCGAGCCCAAATGAATTTCATTATACATGTGAATTAATCATCCAAAATTTAGTTAAGTTTTGCTTCTTGCTCAGTGAACTTGGACATTTGATTATCCGATGAATAAAGTGACTTGTCACTTGATGCTCCATTTAAGAGTTATGATAATGAAAGCCTTTAAGGGCAAATTAATTTGTTGAAGATTTTAACAATTCTTAATTTAAAATAGGAATTGATGATTTAAAGTGATTTGGTTTAGTTATAAAATTTTAATTAATAATTTTAAGTTTGGAATAGTGTTCAAGTTATTTTAATTCAATTAAATATTTATATTTTAAATGATCTTAATATTTCATATTAATTTTAACGTTTTAAATTTGCTTAGGTTGAAAGAGGTGTTTAAATTATTTATTTTTATTGAATTTTGATGACTTGATTTGGATTAATTATAATACTTTAGGTTGGTTTTAATTAGTTTAATTTTTATATTTTTATTATGAATTGTTTTAAAATTACTTAAGGTTTCATATTGGTTTTAAGTTTGTTCTTAAGTGATTTCAAATTAATTTTAATGTTCTCAATTTAATTTAATTTGATTATCAAATCACCTGATGTTTTAAGCTTTAATTTAATTAAGGGTTATTTTCCTTTAAATTATTTAATTATCATCTTAAGTTTAATTAAGAGTTAAATATTATTAAAGTGATTCATTTAGGGATTTTAAATTAAAGAATTGGAATCTTCTTCAGTCACATCCCTAATAATCCAAAATTTTAATTATTCTCCCAAAATTTAAATGATTTAATTAATTAAAGTTCCATTTTGATATTTTTAAAGTGACTAATGGGTTTCTATCCCTTTGTTCCCTAAGTTTCAATCATCCAAGAGAAGATTAAGATCAAATATTTTTACCTTCACTTTTTATTAAACCTAAATAATAATTAGGGTTAAAATCTTCTACTTACCTTTATGCCCCTTTAGACTTATTTATTTCATAACTCATCAAATTAAGCTCAAATATACTTAAAATTTTTATGTCACTTCTCTCATATGTCAATTAAGACACTAGAGGAGAAAATGTGATTTTTTTAAATTTAATTTAATTTATATATTTATTTTTGTGAGAAAATGAGGGTTTCAATGAAAATTCAACAACATGATCAAGGAAAGATTTTTGTCCTTGGGAAAATTATGGGATGCCCCTATTGACAAGAGGACCACTTGGACCAATTTTGGTGATTTTTTTGAATTATATTTTATTTATTGTAATTATTTTAAGTTTTAGGGTATTAATTAGTTATAAAATAAAATAAAAGTTTAAAAATGGATTTTATATTTTTCTTAAGTCTCTCTATCCTCAAGGAGTCCATAGAAAAAAATTTTATATTTTTTTTATTTTTATTTGATTTATTGGAATTAATTTTGTAAAAAGGTTGGAAAACCCATTTTTTAATATTAAAAATTATCTTAAGCCTTTAAAATTTAATATCTTAACCTAGAGACTTAGGAAAACTATTTGATTGATTCCTAAATGATTAGGAAGCAAAATATGACATTTTTATGATTCTTATTATTTTTGTGATTTTTATTTTTTTTTTAATTATTAAAATATTGAAAATATGATTAAAAATGAAAATTTTTAGAAAATTTCAATTTTAATTTTCTTAGACTCCTCTGACATCAGAGATCCCACAAAACCAATTTGGTGAATTTTTTTATGTGTATTTTGTGTTTTATGAATTTTTAAAGTTTAAAAATTACCATGCAACTTAAATGATCAATTTAGTGGGTTAAATTATTTCCAATTGACTTCAAATTTTTATGTGAGGTTCTCTACATCCCAAGTGACAGTAAAGAATTGTTTTTAAGTAATTTTTATGTGTGGTTAATTCTAATTAATTAAAATTTAATTTTGAGTGTTTGGACTAATTAGGGTTATTTTTAAGGAATTAAACCAAACCACAATTTTCCTAGGTCTTCTGGTCATAAGCTACCTCCCCTGAATTTCTTAGAATTTATTAAGCAACATGCTAATTACTAGAATTAAAATGCCAAAACAGGCACATAAATTTGGAAAATGACCATAGAGATGGCCATTGGTCTTGAAAAATTCAGGGAATGTTCCCAAGAACAGAGGCTACAAAAGTCCTATGGTCTCATGCCATGGTGAATTGTATGCATACATGGAGAATTAAAATACTGAAATCAGTAAATAATTAATTAAAAATAAAATACTTAACAAAATAACTTAATTCCTTTTCCACAATATTCTCCTCAGTTCATTGAGCAAGAGGATATTTTTATTTTATTTTTGTGATTTTTCTACACAAAGATATGGATTTTTAAAATTTCTAGTATTTAATTAATTCCAAAATACCCTATTTATCTACTTATCCAGCGTGGCGCTGACTCAACCTCGGCAACTCCGAAAGGCCACGCGTCGCTCCGTCATTTGACGCCGCCATCTGACTGGGATGCCACGCGGCCCACGGTCTCGCTCCATCTTCTCGTCCGGCACGATCTAGACCGTCCATTCGATACACACGTGAATGGACGACATCCGTTCATCATCCCCAGGCGTTCTAACCCGAGAGTCGTCCACCTTCTGGGTTTAATATCTCGCTTGATACTTAACCAAATTACACTTTTTTAGGCTCTATGAACTCGTCTTGACGAGATGAACATATCTATACGGCCAACATGCTATGAAATAGACTCAAACAAAATGGAGAATTGCTGGAAGCTCGGGTTAAAGAGAAGTTCACATACCTTGGTTCAGGAGGTGAAGCCTCGACTGAATGTGCTCGGGACGTTCGTTGGAGCTGGAGGAGCCTAGGGATGAAGCCTCTGGTCCTGGTGAAATGTCTAGACCCGATTTCCACCAAACCCAATTTCAAGCTTTAGTCTCTGGAACAATTGGATGGCCTGGTGAGGGGGCTTTTGTTGGAGAACTCTTTCTCTACCTATGGTGAAGGTGTGAGAGGAGTTAATTTGACTTCTGTGAAGTTTTGGTGGATATTCTGTTCTGGCCTGAGAATTGAGCTCCAAAATTGAGCTCAATCAGTGGGAATTAGGGCAGGAGGACAGTGTGGATGAGCTTCTCTTACCTAGGGGAGCTCTGTGGGGAATTTGGAGGAGTTCTCTAAGAGTCAATTTCAACCAACCTTTTGGCCGTGGGAGATGTTTGTATAAATAGCCATGGACAGGAGCTTCCCAGTGGGAGTTAGGCTTGGGATTAGCTGCCTTAGTGAGGAAAAGAACAGCTCCACTGACCAGTAGCCATGGGACAGCTCAGCAAAAGAGTTTGAATTTTCTAAATCAATTTAGACCTCTTGGCCATGGTGTTTTCCGGCGGCTGTGGTGGCTGGCCGGCCAGGCATGGGTCACCTTCATGGTTAGTGAGGTCAGGGCTTGGGGTTTGAGAATTCAATTGGGGTTTGCCATGTGTAAAGGAGTGGATTCAAGTGGAATGGGAAAGAGTTCATTTGAGGCTCAATTTAATCAAGTCATGGTTTAGGCTAGGTGCACCTCCTCAAGGCTGGTTTGGGTTGAAGAGAAAGTCACTTGGTCAGCTAAGAAAGGGTGGTGAAGTCCCCATCCAAGGTGATGTGGCTAAAATTGGTTTAGAGTGTAACATAAAAGGGGTTAAAAATATTTATTGAAGGGTTAAGAAAGAGGCTCCCTCTTTTTCCACTAATGTCATGGTAAGGTGGAAAGGGTTCTTCATGACTTGCATATGGCTTGTCCATGTCCTTATGGCTCCATGTGTCTTGGGGCAAAGCTTGGTCAATTACATGGAAGAAGGTTTTGAATTTTTGGACATTTTGATGGAAAATTTCCATTAGGCAATATTTAGTCTATTTAAATGATGGAACTAAAACTTAGAGAATGATTTTATTAGATGGATGATGAGAAGGATTTGTCATGTGGGCTTTGAAATAGGTTTTGGGCTCTTGAAATTATTTTGGAATGGGCTTTTAAATGCTTCATGGAAGTGGGCATTTATGTTTCAAAATGGACTTTTAGAGGAAACTTTTGTGAAATACTATGCCAAATAAATGTTGGGTTTAGTTTAGGCATGTGTCATGAGGACTTTTAAAAAGTTTTGATGTCATTTGGGGTTGAATTGGATTTGATTAGGGACTCTTTAATAATAGGGTCAAAGTGGGTCAAATTGGGCTAACTTGGGCTAAGGTTCGGTTAATGTTAGTTTTGATGTAAAATTAATGTTGCATAAGGTTTATGGGAGTGTAAAAAAGAGTTTTCAATTTTGGTTGGGTCTTAATTTTGAAATTTGGGCCTATTTGGGTTCATGATTGGTTTAGGCCAATTTAGGAAATTTTGGCCTAAGTTAAGCTTGGGTGAAGTTTGGGTTTAAATTTAGGGCAAATTAAGTTAGTGTTTTATTTGTGGGGATTTTAGGAAGGTTTTAGAAAAGATTTGGGGCTAATTGGAGTTGGTTGGGTTGGTTTCGGCTAAGTTTAGGTCATGGGCCAAAATTAGGTTTTTAGGCTTCAAATTGAAATTGGACTCATATGTTGATAAAATTGGGTTTGGATTTGGTTCAAATTGATATTGGGGATATTAAATTGAAGTTTAGAACTGAATTAGATCAAAATTGGGATCAATTGGGTTGATTTTGTTTGACATTGGGTTCATTTTAGGTTAAAAAAAAGGTCAAGTTGAGGATTTTAGTAAAAGTGGGCTAAATTGACAAAATTGGCCTATGGTGTAGTTGAACAAAATGAAATTGGGAATATTTGGGATTTTCTGGAATTTTCTAGGAATTTTTTGAATTTTTGAATTTTTGGGCTAAAAGGGTATTTTGGGTATTTTAAGGGTATTGGGGGGTATTTTTGGAAATTTTGGTGTATTTTTCTATGGATGCTCAATTTGAGTGGTGGGAAATGTTTATGATTTATTTTGAAGAATTTTGGGTGATTTAGGAAATTTTGCAAATTTTGGGGAATTTCAAGGGTATTTGGTAGGTTTAATGGGTTTAGGGTCGTGGGGGTCAAAAATTGAAATTTTGGAAAAAAATGAAGATTGAATAAGTGTGAGTGAAATGAAACCATTTGATTCAGCCATGAAGCCATATTAAGCTCACAAGATCCAAGAGAAGACTCATTCCAGGCATTCAATATGTTATTCCTAACCCTCTTAGCCAGGGGCTTAGGGGTCAAGGTCCATCCATATGAGTCACCTACATGAGCAGGGAGTAAAATTGAGTAAAAGTGGTTTTAAGATTTGAAAAGAGTATGAGTGTGTGGTGTGTACAAGCTAGAACTCACCAGACCAGACCATCTAGGGTACTCCTAAGGCCAAAGAGCCCTATAGGAAACTCATCCTTTAAACCTCCACATATTGGTCTTAACCCTGCAAGTGGTCTGGGGGTTTACAATCAAACATGTGGGGTTTGAAGGGAGTCAAGAAGTGTTTTGAATTTCTAAGTGGTGGGTCCCATTTCTAATCCTATAGGATAGTCAAAGGGAAAACCTATGGCAAGATCCTAAGCACTAAGGAGAGAGAGATCAGACCTCACCAAAAATGAGGTCAACAAGGTTTCATCCTCCTCCCAGGCAGAAGTCTGATGGCCCACCCATGGAATCTGCTGTAAAGACTAATAGAACTGAAATAGTTTCATCTCATCAAGTGTGGGAGAGGCCATAAGGGTTTCAATTCCTATTAGTATTCCCCCTTCTGATAATAGAAATACATATTCAGCTGTGGTTCCCCCTGAGGATCCATGGACCCCTCTAACTAACAGCACAATATAGAATCCAATGCATAATATTACTTCTATGGCTAATGTCTGTGAGAAGGCTACCCATCTTCTTGACCTAAGTATTGGAGCTCCAACTACTTAGCAAAATAAGGTTGCCACTATGACCTCTCATTCATCAGATAATATTTTAGAGGTGGAAGGTAATAACCCCCCTTCTGTAGTTCTATGAGCTAAAGAAGATTTTAAAGAAGTGTAGGACTCCACCACTCAGGATTTCACTGAAGTTCTTAATGAAGAGTGGTAGATTCAGAATGGCAGCAAGAAAAAGACAAGCAAGTTAGAATTCAAGTCACTTTTGGGTAGTTACAATGTACAGGATGTTCAAAAACTTAAAACAACTACTCCCTACCCCAAGACTAGAGGGAAGGGTAGGGCTCATTCCCCATGTTAAATGACCTATGTTGGAATATAGGGGGGTTGCACACCCATCCTCCCTTAATAGATTAAAATACCTTATCTGGACTCATAAAATTTGGTGCTTTGCTCTTTTAGAACCTATGGTCACTAAATATCCCCAAAATTTTCTCAAAAAATTTACCCACTTTACCCATGTTACTAATGTGAACAATAAAATCTTATTTTTCCCCAGACAGGAACTCCAATGGGCTGTCCTTATGAACAATCCATAATTCTTGCATCTCTAAATCTCCATTGGTGATCTCTAGGGATTTTCCACTTTCATATATGCTAGTTGCAATCATCTTCAACAACAGATGCTTTGGCAAGATTTACTGTAGCTTGAGACTTTTACTCACTCATTTTGGGATTTTTGGTGGAGATTTTAACTGCCTCAACTCTCCTTCTGAGTAGAGAGGTGGCAATCCTCCCTTGGCTTCTTCTATGAACAAATTGAATGATTTATCACTGATGCTGAGGTGTTTGATTTGGGATTTCAAGGTCCCCAGTTTACTTGGAGGACGAGATCCATTTGGGAAAGACTGGATAGAATTCTAGGTATTTCTTTATGGCTTCAATTCTTTCCTTATATTGTTATTACTCACCTTGCCATGGCAGGCTCAGATCAAAGGACTTTACAATGCTCAATTAACAATTCAACAACAAGTGGGGGCAGCCCTTTCAGATTTCATAATATGTGGTCACTCTATCCTAATTTTCTTAAAGACCTTAGCAACATTTGGGTTTCCAATTCTGAGGATAGCCCATAGAATATTCCCTGGAAACTACAAAAAAAAACTGCTGCTAATCTTAAATCTTGGAATAGGGAGAAATTAGCAATGTCTAAGAAAATTTGACTACTGCTGAGGAGGCTGTTTACAAAGCTGAAGTTGATTTTCAACTGGGGCTTAATTCTGAAGCTGATCTTCACTTAGCTAATGAAAATCTACTTTTTCAAATTAGTTGTCATGATACATTCCTGAAACTAAAAGCTGCCATTACTAAGTTCATTGAAGGTGATAGAAACACCATATTTTATCATGCTTGTATTAATAATAAAAGGAAGTGCAATATGATCCTTTCTATCAAAAATGCTAATGGAAAAAGGTCTTAGATGCTGAGGAAATATTCGATGATGTTGTTAGTTATTTTTAGGAGACCATCTCTAGCAGACAGACAACCACATAACAAATTGAAACCAGTCTTTTTGCTGACTGTCAGAGTTATGTCCAGGCTTTTGATCTTATCTAACCTCCAACAGCAACCGAAATTAAAGCTACTTTAGATTCAATTAATGGGACTAAAACTACAGGCCCCGATGGGTTTTCTGCCAATTTTTATAAGGCTAGCTGGGAGAAAATTTGGAAGGTTGGTATTAGGGTTGTTCAATGTTTCTTTACTGGAATGGATCCATCTAGATACCTCTCTTCTTCTACCGTTGTTTTAATTCCCAAAAACAAAACAAGGCAAACTTGGGGAGAGTTTAAGCCCATCAGTCTAGCTACTGCCATTTCCAAAGTGATCAGCAGAATCCTAGAATTTAGGCTCCAACTACATCTACAACATCTCGTTCAGGCCAATCAGGCTGCCTTTGTCAAAGGTAGGTCTATATCTGATAATTTCTTTTTAACCAAGGAACTTTTATTGAAATTGGATAAAAAGTTTAGGGGAAATAATTTCATCTTCAAACTAGACATCAAGAAGGCTTATGATACTGACTCCTGGGAGTTCATCTTAAATACTCTCTCAATAAGAGCTTTCATTCTGACTTTGTTGTGTTGATTGGAAGATGGTTGAGGTGAAATGCTCATTCTGTATTAGTCAATGACAAATTTCATGGTTTTTTCAGTGCTATTAGAGGGTTCAAGCAGGGTGACCCCATCTCTCCCACAATCTTCATACTTGCCTTTGATTACATCTCTAGACTGTTAAACATGATGTTTACCGATTCTTCTTATTTAGCTTATCATCATAGATCTAATATCAGTATTAGCCTCCTATCTTATGCCGATGAATTATTTATCTTCTCTAATGCATCCAAACTTGCTATCAAAGCTATCTTTCAGGGGCTCAAACATTTCCAAAATGCTATAGGGATAGAGCTAAAACTTCAAAAATTTCAAGTCTATGCTAGTAGGAATGTTAAACCTCCTCACAAGCACTGGATTACTGAGTTCATAGACTTCAATTTAACTACAATTCTTATGAATTATCTGGGAGTGTAGTTAATTAAAGGGAGGGTTAAACAAACACAATTCAATGGGGTGATTGCAAGATCAAAGCTCAACTAACTATTGACAAGAATCTTGACTGCTTTACCTTCATATGTTCTATAGATGTGCATGTACGGCTTATTTTTAGGTTGTGTGTTTTATTTTGAAAAGGGGGTCGCCTGACAGAAGTTGTCGGCGAATTTTTAATTTAATTTAAATAAATAATTTGAAAAGTAGTATTTTATTTTGAAAATAATTTTAAATTTGAAAATTTTAAGATATGAAATCAAACTGATCTCACATCCCGAATAGTTTATATAAATGAGCACCGCACTACAAACCGTGTATCTATCCCTAAGGATAGACACACTGCTTGATGGTGGGGCTCGATTAAATAAACTAAAAGATTTGTGACATCCGTTTGGCCTGCGAACCAATTTTATAAGCCGACAAATTCCCCTGCTTAATATGAAAGCATTAAACAGGGTTTATATTACCTGGTTTCTTAAAATTCCCTATAAGGGCAAGCCCCTATAGTTAATTACATCTTAAGTGACGGGAATCACCTAAGAAAACTCTCGATAATAATCAGTAATTCTTCTCTCAAGAATTTCAAAGTTTAAGTTTTCAAAGGATTGAATTTTGGAATTTCAATAGGGAATGGATCAAGTTTGGAACATTTTGTTTTGGGAATTCAAAGGAAGAAAGGTAGGAGAAATCACAGATTCGAAGTGAACTTCGGTAATTTCCCGACTATCCTATTGTTTGGCTTAGATTTAAGAAAGTCCTAATGTTTATTTAGTATTTTGATCTTGCCAATTTTAATTAGTTAGGACTTATATTCGTATGATAAAATCATGCAAATAGCCTCGAAGATTTGAGGGTTTATGTCGTACTAAACGACTACCTCGGAGTCCTAAGACCGGTTAGGGCTTAATTTACATGACATGATCATGCAAATGCCTAACAAAGAGGTTGAGGATTTATGTTGCACTAGGCAAACTACCTCGAAGTCCTATGGCTTAGTTATTTAATTCTAAGAAAGTTTTGCTGAAGCAAATTCAGGTTTTGCTGATGACGATGGCCGTGCTGCCCACCATGCTTCGAGCTCCTTGTTGTTGCAGAGGTTTAGTTATAGAAGTCATAAATCAGAAGATGAAAAAAGTGTTTTGGTTTAGAGAAAATCTTAATTTCCAAGTGTCTTTTTTTTATTTTATTTAAAACAAATCTTAAAGTTGATTATAACGACACGGTTAAGATCCACGGTTCCATCCTTCGGCATCGGTATTTTTATCGGATTCACTTAGTCCAGATGAATTTGCTAAACTCAACTAAATGAGTTCCACACTTTCATTTAGACCGTGGGAAATCCCGTTAGTAACACGTAGGTTACATCATCCGAGGTATTCCCGATCATCCAACAGGACGTTTTAATTTAGTTGTAATTGCAGTTTTGTGTTCTGTTTGTGATTAAATTTTGAGTTGTTTTATATTTTGAGATGTTGTGGTGGTGGATTTTATCTTGTAATGACTTTTAATTTAGTTTTTGTTTCAGTTTTAGGGACTATCCTAAAGGTGTGGGTTTTCATGCAACGATTGTTTATCATGCAAGAAAAGTAAGTGCGATGCGATTAAAGAAATTGCAATAATGTAAATTGCAATAAAATAAAAGCGTACCTGGAGGGTGTTCCCGTCATCCCAAGCTGCACTTAAAACACAATTAGATATTTAAGCAAGTTCCTAGGTAAAGCTAAGGGAAGGGTCATGGTTTTCTACCAAGTTCCTAATGATATAACTAGTCCTTTCCTATGACGTCTAGGTTCTTGTGTTTTGGTTTGAGGACGATTTTCTTCATCAAAGAACAATCAAGTTCAATTGTTCTTATAAATATCCTATCATATTGAGAAAGTTCTTAAGAAGAATCTTAAACATCTTTTCAATACTGCTAGGATTGTTTTAAGTCCAAATGAATTTAATTGATCAGGTGAAGTAATCGTCCGAAGATTAAAGTTTTGTTATCTTGCTCAGTGAACTAGGACATTTGAATATCCTATAAGTGGAGTAACATTTCATTTAATGTTCTATTTAGGAGTTATGATAACCAAAGTTTTTGAGGGCATATTAGTGTTCAAGTGGTTTGTGATTTGGTTTAATTTCAGTTATCGGATTTAAATTTGGAATAGTGTTCAAGTTGCTTTATATTTAATTTCTTTATGTCTTAGGTGATGTTATTTAATTCAATTTAATTTAACTTTAATTTAATTTGGTTTAGCTTTAATTTTAATTTAATTTTGATTTTTAATTTTAATTTTAATTTTAATTTTAATTTTAATTTTATTTAATTTTAATTTATTTTATTTTAATTTAATTTAATTTAATTTAATTTAATTTAATATGTTTTAATTTAATTTAATTTAATTTAATTTAATTTAATTTAATTATTCATTTTTTAATTAATTTAATTTTTTATTTAATTAATTTAATTTAATTTCAATTAAATTTAATTCAATTTTATTTAATTTGTTCAATTTAATTTAATTTAATTTATTTGATTTAATTTAACTTAAATTAATTTAATTTGTTTGATTTAATTTAATTTAATCTTTAATTTAATTTTATTTTTAATTTTAATTTAATTGAAAATTTAAAAAGAGTTTAATAATTTAACTTTTTAATTTAATTTTAATGATTAAGTCATTTAATATTTTAAAACTTAAATTTGAATTATCATTTTAATTAGAAATTAAATATTATCGAGATGATTAATTTAGAGATTTTTTTTTAATTAAAGAATAAATTTCTTCCTAATAACATCCCTATTTTAATAATTCCATCTTCATCATTCTTCCAAATTTAATCAATTATTTAATTAAGGTTTATTTCAATTATTTTAAATTGTTTATTAGGTTTCTACCCTTTAATTTTTTAAATTTCAATCATCCAAATCAGATTAAGATCAAATATTTTACTTATTAATTTTATTAAACCTAAAGTTTTAATTAAAGGTTAAAATTTTTTAATTACCATTTTTGCCCTTCAAGCTTAATAATTTCATAACTCACTAAATTGAGCTTAAATGAACTTGAAATTTTCATGTGACTTCACTCATATGCCAATAAGGACATGAGAGGAGAAAATGTTATTTTTCTGTATTTAATTTATTTATGTAATTATTTTTGGTGGAAAATAGGAATTTTCAAGGAAAATTTAATAATATGACCAAGGGAAAGTTTCTATCCTTAAGAAAATTATGGGACATTCCTAATGACCAGAGGACCACTTGGACCAATTTTGGTGATTTTTTAAATTATATTATTTTTATTATAATTATTTTAAGTTTTGGAGTATTAATTAATTTAAAAATAAAATAAAGGTTGAGAAATGAAATTTATATTTTTTCAAAAATCTCTCTGATATCAAGGAAATCAGAGAATCAATTTTTGCAATTTTTTGATTTTTCTTTGATTTATTATAATTATTTTAGTGAAAATGCTAGAAAATACATTTTTTTTTAAAATTAACCTAGGGCTTTAAAATTTAATATCTCATCAAATAGACCTAAGAAAAATATGGGATTTGTTCCTAAGTGATTAAAATTAAAAATGTGATATTTTGGTGAATTTTATTATTTTTAAGATTTTTATTATTTTTTAATTATTAAAATATTAAAATAATGCAAAAAATTAAATTTTTTAGAAAATTGAAATTTTAATTTCCTTAAATTCCCCGATATCGAGAGGCTCCAAAACCAATTTGGTGAATTTTTGAAAGGTATTTTGAAAGTTATGAATTTTTAAAGTTTAAAATGGCTAAATGGCTTAATCAACCCATTTAGTAGGGCTAACCAAGTCCAATTGACTTCAAATTTTTATGGTGGGTTCCCTTGATCCTAAAGGTCAGTGGAGAATTGATTTCAAGTCAATTTGATGTATGGTTAGCTCTAATTAATTAAGGAGCTATTTTGGGTGTTTAAGCCAATTAGGGTTATTTTCAATAAACTAATCCAAAATCTATTTTTCCTAGGGTCCTCTGGTCACAAGAGACATCACCAAATTTTCCTAGAATTTATTTCACAACATGCTATTTATTGGAATTAAAATACTCAAAAGAGTAACATAAATTTGAAAAATCAATAACTCTTCATAGGGATGGCCTCTGACTTTGGAAAATTCGGGGAATGTTCCCAAATTCGGAGGCTTCAAAAGCCCTATGGTCTCATGCCATGGTGAATTTCCTATATGCATGGAGAATTAAAACAATGCAGAAGGGAAATAAATCATTAAAAATAAAATACTTGATGAAATTAAATGATTTCTTTTCCACATTATTCTCCTCTGTTCACTGAGCAAGAGTGTATTTTTATTTTATTTTTCTGATTTTTCTACACAAAGTTATGGATTTTTTAAGTTTAGGAAATTAAATAAATCAGAAGATACCCTAATTTTCTATTTATCCACGCGGCGCCGCGTCAACCTCAGCAGCTCTGAAACGCCGCGTGGCGCTCTCCAATTCGACGCCGCCATCTGACTCAGTGCTCAGGGGGCCAGCTGTGTCGTTCCATCTCCTGATCCGGCGCGATCCTGGCCGTCCGTCCGCGCGTGTATTAAATGAACGTCATCCGTTCATCGTCCTCAGGCGTCCTTACCCGAGAGCCGTCCGTCTTCTAGGCCTAAGATCTCACTCGATACTTGACCAAATTTAACGTTCTTATGCTCTATGGATTCGTCTCGAGAAGACGAACACATCCATAAGGTTTATGTGGCATGAAATTGACTCAATGAAAATGGAGAATGTTCAGAAGCTCGGGAAGAAGAGTGAGGCTATACCTTTGCTCAGAGAAGTGTGGCTTCGATCTGAGGGTTGTGTCAACTTCAATTGGATCCCAGCAAGCTCCAGATGAAGTCTCTTGGTCTGGTGAATTGCCTAGCTATGAAAGTGACCACAGCCGATCACAAAGCTTGGAGGCTGGAGCAACTGAGTGGCCTGGAGATGAGGCTTTCAGTGGGAAACTTCTCCTCTTGGTCCGGTGAAGGTGTAGGACCGGTCAATTTGAGGATTGGCTCACCGTGGCAAAGTGTCCTGGTTTTGGGTGAAATTTCGGTTGAGAAATTGGATTCCGTTGGTGGGGATTAGGGAAAATTGACACCGGGATCAAGCTGCTCTAAGGATGGAGAAGGGTTTGGAACAATTTTGGCAGAGTTTCGGCAAGGTTTGTGCAACTCTCCTCTCATGGCCGTGAGGGGGTCGGGTTTAAATAGAGGTGGATGGAGAGCCTCACAGGGATGGCTAAGGGCTGGGATCAGCTGCTCTGGTCATGGGAAGAACAGCCATGGTGGCCATTGGGCATGGAGCAGCTCAGCAAGGTGGAATTCTAAAGTTGGCTCACATGTGAGCTCTCGGGTGTGGTGTTTTCCGGCGACCCAGGCGGCTGGTCGGCAGGCATGAGTCGCCATCTTGACCAGGGAGGTCAGGGCTTGGCAATGGTGAAGTCAATTGGGTTTGGACATGTGTAAAGGAGTTGGATTAAAGTGGCATGGGGGGTGTGGCTATTTTGGCTCTAAATGGGTCAACCCATCCTTTTGGGCTCGGTTCACCCTCCAAGGTGGCTTTAGGTGTTGTGGGGAGTCAAAGGAATCAGCTGGTTTGGCATGGAGAAGTCCCTATCCAAATATATTTGGATTAAATTTGGGTTAAGGTGAAACATGTTTAAGGTTAATGACTTTTAGGAGGTGCTTAAAGGACCTCCTTCTTTTTCCATTTAAGAAGGGTTGACAAATTAGAGATTCTCATGGCTTGCCAATGGCTTACATGTGGTTTCATGGCTTCATATGGCTTGGGAAAAGATTTGGTCAATTTCATGAAAAAAGGATTTTGTGAATTTTGGCATTTTGATGGGAATTGTCATGAGGCTTGATTTGGAATCATTTAATGATAAATTAGGACTTTAGTAATGATTTTAATTAAGGGTATGATGAGAAGAATTTGGCATATGGGCTTTAGCATGAAATTTGGGCTTTTGAATTTGTCTTGGATGGGCTTTTAGAAAGGTTTAAGGGAAGTGGGCTTTAGGCAAGAAAATAAATTGGTGGATGGGAAATTTGTAAAAGTTTGGACCAAATAATTGTTGGGTTTGGTTTAGGAATGTGCCATGAGTAATTTGAAACAAGTTTGGAGTGATTTGGGTTTGAATTGAGTTGAATTTGGGCTTTTTGGTAAAGTGGCCAATGTAGGTCGAATTGGGCTAATTTGGGCCAATGTTGAGCTAATGTTGAAATTGGTGTAAAATTAATGTTGGGAAATATTTATAGGGCTGTTTCAAAGAGGTTTTGGCTTTGTTTGGGCTTTGATTTTGGGGTTTAGGCTTATTTGGGTTAGGTTTGGGTTTAGGTCAAAATTGGGCTTATTGGTTTTGGGTTGGATTTGAGTGGGGTTTGGGTCTAAATGTTGGGCAAATCATGTTAGTGTTTTGTTTGTAGGGATGTTAAGGAAAGTTTATAAAAGATTTGGGGTCAATTGGAGTTGAATTGGGTAAGTTTGGGTTAGGTTTGGGTCATGGGTCCAAATTGGGCTTTAAGGCCAAAAGTGGAATTGGATTCAAATGTTAATCAAATTGAACTTGTATTTGGTCTAGATTGGTGTTAGGAATGTTGAATTGAAGTTTAGAATTGAATTGGACCAGAATTTGGGCCAATTGGGTAGGCTTGGTTTGACATTGGGTTCACTTTGGGTTAAAATGGGTCAAATTGGGGGTTTTGATAAAAGTAGGGTAAATTAACAAAATTGGCCCATGGTGTAGTTGAACAAAATGAAATTGAAAATATTTGGGATTTTCTGGAATTTTCTGGGAATTTTCTGAAATTTTGGATTTTTGGGTCAAGAGGGGTATTTTGGGTATTTGGAGGGTATTGGGAGGTATTTTTGGAATTTTTGGTTTTTTTGGCTATGTATGGTCAATTTGAGTAATGTGGAAATGTTTGGGATTGGTTTTGAGGAATTTTGGGTGATTTGAAAATTTTGAAAAATTTGGGTAATTTCAAGGGCTTCGGGTAGGCTAGGCGGGTGTAGGGTCCCGGGGGTCAAAAATTGAAAATTTGGAAAATTGAAGATTGGGTAAATGTAAGTGGAATGAAATCATTTTGGTTGTGCTATGAAGCCATATCAAGCCCACATGAGCCATGAAGGGACTCATTTGAGGCATTCACTATGTTGTTCCCAACCCTCTTAGCCAAGGGCTTAGGGGTTTCGGACCATCCATGTAAATCACCTACATGAGTCAGGAGGTCAAGTTGGGTATGGGTGTGGTTTTAGGAGGTGTGTGCAAGTGTAGTGTATGAGTGTAGTGTGTGTGTAAGTCAGCCCTTTCACCAGACCAGGCCACCCAGGGCAGTCCTAAGGCCAAAGAGTCTTATAGGAACGCATCCTTTAAACTTCCACATATGATTTCAACCCTCTAGGTGATTAGGGGTCTAGTCAAGTTTGTGGAGTTTGCAGGGAGTTAAGAATTGGGTTGAATTTCTAAGTGTTGGGTCCCAATTCTAATCCTCTAAGATAGTCAAAGGAAAAGCCTAAGGCTAGATCCTAAGTACTAAAGAGAAGAAGAGAAGACCTCATCAAAAATGAGGTCAACAGTGCACCTTAAGGAAAAGTTCCCAAGTAGTTCTGGGGAGAATTTTTAACAAGTTTTTGTGGGCAAGTCAGAAAAGAAATATCACTAGTTTCCATAGAAAAAGGTATGTAAGCCTTTACATGATGGAGGTCTAGGCTTCAAAAGTTTTCAACACCTCACATTAATCAATTTATGCAAACTGTGGATTAGATTCAGAGCTCAGGATAACCTATGGAGTCAATTCATGTTGGGGAAGTACTGTAGAACCTCTAACCCCTCTGTTGTCACCCACAAATTAGGGGATATAAGGCTGTGGACCAAGTTACTGCACATCAGACAACATGCTAAAGACATTTTTATCTAGGATTTAGGGGAGGGAGAGTTAAGCTTCTGGTTGGATCAGTGGTTTTGGAGTGGAGAGAAGCTTACCTGCACCACTTCAAGGCCCAATCTCAGCTGTCAGGTGAAAGATTTTTGGTATAATGATCAGTGTAACTGTAGAGTATTGAACAATATTCTATCTAGAGAGCAAATCATTGATGCCCAGAGAACTCCTTTATGCCCTGAGAGGAAGGATATACTTGTTCCATAATTTGATTCAACATCATCACTTACCTAATGTCTGCAAGTTTTGGAATCCTGACTCCAAGCAGCAGCTAGTTTATGTGTCTTTGGTCACTTGTGCCCCTCCCCCTACCCCCTAGATCAAAGTTAACACAGATGGTAGTTTCTCAAAGACTTCAGCTAGTTTTGGGGGAATCTTTAGAGATTCCTAGAGGCAATGCTTACTTTAATTTTCTTCTCCCACTGAAGCCTTTGATGCACTTGAAGCTGAGATGGTTGTTTCTTTCTGAGCTCTCTTTTTTGTACATCAATGCAAGTGTAGATTTCACCTACTGGAATCTCACTCACTTACTTGCATAAGGATCCTTAGGAATGCTGAGGCTCCTCCCTGGTAGGTTATCAGATAGATAAACAGAATGGCTCCTTACCTCCAGATTGCTGAGATTATTTTTGTGCATACTCCTAGGGAAAGTAATGGCCCAGCTCACTGGTTGGCCACCATAGGGAAGAACACTGAAGCTATTTTGGTAGGGAAGATTCCCCCCCACCTTCACTTAGCATTTTTGTTACACAGGGATATTTTGTCTCTTCCCCTTATCCATCTCATGTAATTGTTCTCTTCTTTTGCACTTAATATAGTGCTTGCTAATTGGCAATTTTTTTGTAATATATATATATATATATATATATATATATATATATTACATTGGATGGAGTATGCTTGGAGCATTTTGAGGTTGTTCATTCTTTTAGCTTATCATATATGCAGCTTACCTTTGTTTGATGTCTCCTCAATTTTCTTATAGATTTGTTTTTCTATTCTTTTTTTCTATACAGGTATACTTTTCTATTATGGGCTTAAATTGTGTTCTGAGGCATACTTGTACGTATCTTTGGACCTTTTTTTCTTGCGTGGAGTTGAACTGTGGGAGGTGGAAACTCTAGGGGTGCATTTTAATGAAGATTTTTGTCCTTTTAGCTTCGGGGATCCACCTCCCCTCCCTATTTTGTAACTCCCTTTTCACTTAATAGAATCAGAGTCGAATAATGCTCCTTATAAAAATATATATATATATATATATATATATATATATATATATATATATATATATATATATACATATATTAAATTAAATCATATTTTGAAAGCGACAAACAAATTCCAAATGGTGACCGATAGTAGCATTCAATAGTGCTACAATAAAGCTTACAAATTATGGACTATAAAATTTTATTGTCATATAATTGTCACAATGGACATCTTGATTTTGATGAGATGCATAATTTTATTGCTTGCTTGAATCCTATCTTGAGTGGAAAAGAAGGGAGGATATTCTAGTTAATTCTCAAGCTTCAAGTATGACTATTAAGTAAAAAATCTTTTTATTATTTTATTTTTCCAAGTTTATACCAAGAAAGAGTATGGTTAAAGTTTTTAATGACATTAGATCTTTGAATTATGTTATTCAATAAGGTATATTTATATATATCAAGTTGAAATTATACATAAATATATATTTAATATGTTGAAAGGTAGTAGAAATGCAAAGTTATGGACACCCGCTTTGATTTATAAATATTGAATGTAGACAAAGTCTTTATTAGATCCTTTTGAAGCGCATTTATTTTTTCGTTCTAAATTGTCGAGAAGAAAAAAAATTACCTCTAAATCGATCAACTTTTGAGTGCGGGGAGAGTTCCATTACATCTGCAAATGCTAAAGTGATTTTGTCTAGAACATAATTAAGCATTTCTAAAATTTGAGAAGCATGTTTTTTGTTTATAGATGAGATTTGATGATGGACTCAGGTGGCAATAAAAAAAAGGCAAAATTTTTACTACTACATGGAGCAGAGGAATGATAAAATGCTTACATGTGCCTTACAACTTCGCATTTGCAAATATACTGATGAATTATCAAGTCAATTTTAGGACAAAATATCATTATATTTCCTCCTAAGCCATGGTGGAAGAGATTTTAGTTTTTAAATTTTATGTTATTTAAATTTGAAATCATGTTAGTAGCACTGCAGTGCCACTTTGTCAACGCTAAGATGCATTCATAAAACTTTTTTATAATGCAATTTGCTTCTAATAAAGCCAACCAACCCAATTGTTTATAATAAAGCCTTCAAGTATTCAAGGAAGAATGACTTTATTTATTTGTGTGTGCAGAATTTTTTATGTTGATGTTGATGCTCGAGAACACTAGAAAATTTTGGGATCTATATGTTTACTTGAATTTATAATGTATACTTTATCTTTATTTTTAGTTTTGTTGTAGTTTTTTATGAGCACTATATTTTTATGTTAAGAATAATTCTAGCATCTGCAGAATCTTTATAAATATAATATGGGGAAAAATTAGCTAGTATTTTTATAATTATAAAAAGGGTGGAATACGAGCTAGTCCACTTATTGCCCTCCCGTGTAAACTTTATTTTAGTAAATAAGTGCAATATGATCGATGTTGGATTTAAAAAGTTTCGTATGGCAAATGAAGCTTAAGAAATTCTCACCAAATTATTATTCCTCGACATGTATTCATGAATAAAAAAATTCAAGTGACTTTTCATTTCTTCATAGTCCGTCAATGTAAATATCCGTTTTAATTTTGTGTTTTTTTATTCTTAGTGGGAGAAGAAAAATTGTAGACTGATAAATGAATGAACCAATTGTTCAAAAGATTACTTTTCTTCTTCGATGAGATCGACTGTGCGACTAACGTTTTGAGATTGGCTTGGAGGTCTGCTCCAAATTATTTCTTCAGTTAAAGTTGGTTTATTATAAAATGTATTGATTAATTAACTTCATTTATCTTATTCTTTTGGAATTATTACGACGTCTTTTCTTTAATATGTTTTATTCAAGTTTCTACAACCGCATGCTAAATAAAAGCCAATTTTTATATGCACTTATAGAAGATCTTAAAATTACAATACTCTATGAATTCATCTTTACCACCATAACGTCTCTTTCAAAAGAGAATAAATAAATAAATAAACAAAAATCTCTCACATCTCATACTCTAGCCAAATCGAGTCCATGCAATTGAAATTCTATGCTATCAAACAACATGATCTCATTCATTACCAAAATCAAATAATGAACTTTTACATCCATTTTCTTAAAATTTAAGGTGATTGTTATTATGATAAAAAATTCAATAAGAATGCTTTATTGCAAGCACAAAATGTTTATCCTATTAAACTTGAAATATACTAAATTTTACACCGTAACGAGCAAGTACGCTTTTGATTAAATACATTTGTGAGATCGTCAAACCAAAGTGTAAATAGACATTAACTATTCAAACCTGTATTCGTTTAAACTTCAACGGTCAATGAACTTTTTTTATCTAAAAATTTTGGGTTTGTTGGAGACTATTTCTTTTCCTGCTTTTATTAACCTTTTAAAATAAATTTATTTAGCTCAGTTTTCAGAATTTTTAGTTTTTATATTAAATTATAAATGTGCATATTTTACAAACACCGAAAATATCGGAAAAAAATAGTTATAGAGTGTTTCTAAAAAGAATCAAACATATTATAACATATCAAATTTATTTTATTTCTAATTAAGATCATAATTAAAATAAAAATAAAATTAAAAAAATTTAAAATTAAAAGTGATACCTTAGAGTTGATTTGCTATTCCTTAATTTTCATTATAAAAAGTAATTCTCAGCCAGTAAAGCTTAAATTTTATCAAAGTTTAGAATAAAATTTATTGTATTTTTTCTTCAGACCAACACATTAGCTTTTATGAAAGAAAACGAGGTTTAATTAAAGATTTTTCAGTAGGACATCATAAAAAATAACTTAAATTCAACATCTGCTTTTCTCGGTCAAGAGCATGTCAAGGTCGGTTTTTGACGGGAAAAAAAGCAAAACTTCTTTCTTCGTGCACTTCAATAATATTCATCAAATTCATTTAATGGAATTCTCGATCAATTTCGAAGACTTGGAAATTTAGCTTCCATTTTAGTTTTTAGCAGCATGCAATTATATTTATGTTATTACTGCGTTGATTTTATTTTTTTAAATATTGTTAAAAGAAGTGTATTCTCACGGAAAGTGTCGGCTTCTTCAATATCTGTATGAGTCGTTAAGATGACTTTGAAATAAATTAGTTGGAATTCTTTTCAAAGAAACTTTTCTTCTTTAGCTTTTTGCTTGGATATGAAATAATGTATTTTTGAAATTCAAAAATATAGAATTTTCATTTTATGTTGATGTTGGCTGTCCATGATGATTTTAGTTTCTACAATTGCGATTGGCAATTTTCTTTATTTTTAGAAATATTTTAAATAATAATGTTATTTTTATTTTAAATATAAAATGGAAATCAAATTAAAAATCTTATGAAACAGATAGTATTTTAAAAAATAAAGAACTAAAAGGTGATTAGGAAAGGCTTTATGGTTTTCTATCAAGGCGCTGCTTTACATGTTTCTATATTCATGCAAGAAATATTTATAATCACATGTTTTACTCTCAACATTATTAGAAATATAAAATATTCATTTAGGACGTCGTTACTGTAACTAGATTAAATGATTTGAAGTACTCATTGTGAATATGTTATCATTTCTCTATTGGCTCGAGGGAAATAGGATTTTTTTGTAACAATATATTGTTTGCTTTGAATCTATTTATTGTTGGGCTGCAAGTTGGATGAAGGTGAGATTGGGCTCAAATCGCTAAAAAAAATATTTATATTTCTTTTCTATATAACGTAATTTTAATTCAAACTAGTTTATTGATTGAAATTACATATTTGAATAATCTTAGGGTGATTAGGGTATCATATTGCACATTCGGGCACTATTGTGTGGAGTTGATCGAATTACTTGTGCTCAAGTTTACAACTCTCACATCAAAAATTCTTCGGTGAATCACACCCAATGTGTAGAACGTGGGGTGGACAAGAGGAACACACAGAGCAAGACAGAGGAGAGAGAGAGAGAGAGAGGAGAGAGAGGAGAGAGAGAGACTTTGTGTGTGAAATAAAGTTCAAAGTAATACATGTTTTGAAAGAGTAAATTTAGTCCTTTATTGAAGGAATGCCCCCTTATTTATAAGTTTTAGTGGCCTCTAATACAATTAAATGTTTGTTCCTAATTTAATGAGGACGTTACAAGTCATTATTACACATTTGATATTTGTAATTGACTCTGGGATCCTTTAATATCCATACCTAACACTAGTACCGTTTCGTATTGATAACTGCTTACAAAAAGGATTTTGATGGCCTATTGGTATTGCCTCTCGGTCATCTGAGAATCATTCGGTCGGCTGAGAGGCATTTGGTTGGTTGGCATGTCTTTGATCGGTCTTCTCAGAAAAATCCCAAATGAAACCCGATTGTCGTTAGGGTGAACGTGGACCGTCATGCAATGGGTATATCACCATAATCTGATAGGAAACTCTCCTTAGACTAAGGGCGTTCTTAGAGGATTAGAAAGAGTTTTAGTGGGATGCCCTTTGGTCTTGTGAAAAATCCCAGAATCAGTTGAGGGAGCTAGTTATAAATGATTGTCCCTCTAATTTGGTGCACCATACTCTATCGTTCGGTTTGTGCTTTCATTTGGTTGGTTAGTAGTTCTGACCTGAGGAAACAAAGTTTTGCACGTCCGTCTTTTAACTATCTCGATGCAGTCCTTTAGTGATCAAAAGCAAGACCGTTCAATTTTCTCTAGATTTGTTTCAAAATATTTTTATACGTAATTTTACTTCTCTGATTCCCTTATTTCCTGAAAATAAAAGTTGCACTAATATTAAAATAATTAAACGTAAAAAATTGACTTATTTATTATTTGGTAAATGATTTTAATAATTGAACTTCCTAAGTCTTCGTGCCCATAGTCCCCATAAATAAGGCATTATTAGTACTTCTCTGGAAGTCATTCAGTATTTTCCTAACTTTAAATTGATTTTTAACAGAAGAGAGTTATGGCGAGCAACAAAAAACCCATGAATGAGGTAGTCAAGAAGAGGGCATTCAGGTTTTCAACTGAAAACCTTCGCCCTCCCAAAGACGCATGGGAGAAGAAGAAATCGAGAACATCCAGCCTTTGAATAAAAAGAAGCTAATGGATGAGGACCTACTGGTAGTATGAAAGAGAACATAAGGAAAAGGACGAGTAGTCAGATCAACAAGGCCAAGAGGAGAGAGTCGATCAGAGGAGAGAGGTTGGTTAAATAAGTTATATAGAAGAAACAATGGATGGAGAAAGTGGCAAAGTTTTTTGACTCAACACAGCTCTAAGGTGTGATAGGGAGCAGAGCTGACATGCTCGTCACCAGTATTAAGGTTCTCACCCTGACTCTGATTCATGAGAAGTTGACTTAGTAGCCAACTCTGTAGTTAGCTTTGCAATCAGTTCAAGTAGCCACAGTGACCCAAGTCTATTCATGCAAAGGTACAACCCTCATGCCCACAATCAATGAGGCAAATCAGGTGCTTATGCAACTACGTGCCAGTGAGAGCCTCTGCTCATCTGATATAGGGTGAATGAATGGTATGAAAAATTCTATGTTTCATATACTTTGTCGATTTTTTATTTGGTTTTTCTTATAGAGGAGACAACAAATATCATGGCCTCCTCTGTAATGGAAGCAAAATAACCCTCTAGTTCCGAGGTGGTTGAGGAACCTTTAGTTCTAGCCTATGCAAGAGCTGTGCTTAGCTATTTATCTGGCAATGAGGAAATCAAAGGGGAGCTAGACACTTGGTGGGGATCAATAACATCACTGGCTCGCTGGATGGAAAAAATGTTGGACTCCTTCACCATGAAGTTGGTTTTCAAAGGGAGGTTGCCATATTATACTTGGAGGAAGAGCTGGTAGTCCTTAATGCGAACATGATGATATTCTATATGGAGGTGGTGACACTTCGGATGGAGCTAACCCAGGTCCGACCCACTATCAAGATTTCCCATGTCTTAGCAAAGAAGAGTGTTGGGAAGTTTATGTTCAGGAGCGTTCCTTATATCAAATTCTTTTGAGTTGAGGTCCCATGAATCAAGGTCACTGACTGAGGCGATCTAAGACCCATCTGTAAATATTTCTCCATAAATAAAAATTTAAATTTTGTTTAATTTCCAAAACTTCATATTATTTATATATTTATTTTTCTATTTTCCCATTGATTTGACTTAAAACTCTATAGATTAAGTTATAGGTTTGAGACTTTTTGAAATCTTTGGGTACTTTATATATTGGATTAAATAAAAAATATATTTTACCCTTTTTAGATTTATTTTTCCTTCCCTTCAGTTATTTATAGCCTCCCTTTTGGTTCAGCTATTTTGTAGGCTTCCAAGGACTTCATAAATTAATTGGCTTGGTGTCAGTGACCAAAAAGTCTACACATACTATTGACCTCAATTGTGGTTGAGGTCTAGTCTTTCATTATAATAGCCTAGGGTCTAGCCATAGGAATCTCCTGATGACTTTCTTAGAAGACTAGTCTTAGAACCCTCCCCTTAGAAAAATAAAACACTTCTTTGCTTCATTGGGAGTTGTCATATACTTAAGGCCTACCCTCCAGCTTTTGGGATGAAGAGGCCAAGTATAAGGAAGTCCAGGGGAAGTCTCTTGTAGATGGTCAGACCTTAGGATTTACCCTGGGAGGTCTAGAGTTTACACAATGCACACACTTCACACACACAACCCTATACAAAGCACATCCCGCTTTGATCTCCTAACTCTTTGGAAACTTATGTGTTTGGTTCTCCCAACCTCTTAGCCCCGAATTAAAGGTTTGGTTATTACCAACACATAGAGGACCAAATGAGGTTTGCCTTTGGTCCAGGGCTCAATCTAAATAATTTCATATTACTCACCTTCAACTAACCTCAATTTTTCCAAAATTCAAAATTTTGACCCCTTGTCCCTAAATCTACCCAAAATACCCCTAAAAACATAAAATCTCCCAAAATTTCCAAAATTACCTTTTTTTAAAAAAATTATTTTAAAATATTCCCTCCCATAGAAATTGTCCAAAATTACCCAAATTTACCAAAACTTCCAAAATAGCCCTAAAATTTACAAAAATTACCAAAATGCCCCTCTTAGCCAAAAAAATCCAAAAATTTAATAAATTCATAAACATTTCCAAAACCTCCCAATATTCCTAATTTTATTTCTCCAATTACCACATGACTCAATTTGATCAAAGACCAATTTGACCAAAAGCCCCAATATGACCCATTTAACTAAAAATTGCCTAAATTAAACCCAATCTCCACCCAATTGATTCAAATCTTGCCCAAATTCAATCACAAACAAAAATTCAACATCTTGAATACCAATCTAAACCAAATCCAAGC
The DNA here is from genome assembly GCA_022702705.1 of Papilionanthe hookeriana x Papilionanthe teres. Classification (NCBI taxonomy): domain Eukaryota; kingdom Viridiplantae; phylum Streptophyta; class Magnoliopsida; order Asparagales; family Orchidaceae; genus Papilionanthe; species Papilionanthe hookeriana x Papilionanthe teres. The sequence goes on from CM040424.1 coordinate 172,488,446, forward strand.
TCATTTTGGCCCACATTTGAGTACAATTTCAAAATAAACTCAAAATCCCAAAATTTGACCATGTGACAAATTTCACCAAAATTGGACCCAATGTCCATTAATTTCCCCTCAATTTGAATTTCAAACTTCTCATGATACTCCCCTAGGCCAAATGCAACATTCCGTGGCCCCCAATTTGAACCTAAGCTCCACCCAAATCCATTTTAACCAAGATCCCCCAATTTTAAACCAAATTGAACAAATGACCAAATGTTACAAAATTGATTGCCCCAATCTCAAAATTGCGCCAAATTTATGTTGGAAACTCTTTATAACATTTCCCTAAATCATTTGGATCCTTCAATTAGCCTTGGACCAAACCCTAGCATAACCTAAACTCAAGCTAACCCAACTTGCCCCAAATTGGCCAAAATCCCAAATTAAGCCAAATTGAACCTCTAAACCAATTCAAAATCACTCCAATCTTCTTTAAACCATTCATGACAATCATATACATAATATTAATTAATCATTTGGACTCAACCCAAACCTAAACTAAAGTTAGCCCAATTTAAACCCAAAGTGACCAAATTGAATCCATGAGCCAAATTAACCAAATAAAACCAAATGTGATTGATCTAAGCTTCCCACAACCACTAAGCCCACCCTAATAGAGCCATGGACCACATGACCCCAAAATTAAGGGATTTCACACCATTTATGACTAAAGCTAAGGGAGATTTTCCATAATGCTTTAACCACATAAGCTCAACTTATGATGGTCTGACCAGAGACCCACCTGGCCCACGAGTCACCTCCCTTGGCTAGGCTAGCTAGTCTAGTCGCTGAAGGAGCTCAAACTGAGAGCCACCCCACTCCAAATGAAATCAAAACTCACCCTCCAACCTATCTAGCTCTGATTAGCCACATAACACTTCATCACTCCACCTAAGCAGACAATTCCACAAACATTGGGCCCCTAAGCTCAGCTCAATTATCATGGCCATAAATGGAGCTCTCCACGGCCAAAATATAGTGTTGGAAGTTTCTTAAGGAAACCCTGCAAAATTGCTTCTAGAGCTTCCTTGAGAGGTCCTAAGTGTGATCCCACAGTCTTCAGCCACTGATTCCCCTTACCTTCGAGAAATGTCTCCAATGAAATTTCAGTAGAAACTAAAACAAACTCTCCCACAGCTCAACAGTGTACCAAACTCAAATTAATTGCACCCACACCTTCACAGCATTGAAAAATGTAGATCCCCCATCAAAGCCCCATCACAGAGAACCTCTATACCAAACTTTGATTAACATCCGAAATCGGGTCTGGTCGAGCTTGGGTCTAGACAGTTCACTAGGGACAAAGGCTTCATCTAGAGATTCGTTAGGACCAATTAAATCTGCCACAGTCATTTGATTGAGGCCTCCCCTCTAAGACAAAGGTATTGAACTCACTCTTCCTTCCGAGCTATTCTTCATCCTCCATAAGTGTATACTATATTTCATACTGTATAAGCCATATGGATAGGTTCATCTAGGTCACATGAAGCTTTAGTAACAAACCCCAAGTGATTTTGTTAAATCTAGCCCAAGATCATAGGTCCAGAAGGTGGACAGTTTACGGGTTAGGTTAGTTGGGGACTGACCCACTGAAAATATGTTGAGATTTTCATGCCTATTTTATAGTAATTTTGATGATATTGCACGTTAAAGAAATGTATTTTTGATGTTTTGTTGCAGATATGTTGATTTATAGACATTGGAGAGAAAAAATGCAGAAAGGAGTGAATTTAGAGCAAAAAGAATAAAAAATATGATGATTTGATCTAGGGCGAGATTGACGACGACGACGGCAAATTTTTCCCGAGAGTTCAGAAAATATATTACAAAGGAGGTCACCAACGGTGAGATCGAGGCCGCCGACAGTGGGCCTTATGGGAGAGGGTCTAAAGCCAAGTATTCCAGAAGGCCGCCGACAGCAAGATCGAGGCCGCCGATGAAGAGATTGAGGTCGCCGACGGTAAGATTGAGGCCGCCGATGGATAAAAAGTTGGTTCTCTCACGAGGTGCATTGAATGTGGATGATTTTTGAAGGGATTCTTGGATAACTCTTGGAAATTCTTCGACTACTTTAATACAAACAATTTGGGGCCAAAAATGAGGGTCTACCGAGTCCATACTTAGTTAGTAGTGTGTCCATTATGTCTATTAGTGTTGGTGGTGCCATTAGAATATTAGAGAGTGAGTTCAATAAGTGTTATTTATGAGGAATTCTTCAAGAGATTGTAAGAGTGGAAGGAGAGAGAGAGATCTCTTCCTTTTTCCTATTTCGAAGGAGAATTCTGTGTGTTGTAAAGAAAGGAAGAGATTCAGATGAACTTCAAGGAGTTTGCTTCGGGAGGAATTCGAGATAAGTTGTATTTACTTATTTTAGTTTTTATAACTTTGCTTTTATATATGAAATCCAAGTTTTGTCGTATCTTCTCCATAAAATCTTAGTAGTTTTTCTCTCATTCTCCTTGTTTTGATATTTTTGTGAAATGGTAATTTAAATTAGTGTGTCAAGAGAATGCTAAAAAAGTTGTGATAATATTTTCACTTAAATCTTAATTTACTCTCAATCTGGCCAATTGATTTGTTAAAATATGTTGGGTTTAACAACTAAAGTGAAGATTACATCCAAGATTCAAGGAGGTCAATTTCCTTGAAATTAGGTTGTAAATAAATAGAGAAATATTATTTATCGGGCGTAGAATTGGACATTTTAGAGTGACAGACTAAAATTCTTAACTCGGTCCTATCATTTGTGTGCTGAAGTGTAGATGTTAGCCCTCAGGCAAGGGGAACCTTGGAGCTCTAAAGTGAGAGCCAGTATCCTCCCAGCCTAGAAACAGATTCATTAACCAAGCATAGGATTAGTCAATGTTCTTTATGCCTGTACCAAAGGGTAAAGAATAGGTATGCTCCTATTTGACACAACACAGTTTTAAACTAATTCTAATTATCCATTAACTTAAATTTCTTAATAAGGAGAAGGATTCTTGCTTATATATTGAACTTCACTTTATTAGCAACTCAGTTAATTGTTAGTAAAATTAGTTTATTTAAACTTCATCTTATTTAAGATTGTATATTAGTGACAGAAAGGCAAATCTGTTTACTAAGTTGTGATTCTGAATTGGTTTCTATAATCCTAGTCCGTAGCCTCTATACTATCCCTGTAGGATCGATATCCAGGACTCTATTAGAGCCATGTATTACTTAAGCGATACGTATACTTGCTTTGAAAGATTAACTCTTTGATTATAAAAAAATCTATACACATCTATATCAAATTTTAGCATATTAAGTTTACGTAAAGTGTCCGCAGTAGTACAAGTTTCTGGCGCCGTTGCTCAGGATAGGATAGTTAGGAAAGGTATATAACATAATTAGAGTAACAGACGATTTAGGACAATTAAAAAACTTTTTAATAGAATTTGCAACTTATTATTATATTTAATTAACTATTTTTCTGTGTACTGATTTCGATTGCATGCGTAAATTTGGATATGAAAATCTTATACCCTATGATTCAGAATTAGAGCGCACTATTCTAAGTAAAGAACCTAGAAATCCTGATAATCTTAACACAATGGAAAACAAAAACCAAAGAATAGAAAATAAACATTAATTTAGACCACTAAGAGATTACGCTAACCCTACATTTGATGAGATTCACTTAACTATCCAAAATCTAGATGTAGCTGCTAATTCAATTGAGCTTAAACCTGCAATTATTTAAATGGTACGAAACACTCAATTTGGTAGAACTTCTAACGAAGATCCTAATTTACATCTTCCAAGTTTTTTAGAACTTTGTGCTACTTTTAAATATGACAGTGTCTGATGATGCGGTCAGTCTTAGAATTTTCCCTTTTTCACTAAGGGACACGGCTAAGGCTTGGTTAAATTCGTTAGCACCTGGATCTATTAGAACTTTGGGGGAACTTTCACAAAAATTCTTATCAAAATATTTTCCACCATCAAAGACTGTTAAGCTTAGAAACGACATCACATTTTTCGGTCAATATGAGGGAGAATCGATATATGAATCTTGGGAAGATTTAAAGAACTTCTTAGGAGATGTCAACATCATGCTTTACCAGATTGGTTAATTATTCAAACTATTTATAATGGATTTGTAGGATCTCTAAGATCCATCATTGATGCTGCTGCTGGTGGATCACTAATGGCTAAACCTTTTGAAAAAAACTTATGCTTTAATCTAAGAAATGGCTACCAATAATTTTCAATGGCCTACTGAGAGGGTAAATCCTAAGAGAGTAGCCAGTATTCATGATTCAGATGCTTTAACTATTATAGTTTCTCAAATTGCTGCTCTTTTAAAGAAAATTGATCAATACAGAATGAATCTATCTCAAACCCTCCAGAGTTAGATGAAAATTCATTGGGACAAATTGTAGATGCTCAATCTTCATATGAAAATGTAAATCTGATAAACAATAGACATAATAACCCTTATTCAAACTATTCTAATCCAGGTTGGAAGAATCATCCAAATTTAATTGGAATAACCAAGATAATGCTAATCTTGTTAATCCTCAGTGGGGGAACAATCCTGTAAACCCATTAGGAAATGTAAATAATCAGAGTAATTCTAATTATAGACCTTTTAATCCATCAGGTTTTTATAATAATTCATAATTCAAGGAGAAGAAGGTACTCATGGAATACTTAGTTTTGAATATGGGAAGTCAATTACAAAGTCAAGGAACTGCTATTGAAAACATAGAAAACCAATTGGGGCATATTGCTACTGCACTGAGCAATCGACCTGTTGGAACTTTACCTAGCAATGTTTAAGTAAATCTTAAAGATCAAGGAAAAGAACAGATCAAGGCTATTCAATTAAGAAGTGGAAAAGAGTTGGAAACAAGAGTCTAAAAAGGAATTGTAGTTGAAAAAGAAAAAGTGGAAACCGAAGGAGAAAATGAAAGTTTATATCTTGATTTTCCTCTGAAACCTATGAAAATTACTGTGAAAGACCACCCCTACCGTTTCCTCAAAGACTAAAGCAACAAGATAAAGGAAAAAGATTTGCTAAATTCTTAAACATTTTAAATAAATTGTCAATCAATATTCCTTTTGTTGAAGCTTTGGAACAAATGCCTGATTATGTTAAATTTATGAAGGATATACTCAATAAAAAGAGGAAGTTACTAGATAATGAGACTATTGCACTCAGTGAAGACTGCAGTACTATAATTCAGAAAAAGCTTACCAAAAAACTTACAGATCCTGGTAGTTTTACTATCCCGTGTGCTATTGGTGAAAAGTTTTATCAACGAGCATTATGTGATTTAGAAGCTAGTATAAATCTGATGCCTCTATCAACTTTTAAAAGGTTAGGAATTGGAGAGATTGCACCAACTTATGTAACTCTACAGTTAGCTGATTGATCTATTACACATCCTAAAGGAGTTGTAGAAGTTGTTTTTATTAAGGTTGATAAATTTATCTTTCCTGTAGACTTTATCATTTTAGATATGGAAGAAGACAAGGAAATTCCTATTATTTTAGGAAGACCATTCCTAGCTCCAGGAAGAGCCATGATAGATGTTCAAAAAGGAGAGTTGAATTTGAGAGTAAATGATCATGAAGTGACCTTTAAAATTTCAAAGTCAATGAAATATCCTTCAATAGAAAAAGATGATGAATGTTTTAACATGGATATATGTGACTATTTGAGAAATGAATATTTTAAAGAAAAATATGAAGAAAATAAAGATATGGAAAACAATAAATATGATGAAATTGATAGCAAAGAAGCTGATTATATTCAGGAACAATTTGAAACGCTCGATTCAACAGCACCAGAGAATGAAATTTTAATTCCATCTATTGTAAAACCCCTTGAATTTGAATTAAATAATCTTCCAAATCATTTAAAATATGTATTTTTAGGAGAATTCTCAACATTACAAATAATTTTATCCTCAGACTTAAATGAAATACAATAAAAAAATATAATGGATACATTAAAAAATTACGAAAAACTTTTGGAGGGACTCTAACTGATATAAAAGGAATTAGTCATTCGATTTGTATACACAAAATTTTATTAAATGCCGAATATAAATAAAGAATTGATCCACAAATGAGACTGAACCCTATTATGAAAGAAATAGTTAAGAAAGAGATTTTAAAATGACAGGGATGTATGATTATGTAATGCACCTGCAACATTCCAGAGATGTATGATGTCTATATGTAGTAAATTAAATGATAATGGAATAGAAGTATTTATGGATAATTTCTCTGTATTTGAAACATCATTTGAAGCATGCTTAAATCATCTTGAAAAAGTTTTAGTGTTATGTGAAAGAACTAATTTAGTTCTAAATTGGGAGAAATGTCAATTTATGGTTGCAGGAGGAATTGTATTAGGGCATAAAATTTCAGAAAATAGCATGGAAGTAGACCCTGCAAAAATTCAAGTTATAGCTAAATTACCATCTCCTACTACAGTGAGAGGGGTAAGAAGTTTTCTTGAACATGCTGTTTTTTACAGGTGTTATATTAAAGATTTTTCAAAAATTACCAAACCTCTATGCCAACTTTTAGAAAACGATAAGAAATTTGAATTTACTGAAGACTGCTTAAATGCCTTCGAGTTATTAAAGGAAAAACTAATCACAACACCTGTAATAGTTTCACCTGACTGGGAGAAACCATTTGAATTAATGTGTGATGCTAGTGATTATGCTATTGGAGCTATTCTTGGTCAAAGATATGATAAGATTTTTAAAGTTATATATTATGCTAGTAGAACTCTTAATAATGTTCAAATTAACTATACGGTTACTAAAAAAGAGTTACTGTTATTGTGTATGCTTTTGACAAATTTAGATCTTATTTAATTGGGACAAAATATATTGTGCATACTGATCACTCTGCTATTAAATATATGATGAAAAATAGAGATACCAAACCAAGATTAATTTGATGGATACTTTTTATGCAAGAATTCGATTTCGTGGTAATTGATAGAAAAGGAACTGATAATCAAATTGCTGATCATTTTCAAGACTAGAATATCATGAATTATTTGACACCGACAATGAAATTACAGACAGTTTCCCTGATGAACAACTTTATAATATTAATGAGTCAAAAATATCTTGGTATGCTGATATAGTTAACAATATAGTAAGTGATATTTTGCCACTTATGCTAACACTGCAGCAACAGAAAAAAATCATTCATGATGCAAAAGCATATTTTTGGGATGAACCATATTTATATAAGCAATGTAACAATCTTATTATTAGGAGATGTGTGCCTTATAAAGAAATTGAACTGATTATTCAAAAATGCCACGATTCTGAATTTGGAGCAGATTTTGGGATTGACAAAACATGCACACAAAATTTTGCAAACTGGATTTTATTTGCCTACTCTCTTTACAGATGTTTAGAGATATATCAAAACTCGTGATAGATGCCAACGAGTAGGTAATATATCTAGAAGAAATGAAATGCCTCTGAATTTCGTGTTAGAAGTTGAGATTTTTTATGTTTGGGGATTAGATTTCATGGGACCATTTTTCCTTCATTTGGGAACTTATATATATTTATTGCGGTTGATAATGTATCAAAGTGGATTGAAGCACAAGCTGTACCTCGATGTGATGCTAAAAGTGTTTCAAGATTCTTAATGAAAAACATTTTCACAAGATACAGTATGCCGAGAGTAGTTATCACTGACGGAGGATCCCATTTTAGGAATAAATATATTCAGAGATTGGCAGAAAAGTTTAATATTGTTCATAGATTCTCTACTGCTTATCATCTTCAAACTAGTGGATTAGCTGAAGTTTCTAATTGTGAGATTAAACAAATTTTACAAAAGATTGTAAATCCTAGTAGAGTAGATTGGTCTACGAGACTGGATACTGCATTATGGGCATACAAGACTGCTTATAAAACTCTTATTAGAATGACTCCTTACAGACTCATTTTTGCAAAGACTTGTCACTTACCAGTAGAATTGGAGCATAAAGTATATTGTGCAATTAGAGAATTCAAATATAATTTGAAAATGTTGGTGAGAAAAGATTGTTACAATTTAATGAATTGGAAGAATTAAGAAATGAATTGTATGATAACGACAAATTTTATAAGGAAAAACTGAAGTTAAGGCAAGATCGGAAGATTAACCAGAAGAACTTTGAACCAGGACAAGAAGTTTTGCTTTACAATACAAGGCTGAAGTTAATTCCTTGAAAATTAAAGTCTCGTTAGTTAGGACCCTTTACAGTGACTCAACTTTATACTTACGGAGCTGTTGAAATTTAAGATCTTAAGACTGGGATTAGAATTAAAGTAAATGGACATATATTAAAACCATATTTTAAGGGTAAAAGACCACACTTTGAAGAGGTTTTAATGCCCAGTCAACCTCAATAACACCTGAATAGGTCGGGCTGAAGACGTTAAACAAAGTGCTTTATGGGAAGCAACCCATAGTTATCTTTTTTTGTTGAGTGTGTGTTTGAATTTATCATTAGTTTCTGATAGTATTGAATTCTACTGCTCGTATTTACCCTTTGATCATCATGAAATTTGGATCAATAGAGAAAATCTAGAACGTATTTGACCACAGCATTTTTGTGCAAAATTTTGCCTAGGGTGTCGATGGTGCGCTCGACACCGCCGACGGAGGGTTTTTGCCGAGGGCCCTGACATTTAAATGGATAAAGCTCGCCAATGACGCCTTCGAGGCTGCCGACAGCGAGATCGGCGAGTGGACAGTTTTTGGAGTTTGAATTAATGGTTTTTCGTGGTTTTAGGCGAATTTATCCCTTATAAACTTCTACGGATAGCTCCTAAATTCTACATTTCTCAAAAATGAATGGAAACTCCCTTGAATTCTTCTCTAATGGCTTCCAATTCAGTAGATTAAAAAAGATAATTTTGATAATTGCTTCCATACCTTTGCCTTAATTTATTTGGAGTCAATTTGATTGTTTGAGGTGCTTCCCCTTAGCTTCCTTGAGGTGGATTTCAACTCAATTTGACTCAATTTGGGTTGAAATTGGCTGGAATTTGGAATTCCACTATGTAGGTGGTGTGAGTCACCTTATGTGGGTTCTGAGCCAAATTGGCTAGGTTGGGTGAGTCAATGTGGCTAGATTTTGCTATGGCTCTAAATTTGGGAACCTTAGGCACAATATTGTTGTAGAATGTCAAGGGATTTGAGCAGCCTATCTAAGTTTTCCAAGGTGGCTTTTCTCTCTTCCATATGCTTGGGTTTGAGTCCTATTTATAGCTATGGGAGGGCTTTGGATGAGCTTGGGTTGAAGTAGGTTTATCTAGGGATGTTTTCATCCTTCTTATTAATTTCTTGAAGATAAGTTTCAGATGAGGGAATGATGAATTTGGATTTTCTAAGCTTAGCCATTATTGGAATTAACCATGGTGAGGATTAAACCCCAATCTTGTCTTGCTTTCATTGGTTCCCCTATGTGGTAGATATAGCTGGTTATAATCAGATAGATAAACCTTCAAAGGTTTATTTAATGGAATAAAGGAGAGGATGAAAAATATTTCCTTCATCCACCATGGTATGACAAGTAAGGTACATGACTCATTTCATGCATAATCTCCTCATAATTTAATTTTGCCATGGTTAAAGTTTAATCTATGCTAATTTCTTTTCTCATTGGATGCTTAGGGTAGTGACCAAAATCATCTTTAATGTGGCCAGCCACCTCATCTCATGCAAATGAGTGGGTCGAAGGGAAGATGAAACATATTTTACTTACCCCATTATTTATGTCATTTGCTCATGATGGTTTCTAACCTTGGTTGAATCTTAACCCTCTGTCTTGGTCTTTCTCCATTGGGTTAGGAAATATGTGCTTACCACCTATGAAGCCATGTCACACCTCATCTTGAGAGGAAATGACACAAAAGCTTAACCATTGACCGCCTGCACAACAGTTGAGGGGCACAATGTAAATATGTTGTGAAGCTTTATTATTATATAAATGTTTAGATAGGTAAAATAGAAAATGTACCCCCTTGTATCTATGCAATTATACATATCGCTCAAGTAATAAAGGGCTCTAATGGAGTCCTAGATGTCGATCCCACAGGGAAGTTAGTGATGAAAAACTAATTTAAACAGATGCAATTTTTATCAAGTATACGGAGATAAAGAACACTTATACTAACTTCTATTACTTAATTTTTGAATGGAAGATTGCAATTTAGAAAAAGTATCTTTCTCCTTGTTAAGAGAATTAAGTGTGGATAAATAAATTAGTTAGAATTATATTGTACCAAAAAGGAGCATTCCTATTCTTTACCCTTTGGTCCAGGCATAAAGAACATTGACTAATCCTATGCTTGGTTACTGAATCTGCGGCTAGGCTGGGAGGATACCGGCTGCCACTTCGGAGCTCCCACGTTCCCGTCGCCTGAGGGCTAACATCTACACTTCATCTCCGAAACAATAGGACTGAATTGAAGTTTTTAGTCTTTCACACTAAATATTCAATTCTAAGACCGATAATTAATATTTCCCTATTTATTTGTACCCTCCTTTCAAGGCTTTTGAATTCCCTGAATTTTGGATGTAATCTTTACTACAGTTGATAATTCAACATATTTTTACGGTTTAATTGGCCAGATTGAAAGTAAATTAAGTTTTAAGTAAAAGATTATCAAAATTTTTATTTGATATTTTAAGGCACAACTAATTCAAATTTCCATTTCACAAAATCTCAACAACAAGGAGAAAGACAGAGAAAACTACTCATAATACATATGAAGAATAACACAAAATTTGGATTTCATTTAAAGTTATAAAACAATAAACAAAAACTTATCTCGAATCTTCTCCCCAAGCAGACTCCTTGAAGTTCCTCTAACTCTTTCTTCTCGTACAACACACTCAATTATACTCACTAATATACTCTAGAACACACTATTGCACTCAAAATAACACACAATAGTCTCGCCACACGCTACTGATTTTTCACACATTCGGTCATAAATTCTTTTCTATTTAAAGAATAAGGAATATATTCAAAGGTTGCTTAAGCATCTCTTCAAAAACCATCCAGATTCAATGTATTTGGCTTGAACCGACCTTCTCGCCATCGGCGGGCTCGTTGGCGCCGTCGACGGGCTAGTTGGCGTCGTCGGTGGCCTTCTAGAACATTGGCCAACTGATAAGGCTCGCTGTCGGCGAGATCGATCTCGCCGTCCGCAGGCTCGATCTCATCGTCAGCGGGCTCCTAAATAATATATTCAAATCTCTCAGAAAAAACACGCCGTCGGTGGCCTATCCCTCGCCGTCCGCGGGCTAGTTCAATTTTCATCTCTTTTAGTCCTTTTCGTTCTAGATTCGCTCTTTTTTCCATCTTTTTGCTCCATTACCTATAAATCTTTATTCCTGCAATAAAACATAGAAAATATATTTCTTTAAAGTGCAATTTCATATAAAATTGGTATAAATTTCTCAATATATTTTTCTCTGGTCAAAGTCCAACAAACTTAACTATTACTTGTCCTCAAGTAATCTTGATACTATATAAAAATAATGATTATTTGTAATAAGGCTTTAATTCAGAAATAGTATGAATTTGGTTTAAATAAATATTATAGTAAAGTTTATTATAAAGATTTTTAGACAATTAAATTAACTCTATAGACATAAGACTATTTAGTCGTCAAGTTAAGATTTCTAGTCTTCTATTTATTTCAAGAATGACTATATTTTACAATATTAAATTACTTAGGATATTCAGATGATAGGAAATTCATGAAAACACTACTTAATAAAATATTAATCCATATATATAAGTTCTGAAATGTAACTGAGTTTACCTTTTAGGTTGATTCAAATGAAGCCAATTTTTGATAAGGCATTCCCTCTTGCTTCTCTTCACTTACTTTTTTTTTCTTTTCATTTTGGATTGATTTTCAATTTTTTTTCTTTTTCTTCTTTTTTTCTTTTTTTTTCAAGTAAGGATTATTGTATCTGGATAGCCTGTTAATAATTTTGAACTTTATTTTCTTCTTCCCAGATTTGAAACTTGAAACGTTTCTTTACTTTATATGTATTTCAAAGTTTTTACTTCATTGAGTTTCAATTTTTTCTTTTTCAACTAAATACTTAAGAATTTCATATTTTAAAATATAGTTTTCCTTACTTTAAATAGTTAACTATATTCCTTATCCTCTTATACCAAAATATCTTAGTCTACAAAATTAGTTTAATCACTAGAAATATTTCATTTAACTTTCTATAATAATTAAATAAATTAATTCTAGTTTACTGAATCAAATTCATTACAGAAAATTATTTTATAATAATTTTTGAAAAGATTAATCGAGAACAATTTAATAAATAAATTTTTGTTTTTCCCTCCCCCAAACTTAAATTTTTCTATCTATTTATATAGGGTGAAAAGAAAACAAAATGTAAATTTAAATCATACCTTCTTGCTTTAGGTATTTCTCCTTTTGAAGTTCTGCAGGTTCTTTTCATTACTTAATTAACCTATACTGTTAATAACTTTCTACACATATATAATATCAAAGAGTTTTGCTGGGTAAAGAATTTTTGAAATAAGTACAAAATACTAACTCAACTTATACTTAGTATTATACTTAACACAATTTAACATAACATCCACATACATTTTACAAATCCAGTTTCAGGGTTACATAACAGTCTGAAATGTTAAAATTAAAAAAAAAAACACACAATTCTAACTTATACAAGTAAGTTTAATGTCTTACACAACATAATTATCAAAGTACCTAAACTAAACAACAATACAAATTTTAAGAAAATAAACAAAAAATCAAATAACATAAATATCTAATCATAGAATCTAATCATCAACATTAAAATCCCAAACTATATCTTCATCTCCTTGTTCAGCAGGTGGAGTAGGCTGGTAGTGAGTATAACGAGGGCACTCAGGAAATATAACATCAAGCTCTCCTCTCCTATAACGATTCACAGCATCATAGTAGGCTATCTCAAATTCATAATGCCTCTGGAGATAATCACTATCATAATCATGCCTTCGCTCTAATCCTCCAATCCTCTGATCTATATGTTCTAATTTTTGTTCAATCTTTTCAAAACTTTTGCGTTGTAGAGTTATTTCATTCATCAAACCATAAAGGGTAGGAGAACTATAGGTAGGAGGGTCATAACTGATAGAGGGAATATCCCTACTAGTTGAAGGTGCATAGCTCCTAGTCCCAGATATCCATGCTTCGTGGGACTCGTAAGTCTTTATATTAGCCTGGGTAATGGGTTTCATAGGTTCAACCCATTCCTCATCATCTCTTGCCTCTGCTCCAGACAATTAGCAGAGTGCATAAATCAGACTAGGATGTCCTAGTCCTCCTCCACTTTAACTTCTTGCAATGGCTAATATATTTTTTTAAATAACACTCCCCAAATTTATACGCTTGTGGTTCTGAATACAAAAATTCTAAACTGGTCTATCGCTTGTGGTTCTGAATACAATAATGTTAGGCTTTAGAGGTTGCATTTAACATAGAGAGATTGAAATTTACCCATTCAAGCTGCTTTATTTTCCAAGTCCCTTTCCCATGAGTGAGAAAGTTAATTACCTCTTCCAGCGGTCCTTCCATTGTTCCAAAAGTATCATATTCGCTCGTGTGAAGATCTTGTACTTCATAGAAAGCATTAATACGTGCAGCATTAAAATCGACTAAAAATCCTTTAACCTTTATAGGTTCATCCTCTATCTGGTTCAAATTTCCATAAAACTCTTTTACAACTTCAACTGCAGCACTGTTTGTTGTATAACAGAAATTTTCCCATCTTAGCTCTTTGATCGTTTGTTCCACTTCTCCTCCTGGATTCTTAAAGACTTTGTCTTGAATGCATTTTCTTCCTTTGATATTAAAGTTGTATCTTGATTGAGCTTTAGCATTCACGAACCGTGTTCATCAAAATCTAGTCGTCTTTTCTATCGTGGAGCCATTTCTCAATCTAACAAATTTACAAAAATCTCAACTAAATTCCAAAATAATACTAGAATGGCTTTCAATGGAGACTTAAAGTAATCTAAAATGAATTCCATGGATTTCTTCCAACTATTTTCTCCATTCTTCAATTTTTTTCCAAAATCTCCAAATGTGGAAGAAATTCATGGTGAAAATCAAAAAATTTTGCATGGGAGTGAAGCTCTTACCAAGGGACGATGAAATACGGTGTAAAAATGTGTTGAAATTGCTTCTAATTCAGGATCTCTCAAGCCTTAGGTCAGTTTTTTCGAAGTTTAAATGAAGTGGATGATGAATAGTGACGGTTGACCGATCAAATATAAGTGTTTTTTGGGATCTCGCTGTCAGCGGGATTTTTCTGAAATTTAAATTTAATATTTTTGTAATAATTTTAATTCATTTCAAGCCTTATTAACGTCTGATCAATCGATTATTGTGATGAGATACTACTTAAACTCAAATAAATTCACACAACACAAAACAACATATATTTGATATGAAATCCAAGTGTTACAATATTCGTACACAATATTACTAACAAGGTATTTTCACAACCTTAACACACCAAATTCAGCGTCGCAATTCAAACCACAATACTCAAAATGCTGAAAACAAACAAACAATGCATAATCTCATCTATACTGAGATCATATATAAAAAATCAAAAGTGCAGATAAAATTAAATTCAAACTAACACAACACATAAACAAATACGAATGTCTTCTACTCGTCAGTATTAGCACTAAATTCATCTCTGATATCTCCGATAGAAAGTAAGTGAACGAATAGATTGTAGAAGGGCCTGAAAGGAAATTCTTCTGTAGAATCTTCTTCTATCCATCCTTTCTTTCTCAAAAGCCATATGAAACTAGCCTCAAGATGTCCAGAATGATCGAAGAGTTCCTTTATCCTCCAGTCAATATGATCAAATAAATCAGAGATGTTATTAATTGAAGTCATCACGTTTTGTACCTCTTTTTCCAGTCCTTTGAGATTTCGTAAGATCAGATTAGTTTTATCAGTAAAGGACCTGATTGAAAGAGAATTTTGAGATGCATGATCCATAATAATGGTTGTTTCATTATTGTTATCCAGAGTAGGAAATATATCAGTCGGATCTAAAGGCTTCCAAGGCAAAAGTACCTTTTCCCAGGCTTCATATGAAACCTGGTATTGACTGCATAGTGCAAAAATTGTTGAAGGATGTCCAAGACAATAAAGTGATCCATGAACAATCAGGCCTAAAGCAGACTTCACAATAATTGAACCAACATCAATAGGTAATCCCGCTTGAATAAAGTAATTTAGAATTGCACAATCCTTAGAAACTTTATTTACCCTCATAGTGGGTAACAATTTTGAAGAAATAAAGAAGTGCCAATGTTTAGAGACGGGGTTTAAAAGTGATGCAGAAAATTTAACATACCCGTCTTCTCTCATTTCCCAATCTTCTGCTTCATCAGTCAAATATTGATAGATCTCATTCATATTATTTCTTGTAGGAACAAAGTTGGAGTAGTGAAAAACAGGTGTATTCTCAATTGAATATAATTCATTAATTCTAGAAGGTGTGAAAGTTACCCATCTGCCTCGCACATTGACATTTCCATTGTTGAGTACGTGAAGATTGGAGTAGAATTCTTTTACTACATGGATGACTACTACAGAAGTTGTATAGTATAATACCTCCCAAAGTCGTCGCACAATCATCTCCTCAATAGGCGTTGTCGAATTTTCCACTCCTCTATCCACGAATTCTCTTTCATTAATCAATCTCTTTTTCATCATAACTTTATTGAAGATTCACTGAGCCTCAAAACTGACAAATTTTCTTCGATTAAACACTTGAGATCTAGGGATTTCAAGGTAATTGGATGCCATAATGATGGGTTTTGTGGAGTTTCAAATCATTTTTAAGAAGTAGATGGTTTAAAATTCGAGTTCTAGGCATTTTTAAAGAGTAAAAACACTTAGAATTGTCAAAACCCGTTAAAATAACTCCCTAAACCGCTCTGTCACCGATCTCGCTGTCGGCGGCAACGATCTCGTCGTCGGCGGGATTCTTAAAATAATATAACTAAATTTTGGTGGCAGATCTCACTGTCGGCAGTATCGATCACACTGACGGCGGCTAAGGCAAAAATTGCCCAGTATTGCTCTGGTCTAAATTTTTTCCAAATTTTTCTGTGGATCCAATATCGTGATGATTTTAAAGATAAATATGAGTAGTAGAATTCATTTTATATCATAATTAATAATAAATTAAATAAATATACAATCATTACACCTAAATAAAGATAACTATGGGTTGCCTCCCATAAAGCGCTTGGTTTAACGTCGTCAGCTCGACCTATTCAGTTTATTCATCAGGTTGACTGAGCATTAAAACCTCTTTAAAATTTGGTCTTTTTTCCTTCAAAATATGGTTTTAATTTGTGTCCATTTACTTTAAATCTGTGTCTAGTCTTTGGATCTTCAATTTCTACAGCTCCGTATGAAAATATTTTGGTTATAGTGAAAGGTCCTAACCATCGAGATTTCAATTTCCCAGGAAATAATTTTAACCTTGTGTTATAAAGTAAAACTTTTTGTCCTGGTTCAAAATTTTTTTGGTTAATCTTCCGATCATGCCATAAATTCATTTTCTCTTTATAAATTCTATCATTATTATAGGATTCATTTCTTAATTCCTCTAATTTATTCATTTGCAACAATCTCTTCTCACCAGCAACTTTTAAATTATAGTTAAATTCTTTAATTGCCCAATACGCTTTATGCTCTAATTCAACTGGTAAGTGGTAAGTCTTTCCAAAGATAAGTCTGTAAGGAGTCATTCCAATCGGGCTTTTATAAGCAGTCCTGTATGCCCATAAAGTAGTGTCTAGTCTTGTAGACCAATTTAATCTCCTACGGTTTACAGTTTTTTCTAGAATTTGTTTAATTTCTCGATTAGAAACTTCAACTAATCCACTAGTTTGTGGATGATAAGCAGTTGAAATTTAATGAATAATGTTGAATTTTTCTACTAATTTGTGAACATATTTATTCCTAAAATGGGATCCTCCGTTAGTAATAATCACTCTCGACATTCCGTATCTTGTGAAAATATTTTTCATTAAAAATTTTTAAACACTCTTAGCATCACAACGAGGTAAGGCCTGTGCTTCAATCGATTTAGAAACATAATCAACATCAACTAATATATATGAGTTTCCAAACGAGGGAATAAATTGTCCCATGAAATCTAGTCCCCAAATATCAAAACTTTCAACTTCTAATATAAAATTTAGAGGCATTTCATTTCTTCTAAATATATTACCTACTTGTTGGCATTTATCAAAAGTTTTGATATATCTAAAAATATCTTTAAAAAGAGTAGGCCAATAAAATCCAGATTGTCAAATTTTATAAGGAGTTTTATCAGTTCCAAAATGTCCTCCAAATTCTGAATTGTGGCATTTTTGGATGATCTGTTCAGTTTCTTCATAAGGCACACATCTTCTAATAATTAAATCCTTACATTGCTTATAGAAATATTGTTCATCCCAAAAATATGTTTTAGCATCATGAATGAATGTTTTCTGTTGTTGCAGAGTTAGCATGGTTGGTAAAATATCACTTACAATGTAATTAACTATATCAGCATACCAAGGTATTTTCGACTCATTTATATTATACAGTTGTTCTTCAGGAAAACAGTCTGTAATTTCATTGTCAATGTCTAATAATTCACAATATTCTAATATTGACAAATAATCTGTAATTTGATTATCAGTTCCCTTTCTATAAATTATTTCAAAATCAAATTCTTGCATTAGTAATATTCATCTGATTAATCTTGGTTTGGTATCCTGCTTTTGCATTAAATATTTAATCGCAGAATGATCAGTATGCACAATACATTTAGTTCCAACTAAATAAGATTTAAATTTATCAAAAGCATATACAATTTCTAATAATTCTTTTTCTGCAACTGTATAGTTAATTTCAGTATTATTTAGAGTTTTACTAGCATAGTATATAAATTTAAAAATTTTATCATACCTTTGTCCAAGAACAGCTCCTATAGCATAATCACTAGCATCGTACAAAAGTTCAAATGGTTTCTCCCAGTCAGGTGAAACTATTATATGTGTTGTGATTAATTTACCTTTTAATAATTCAAAAGCATTTAAGCAATCTGTATTGAATTAAAATTTCTTGCCCTTTTCTAAAAGTTGGCATATAGGTTTAGTATTTTTTGATAAATCTTTTTTGTAGCGTCTGTAAAATCCAGCATGTCCAAGAAAACTTCTTACCCCTCTCACTGTATTAGGAGGTGGTAATTTAGCTATAACTTGAATTTTTGTAGGGTCTACTTCCATGCCATTTTCTAAAATTTTATGACCTAATACAATTCCTCCTGCAACTATAAATTGACATTTCTCCCAATTTAGAACTAAATTAGTTTTTTCGCATAGCTCTAAGACTTTTTCAAGATGATCCAAGCATATTTCTAATGATGTTCCAAATATAGATAAATCATCCATAAATACTTCTATTCCATCATCAATTAATTTACTAAATATAGACATCATATATCTCTGGAATGTTGCAGGTGTATTACATAATCCAAAATGCATTATTCGAAAAGCAAATGTTCCATAAGGACTGGTAAATGTAGTTTTCTCTTGATCCTCAGGAGCAATAGGAATTTGAAGATAGCCAGTATATCCATCTAAAAAACAAAAGTATTTGTGCCCAGCAAGTCTATCCAACATTTGGTCTAGGAATGGTAAAGGGAAGTGATCTTTCCTACTGGCTGCATTCAATTTTCTATAATCAATACATATATACCATCCAGTAACTTGTCTTAAAGGTATTAAATCATTATTTTCATTAGTTTCAACAGTCGCTCCTCCTTTTTTAGGAACACAATGAATTGGGCTTACCCAAGCACTATCCGAAATAGGATATATAATACCATTATCTAACCACTTTAATATTTCTTTCTTAACTACATCTTTCATCATTGGATTTAATCTCCTTTGCGGATCAACTCTTGGTTTATGTTCATTATCCAAAATAATTCTGTGCATACAGATTGAAGGACTAATTCCTTTAATATTTGTTAAGGTCCAACCAAAAGCATTCTTATACTTTTTTAAAGTGTCCAGAAGTTTTTGCTCTTGTAATTCATTTAATTCTGCTGATATAATAATTGGTAAGGTTAAAGAGTTACCTAAAAATGCATACTTTAAATGAGTAGGTAAAATTTTTAACTCAAGTTCAGGAGGTTTAATAATCGACGGAACTATATTCTTTTCAGCATTTTTCGTAATATCTATCATCTCAAATATCTCTTGTATATAATTTAATTCTTCATTATATGTTTCTTCAATCATTTCTATATTTTCTATTTTTGATTTATCTTCAAAGTATTCTTTAAAATGTTTATTTTGTAGATGTTCAAGAATTTACATTCGAAAACATTCAACATCATTTTCAATAGCAAGATATTTCATTGATTTTTCTATGTTGAAAGGTACTTCTTGATCGTTTACTCTCATAGTTAATTCTCCTTTTTGAACGTCAATCATAGCTCTTCCAGTAGCTAAGAATGGTCTCCCTAAAATTATGGGTATTTCTTTATCTTCCTCCATATTTAAAACAATAAAATCCACATGGAAGATAAATTTATCCACTTTTACTAACACATCTTCAATAACTCCTTTAGGATATGTCACTGATCGATCAGCAAACTGAAGAGTTACTGAAGTAGGTGAGACTACTCCCAATCCTAATCTTTTAAAAATTGATAGAGGCATAAGATTGATGTTGGCTCCTAAGTCACATAAAGCTTTTCCATAAAATTTTTCTCCAATAGCACAAGGTATAGTGAAACTACCAGGATCTTTTAATTTCTCAAGATGTTTTTTCTGAAAAATTGCACTACTCTCTTCGCTAAGTGCCACAGTTTCATTGTCTGTGAACTTTCTTTCCTTGTTTAAAATATATTTCATAAACTTGTCATATTTGGGCATTTGTTCTAATGCTTCTACAAAAGGAATGTTCACCGTTAATTTCATCAAGATTTCAGGAAATTTAGAAAATTGCTTATCCTTTTTATGTTACTTTAGTCACTGAGGGAATGGTGGTGGTGGTTTTTCTACAGAAATTTTCATAGGTATTAGTGGATATTCTAAATTTCGATCTTGTTGATCCTTCTCTTTTTCAGTTTCCACTTTCTCTTTTTCACATTCATTTTCTTTCTGTATTCTTGTTTCTAACTCTTTTCCACTTTGTAATTGTATCACTTTAATTTGTTCTTTTCCTTGGTCCTTAAGATTTATTTCCAAATTACTAGGATAAGTTCCAGAAATTCTATTATTAAGTGCAGCAGCGATATGCCCAAGTTGAGTTTCAATATTTTTAATCGCAGTTCCTTGATTTCCTAATTAGTTTCCTTGAATTTGTAGCTGATTTCCTTGATTCTACAAATGCTGACCCATATTTAATATTATTTCTTCCATAGATAGTTTTTTTTCCTTAAATTGAGAGTTATTATTAAATCTAGGTGGATATGAAGGTTTATAATTAGAATTTCCTTGGTTAGACTAATTTCCTATTGGATTTACTGAGTTGTTCATCTATTGTTGATTAGCAGAGTTGTTATTCCATTTAAAATTTGGATGGTTCTTCCAACGAGGGTTATAATAATTTGCATAAGGATTATTATGTCTATTATTAATAGCAATTAAAGTCTCATATGAAGTTTGAGCATCTATAAGTTATCCAGATGAATTTTCTTCTATTAGAGTAGGAAAATAATTCATTCCAAAATGATCTTATTTCTTAGATATAGCAGCAATCTGAGAAGATAACATAGATATTGCATCAAATTCATGGATATTAGCTATATTTTTTTAGGATTTAACCTTTCAGAAGGCCATTGAAAATTGTTGGTAGCTATTTCTTCAATTAATGAATAAGCCTCATTAAATGGTTTTGACATTAATGAACCTGTAGCAGCAACATCTATAATACATCTAAGAGATCCTACTAATCCATTATAAAAAGTTTGTATAATACATCTAAGAGATCCTACTAATCCAAGAAGAACTCTAAATCTCTCCCAAGCTTCGTATATTGATTCTCCGTCAAACTGACTAAAAGATGTTATGTCATTTACAAGTTTTGTAGTTTTTGAAGGAGGAAAGTATTTGGATAGAAATTTTTGTGATAATTCTCCCCAAGTTCTAATAGATCCAGGTGCTAACGAATTTAACCACATCTTAGCCTTATCCCTTAAAGAAAAAGAAAAAGCATAAGTTTAACAGCATCATTAGATACTTCGTCATATTTAAAAGTAACACAAAGCTCCAAAAAACTAGCAAGATGTAAATTAGGATCTTCGTTTGGCGAACCACTAAATTGATTATTCTATACCATTTGGATAATTGCAGGTTTAAGCTCGAATGAATTAGCCGCTACATCAGGATTTTGGATAGTTAAGTGAATTTCATCAAATTTAAGGTTAGCGTAATCTCTTAAAGGTCAGGCGCCCAGGCGCCAGAGACGACAAGAAAACGGCACCTAGGCGCCAGAATCAAGGCCTAGGCGCCAGAATCATCCAGAAACTGTTATTGGACGGGATTTTGACCACTTTGGGAGTTATTTTAACGGTATTAAGTAGTTTCTAGACCTTCTAGAAGCCTGGAAGTTATTCCTAATATATAGGACATATGATACAATGAATCTAGACACATTGGAGCAGTTTAAATCACGAAGAGGTGCGAGCCAAAGTGAAGAGGTGCAAAGAACTGGACGCGGTGTCCGACGCCTAGGCGCCAGACACACCTTCTAGAAGATTCATTGAATGTGGACACATTTTGAAGAGGTGCCCTGAGGTAACCCTTGAAGCCTATAAATAGGAGAGTACTCCTTCAGAAAAAAATCACACCGTATAGTCTCTCTCTTTCCCCTTAGTCATTTTAGTCATTTTAGAGTCAAGAAGATATAAATTTCTATATATTATGGAGAGATTGGTGAGGGATTTTGAGATATTTGTGTAAGGGATGTACGAGCATCGCATGGATCAGTGGGAAACTTTGGTGGAGAGATCTTCTTCTTTCTTTCAGAAGGAAAAAGCTAAGTATTTTATTATTCATTCTCTTGTAATTGTTGTAAAGACTTTCTAGTGGATTTTATTTTTTTTAAACCAAGTTTTCTGTTGTGAATTATCCATGTTTCGTAATTGATTTCCTTTACTCTTTCTTTTAATATGAAGTAGTGGCATGCGTAGGAAAATCATTTTTATGATAGAATTATCTATTAGATGCTTCTAAGTGACAGATAGTTGCATAAATATAATATAATACTAATGAAATAAGTTCCTTGTTGACACTAAATTTATTATATAGTTCTATCAATTTTTTTACTTCTTATGCCATTATTTTCATTTACTTTTATTTTGTAATGAAATAGTTGCATGTTTAGGATTTAAGATTTGCTTAGATATTCTCTTATTACATTATGGTGATGATATTCATACCAGATCTTCATTTACTTTACAAATTGATCACTTGTATTGTTAAAACTTGTTGAAGAATTCTGAGACCTAGAAGGAGATGAATTCTTAACTAGTAGATATCACATGAATCCTTGGGTAGTCGAAGGCCTTGTGCGGGTTATTCAAGGTGAAGTGCAAATAAATAGGGAGATATTGTTTATTGGGCACAGAATTTATTAGTTTTTAGAGTGACAGACTAAATTCTAATAATTTGATCTATAGAAAGGGAACGGGTCACTGGTAGGGCCGACCATAGCCACGCTTGGACATCTAGTAGTGTGAGCCTAGATTAACCCATTCTACTAATAAAACATCCTGAACCGATCTATAGATTAGCCAATGCTCTTTATGCCTGGACCAAAGGGTAAAGAATATGAATGCTTCTATTTGGCACTACTAGATTAATTCTAAGCATATCTTTCTTACACATTATCTATATAATTGCAAGAGAAAGGTAATTTTTAATATCTCGAATTTCTCCAAACCAATTTATCCATAAGTTATATTTTTATTTAATAATTTAATTTAGGATTAGTTATTAGAAAACCCATTTTAATCAACATTCCAAATTTAGGCCTTATAGAAATAGACTAGAATTAACCTAAAGGATTTCTTACCTCGCTTCTCTGTGGGATCGATACTGGGGTTATAAAAGAAAACCCTATATTACTTGAAACGATACGAATACTTGTGTAGTAGCCTAGTGTGTAAAATATTTTCTAAAATTTTACAACATTTTGATTTTATACACTAGCCGCTATTTAAAAATTAGCTCAAATTTTTGGCCATCTTTTGGAAGCGAATATTACTGTGTTATTGCGGGTCGGGTCAAGTTTTTGGTTCCGTTGCCGGGACAGCTTCGGTAAGAACTTTAGGAGAATTTTAGTCGAAATAATTAGGTTTAGATTTAGAAAATTGTAGTGTCGTAAAAACTGTTTAATAAGGTGTTCGTGAAAATGTTTTGTTGTGTTGAATATATTTTATCTATTATTTGTTTAATTGTTAATGTACTGTTTGTTATGCTCTGTATGCGAAACAAAGGATCTGAAGGACTTGTGCCTTATGATCCTGAGTTAGAAAAATAGAAAAAATTAAAAAACAGAAGGGACTCGAAAAACTAGAAATGGAAATGGAAAACATTCAAGATAATAACTTAGAAAATCATCATACTTCAATGAGGGCTTATTAAAATCCTACAACAGATGAAATTCACTCAAGTATACAAAACTCTATCATAAAAGCTGACTCATTTGAAATAAATCCTGAGATTATCCAACTTGTGCAGAACAATCTGTTTGGGGGAACTCCTTTGGAGGATCCCTATTTACACTTATTTAGTTTTCTAGAACTTTGTGCTACATTTCATTATAACGGTATGTCAAACGTTGCTGTTAGACTAAGGCTTTTTCCTTTCTCACTAAGAGATAACGCTAAAATGTGGTTATACTCATTAGCACCTGGTTCTATTAAAAATTATGAATAGTTAACTCAGAAATTCCTAGCTAAGTATTTTCCACCTTCAAGGACAGCTAAACTTAGAAACGATATTATCTCATTTTGTCAATATGAAGGAGAAACAATATACGAAGCTTGCAAAAGATTTAAGGAACTCCTAAGAAAGTGTCCGCACCATGCTCCGCCCGATTGGTTAATCATTCAAACTTTTTATAATGGTTTAGTAGGATCCCTTAGGTCTATAATTGATGCTATTGCTGGTGGTTCATTAATGTCAAAATCATTTGATGAAGCGTGTGCATTAATTGAAAAAATGGCTACAAATGATATTCAATGGCCCTCTGCAAGGGTAAATCATAAAAATGTAGCCAATGTTCATGATATAGATGCGATTGCAATTCTTGCATCTCAGGTTGCTGAAATATCAAGGAAGTTGGACCAATTTGAAATGAACCAGCCTCAATTTACTCCAGTAAGTGAGGAAAGTTCATTAGGGAATATGATTGATTCTAACTTATCATATGACGCTTTAAATACCATAAACAACCCATATTCTAACTTTTACAACCCGTGTTGGGAGAACCATCCTAATTTTAACTGGAATCATACTACTGATGGTGGAAACCAAAAATGAGAAAATAATCATGCAAATCCTAATGGAAGTTGGAATAATCAGGGGAACATAAAATATATACCTTCATATCCACCGGACTCTAACAATGATCAACAATTTGAGGATAAGAAGATGTCTATAGAAGAAGTGGTAATGAAAATTGGAAACCAGTTGCAAAGTCAAAATGCTGTGATTAAAAATATAGAGAATCAACTGGGACAAATTGTTAATTCACAAAGCAATAGAACCCAAGGAACACTTCCTAGCAACATTGAGATCAACCCTAAAGAGAACACTAATGAACAAGTAGAAGCTGTCCATTTAAAAAGTGGAAGTGAAATAAAGGAAGTGGTTAAAAAAGAGAAAGAAGTTGTGAGAGACACAAAGGAAACAAAAAGACCTGAAGAACATATTTCTAAGGATCTAGAAAAATTAATATCTCCAACTAAAATTAATTTAGAAAGACCACCACCTCCAATTCCTCAAAGACTTAAACAGTATGAGTTGGATAAGAAATTTTTAAAGTTCATGAAAGTTCTTAAGAAGTTAACGATAAATATTCCTATCACTGATGTTTTGGAACAGATGTCAAGTTATGCAAAGTTTATGAAGGAGATATTAAACAATAAAAGGAAATTTGGGGATTATGAGACAGTTGCACTAAGTGAGGAGTGCAGCGATATCGTTCAAAAAAATTTTCCTCAGAAACTTAAAGATCCTTGTAGCTTTACAATTCCTTGTGCAATTGGAAAAAGATTATGTGGAAAAGCTTTATGTGATTTAGGAGTAAGCATTAATGTGATGCTTCTATCTATATTTAGAAGGATAGGACTAGTCAATATTTCTCCCACTACTGTAACCCTTATGTTAGTTGATCGATCTATCATTTATCCAAAAGGAGTTATAGAAGATGTGCTTGTTAAAGTGGATAAGTTTATCTTTCATGTGGACTTTATTGTATTAGATATGGAGGAAGATAAAGAAATTCAAATTATTTTAGGGAGACCTTTCCTTGTTACTGGACAAGCTATGATATATGTGCAAAAAGGAAAGTTAACTATGAATATTAATGACCAGGAAGTAACTTTTGATGTATTAAAGACTATGAAACATCCAGATTGAGAAAATTGATGATTGTTTTGAGATGGATGAAATTTATTATCTAAATAAAAATCATTTCCAAGAAAGTTTTGAGAGTAAGATAACAGATGAGGTCGGAATGGATTTTTATGATGATTCAAAAATGTTATTTAAAGAAGACTGTATGTATGTTCAAGAGAGGTGTGAAATGATGGACGTCACCGAAAATATTAAACTTTTAATTCCATCTGTTGAAAAATCTCATGAACTTAAGATGGATGTACCCCATACAATTTTGAAGCCTACCTATTTAGGGAATTCATCTACACAACCAGTCTTTATATCTTTGGATTTGACTCAATCACAAGAAAAACCTAAATTGAATGATGAACATGATAAAATTATTGAACTAAGACTTGGAAGAGAATTTGAGGATATATTTCAAAATAACTTTGAGTTGAGAAAAAAGGATAAGGATATTGGAAGACCATTGGAAGAAATTCCTAAGGAATTAGAAAAACATATTTCCTCAACTATGATAGATCCTCCGTCATTTAATAATTATAAAGGGGAAGAATTGGAAGATAAATTGAAACTGAAGAGTAACATAGAGGATATTGATCTAGAATCTGAATTATCTAAAGAGAATCTGATCCAATATTTGGGAGATAATGAAGTATCTTATAAAGATCCATTTCTTATAAATTTCAAGGATGATATTCATATGCAAATTCATAAAATCAATAGAAGAATATTAAATCTAGAAAGAAATATGAGGAACAATGATATAAATCAAACTGAATATGAAGAGCTAAATGAAAAATTAAGATTTGAGGAATTAATAGAAATCCCTGGATCTGGAAATGATTTGGCGAATGATCAAGGATTATTAAAAGGAAATTTTGATCCAGGAGGAAACATTTTTCGGGCCCATGACGTTAATACCAAGCGCTTTATGGGAGGCAACCCATAGTTATCAGTGTACTTTGATTTAGTTTGCTTGAGAGTCATGATTGTTTATGTTTATGTTTTGAGTTTGCTTTAGTGCAGATTAGATTTGTGAGGTTATGCCTTGGTCTTGAGTAAATTTGTATATGACTTCTGGTGGTAGTAAGCTAACGAGTATGTTGTAACTCAGTTCTCAACTAGAGCTGAGCATTACCTTAAAGCATGTAGAGTTTAGACTTGGACCACTCCATGTCAACTCTATTACTTCCTTTAACTGACTTTGTTTTCACTAAGTAAGGTCGCGAACTTATTTAGTAAACAAAATATAAATGAACTGCACTACTTTTATTAATACACCCATGTTATTAGTGTAGTTTCTTTCGTTAAAAATTGAAAGTAAGGAGGGAAAATGTGAGTACAAAAGGAGATCAAATTAACCTCAATTGATATTTGTGTATGAATCTGCGAGTCTAGATATTTTAGTTTATGTGTTTGTATTTGTGTTTGTGTTACAGCAATCTAGAGATTTGAAGAACTCTTAAATATATTTTCCCATGCCGATGTTTGTCATGCTTATTTAACCTTTCATTAATTTAATTTTATTCTAGCATGTTTTAGGCTAGATTTACCTTCTCCTGCAATCATTCTATCCTGATTATGCATGTGTTTAAATTTGATAGGATGTTGTAGTAGTTAGTAGATTTAACTTTTGTTTTTCTTCCTCCTACATTTTATGGAATTAACTGCAAAATTATTTAAAAAAATCAAGTTTGGGGGGGGGATGAAAAACAATTTTCAAAAACTTAAATTTTATTTGTCCTCAAAACTGCTATAAATAAATTTGATGTTTGATTGAAAAATAATTATGTGTATGAAGTCATATTAGGGAAATAAAATTTTGAATATAGAAATAAGTAAGAGAATTTAGTTAAAATTTATAGTAGTGATGAAAAATTTAAAGTTAAGTTTTCTTAGTGAAGAAATGATAAGTATTGTGTAACTATCTTTAGTAAGAAAAGTTGTATTTTTAGAAAAATAGAAGGATTAGACTTTTGTTTTCAATATTTAAATTTCTATTATTGAAAAATAATTCTCAAAACTGTTATTATTTTTTTAAGTAAAAGATATATATCTACCTTATACTTTAGGAAAGGAAGGGTGGAATTCTAAAATATTAAAGACCTATCCAGATATAGTAATCCTTGCCTAAAAAAAATAAAAAAAATAAAAAAAAAGAAGAAAAAAAAAGAAGAAGAAAGAAAGAAAGAAAAGGAAAAGAAAAAGAAAAAGAAAAATAAAAGGAAAAAAGAATATGTTATGTGAAAAAGGAAGGAGAAGCTTGAGGATTAAAAGGCCTAATCAAAAATTGGTTCCACACCTGAGCTTTTTAAAGTATAAGATTTGAGAAAATCTTAAGCTTTAAAATATAATATAGTTAACATAATTATTTTTAATAAAGATTTTTAAGTAAAGAAAATAAAATGCCTAACCCCTATATTTTGAAAAATTTACAAGCATTTCTGAATTAGATAGCAACATATATTTTCATACTCTTTCATCTAAGAAATTTCTAAACTTTAAATTGGTCTCATTTACTAAAATTTTTTCTAAATTGGACTACTATATTTCTAGATCAAAATTTTAGAAACTCCTAAAGAAACTCATACACATGATTTTCTTATGTGGTTTTTAATGATTATAGTGTTACTGGAGGACAAGTAACGTTTAAGATTGGGGGAATTTGATCCACTTTAAAAAAATACCTATTTTTCGTGTTCATTTCATGCCCACTTTATGCATATTTTTAATGATATTACACTATAAAGGAAGGTATATTGCATAATTTTGCATATTTTTGTTTTCAAGTATAAAAATATGATTTTAGAGAAAATAAAGCAAAAACTATGCAATTTTGAGCCAAAATGAGCAAGAAAGAAACTTCTTACTTAGCACAAATCAATATGTCTTTCTATGCTTACTATCTTTCATATTTCTCACATATTTTTGGATTAAATTATACTTTTGAGAAAGGTTGTTTTTATGTCTATCTTGTAGGCGAAGATGTTAGGAATGCAACGCAACAGAAATGGGGCGAAATGGAGTTGAAACGGAGCCAAACGGAGAAAAGTGGTGGAGCTGCGCACAGGCGCCGGAATCAAGGTATTAAGTAGTTTCTAGACCTTCTAGAAGCCTGGAAGTTATTCCTAATATATAGGACATATGATACAATGAATCTAGACACATTGGAGCGGTTTAATTCATGAAGAGGTGCGAGCCAAAATCAAGAGGTGCAAAGAACTGGACGCGATGTCCGATGCCTAGGCACCAGATTTCGGCACCTAGGCGCCAAACACACCTTCTAGAAGATTCATTGAATGTGAACACATTTTGAAGAGGTGCCTTGAGGCAACCCTTGAAGCCTATAAATAGGAGGGTACTCCTTCAGAAAAAAATCGCACCCTATAGTCTCTCTCTTTCCCCTTAGTCATTTTAGTCATTTTAGAGTCATGAAGATGTAGATTTCTATATCTTATGGAGAGATTGGTGAGGGAATTTGAGATATTTATGTAAGGGATGTACGAGCATCGCATGGATCAGTGGGAAACTTTTGTGGAGAGATCTTCTTCTTACTTTCAGAAGGAAAAAGCTAAGTATTGTGTTCTTCATTCTCTTGTAATTGTTGTAAACACATTCTAGTGGATTTTCTTTGTTTTAAACCAAGTTTTCTGTCAGGAATTATCCATGTTTCATAAGTGATTTCCTTTACTCTTTCTTTGAATATGAAGTAGTGGCATGCGTAGGAAAATCATTTTTATTATAGATTTACTTATTAGATGCTTCTAGGTGACAGATAGTTGCATAAATATAATAGAATACTAATGAAATAAGTTCCTTGTTGACACTTAATTTATTATATAGTTCTATCAAATTTTTTACTTCTTATGCCACTATTTTCATTTACTTTTTTTTTGTAATGAAATAGATGCATGTTTAGGATTTAAGATTTGCTTAGATATTCTCTTATTAAATTATGATGATGATATTAATATCGGATCTTCAATTTCTTTACAAATTGATCACTTGTATTGTTAAAACCTGTTAAAGAATTCTGAGACCTAGAAGGAGATGAATTCTTAACTAGTAGATATCACATGAATCCTTGGGTAGGCGAAGGCCTTGTGCGGGTTATTCAAGGTGAAGTGCAAATAAATAGGGAGATATTGTTTATTGGGCGTAGAATTGATTAGTTTTTAGAGTGATAGACTAAATTCTAATAATTTAATCTATAAAAAGGGAACGGGTCACTGGTAGGGCCGACCATAGCCACCCTTGGACATCAAGTAGTGTGAGCCTAGATTAACCCATTCTACTAATAAAACATCATGAACCGATCTATAGATTAGCCAATGTTCTTTATGCCTGGACCAAAGGGTAAAGAATAGGAATGCTTCTATTTGACACTACTACATTAATTCTAAGCATATCTTTCTTATACATTATCTATGTAATTGCAAGAGAAAGGTAATTTTTAATATCTCGAATTTCTCCAAACCAATTTATCCATAAGTTATCTTTTTGTTTAAGAATTTAATTTAGGATTAGTTATTAGAAAACCCATTTTAATCAACATTCCAAATTTAGGCCTTATAGAAATAAACTGAAAGTGGCCTAAAGGATTTCTTACCTCGCTTCTCTGTGGGATCGATACTTGGGTTATAAAAGAAAACCCTATATTACTTAAAATGATACGTATACTTGCGTAGTACCCCTAGTGTGTAAAATATTTTCTAAAATTTTACAACATTTTGATTTTATACACTAGCTGTTATTTATACATTGGGTCAAGTTTTTGGGCATCTTTTTTAAGCGAATATTACTGCGTTATTGCGGGTCGGGTCACACATCAGTTAAGAAGCACAATATAAATATGTTGTGGAGCCTTATAAATATATAAATCTTTAAATAGGTAAAATAGCAAACGTACCCCCTTGTATCTATGCAAGTACATGTGTCGCTCAAGTAATAAAGGGTTCTAACGGAGTCCTAGATATCGATATCACAGCGAAGTTCGAGATTAAGAACTGATTTAAACATATGCAATTTTTATCAAGTATACGGAAATAAAGTACACTTATACTAACTTCGATTACTTAATTTTTGAATGGAAGATTGCAATTTAGAAAAACTATCTTTCTCCTTGTTAAGAGAATTAAGTGAGAAAATAAATAAATTAGTTAGAATTATAAAGTGCCAAATAGGAGCATTCCTATTCTTTACCCTTTGGTCCAGGCATAAAGAACATTGACTAATCCTATTCTTGGTTGTTGAATTTGTGGCTAGGCTGGGAGAATACCAGCTGCCACTTCGGAGCTCCCATGTTCCCCTCGCCTGATGGCTAACATCTACACTTCAGCTCCCAAACAATAGGATTGAATTGAAGATTTTAGTCTTTCACACTAAAATATTCAATTCTACGTCCGATAATTAATATTTCCCTATTTATTTTCACCCTCCTTTCAAGGCTTTTGAATTCCCTGAATTTTGGATGTAATCTCTACTACAGTTGATAATTCAACATATTTTAACAGTTCAATTGGTCAGATTGAAAGTAAATTAAGTTTTAAGTAAAAGATTATCACAATATTTATTTGATATTTTAAGGAATAACTAATTCAAATTTCTATTTCACAAAATCACAAAAACAAAGAGAAAGACAGAGAAAACTACTCAGAATGCATAGGAAGAATAACACAAAATTTAGATTTCATTTAAATTTATAAAACAATAAACAAATACTTATCTCGAATCTTTTCCCCAAGAAGACTCCTTAAAGTTCCTCTAACTCTTCCTTCTCGTACAACACACTCAATTATACTCACTAATATACTCTAGAACACACTATTGCACTCAAAATAACACACAATAGACTCACCACACACTAATGATTTTTCACACATTCGGTCCTAAATTCATCTCTATTTAAAGAAGAAGGAATATATTCAAATTTTGCTTAGACATCTCTTCAGAAAGCGTCCAGATTCAATGTATTTGGCTTGAACCGATCTTCTCGCCGTCGGCGGGCTCGTTGGCGCTATCGGCGGGCTTCTAGAACATTGGCTAACTGCTAAGGCTCATTGTCTACGAGCTCGATCTCGTCGTCGGCAGGCTCCTGTATAATATATTCAAATCTCTCGGGAAAAACATGCCGTCGACGGCGTATCCCTCGCCGTCGGAGGGCTAGTTCAATTTTCATCTCTTTTAGTCCTTTTAGTTCCAGATTCACTCTTTTTTCCATCTTTTTGCTCCATAACCTATGAATCTTTATTCCTGCAATAAAACATAGAAAATACCTTTCTTTAAAGTGCAATTTCATATAAAATTGGTATGAATTTCTCAATATATTTTTCTTTGGTCAACCATCATGATAACTCTTAACCTTAATTAAAGGTGATGAGTTATGGGTTAAGTAATATGCTAAACATATCATAAAAAATTTGATGGGTGTGTTGATGTGTCATGATGGGTCTAATAGGTTATGTGTGACCTATTAATGACTTTCCTAATTTAATTTTAATTTAAAATTAATTTTGGGAATTTTTTGTCACATATTATGTCATATGTCAAAATGTCAGTTTATGTCCCTTTTTTATTTAATTTAAATTTTACTTAATTTTGTTTTTAATTAAAATTGTTGGAAATTATTTCATTAATCAATTTATTAATTAAAATAAATTATAATTAATTATTTGATTAATTTTTATGTCTTCTAAAAATTAAAGGTTTAAATTTGTCATGTCTTTAAACCTTTAATATTTTAATTAAGTAAAAGAAATAATTAAAATTTTTAATATTTATTTTACTAATCAATTAATTAATCAAAAATGATTTGATATTAATTATTTGATTAATATTTATCATTTGTAGGTTAAAGGTTTAAAAAAATTTGTCACACTTTAAACCTTTTAATCATAATTTTATTTTAATTAATTCAAAAATTAATTAAAATTTTAAATATTATTTCATTAATCAAGTAATTAATCAAAATGATTTAAAATTATTTATTTGATTAATTTTAATAATCTTTATCATTTTTTGTTCAAAATTAGGTATTTTGATCAAATTTGGTAAAGGTTGACTATGGTTGATCCTAGTTAACCCATGTTGATTCAAATTGACCTAAGTTAACCTAAGTTAACCCATTTGGTTCAAGAATGACTAATTTTAATTTTCCTAACCTTGTCAGGGTTTGGGTTAGTCATAAAGTCCAAAGGTTTTGAATTTTGGGTTTAATTTGGTCATGTTGACCAATTTTAGGGTTTAGCTTAACCCAATGGTCACCTCAGGGTTAAATTCAAATCAATCTGATTAATAACAAATTGATTATATCAATGTCTGTCTTTGAGGTTAATTTTGTAGTCAAAGGAATTTGTGTTAACCATTTTTTACCAAATTTAACATATTTAGACTAAATTTGACCAAAGTTGTATTATGTGATGTCTTAAATTGGTCAAATAAGTCATATTTGACCATTTTTGTATCTTGGTTGGTTTGGTAATTAATGGTTGATTTTTTGAGTCAAAAATTGATCAATTTGTCCCAAGTTGTTTTCTGGGTCAAAAGTTGGCCAATTGGGACAATAATTGGTCATTGAGTCAATAATTTATCATTGGGTCAAAAACTGACCAGTTTGATCAAAATTGTTTTTTTTTATCAAAGATTGACCTATTGGGTCAGCAGGGTTGGTCATTGGGTCAAGATTGACCATTTTGACTAAAGTTGAATTTTTAGGTCAGAGATTGACTTATCTTAAGAAAATGAGGTCAACAAAGGTCTAAATTTTCAAAAGCAAACACTATAGCTAATAATTCTTTTTGAGTTGTGGTATAATTAATTTGAGCCACATTATGAGTTTTACTAGCATAGTAAATGACTTTGAATACTTTATCATGGCTTTGCCTCAATGCTACTCCGATTGCATAATCACTAGTATCACACATAAGTTCAAATGATTTTTCCCAATCGGGTGAAACAATTATTGGTGCAGTGTTTTCTTTTTCTTTTAATAATTCGAAAGCTCTTAAGCATTCATCATTAAAATCAAACTTTCTATCATTTTCTAAAAGTAGGCACAAAGGTTTGGTAATTTTAGAAAAATCTTTAATATATCACCTGTAAAATCCAGTGTGTCCTAAGAAACTCCTCACCTCTCTCGCAGTAGTGGGTGGCGGTAATCTCTCAATCACTTTAATTTTAGCAGGATCGCCTCCATACCATGTTAATAAATTTTATGCCCAAGCACAATTCCTCCTGCAACCATAAATTGACATTTCTCCCAATTCAGAACTAGATTTGTTTTCTCACAAAGCTCCAAAACTTTAGCTAAGTTTTCAAGGCAATTTTCAAATGAAGTCCCGAATACATAGAAATAATCCATAGAAGCTTATATTGCATTATCTATCATACTACTGAAGATAGACATCATACATCTCTGAAATGTTGCAGGTGCATTACACAGTCCAAAAGGCGTTCTTCGAAAAGCAAAGGTTCCATAAGGGCTAATAAATGTTATCCTTTCTTGATCCTCAAGAGAAATAGGTATTTAATGGTAACCAGTTCTCCTTCCAGAAAACAGTAGTACTTGGGTCCAGCATGTCTATCTAGCATTTGATCGAGAAAAGGAAGTGGAAAGAGATCTTTTCTGGTGGCGGTATTTAATTTCCTATAGTCCATACAAATTCGCCATCCATTAATTTGTCTCATGGGTATAATTTCATTGCATTCATTCACTTCAACAGTCACTCCTCCCTTTTTCGGTACACAATGTATTGGACTTACCCAAGCGCTATCAAAAATAGGATAAATAATTCCGACATCCAACCATTTTAAAATCTCTTTCTTAACTACTTCTTTCATTATAGGATTCAGTCTCCTTTGCGTATTAACTCATGGTTTATGTTCTTCATCTTTTAAAATTTTCTGCATACAAATCAAAGGAGTAACTCCTTTAATATCTGCTATAGTCCATCCAAAAACTTTCTTATATCCTTTTAAAGTTTCCAACAACTTCTGTTCTTGGTATTCGTTTTGCTCCGAAGATACAATAACATGCAAAGTAGATGATTGTCCTAAAAACATATACTTTAAATAATTAAGGAGAATTTTCATTTCAAGTTCAGGAGGTTTTATGATAGATGGAATTAAGTTTTTATCTCCACCTTCCATAGTGTTTAATATTTCGAATCTCTCCTGAACATACTCCAAATCTTCATTCTTCTGACTATCTGAATTTTCTTCTTCTTCACTTTCTTCTTCAAACATATTTTTATATTCTTCTTCTTGTTCAAATATATTTTCAAAATTATTGTTTCTCAAGTAATCACAGACCTACATTCTAAACATTCATTACCTTTTTCCATTGAGGGATACTTCATAGATTTTAAAAAATTAAAGTTCACCTCTTGATCATTAACTCTCATAGTTAATTCTCCTTTTTGAACATTAATTACCGCTCTTCCAGTAGTAAGGAATGGTCTTTCCATAATTATTGAAATTTCTTTATCTTCCTCCATATCAAGTACAATAAAATCCACAGGAAAGATAAATTTATCCACTTTCACTAACACATCTTCCAACACTCCTTTAGGATAAGTAATGGAATGATCGACCAACTGAAGAGTCATAGATGTAGGAGAAATTTCTCCTATTCCTAACCTTTTGGAAGTTGATAAAGTTATAAGATTAATACTCGCTCCCGGATCACATAAACCTTTTCCGAAAAAATTTTCACCTATAGCACACGGAATAGTGAAACTACCAGGATCTTTAAGTTTTTTTGGAAGCTTCTTCTAAATAATTGCTCAACACTCTCCGCTAAGTGCAACAGTTTCATAATCTATAAACTTTCTTTTCTTTCTCAGAATATCCTTCATAAACTTAGCATAGTCAAGCATCTGTTCTAATGCTTCAACAAATGGAATGTTAATCGTTAATTTCTTAAGGATCTCCAAAAATTTTTCAAATATGTTATCCATGTTTTGTTTCTTTAATCTTTGAGTAAATGGAGCTGGTGGATTTTCAGCAGTTATCTTCATTAGTTCAAGAGGATAATCCAAGTCTGGATAAATCTTGTTTGAACCTTTTTGAATTTCCACCTTCTCCTTTTCTATTATAAATTCTTTTTGCACTCTAATTTCCAATTCTTTTTGAACTCTAATTTCCAATTCTTTTCCACTCCTTAATTGAATAGCCTTATGTTGTTCCTTGTTTTAATCTTCTGGATTGATCTCCACATTACATGTAAGTGTTCCCAAAGGTCTATTATTAAGTGCAGTGAAAATATGTCCTAATTGATTTTCAAAATTCTTCATAGCAACACATTGAGCTTATAATTGATTTCCCATATTCAGAATCATTTCTTCAGTAGACAAATTATTATCCTTAAATTGTGTGTTACTATTAAATCCAGGGGGATAAGATGGTCTAAAATTAGAATTTCCTTGATTGTTAGAATTTCCAATTGGATTCATAGAATTGTTAGCCCAATGCGGGTTAACATTATCATTATTATTATTCCAATTGAGTTTTGGGTGATTCTTCTAACCAGGATTATAATAATTCAAATAAGGATTGTTAGGTCTATTAATAGCATTTAAGGTCTCGTAAGGTGTTTAAGTTTTTTTTATATGTCCAAATGAAATTTCCTCTAACACTGGAGGTGGTTGAGAATAATTCATTCCATATTGATCTATTTTCTTTGAAAGGGCTGCAATTTGAGAAACTACCATAGTCATCATATCTAAATCATGAACACTAGTTACTCTCTTAAGATTTACCCATTCAGAGGGTCATTGAAAATTATTAGTAGCCATTTCTTCGACTAATGCGTATGCTTCATCAAAAGGTTTTGACATTAATGATCCACCAGGAGCAGCATGTATAATAGATCTCAATGATCCCAATAATCAATTATAAAATGTTTGAATTATTAACCAATCTAGTAAAGCATAATGTGGGCACTTTCTAAGAAGGTCTTTAAATCTCTCCCAAGCTTCATATATTGACTCTCCTTTAAAGTGACAAAAAGATGTAATATCATTTCTTAGTTTAGCAGTCTTTGATGGAGGGAAATATTTTGATAGAAACTTTTGAGATAATTCTCCATAAGTTCTAATAGATCTAGGTGCTAACGAATTTAACCATGCCTTAGCCTTACCCTTAATGAAAAAGGAAAAAGTCTAAGTCTGACAGTGTCACTAGACACTCCATCATAATTAAAAGTAGCACATAGTTCTAAAAAACTATTGAGATGTAAATTTGGATCGTCATTAGGTGTTTCAGCAAATTGATTGTTTTTACCATTTGGATAATAGCAGGTTTAAGTTCAAATGAATTAGCAGCAACATAAAGATTTTGATTAGTTAAATGAATTTCATTTGTTGTTGTGTTAGCATAATCTCTAAAAGGTCTTGGCAAATTTCCAATTTCATTTCTTTGATTATCTTGAATATTCACCATTTTGCAAAGATTTTCAATTTATTTTTGTTGTTTTCTAATTTTTCTGACAGTACGCTCTAACTCTGAATCGTAAGGTACTAAACCAATAGATCCGCTACTACGCATATACAAACACAAATACTTTTATAACGGTAAACAAACACAATTACATACTACAAAATAAACTTACTTCGTTACTTAACTTTTGCTTTCTTAACTCTGTTAATTATTTAACTTCGTTAAAAATTTCTTAACCTCGTTAATTATCTCCCCGGTAACAACACCAAAAAGCTTGATGCTCGACTTTATATATTGCAAGAATTTATGAACTCAGATTTATAGATTTATAATATTTTTGTTAAGTCGAAACATTCAACACATGTATACATATCGTATCAAGTAATACAGGGCTCTAATGGAGCCCTGGATATCAATCCCACAGGGAAATAATGAAGTTTTAAGAAAACATTACACAATGTATAATAAGCACTAAAGATAAGGTTTACTATTTACTACTACTATGCAGAAAACAGTGAGAACAATGAAACAGTAACAATTAACTAACTATAATTACTTCTATTAACATTAAGAACATGATTAACTAACAGACACACAAAACTAAGTATTTGAATGGTTTTTGATATATGAGAAAAGTATCTTTCCTCTTGCAATGAGAATATGATGTGTGGATTGATATGTAATAATTATCTATATTATTGTGCCAAATAGGAGCATAGATGATTCTTTACCCTTAAAATAGTACCCCCGCTTCTAAGTAAGAAAAGAACATTGTCACTAACTCTAAGGCTAGGCTGGGAGGATACCGGCTCTCACTTCGGAGCACCCACTCACCCTTCTCCCGAAGGCTAATGTTTGATATAGTTACTAATCTTAGAACCAATTTGGGGATCTCAGCCTGTCACCCTGAAATCTCTACATTGAAGTCAATCAAAACATATTTCCCAATTTATTTGCATTCAATTCCCATGAACTATGCAATTCATCCACAGAAATTGAATGGATCTTTCATGATTGTTGTAGGACATTAAATCCTTTCAAACTTAATGTTCAACAACATATTTTAACATTTCAATTGGCCAAACTGAAAGTAAATTAAGTTCTAAATGAAAAACCGTCACAATTTCTTCATTACATTAAAAGCACATCAAATCCACATCAATCCATTATCACATCTCTATGCAAGAAGAAAGACAAGGGAGACTACTCAGAATTCATGGAGAAGATACAATAAAATATGGATTTTATATATAAAAAAAAATTCATACAAACCACAAAAGAAAATACAACTTATCTCTTTCTCTTCCCCAATGCATATCCCTTGAAGTTCCTTTGAATCCTCTTCTCTCTTCTTTACAACACTTGATTTTTTCTTTAGAATGGAAAGGAAAAAACAATCTCTCACTTTACCTCTTCTCCTCCCCTCCTTAGAGAAGAATCCCTCTCAATCTTCACTCTAAACCCTCTACTCCAAAACCCTAACACTAAAAACTACTCTAGAAGACACAAGACAACTCTAGACACACCACTTTTCATCCAAAAGCAGTTACTTATAAAATAGGGATGAAATCCCAAGAGGTTCCATAGGCATCCCTTCAAAAAGTCGCCAAAACTATTCAAATTTTAACTCCACCGACTTCGGCCGCCAACGACGCTCTATCGTGCCATTTAATTGCTGTGCTCTCTGGATTTGGGCACCGATGACACCAGCATACTTTTTCACCTTTTTGCTCCTTTTTGCTACTTTTTGCTCCGGATTCGTTCCTTTTTTCTTCTTTTCACTCCAATCACCTAAAATCATCATACCTGCAGCAAATCATTAAACAACCCTTTCTTTAAAGTGCAATATCACAAAAAATGGGTAAAATTAGTTAGCAAAAATTGTATATATTTTCAGTGCATCACCATCACCAAATTTTCTTATGTTGTAGGTAAGTTTGCATAAAACTCTTTGACCACAAGAACAACAGCAATAGCGGAGAAGTAACAATAATTCTCCCAATTTATTTTAGCAATCATCTCCTCAATAACCTCTCTTTACTTACTAAACACACGTTCATGAATCAATTTACGTGACTGTAGTGTGTCAACGTATCGTTCCTCAACCCTTGCAATAACAAACAGGTCATAATCGAATCTCGTCTTTTCTCTTGAGCACTTTCACTTTGGAGCCATCTCAAAAAATTCACGAAAAATTCACCATAAATTTCAAAATAAAACTAAACTTACTAAATTAACTTCCAAAAGTAATTCCCACTAAATCCAAGAAATTTCTCATTTTATCTTCAAATTTTCACCATGAAAAGAGATTTTCAGTTTTTCCATAATGTACTCAAAACACATGCTGAAAATAAAAATTTTTTACTTAAGAGTAGTGCCCTTACCTTAAGGAATCCAAATCTAACAATTTTTGTTGAGATCAGCTTTGAAATGATACAATATATTGATGTCATAGGCTCCTTTTTGCA
Source organism: Papilionanthe hookeriana x Papilionanthe teres (assembly GCA_022702705.1). Lineage (NCBI taxonomy): Eukaryota > Viridiplantae > Streptophyta > Magnoliopsida > Asparagales > Orchidaceae > Papilionanthe > Papilionanthe hookeriana x Papilionanthe teres. The sequence goes on from CM040424.1 coordinate 172,528,118, forward strand.
AAAAATAGAGGTTCAAGACGACAGGTAAGTTAAAAAATGGTGATATTCGGGTTTTAACTACTAAAAATCAATTTTCGCAAACCGACGCCTAAGCATGAGGTTTTCGGCGCTCAGCCGCGAAATCTGGCGCTTAAGCACCGACATTCTGGCGCTTAGCCGCCAATGCCAAGATTTTCACCATTAATAGAATGCACAAAACAACTTAGTTAATCACCCTTAATATTCTCAAAATACTTGTTTCTTCCTCATAAATCTCCAATACTCCAATTTCAAACTTTGATATCCATCAATTCCGATCAAATTTCACACAAACACAAACTTATATTCATTAAAATCAAAGCACACTTAATACAAACTAAAAATTTCTATCCAAACACTTTGGATGAAATTGTCTAAATACAAATGGACTTAATGAGCGTAATGACATGTTCACATCACTATGATGTAACAATCTCACCTTAAAGTGCAACATAACACAAATATAAAACATTAAACACTTAAAACATCAAACACACAAAACATAAAATACTCAAAACAAATCACTAGATAAAACCAACATTTAAATTCACTCTCTAGTAGGAGGAAAATATCCAGAACAACTATTATTTCCATTTGACCCTTTTGGAATATAAATCTGATAGAACGAGCGATGATTGAACACTCTTACATCTTCTTCTTCTAACCACTTGTTCTTTAGGAACATTGCCTTATCCGCTTCTTCCTCGTGACTTGTTTGATTGAATTGCATCTTGAGTTGCCATTCAATATGCTACAATTGTGTGTTAGTTTCATTAATCTTTGCTTCGATTGAAGTCACTCGGGCTTCGATCATTGCAATCTTTTCTGCAACTCCCTGAATACTAACGGCAAGAAATCTATTGAATAACTCTTTGGCATTATCACTAATAAACTAACTCATGTCAAACTCCTCTTTCTTCTTGATCTCATTAGCCCAGGAAGACATGATGCACTCAAAACACTCTTCTTAAGACTCGGGAAAGAAAATAGGACATGGGGCAAGTGTTTCTCTTAATCCAGGGCTTTTTATAGACTTTAGAAGTGCATAAACTCACCCTTAAACGTTTAAAAAATCCAAAATAACTTCCAAAAGTACTTCCCCATGATCTAGGCTTCTAGAACCTCATTTATCACATGTTTCATAACTCCAGTGCCTAAGCGCAAACTAGGCGGCGCTTAGCCGCCAGTGCTCAATTTAGCAAAGGTCCACCAAATGTCCAAAATTCACTCTGACTCCTCTAAATCATAAAATAAAGTCAAATAAATACTACTATAACATAAAAACTCCAAAATACTACTACCAAAACATAAAAACAAACCAAATAAAGCACACAAAGTAAACATAAAGCAAAGCTTACCGATAACTATGGGTTGCCTCCCACAAAGCGTTTGGTTTAACTCCTTCACCCTGACATACCCAGAACTCATTCTGAGTGACCCAACGTCAGATTCTCATTAGATTTAAGTTGACCGATTGAAAAATAAGGTTTAAGTTTATGAACGTTAACTTTAAATATTTTTCCAGTTTTAGGATCTTGAATATCCACAGCTCCATAGGAATGAATTTTTATAACAATAAATGGACCCATCCACCTGGAATTAAGTTTTCAATATGACATTATACAGCAAAACCTTATATCCTGGCATAAGATTTTTAGTAAGAATCTTTCGATCATGCCATAACTTCATCTTTTCCTTATAAATCATAGCATTTTCATAAGATTCATTCCTTATTTCTTCAAGCTCATTTAATTGCAATAATCTCTTCTCAGTAGCATCTTTGAAATTATAATTGAACTCTTTAATAGCACAATATGCTTTTGTCGGCATATTTTTAGGTTGTATGTTTAATTTTGAAGAAAGGGTCTCCTACAGAAATTGTCGGCGAATTTTAGATTTAATTTAAATAAATAATTTGAAAAGTAGTATTTGATTTTGAAAATAATTTTTAAATTTGAAGATTTTAAGATATGAAATCAAACTGATCTCACATCCCGAATAGTTTACATAAACGAGCACCGCACCACAAAACGTGTATATATCCCTAAGGATAGACAGACTGCTTGATGGTGGGGCTCGATTAAATAAACAAAAAGATTTGTGACATCCGTTTGGTCTGCGAACCTATTTTATAAGCCGACAAGTTCCCCTGCTTAATACAAAGAAATTAAGCAGGGTTTATATTATCCGGGTTCTTAAAGTTCCCTATAAGGGCAAGCCCCTATAGTTAATTACATCTTAAGTAACGGGAATCACCTAAGAAAACTCTCGATAATAATCAGTAGTTTTGCTCTCAAGAATTTCATAGTTTAAGTTTTCAAAGGATTGAATTTTGGAATTTCAATAGGGAATGGATCAAATTTGGAACATTTTATTTTGGGAATCCAAAGGAAGAAAGGTAGGAGAAATCACAGATTCAAAGCGAAGTCCGGTAATTTCCCGACTATCCTATTTTTTGTCTTGGATTTAGGAAAGCCCTAATGTTTATTTAGTATTTTGATCTTGCCAATTTTAATTAGTTAGGACTTATATTCGTATGATAAAATCATACAAATAGCCTCGAAGATGTGAGGGTTTATGTCGTATCGGACGACTACCTCATAGTCCTAAGACCGGTTAGGGCTTAATTTACATGATATGATCATGCAAATGCCTAACGAAGAGTTGAGAATTTATGTTGCACTAGACAAACTTCCTCGAAGTCCTATGGCTTGGTTATTTAATTCTAAGAAAGTTTTGTTAAAGTAGACTCAGGTTTTGTTGATGACGATGACCATGCTGCCCACCATGCTCCGAGCTCCTTGTTGCAGAGGTTTAGTTTTAGAAGTCATAAATTAGGAGATGAGAGAAGTGTTCTGGTTTAGAGAAAATCTTAAAATCCATGTGTTTTTTAATATTTTAATTAAACAAATCTTAAAGTTGATTATAACAACACCGGTTAAGATCCCACGGTTCCATCCTTTCGGCATAGTTATTTTTATCGGATTCACTTAGTCCGTATGAATTTGCTAAACTCAACCGAATGAGTTCCACACTTTCATTTAGACCGTGGGAAATCCCGTTATCAACACGTAGGTTACATCATCCGAGGTATTCCCGATCATCCAACAAGACGTTTTAATTTAGTAGTAGTTAAAATTTTGTTGTTCTGTTTGTGATTAAATTTTGAGTTGTTTTATATTTTGAAATGTTGTGGCAGTGAATTTTATCTTGTAATGACTTTTAATTTAGGTTTTAGTTTTCATGCAACAGTTGTTTATCATGCAAGAAAGGTAAAGTGCATTTGCAATAAAGTAAATTATAATAAAGTAAGTTGCAATAAAATAAAAGCGTACTCGGAGGGTCTTCCCGTCATCCCAAGCCGCACTTAAAACACATATCGAGCATTTAAGTATTCCAACAAGTACCTAGGTAAAGCTAAGGTAAAGATTTTGGTTGTCTACCAAAGTCCTAATCCTATAGCATAGTCCTCTCCTATGACGTCTAGGTTCTTGTGTTTTGGTTTAAGGATGATTTTCTTCATCAAAGAACAATTAAGTTCAATTGTTCTTATAAATATCCTATCATATCGAGGAAGTGCTTAAGATGAGTCTTAAACATCTTTTCAATATTTCTAGGATTATTTTAAGTCCAAGAGAATTTAATTATACAAATGAATTAATCGTCCGGAGTTCAAGTTTTGTTATCTTGCTCGATGAACTAGGACATTTGAATATCCTATAAGTGAAGTAACACTTCACTTAACGCTCCGTTTAGGAGTTATGACAACAAAAGCTTTCGAGGGCAAATTGATGTTCAAATGGTTTATGATTTAATTTAATTTCAGTTAATGGGTTTAAGTTTGGAATAGTGTTCAAGTTGCTTTATATTTATTTTTGAATTTCTTTATGTCTTAGGTGATGTTATTTTTAATTCAATTTAATTTAACTTTTATTTAATTTAATTTGGTTTAGTTTTAATTTTAATTTAATTTATTTAATTTAATCTAATTTTAATTTTAACTTGATTTTATTTTTTATTTTAATTTAATTTAATTTAATTTAATATGTTTTAATTTAACTTAATTTAATTTAATTTGATTTAATTTAATTTAATTTAATTTAATTTAATTTAATTTAATTTGATTTAATTTAATATGTTTGAATTTATTTAATTTAATTTAATTTAATTTAATTTAATTTAAATTTTAATTTAATTTTATTTTTAATTTTAATTTAATATTTTATTTTTTATGTTTTAAAGATGATTTAATTTTAATTGTTAAAGTATTAATTTAATTGAAATTTTAAAAGGATTTAATTTAAATAATTTAACTTTAATTTAATTTAATGATTAAGTCTTTTAGCATTTTAAATCTTAAATTTGGATTATCAATTTAATTAGGAATTAAATATTATTGAGATGATTAATTTAGGGATTCTTAAATTAAAGAACAAATATCTTCCTAATAATATCCCTATTTTAACAATTCCAATTTTATTATTCTTCCAAATTTAATTAATTATTTGATTAAGGTTTATTTTAATTATTTTTAAATTGTTTAGTAGGTTTCTACCCTTTAATTATTTAAATTTCAATCATCCAAATCAGATTAAGATCAAATATTTTACTTTTTCGTTTTATTAAGCCTAAAGTTTTAATTAATGGTTAAAATTTTAATTACCATTTTGCCCTTCAAGCTTACTAATTCCATAACTCACTAAATTGAGCTCAAATGAATTTGAAATTTTTATGTGACTTCACTCATATGTCAGTAAAGGCATTAGAGGAGAAACTATGATTTTTCTGTATTTAATTTATTTATGTAATTATTTTTGGTGGAAAATAAGGATTTCCAAGGAAAATTTAATAATATGGCCAAGGGAATGTTTCTGTCCTTAAGAAAATTATGGGACATTTCTAATGACTAGATGACCACTTGGACCAATTTTTGTGATTTTTTGAATTATCTTCTTTTTATTATAATTATTTTGAGTTTTGGAGTATTAATTAATTTAAAAATAAAATAAAGGTTGAAAAATGAATTTTATATTTTTCAAAAATCTCTATGATATCAAGGAAATCAGAGAATCAATTTTTACAATTTTCTAATTTTTCATTGATTTATTAGAATTATTTTAGTGGAAATGCTAAAAAATACATTTTTTTAAATTTAAAATTACCTTAGGGCTTTAAAATTTAATATCTCATCATATAGACTTAAAAAAAATATGGGGTTTGTTCCTAAGTGATTAAAATTTAAAATGTGACATTTTGGTGAATTTTATTATTTTTGTGATTTTTATTATTTTTTAATTATTAAAAATATTAAAATAATGCAAAAAATCAACTTTTTTAGAAAATTGAAATTTTAATTTTCTTAAATTCCCCTGATATCAGAGATGCTCCAAAACTAATTTGGTTAATTTTTGAAAAGCATTTTGAAAGTTATGAATTTTTTAAGTTTAATTTTGGCTAAATGGCTTAATCAACCCATTTGATAGGGCTAACCAAGTCCAATTGACTTCAAACTTTTATGGTGGGTTCCTTTGATCCTAAAGGTCAGTGGAGGATTGATTTCAAGTCAATTTGATGTATGATTAGCTCTAATTAATTAAAACTTCATTTTGGGTGTTTAAGCCAATTAGGCTTATTCCAAGTGAGTTAACTCAAAACCTATTTTTCATAGGTTCCCCTGGTCATAATAAACATCACCAAATTTTTCTAGAATTTATTTCACAATATGCTAATTATTGCAATTAAAATACTCAAACTAGCAACCTAGAGTTGAAAAATCAATAACTCTTCATAGGGATGGCCTCTGACTTTGGAAAATTCAGGGAATGTTCCCAATTTCAGAGGCTTCAAAAGCCCTATGGTCTCATGCCATGGTAAGTTGTATACATGCATGGAAAATTGAAAATGTGCAGAGAGTAAATAAATTATTAAAAATCAAATACTTAATGAAATTAAATGATTTCTTTTCCACATTATTCTCCTCTGTTCACTGAGCAAGAGGGTATTTTTATTTTATTTTTATGATTTTTTTACACAAAGTTATGCATTTTTGAAGTTTAGGGTCAAAAATAAATAAAATATTTCATTTTCCCGCTCAATCGCCATGTGTCGCTCCCTGATTGGCTGGCGCGATTTTGTTCATGGATGCAGCTACCATCCAACTCCATCGGCGTCGTCCGTTGGATACACGCCCGATCGACGACTGCTCGCTTCTCTCCCTAGTTCTATTCACCCAAAACCGTCCAACTTCAAACCTTGATATCTCCCTCGATTATCAACAAAATTGAATGAATTTTTTTTTAAAATGATCGTCTAATCGAGTAGCACACATCTATATGGTGATGATATACTTAAAACATGTGAATAATTACAGAAAATTAAAACATGCTCGGTTGGAGGAGAAAAAATTTGATACATTTGTCCAAGAGGTGAGGCCTCAATTGGAAATGATTGGATTGAGCTTAGGAGTGCTTGGAGAAGCTTTGAAAACAATTTGGCAGAGTTTACCCAAGGTAATCTTTTTATCTCTTCCACTTGGTCATGGAGGTAGGGTTTAAATAAGGAAGGTTATGGTGGAGCTTGGGTGGCCATGAGGGTTGGCTTGGTTCATTCATCAAGGTTTTTGACCGAGGAAAACTCACATGATTGAGCTTGATCTTGGTGCAATCAATTGGGTTATGCCATGTGTAAAGTCTAGGATTTAAATGGCATGGGTGTAAGGAGCATTTTTGGTCCAATTTGGGTCAATTCATGGTTTTGGCTTGGTTCACTCACCAAGGCTTGATTTGGGCTGATGTGAGATCATTTGGGTCAGCCTCACATATGTGGTGAAGTCCCCATCCAAGGTGAGGTGGCCAATTTTGGTTAAAGTGTATCATGAATGTGGTTAAAAAAGGTTTAGTGAAGGCTTAAGAAAGGCTCCCTCTCCTTGCCATAACCGGCATGGTGAGGTGGAAAGGGCTCCCCATGGCTTGCATATGGCTTATGCATGGCTCCATGACTTCATTTGGCTTGCTCATGGCTTGGGGAAAAGGTTGGCTCACTTGCATGGAAAAGGGTTATTTGGAATTTTGAAAACTTTGGATTCCATTGATGGGATTTTTCATGATGCTGCAAATGGGTTGATTTCATGATGGTTTAAGTCTTTGGTCAAATAGGATTATCAAAGGAATGATGAAGAAAAGGTTTCATGTGGGCTTGGAAATGGACTTTGGGCTTTTAAGATTTGGTAAAGGTGGGCTTTTAGGAAGGTTTAAGGGAGTGGGCTTTTAGATTAGATAATGGGCTTTTGAATAGAAAAATTTGCAATTGGCCATGCCAAATAAATGTTGAGTTTTGTCTAAGGATGTTTCATGATTGATTTGAAACAAGTTTGGAGTGATTTGGGTTTGAATTGGGTTGGATTTGGGCTTCTTTGGTAAAGGGGTTAATGTAGGTCAAATTGGGCTAACTTGGGACAATGTTGGGTTAGGGTTGAAATTGTTGTAAAATTAATGTTGGGAAATGTTTATGGGAGTGTTTCAAAGAGGTTTTGACTTTGGTTGGGTTTTGATTTTGGGGTTTGGGCTTATTTGGGTTAGGTTTGGGTTTAGGTCAAGATTGGGTCTTTTAGCTTTGGGTTCAATTTAAGTGGGGTTTGGGTCTAAATTTTTGGCAAATTATGTTAGTGTTTTATTTGTGGGGATGTTAAGGAAGGTTTAGAAAAGGTTTGAGGTTAATTGGAGTTGAATTGGGTGAGTTTGAGCTAAGTTTGGGTCATGGGTTCAAATTGGGCTTTAAGGTCAAAAGTGAAATTTGATTCAAATGTCAATCAAATTGGGCTTGGATTTGGTCTAGATTAGTGTTGGGGATGTTGAATTGAAGTTTAGAATTGAATTGGACCAGAATTTGGGTCAATTGGGTAGGTTTGGATTGACATTGGGTTCACTTTGGGTTAAAAATGGGTCAAATTTGGGATTTTGATAAAAGTGAGGTAAATTAACAAAATTGGACCATGGTGTAGTTAGACAAAAAAAATTGAGAATATTTGGGATTTTCTGGAATTTTCTGGGAATTTTTTGAATTTTTGGATTTTTTGGCTAAGAGGGGCATTTTGGGTATTGGGGGGTATTTTTGGAATTTTTGGTATTTTTGGCTATGGATGAACAATTTGATTGGTGAGAAAATGTTTAGGAATTATTTTGGGGAATTTTGGGTGATTTTGAAATTTTGGAGGATTTGGGTAATTTCAAGGGTTTTGGGTAGGCTAGGCGGGTGTAGGGTCCCTGGGGTCAAAAATTAAAAATTTGGAAAATTAAAGATTTGGTAATTGTAAGTGGAATGAAATCATTTTGGTTGAGCCATGAAGCTATATCAAGCCCACATGAGCCATGAAGGGACTCATTTGAGGCATCCACTATGTTGTTCCTAACCCTCTTAGCCAAGGGCTTAGGGGTTAAGGACCATCCATGTGAATCACCTTCATGAGTCAGGAGGTCAAGTTAGGTATGGGTGTGTTTTTAGGAGGTGTGCGAAAGTGTAGTGTATAGGTGTAGTGTGTGTGTAAGTCAACCCTTCACTGCACTGTGCCACCTAGGGCGGTCCTAAGGCCAAAGAGTCTTATAGGAACTCATCCTTTAAACTTCCACATTTGATTTCAACCCTCTAGGTGATTAGGGGTCTACAATCAAGTTTGTGGAGTTTGCGAGGAGTTAAGAAGTGGTTTGAATTTCTAAGTGGTGGGTCCCAATTCTAATCCTCTAGGATAATCAAAGGAAAAGACTAAGGCTAGATCCTAAGTACTAAAGAGAAGAAGAGAAGACCTCATCAAAAATGAGGTCAACAGCTTTATGCTCAAGTTCAATAGGCAAATGACAAGCTTTTCCAAAAATCAGCCTGTGCGGGGACATTCCTAAAGGGGTTATGCAGGCAGTCCTATAGGCCCACAAAGCATAATACAATTTGATTAACCAATCCTTTTGTTTGGATTAACAGTATTTTCCAATATTCTTTTAATTTCACAATTAGATAATTCAACCAAAGCACTTGTCTGAGGATGATAAGCAGTAGCAATGCGATGATTTATATGATATTTCTTTGCTAACTTCTTAATAATCGCATTTTTAAAATGACTTCCCCCATCAATTATGATTACTCTTGGTATTCTAAATCAGAAAAATATATTATTTCTTAAAAACTTTGCAATACTTTGAGCGTCACATCGAGGTAAAGCAATAGCTTCAACCCATTTGGAAACATATTCTACTGCTATCAAAATATAAACATTTTCAAAAGATGGTGTAAATGGACTCATGAAATCAAATCCTCAAACAATAAATATTTCAACTTCCAACATATAATTGAGGACATCTCATTTCTTCTAAAAATATTGCCTGCACGCTCACATCTATCACAATTTTTAATATAAGCATTTACATCCTTAAAAATTATAGGCCAATAAAATCTAGATTGTAAGATTTTATATGCAGTTCTTTCAACTCCAAAATGTCCCCCATAATCAGAATCATGACATTTTTGAATAATTTCATAAGTCTCTTCCAAAGGTATACATCTTCGAATTATAAGATCCTTTCCTTTTTTATATAAAAATGAGTCATCCCAAAAATAAGTCTTAGCATTAGACAGAAATTACTTCTTTTCTTGGTATGTCAAACCAAAGGGTATAATATTACTGACAATAAAGTTTACTATGTCGGCATACCACGGAACACGCCACTCATTAATAGTGAATAATTTCTCATTAGGAAAATGTTCATTAATTTCTTCAGCATCACAGAGAGATATTTCATTTTCAATCCTGGATAAATGATCAGCAATTTTATTATCAGAACCCTTCCTATCTACTATCTCAAAATCAAATTCTTGCAAAAGAAGAATCCATCTAATCAATCTCGTCTTCGCATCCTTCTTCTTCATTAAATATTTGATAGCAGAATGATGAGTATGCACCACACATTTAGTTTCAATTAAATATGATCAAAATTTATCAAGGACAAATACTAAAGCAAATAACTCTTTCTCAGTAGTGGTATACTTAATTTGAGCTTCTTTAAGAATTTTACTAGCATAATAAAAAACTTTGAAAATTTTATCATATTTCTTACCCAAAACAGCACCAATAGCATAATCACTAGCATCACACATTAATTCAAAAGATTTTTCCCAATTTGGTGAAATTATAATAGGTGCAGTGATTAATTTTTCTTTTAATGTTTTAAAAGCTTTAAGGCAATCATCATCAAATTCAAAAATTGCATCCTTTTCTAATAAATGACATAAAGGTTTTGTAATCTTTGAAAAGTCTTTGATGTAACGCCTGTAGAATCCAGAATGTCCCAGAAAACTTCTAATTCACCTTACACTGGTCAAGCTAGGTAAATTAAATATAACTTAATTTTTGCAGAATCTACCTCTAAACCTTTTTCTGAAATTCGATGTCCCTATAAAATTCCTCCTACTACCATAAATTGGCATTTTTCTCAGTTAAGGACTAAATTATCTTCTTCACAGTGTTTTAGAACTTTAGATAAATGTTCTAAACATGATTCAAATGAAATTCCAAACACTGAAAAGTAATCCATAAAAAAATTTAACCCATTTCTCAATTAAATCACAGAAAATAGTCATCATACATCTCTGAAATGTTGCAGGGGAATTACATAAACCAAAGGGTACTCTTCTAAAAGCAAACGTACCATAAGGACTGGTAAACGTAGTTTTCTCTTAATACAATGAGCAATTTGAATTTGATGGTAACCAGTATTTTCATCCAGAAAATAAATGTATTTATGCTTAGCTAGTCTATCCAGCATCTGATCTAGAAATGAGAGTGGAAAATGATCTTTCCTAGTCACAAGATTTAATTTTCTATAATCAATGCTTATTTGTCATCCTGTAACTTGTCTTGTTGGAATCATTTTATTCTTTTCATTAACAGTTACAGTTACTTCTCCTTTTTTAGGAACACAGTGAATAGGACTAACACATGCACTATCTGAAATAGGGTAGATAATTCCAGTATCCAACTACTTCAAAAGTTCTTTCTTAGCAACATCTTTCATGATAGGATTTAATCTCTTTTGGGGATCAGCCCGAGAATTGCAAGTATCTTCCATAAGAATTCTATGCATACAAATTGAAGGATTGATTCCTTTAATATCTGCAATTGTCCATCCAAAGACTTTTTTATACTTCTTCAAAATTTTAAGCAAACTCCCTTCTTCTTTTTCAGTCAATTGAGATGAAATTATAATAGGAAAGGTTGAGGATTCACCCAGAAAAACATACTTCAAATGATCAGGAAGCATTTTTAACTCAAGTTCAAGAGGTTTTTCAATTGATGGACCATAAGATTCATCTTTTTCAGTCATATCCAACAATTCAAAATTTTTCATGAACATAATTTAACTCTTCCTCTTGAAAATCTTCAGAATGATGTAACTCCTCTTCTTGCTTATGTTCCAATTCTTCTCTTTTAGGTTTTTCTTCATAAGTTGACTTGAAATGACATTCACTCAAATTTCTGATAACATTCATCCTAAAACATTTATCATCTTTACCTATTTCAGGATATTTCATCGATTTTAAAACATTGATTGTAACAGTTTGGTCATTAACCCTCAAAGTTAATTCTCCTTTTTATACATCTATCATTGATCTGCGTGTGGCTAGGAAAGGTCTTCCCAGAATAATGGGAATATCTTTATCTTCCTCCATATCAAGCACAATGAAATCAACAGGAAAGATAAATTTATCCACTTTAACCAAAACATCTTCTATAACTCCTTTTGGATATGTGATCGAACGATCTGCTAATTGAAGAGTTACAGTAGTTGGGGTTAGTTCTCCTAATCTCAGTCTTTTGAATATCGATAGAGGCATAAGGTTAATGCTTGCACCCAAATCAGATAAAGCTTTTCCATAAAATCTGTCTCCGATTACACATGGAATTGTGAAACTACCAGGATCTTTAAGCTTTTCAGGAAGCTTCTTCTATATTATTGCACTGCACTCCTCACTAAGTGCAACTATCTCATTATCTTCAAACTTTCTCTTTTTGTTGAGAATATCCTTCATAAATTTCACATAGCTTGGAATTTGTTCTAAGGCTTTAGTAAATATAATATTAATGGTAAGCTTCTTAAATATCTCCAAGAATTTTGAAAATTTCTTATCCAACTTTTGTTGACAAAGTCTCTGAGGAAATGGAGGTGGTGGCTTTTCCAAATCAACCTTAGGTGGAGAAATTGGTCTTTCCAAACCTTTCAGAGCGTCCTCTTTTGGTACTTCAATCTCTTCTTTCTCTACTTCAGTTTCTTTCTGAACTCTACCTTTTAACTCTCTTCCACTTCTCATTTGAATTGCTTTTACATGCTCTTTATTTTTATCTCTTGGATACACTTCAGTATTACTTGGAAGCATTCCATGAGATCTATTACCTAATGAATTTGCAATTTGCACCAATTGATTTTCAATATTTCTGATGGTTGTTCCTTGAATTTGCAATTGATTTCCCATATGTGACACCACTTCTTCAATATACAACTTCTTCTCCTTTAATTGTAAAGCATTATTAAAACCTAGAGGATAGATTAGTCTATAATTATTATTTCCTTGGTGTTTCGAGTTCCCCAATGGGTTTACTTAGTGGATCCCTCATTGTTGATTAATACCACCTTGATTATTGGTATTCCAGTTAAAGTTTGGATGATTCTTCCAACCTGGGTTATATTAATTGGAATATGGGTTATTAAGCTTGCTTATAGCATTCAAAGTTTCTGGTGAAGAGTAAAAATCAACCATTTGGCCTAATGAATTTTCTTCAATCATATTATTTGGCTGAGATAAATTCATCCCAAATTGGTCTATCTTCCTTGAAATTGCAGCAACTTGATTTGCTACCATTGCAAAAGCATCATTGTCATGAACACTGGCTACCTTTTTAGGATTTAACTTTTCAGAAGCCCATTGAAAATTATTGGTAGCCATTTCTTTAATTAAATCATAAGCATCAGGAAATTATTTACACATTAATGATTCACCATCAGCTGCATCGATAATTGATCTGATAGATCCAACTAATCCATTGTAAAATATTTGAATTAATAACCAATCTGGTATCGAATGATGTGGAAATTTCCTGAGGAGATCATTAAATCTTTCTCATGCTTCATATATTTACTCACCTTCAAACTGACAAAAAGATGTAATATTATTTCTCAACTTCACAGTCTTCGATGGTAAAAAATATTTAGCAAGAAATTGTTGTGCTAAATCACCCGAAGTTCTGATAGATCTAGGTGCTAACAAATTTAACCATATCTTAGCTTTATCCCTTAGTGAGAAAGGAAAAAGTTTGAGTCTAATAGCATCATCAGAAACACAATCATATTTAAAAGTAGCACACAACTCTAAAAATTAGCAAGATGCAAATTAGAATCTTCAGTTCTTGCTCCCCCAAACTGATTATTAGACACCATTTAGATAATAGCGTGATGAAGTTCAAAGAAATTAGCAGCTACAACAAGGTGTTAAATAATACCATGAAGTTCATCCAATGTACGGTTAGCATAATCTTTTAAAGGTCTGAATTCTTGATGGATGACAACATTTTGATTTGATTATTTTCCATTTCTTGATTATTTTTATATTTTTTAGAATTTTTAATTTATTTAGATTTTTTTGATAGTTCTTTCTAATTCAGAATCGTAAGGCACAAGAACCACAGAACCTGAACTGCGCATACAACAATAAAATAAAACAAAACACAACACACTAATAAAAATAAAGGAAAGTAAAAAATTTAAATTTTTCTTAATCTTCTTTAAAAATGCAATTTTAATTAATTTTCTCGGCAACGGCGCCAAAAACATGATCCCAATAAATATATGTGAGCCAAAAACTTGACTCCACACTGAATATATGTGCTAACAATTTAGATATCAAAATTATAATTTTATAATATGGGATACTATGCAAGTATATGTATCATTTATCAAGTAATATAGGACTCAAAATTATAATTTTTATAATATGAGATACTACGCAAGTTTACGTATCATTTATCAAGTAATATAGGACTTTTTGATTAAGCCCCAAGATATCGAACCCACAAATAAATGTAAAAACTTTTTAAAGAATTAAGAAAAATATATTTTTACCTTTTTTTAATGATTTTTGAAAGTACATTTTAATTCGTAATGTTTGAAAATTATTTTTAGTATTTTTATTATAAAAGCTAAGAAAGAAATGAAAATTACCAGAACTTTCAAATGCAGTGTAAAACATTAGGAAATAAAATATATTTTTCTTTCTCTTATAAAGCAGTAAAAATTATGAAAGTATTGTTGTGGAAGTATTTAAATGTGTTGTGATAACTATGAGCAAATTTATTTTACCCTTACTTGGTTCTATAAAGAACATTTGGTTCTATAAAGAACATTGATAAATTTAAATTTTTAAAATCTTGAACATAGTTAGGCAGGGAAGATACCAGCTCTCACTCTAGAGTTCCCTCGATTCCCTCCACCTGGGGACTAACTTCTCATAAAAAAATTTAAAATATCTAAACCAGATTAGGGGGCTTTAGTCTGTCACTCTAAAAACCTCTAATTTTACTCCCCATTAAAAACATATCTCCTAAAGATTCAATTATATGGACTACAATTCTCACCCATATAATTTCATGTGATTTATACCATTTGTTGTTTGAGACAATACCGCATTGGATCTTACATAATCTCACAACAAATTTAACATCTTAACTGGCCAAATTAATAAGTAAACTAAGTTCATGGAACTAAATCTTCACAACTTATTCCAACTGTAAACACTTATATATTCCACAACAATCCTACATAATTTAAGTACTTCTTCATTTAAGAAAGAAAAAGATAAAGAAAACTACTCATAATTCATGGAGAAAACACAAGCACACATTGATTTGAAAATAGAAATCATAAAGAAAATACAACGAGAAAAACTAAATATAGAAAATAGAAGTAAACACTTATCTGAAAATCCTTTCCACAATACTCCGGAAGTTCCATTCAAACTTCACTTTCCACAAGACAACACTATAGAGGTTGGTGCCCAACATTGTTGAATCAAACTCTGACTTTATACTTCAATAAAAACTAGATAAATGGATGAAAGAAAAATTGGTGGAAAGAAAGTTTCACACCAACCCTTTCTCCTCTAAAACTAAACTAACTAATCTATAAACAATAAAAGATTGAAAGTAAAACTAGGAAAGACTCTTTGAAACTAGAAGATGACTCTGAAAACTAGAAAAGACTCTTTGAAAAACTAAACTCTCTAAAACTCTCAGACTCATTACATGACATAATTTTAATAATAATCTAAAAGGTGTCTTGGTGTCTCTTCAAATTATTTCCAGATTCAACGTATCCACCAAAAGATGCATCCGTTTATTCAAATTTGCAGCCCATGGGATGTTAAGGAAGTCACCACCAAAAGTTGCCTTAAACACCCCTTGAAATTAACTCCAAAAATGAAGAAAATTCAATTTTTAACTGTAGCGGCTAAGCGCCGACCAGGCGGCGCTTAGCCGCTAAGGTCCAAGTTTTCATTTTTTCCATTTTTTTGCTCAAAATTTGATCCAATTTTGCTCCTTTCATCATTATAACTTATTTTCATCGTACCTGCAAGAAAAACATAATATACCTTCCATTAAAGTACAATATCATCAAAATTAGGTATAAAATTGTGCATAAAAAACTATATATTTTAGATGTATCAGTGGGTGAAGAACCTATTCCCAAGTTCCAAACTTCACACCAGACAGCTCACAAATTGAATGATTCAGGGAAGGAAATCCCATACCTGCAGTAGTAGCTCTGGCACGGTTGATAATATAATAAGAAAAAATTACTCTAATGTCGATCGCTTTCTCTGCTGAATACAATAATTCAGAACAACTCCTTATCTTGTAACATCATTAACATGGTACGACAGTAATAAATTATACGAGATAAAATAAAGCTAAGCCTTGGAGGTCGCACTTAACTTTGAGTCTTGGAAATTTACTCTCTTGTCATTTGTGATCCAGAGACCTCTTCCATCAGTAAGAAAAGACAAAATCTCATCTAATTCCCCTTCCGTAGGATGATAATTTGCATAATAGCAAAATATTTCGGCTGGTAGTAGGTAAAGGTATTGATTACTACAAAAGAAAAATCATTCCCTAATTTGGTCCAGGCATTTGGAAGCTAATGCAAGATGTTAGCCCGTAAGTGAGGCAAACATGCGAGCTCTAGAATAAATTTCAGTATCTTCCAAGCCTAACCAAGAATTTTAGGACCAAAAACTGGATTACAAAAGGTTCTCTTTCATTCGTAAGGATGAGAAAGAATAGGATTGCTCCTATTTGGTACAATACAATTTATAACAATTGGAATCATTCACTATCTATAACCTCATTCTAAAGGGGAACAATAATTTATTAAATTTGAACTCTTCATCACAAAACTTAGTTTGGTCTTAGTATTTGAAGTTTAGAGAGTAGTTTAGTAAACTTTTAGTTTCATTAGCTGCATTAAACCAATCTTGATCTATTTTTCTTTAGTGATTTTTATATAGTTTGATTATTATGTCTTTGCGTTATTATCATAAAAATTACCACCTTATTGTGGGATTGATACTTAGGAATCTATTTGAGACCTTTATTACTTGCGTGATTTGTATACTTGTATTTGCACCCTTGTGATGATTTAATTTAAATTATACATTAATTCACTAGGAGTGGTAGTTTAAAAAGAGAAAGAGATTTGTGTGGGGTGTGATTGAGATAAGTTGTGTTTCTTTACTTTTTAATTTGTAAACATGTTTTTATATATAAAATTCATGTTTTATTGTATCTTCCTCATGATTTCTGAGTGTCCTTCTTTGTCCTTCTACTTACAATGAGATATTGTCATGTGAAGAAAAAGATTGTTTAGCAATAATTAAATGTTCATAATTGTGATGATTCAAACTTCAAAGTTCATTTTCTTTTCGAACTGGCCAATTGAATTGTTAAATTTTTTTGTGAAACATACGATCCGAAAGGACTATGCTTTCTACAATTGAGTAAGAATCACATTAGATTTTATGGATGAAAATGTAATCCATGAGATTAAGTGCAAATAAATATACTTTTATGGGCATAGAATTGAAGATTTAGGGTGATAGACTAAAATCCCCAATTTGGTTCAGACATTTGGAAACTAAAGCAAGATTTTAGCCCGCAGGAAAGGGTAACGTGGGAGCTCTAAAGTAAGAGTCAGTTTCCTCCATGCCTAACCGAGTATTTTGGGACCAAACACTGGATTAGAAAATGTTCTCTTTCACACATAAGGAGGAGAAAGAATATGATTCTATTTGGCACAATACAATTTATAATATTAGATTCATTCACTAACTATAACCTTTACTAAATTTGAACTCTTCATCACAGAACTTAGTTTGGTTTAGTAAATATAACTTTGAAGTTTAAAGAGTAGTTTAGTAAACTTTTAGTTCCATTAGCTGCATTAAACCAATCTCGATCTGTTTTTCTTATGTGAGTTTTATATAGTTTGAATATTGTGTCTTTGCATTATTATCATATGAATTACCACCTCTTTGTGGGATCGATACTTAGGACTCCCTTAGAACCCGTATTACAAGAGTGATTTGTATACTTGCATTTACATCCTTGTGATGGTTTACTTTAAAATTATACATTAATTCACTAGGAGTGGTAGCTTAAAGATTTTTAAAAGTGAAAACTAATTATACTGAATAAATGTTATTGTGATTAATCTGCATATTTTCTACTTTAGCTGCCGAGTGTATTGTAGTGTTGAAACACATTTATAGCGCAATAAAAAATTTTACATCACGACACTTTTAGGTTCTTCTCAATTACTATGAAATGCAACCATTTATTGAGTAAGACATTCTCCATTATATATTCTAACTCACTTATCTTAAAAGTGTCATGATTTAATATTTCATTGATATTTCACTGTGTAAACAATTTATTCATGGATTTGTTAAACTTAGTTGAAGATGATGACACGAGCAGAGAGTTTTAGGATAACTCTCCTCGGTGGTTTACAGTTCATGTGAGCTAAAATTGACATATTCATTCCTTATGTGACATGAGATTTTTCACTAACATAAGATTTCTCATGTATAAATTAATAGATTCATAATTGGAGAAATGGGGTGATAAATCAGGGGTTGATAGGTATTTCTGAAGACCTATATGCATCATGAACATCTGGCAAATTTATGACGTAAATGGGTATAGGTTTCATATGAGATCCTGATCTGAAAAAAAAAAGACTTTTAATTCCACCATTGGTGTTAAAGGAATCGATAAGTCAGATAATCAGATGGACTATCATGGGATTCTGGAAGAAGTTTTTGAACTATCTTATCTAGGCACTGTTGGAGGATGTGTATTCATTATCAACTGTACTTAGTTTGATCCTATTACTAGTCATGGAATAAGAGTAAACCAACTATATATTATCACATAAGTACAAGTGAACGGAGCATATTGATCCACTAAAAATTTGATAACATTTTGCTATTCATTTCATACTTATTTTTTATGATATTGCACTTTAAAGAATGGTATTTTTCATGATTTCATGCAGGTATAATGATTTTAGGCCTTTAGAGCAAAAGGAATCAAAAAATAGAAAATTTGGAGCAAAAAGCGACAAAAGTGCATTTTATTAAACTAGAGCCTAATGGTGCTGTCACCAGCACCGGACCACACTATTTTTTAGAGAGTTGCGACCGGTTGGTGGAATAATGTGTTGAAAGGCACCCTATCCTGCACCGGACCACGCCTTATCCTGATTTCAAACAAGATTCAATGTATTTTGCTGCATTTTAGAGGGTAGCTTGAGAAAACTCTTAGGAATTCAGTCTTGGGCAAATTTAAACTTCTTTGGAGCCAAATTTAGAGAGCAGAGAAGAGTTTAGAGTGTGGGGAGAGTTTAGAGAGAGTGTCATTACATTTTGTTTTGGAAATCTAGGTTTTGTGTTTTCTCTTCTAACGATTGTAAGAGGAGAGGGAAAGTGAGATATTTCTTTTTCATTACTTATTTAAAGAGAGAATTGTGTGTTGTTGTGAAGAAAGAAAAGGAGTCAAAGGACATCCTTGAGATTCTCTTGGGGAAAAGTTTGAGAGAAGTTGTCTTTACTTTACTCTGTTTGTATGAAGTTGGTATTTACTTTACTCAGTTTGTATGACAATGTTGTTAGGCTTAGAATTTTTCCTTTTTCATTAGGAGATAAGGCTAAGGTGGTTAAAGTCATTAGCAACTGGATCTATAAGAACTTGGGGAGAGCTTTCACAAATGTTTCTGCCAAAATATTTCCCTCCTTGCAAAACTGCTAAGCTGATGAATGATATCACATCTTTTAGTCAGTTTGATGGAGAATTCATATATGAATCTTGAGAAAGATTCAAAGATCTTATGAGAAAGTGTCCACACCATGTTTTACCAAACTGGTTAATAATTCATACATTTTATAGTGGATTAGTGGGATCTTTCAGATCGATTATCGATATTGCTGGTGGATCATTAATTTCTAAACCTTTTGATGAAGCATATTCGTTAATTAAAGAGATGGCTACTAATAATTTTTAATGGCCCTCTGAGCGGGTAAATCCTAAGAGAGTAGCTAGTATTCATGATTCTGATGTGATAACTATGACAGTCTCTCAAATTGCTGCACTTTCTAAGAAAATAGATCAATATGGAATGAATTATTTTCCAACACACCCAGTGTTGGAAGAAAATTTATCAGGACAGATGAAAGACTCTCAAATATCTTATGAAACATTGAATGCCATAAATAATAAAGTTAACAATCCTTATTCGAATTATTATAATCCTAGTTGGAGGAATCACCCAAACTTCAACTGGAATAACACCAATGTTATTGTTAACCTACAATGGGGAAACAATCTTATGAATCCAGTTGGAAATCCGAACAACCAAGGCAATACCAATTATAGACCTTCTTATCCTCATGGTTTTAATAGTAATCAACAATTTAAGGAAAAGTTATCTTCTACTAAAGAAATGATTATGATTATGGGTAATCAAATTCAAGCTCAAAACATTGCAATGAGGAACATTGAGAATCAATTGGGACATATCTTTACTTTGCTTAATAATAGACCTTATGGAATCATCCTAACAATGTTGAGATCAACCCAAAAGATCAAAACAAGGAGCAAATTAAGGCTATTCAATTAAGGAGTGGAAAAGCATTGGATCCAAGAGTTTAAAAAGAAGTCGAAGTTAAAAGAGAGGACATGAACATTGAAAAAGGTTCTAATAAGATATATCCAGATGAATATCCGTTAGAACCAAAGAAGATAACTGTTGAAAGTCCACCTCCTCTTTTTCCTCAAAGGCTAAAGAAACATAATAGGGATAATAGATTTGCAAAGTTTTTAGAAATTCTTAAGAAATTAACGATTAATATTCCCTTTGTTGAAGCATTAGATTAGATGTCTGATTATGCAAATTTTAAGAAGGATATCTTAAAAAGAAAAGATAGTTCAAAGACCACAAGAGTGTTGCACTTAGCGGTGAGTGTAGTGCAATTATTCAGAAGAAGCTTCCTGAAAAACTTAAAGACCCCATGTGCTACAGGTGATAAATTTTTTATAAGAGCTTTATGTGATCTTGGAGTTAGTATTAATCTTATGCCTTTATCAACTTTCAAAAGATTGGGAATAGGAGAAATTTCACCTATATCTGTGACTCTTCAACTGGTTAATCGTTCTATCACTTATCCTAAAGGAGTTGTGGAAGATGTATTAGTAAAGGTGGAAAAAATTATCTTTTTTGTAGACTTTATTGTATTAGATATGGAGGATGATAAAAAATTTTAATTATTTTGGGAAGAACATTCCTTGCTACTGGGAGAGCTTTGATCGATGTTAAAAAAAAAGAATTAACTATGAGAGTTAATGATCAAGAAGTAACTTTCAATATTATGAAATCTATGAAATACCCTTTAACTGAAAAAGATGATGAGTTCTTTTGAATGGAAATCTGCGATTATTTTGGAGAAGATCATTTTAAAGAAGTATTTGAAGAAAATCTGGAATTTGAGGATGAATATGAAAGTGAAAGTGAAGATGATTTGGATGATATAAAGAATGAAAAGATAGAATGTTTTAGGAGAAATTTGAAAGATTAGATAATATGAAAAATGGAGGTAATAGTTTAATTCCATTTATCATTAAACGCCCCGAACTTAAGATGAAAATTCTCCCTAATCATTTGAAGTATATGTTTTTAGGAGAATCATCTACTTTACAAGTCATTGTATTTTCAAATTTAAATGAATATGAAAAAAAAAATTAGTGGACACCTTAAAAGATACAAAAAGACTTTCAGTTGGCCCATAGCTGATATTAAAGAAATCAGTCCATCGATCTGTATGCACAGAATTTGGTTGAATGAACGACATAAACCTAGAGTTGATCCACAAAGGAGATTGAACCCAATAATGAAAGAAGAGGTTAAAAAAGAGTTTTTAAAGTTGTTAGATGCTGGAGTTATATATCCTATTTCTGATAGTGTTTGGATAAGTCCAATTCATTGTGTTCTTAAGAAAGGAGGACCGACTATTGACGTAAATGATCGAAATGAAATAATACCGACAAGACAAGTCACTGGTTGGTGAATATGTATTGATTATAGAATATTAAACACCACCACCAGAAAAGATCACTTTCCTTTACCTTTCTTTGACCAAATGCTAGACAGACATGCTGGACACGAGTACTATTACTTTTTAGATGGATATACTGATTATCATTAAATAACTATTTCTCCTGAGGATCAAGAGAAGACTACTAGCCTTATAGAACTTCTGCTTTTAGAAGAATGCCCTTTGGATTATCTAATGCACCTGCAATATTTCAAAGATGTATCATGTTCATATTTAGCAAATTAATAGATGATGGAATAGAAGTGTTTATGGATGACTTCTCAGTATTTGGATATTCAGTTGATGCATGCTTGTGCAACATAGAAAAAGTTTTATAAGTATGCAGAAGAACAAATTTAGTCATAAACTGGGAAAAGTGTCAATTTATGGTTACAGGAGGAATTGTACTTGGGTTATACGCCTAAATTTTATAGTATTTTTATGCACATTTTTATACCTATTTTTTATGATATTGCACTTTAATGGAAGTTATTTTGCATTTTTCTTGCAGGTATGATGAAAATGAGTGATTATGATGAAAGGAACAAAATTGGATCAAATTTAGAGCAAATAAATGAAAATGAAAATTTGGGCACTGGCGGCTAAGCACCACTGGGCCGGCGCTTAGCCGCCACAGTTAAAAATTGAGATTAATTTGAATTTGGTGTCATTTTTAAAGGGGGTGGGATGGAACTCTTGGTGATAACTTCCATAACTTCCTTTGGGTGGCAAGTTTGAATGAAAGGCTGCATTCTTTGGTGGATACATCGAATCTGGATACATTTTAAATAGACACCAAGGCACCTTTTTGTTTAATATAAAAAGAGAGACTTAGGAAAAATTAGGGGCTCCTCCCTTGTATTTTGAAGGGCTTTTCCCTTGCATTTTGAAGCAAGTTTTAATTAGGAGTACGAGTAGAGAGTAGAAAAGAGAAAAGGGTAGGATTGAAGCCTTCATCTTTCCACTTCTTTTATTTCTTTTAGTTTAGTTTAATTTTTATTGAAGTCTGAAGTCTATATTCTGAGTCATCAGAGTTGTGAGACTTACTCCGTGGAGTAGTTTAATGAAGAGTCAAAGTTTCAGAGGAACTTCCCGAGTCTTGTGGAGAGGATTTTCATATAAGTGTTTATCTTTATTATTATATTTAGTTTTTTATTACTTGTTTTTGTTTGTTTTTCTTCTTATGGTTTTTAATTTCAAATAAAAGTGTTTTTGTATTTTCTCAATGCATTCTGAGTAGTTTACTTTATCTTTTTCTTTCTTAAATGATGAAGTAAGTAATTCATGAAGAATTGTTGCGGAAAGTATATGTGTTTAAAGTTGGAAGAAGTTGTAAAAATTGATTCTATAAACTTTATTTACTTCTTAATTTGGCATGTTAAGATGTAAAATTTATGGTGAGATTATGTAAGATCCAATGCGGTATTGTCTCATGAAAGTTAGAAAGATTCACATGCAATTCTATAGGTGAAAATTGTAATTCATATAATTGAATGTAATATATTAGAAGATGTTTTAAAAATTGGAGTAAAATTAGTGGATTTTTAGTGTGACAGGCTAAAAGCCCCTACTTTGGTTTGAAGTTTTGAATTTTGTTTTGAGATGTTAACCCCTAGGTGGAGGGAATCGAGGGAACTCTAGTGTGAGAGCTGGTATCTTCCCTGCCTAACCATGTTCAAAATGATAAAATTTCAAATTAACCAATGTTCTTTATAGAACCAAGTAAGGGTAAAGAATAACATTTGCTTCTATTTTTCACAATAAATTTAAATAATTCCACAATAATACTTTCATAATTATTACTACTTTATAAAATAAAGAAAAAGATATTCTAGTTAATAGTGTTTTCCATACCACTTCTAGTTAATATTGTTTTTCATACCAATTCTAGTTAATAGTGTTTTTCATACTGTTTTTACAGTTATTATCATTTTAATTTCATTTTTTGACTTTTATAAGAAAATTTAAAGAGCGAAATCAACTATCAAGCTTTTCAAAATCAAAACATACTTTTGAAAGCCAATTTAAAGAAAAGTAAAAAGATAATTTTCTTATTTCTTTAAAGATTTATCACTTTCCCTATGGGTTCGATATCTCAGGGCTTAATAAGAAAGTATTATATTACTTGATAAACGATACATATACTTGCGTAGTATCCCATATTATAAAATCATTATTTTCATATCTAAATCATCAGCACATATATTTAACGGCCGACCAAGTTTTTGGTGCACATATATTTATCGGGGATCATGTTTTTGGCGTCGTTACCAGGAAAAAAAATTAATTAAAATTACATATTAAAGAAAATTAAGAAATTTTAAATTTTTACTTTTCTTTGTTTTTATTAGTGTGTTGTGCTTTTTTTGTTTTATTATTGTATGCGTAGTTCAGGTTCTGAGGGACTTCTGCCTTACGATTATGAATTAGAAAGAACTATCAGAAAATTTGAAAAAATTAAAAAATACAGAAAAAGATAAATATATTCAAGAAATGGAAAATCATCAAGATCAAAATGTTGGCACCCATAAAAAATTATGACCTTCTAGAGATTAATTTAACCCTACAGTGGATGAACTTCATTGTAGTATTCAAAACCCTGTTGTAACTGATAATTCTTTTGAGCTTAAGCCTGCTACTATCCAATTGGTGTCTAATAATCAGTTTTGGGGAGCAACAACTGAAGATCTTAATTTGCATCTTGCTAATTTTCTGGAGTTGTGTGCTACTTTTAAATATGATGGTGTTTCGGACGATGCTATTAGACTTAGACTTTTTCCTTTGTCATTAAGGGATAAAGCTAAAATATGGTTACATTCGTTAGCACCTGGATCAATTAGAACTTTGGGTGAACTGTTACAAAAATTCCTTGCTAAATATTTTCCACTATCTAAGACTGCTAAGTTGAGAAATGATATTACATATTTTTGTCAGTTTGAAGGGGAATCAATATATGAAGCATGAGAAAGATTTAAAGATCTCCTCAGAAATGTCCACATCATTCGATACCAGATTGAGTTAATAATTCAAACTTTTTATAATGGATTAGTTAGATCTCTTAGATCGATCATTGATGCTGCTGCTGGTGGATCATTAATGTCTAAACCATTTACTGATGCTTATACTTTAATTGAAGAAATGACTACTAATAATTTTCAATGGCCTTTTTGAAAATGATGCTTTTACAATGTTAGCAAATCAAGTTGTTGTTGTTTCAAGGAAGATAGACCAATTTGGGATGAATTTTTTTCAGCCACATTCCATAATTGACGAAAGTTCATTAGGCCAAATGGTTGATTCTTAATCTTTAACAGAAACTGTGAATGCTATAATTAAGCCTAACAACCCATATTCCAATTATTATAACCTAAGTTGGAAGAATCATCCAAATTTTAACTGGAATACCAATAATCAGGGTGGTGTTAATCAACAATGGGAGAACCACCAAGTAAACCCACTGGGAAATTGGAACAACCAAGGAAATAATAATAATAATAGATTAACTTTCCTTCAGGTTATAACAATGCTTTACAATTAAAGGTGAAGAAGTTTTCTGTTGAAGAAGTGGTGTCAAATATAGGAAATCAATTACAAATTCAAGGAGCAACCATCAAAAATATTGAAAATCAATTGAGACAAATTGCAAATGCCTTAAGTAATAGATCCCAAGGAATGCTTCCAGGTAATACTGAAGTAAATCCAAGAGAAAAGAATAAATAACATGTAAAAGAAATTCAACTAAGAAGTGGAAGAGAATTGGAAGATGAGAGAAGTGTTTTAGTTTAGAGAAAATCTTAAAATCCAAGTGTCTTTAGTGTCTTAATTAAAACAAATCTTAAAGTTATTTAAACAGAACCGATTAAAATCCCACGGTTCCATCATCCCGTCACCGTTATTTTCATCGAATTCACTTACTCCAGATGAATTTGCTAAACTCAACTGAATGAATTCCACACTTTCATTTAGACCGTGGGAAATCCTGTTAACAACACGTGGGTTACATCATCCGAGGTATTCCCGATCATTCAATGAGACGTTTTAATTTAGTTGCAATTGTAGTTTTGTTATTCTATTTGTGATTAAATTTTTAGTTATTTTATATTTTAGAATGTTGTGGCAGTGAATTTTATCTTGTGGTCACTTTTAATTTAGTTTTGGTTTCAGTTCAGGGACTATCCTAAAGGTTTTGGTTTTCATGCAACAGTCTTGTTTATCATGCAAGAAAAGTAAACCGCAATGCATGTAGGTATATTGCAATAAAGTAAATTGCAATAAAATAAAAGCGTACCTGGAGGGTCTTCCCATCATCCCTAGCTGCACTTAAAACACATGTTAGAGCATTTAAACATATTTTTGCAAGAAATACCTAGGTAAAGCTAAGGGAAAGGGTTTTGGTTTTCTACCAGAATCCTAATCCTATTGTTAGTCATTTTCTATGACGTCTAGGTTGTTGGTTTGGTTTAAGGATGATTTTCTTCATCAAAGAACAATTAAATTCAATTGTTCTTCTAAAACATCTCGTCATATTGAGGAAGTGCTTAGGACAAGTCTTAAACATATTTTAAATACTTCTGGGGTTATTTTGAGTCCAAGTAAATTTAATTGCACAGGTGAATTAATCATCCAGGAGTTTAGTTAAGCTTTGTCTCTTACTCAGTGAACCTGGGTATTTGATTACCTGATAAATGAAGTGACATCTCACTTAATACTCTATTTAAAAGTTCTAATAATTAAAGCCTTTAAGGGCAAGTTGGTTTATTGAGAATTTTAATCATCCTTAATTTAAAGTTTGAGTTAATGATTTAAAGTGATATAATTTAATTATGAGGTTTTAATTAATAAAATTAAGTTTGTAATAGTGTTCAAATTATTTTAGATTTAATTTAAATCTTTAAACTTTCAATTATCTTAGTATTTCAGATTGATGTTTATGTTTTAAATTTACTTAGATAGAAAGAGGTGTAGAAATTATTGATATGCTTTGATTTAACCCTTAATGATTCATTGAGGTTTGTTGTTAAGTGATTTTAATTTAATTTAATTTAATTTAATTTAATTTAATTTAATTTAATTTAATTTTAATTTAATTTTTAATTTAATTTAATTTAATTTTTAATTTAATTTAACTTAATTTAATTTTAATTTAATTTAATTTAATTTAATTTTAATTCAATTTAATTTTAGTTTCAACATTTTAAATTTAATTTAATTTAATTATTAAGGTGTTAATTTAATTTAATTTAAACTTTGACTTGACTTAATTTAATTTAATTTAATTTAACTCCAAGACCATAAATTTGATTTTAATTATTGGACCATTTAACATTTTAAGCTTTAATTCATTTAAGGGTTATCTTCTTTTAATTTTTAATTTATTTAATTTGGATTATTTAAGTGATTTATTTAGGGATTTTTTAATTAAAGAATAAATATCCTCTTAATAATATCCCTATTTTAATAATCCAAATTCTAAATATATTCTTTCCAAAATTTAAATTATTTAATTAATTAGAGTTTCATTTTGATATCTTCAAAGTGTTTAATGGGTTTCTACCCCTTAATTTCCCTAAGTTTCAATCATCCGAGAGAAAGTTAAAACCAAATATTTTACCCTCCATTTTAATTAAACCTAAAATTTTAATAAAGGGGTTTAAATTATTTAATTATCTTTATGCCCTTTTAATCTTATTTATTTCCGTCACCTCATTCACATGTCAATTAAGACATTAGTGGAGAAAATGTGATTTTTCTGATTTTAATTTATTTATATAATTATTTTTAGTAGAAAATAGGAGTTTTCAAAGAAAATTCAACAACATCACCAAGGAAAGGTTTCTATCCTTAAGAAAATTATGGGATGATCCTAAGGACCAGAGGACAACTTGGACCAATTTTGGTAATTTTTTGAATTATATTTTATTTATGATAATTATTTTGAATTTTAGAGTATTAATTAATTTTAAAATAAAATAAAAATTAAAAAATAGATTTTATATTTTTTCTTAAATTTCTCTGACCTCAAGGAGTCCAAAGAAATAAATTTTATTATTTTCTGATTTTGCTTTGATTTATTAGAATTATTTTAGTGAAAAAAGTTGAAAATTCATTTTTTTAATATTAATAATTACATTAAGCCATTAAAATTCAATATCTTATCCTAGGGACTTAGGAAAAATATTTGGTTTATTCATAAGTGATTAGGAGTCAAAATGTGACATTTTTATGATTTTTAATATTTTTGTGATTTTTATTATTTTTTAATTATTAAAATATTAAAATATTGTGAAAAATTAACTTTTTTAGAAAATTCCAATTTTAATGTTCCTGAACTCCCCTAATATCAGAGAAGCTCCAAAACCATTTTTCTGAATTTTTGAAAAAGTATTTTTGGAGTTATGAATTTTTAAAGTTTCATTTTGCTTATGAGGCTTAATCAATCCATTTTGTGGGGTCAATCAAGTCCAATTAATTTCAAAATTTTAAGTAAGGTTCTTCTAACCCTAAAGAGCAATAGAGAATTGTTTTCAAGTCAATTTGGTGTGTGGTTAACCCTAGTTAATTCAAATTCAATTTTGGGAGTTTAGGCCAATTAGGGTTATTATGAATGAAATAACTCAAAATATATTTTTCATAGGATCCCCTGGTCCTAAGAAACATCACCAAATTTTCCTAGAATTTATTTTACAACATGCTAATTATTGGAATTAAAATACCTAAAACAGTGACATGAACTTGAAAAATCACTAACTTTTCACAGAGATGGCCACTGACCTTGAAAAATTCAAGGAATGTTCCCAATATTAGAGGCTTCAAAAGCCCTATGGTCTCATGCCATGGTGAAATGTCTATACAAATGGAGAATCAAAACATTGGAAATAGTAAATAAATTAATAAAAATAACATACTCATCCAATTAACTTAATTTCTTTTCCACATTATTCTCCTATGTTCACTGAGTAAGAGGGTATTTTTATTTTATTTTTGTGATTTTTCTATGCAAAGATATGAATTTTTGAAGATTTTGTATTTAAATAAATCCAAAAAAAGACTAATTTTCTACTTATCCGACTCGGCGCCGCGTCATCCTTGTCCGGATCGAAAGCCCACGCGCCGCTCTGTGATTCGGCGCTGCCATCTGACTCAGTGTTCCAGGGGCCCGAGGTTCACGTACCATTGCGTTGGTCCGGCTTGATCTCGACTGTCCGCTCGATACACGTGCGATCCAACAGCTCCTGGTCATCGTCTATGACTGGTGTGCACCCGTGAGCGTCCACACTCAAACCCTAATATCTCTCTTGATTCTCAATGGATATTCGAGTTCTTATACTCTATGGATTTGTCTTAAAGAGACGAACACATCCATATGATCTATAAGCTATAAAATTAACCCAAAAAAAATGGAGAATTACTGGAAGCTCAGGAGGGAGAAGAGGTCAATACCTTTGCTCTGAGAAGTGAAGCTTCAATCAGAGAGTTGTGGCACCTTCGATTGAACCCAAGGAAGCTCCAGATGAAGTCTCAGGCCCTGGGGAATTGTCTAAGTATGAAAGTGACCGGACCCGATTTCAAAGCTCGGAGGCCGGAGCAACCGGGTGGCTCCGGAGAGGGGCTTTCACCTGGGAACTCCTTCTCTTGGTCCAAGGCAGGTGTGGGTGAGTTCAATTTGGATTTGGTGGAGGTTCCGGAGAGTCCTGGTTTTGGGTGGATTTTCAACTCAGAAATTGAGCTCTGTTAATGGGGTTTAGGGCAAAGGAACACTGGGGATCAACTGCTCTGGGTTAGGAGAAGGTCCTGGAGCAATTTTAGCAGAGTTTCCTTAAGGTCTAGTTCATCACCTTGTTTGGCCGAGAGGTGAGTGGGTTTAAATATAGGTGGCTGGAGGGCCTCCCAGGGGGGTTTAATGGCTTGGATCAACTACCTTAGCCAAGGGAAGAACAGCCACAGTGGTCATTGGGCATGGGACAGCTCAACAGGTGAAATTTGAAATTTTAGCTCACATGAAGTTCTCAGCCATGGTGTTTTCCGGTAGCCTGGTGGCTGGCCGGCCAGGGTCAGGTCACTATTGTCATCAGAAAGGTCAGTGCTTGAGGTTTGTGAGTTCAATTGGCAAATGCCAAGTGTAAAGGAGTTGAATCAAAGTGGAAGGGGTAAGGGCTCATTTTGGGCTTGGTTTGGTCAAATGCACAGATTTGGGTTTGGTGCACCCACCAAGGTCTGATTTTGGGCCGAAAGGAATCAGTTGGCCGCCCAAGAGAAGTTGGTGTGGTCTCTATCCAAGGTGAGGTGGCTAAGCTCGGTTTAGAGTGTGACATGAATAAGGTTAAAAAGGTTTAATGAAGGATTAAGAAAGATCCCCCTCTTCTTACCATTAATGGTTTGGTGAGGCGGAAAGTGGCTTCGAAGGCTTGCATGTGGCTCATGCATGGTTTCATGGCTCCATTTGGCTTAGGGATGGCTTGGCTTAGTTTCATGAAAATGGATTTTTAAGGATTTTTGGTATTTAGGGGTAATTTGGCACATCGATTAGTTTAGAAAAATTCAATGATGAATTTGAAATAGAGGGAGTGATTTAATTAAATGGATGATGAGATGAAAGTGTCATGTGGGCTTTGGATTGAAAACTTGGGCTTTTGAAATCATTTTGGATGGGCTTTTAAAAGGCATAAATGAAATGGGCTTTTAGATTTTAAGATAAATTTTTGGATGAAAATTTTGTAAAATATTGTACTAAATAAATGTTGCATTTAGTTTAGGGATGTGTCATGAAGATTTTGGAATCAATTTGGTGTGATTTGGAGTAGAATTGGGTTGAATTTGGGCTTTTTTGGTAAATGGGCCAAGGTGGGCCAAATTGGGCTAACTTGGGCTAATGTTGGGATAAGGTTGAATTTGGTGTAAAACTAATGTTGAAAAATGTTTATGGGAGTGTTACAAACAGTTTTCAACTTTGGTTGGGCTCTAATTTTGGGGTTTGGGCCCATTTGGGTTAGGTTTGGGCATAGGTCAATTTAATCGATTTTGGTTTTGGGTTAGGTTTGGGTGGAGTTTAGCTTCAAATTTGGGTCAAATCAAGTTAGTGTTTTTTTTTTTGGGAATGTTAGGAAGGTTTTAGAAAAGATTTGGGGCCAATTGGTGTTGAGTTGGGTTGGTTTGGGCTAGGTTTAGGTCATGGGCCAAAATTGGGCCTTAAGCCCCAAATTGGAATTGGGCCCAAATGTCAATCAAATTGGAGTTGGATTTGGTCTAAATTGATATTGGGGATATTCAATTGAATTTTAGAATTTAATTGGACCAAAATTGAGGTTAATTGGGGTGGTTTGGTTTGACATTGGGTTCACTTAGGTTAAAAAAATAGGTCAAATTGGGGGTTTTGGTAAAAGTGGGATAAATTGGCAAAATTGGCCTATAGTGTAGTTGAACAAAATGAAATTAGGAATATTTAGGTTTTTTTGGAATTTTCTGGGAATTTTTAGAATTTTTGGATTTTTAGGGTAAAAGGGTATTTTGGTAATTTTGGGGGGTTTAGGGGTATTTTTTGAAATTTTGGTATTTTTGGCCAAAGATGGTCAATTTGAGTGGTGGGAAGTGTTTCATATTGATTTTGATGGATCTTGGGTAATTTAGGCAATTTTGCAAATTTTGGGTCATTTCAAGGGTATTTGATAGGTTTGGTGGGTGTAGGGCCCTGGAGGTCAAAAATTGAAATTTTAAAAAAATGAAGGTTGATCAAGTGTGAGTGAAATGAAATCATTTTGGTTGAGCCATGAAGCCAGATTAAGCTCACAAGAGCCATGAGTGGACTCATCTTAGGCTTTCAATATGTTGTTCCTAACCCTCTTAACTAGGGGCTTAGGGGTTAAGGACCATCCATATGAATTACCTACATGAGTCAGGAAGTCAAGTTGGGTGAGTGTGTGGTTTTAGAACTTGGAATGTGTGTGAGAGTGTAGTGTATGTGCAAGTCAACCCTCACCAGAGCAGGCCATCTAGGGTATTCCTAAGCCCAAAAAGTCCTAAAGGGAACTCATCCTTTAAACCTCCACATTTGATTTTAACCCTCTAGGTGATTTGGGTCTAAAATCAAGCTTGTAGGGTTTGCAGGGAGTTATGAAGTAGTTTGAATTTCTATGTGGTGGGTTCCATTTCTAGTACTCTAAGATTAGTCAAAGGAAAAGCCTAGGGCTAGATCCTAAGTACTAAAGAGAGAAGCAAAAGACCTATAAAAAATGAGGTCAACAAATGGACCCCCAATATGTGTGGTGTGCTAACCAAGTACACTGCGCTTATTGGCATTGACCGAAGAGATTAACAAAGCCAACACAGATGTCCAAGTGACAAACTTAAGATGAAGTAGAAGAATTTACACTGGGGAGTATCAGGTATATTTTCAAGACTAGAGATTCCTGAACTCTCGTTGGGGAATGGAAAGGAGGTGAACTCCAAATCACAAGATCTGGGGAATTCAATTTAGATTTAATTTTACTTTTAAATTTCAAGTTTCAATGTGTGAGTTTAGATTTAGATTTATTCTGAGTTTCAATTTCGATTGAAGCTTTAATTTAAAATAAATTTAAGGAAATTTTGAATTTGAAATTTGGATTTGAAATGAGAATTGAAACCTGGGTTTCAACCTTGGGATTGCGAAGAGAATTAGAATTTAGGTACCAGCCTCGGAGTGAGAATCAGAGTTTTGGTATCGACGGAAAAAGGATGAGAATCATAATTTAGGTACTGATCTCGAGAGAGTGACATTTGAAATTTAAGTATCAAACCTGAAAGAGAATCGAAATTTAGGTATCGATCTCGGAAAGAGAGTCGGAATTTGGTACCGACCTCAAAAGGAGAGAACTGGAATTTGATACCAGTCTCGAAAGAGAGAATTGAAATTTGGTATCAATCTCGGAAGGAGAGTCAGAATTTGGTACCGACCTCGAAGGAAGAGAACTGGAATTTGATACCAGTCTCGAAAATTTAGAATTGAAATTTAGGTATCAGTTTGTAAGAGAGTCGGAATTTGGTACCGACCTCGAAGGAAGAGAACTGGAATTTGGTACCAGTCTCGAAAACATAGAATTGAAATTTCGGTATCAATTCGAAACAGAGTCGGAATTTAGTACCGACCTTGAACAAAGAGAACTGGAATTTGGTACCAGTCTCAGAATTTAGAATTGAAATTTAGGTATCAATTCGAATGAGGGTCGGAATTTGGTACCGACCTCGAAGGAAGAGAACTGGAATTTGGTACTAGTCTCAGAATTTAGAATTGAAATTTAGGTATCAATTCGAATGAGAGTCGGAATTTAGTACCGACCTCGAAGGAAGAGAACTGGAATTTAGTACGAGTCTCAGAATTTAAAATTGAAATTTAGGTATCAAATTCGAATGAGAATCGGAATTTGGTACCGACCTCGAAGGAGGAGAACTGGAATTTGGTACTAGTCTCGGAATTTAGAATTGAACTTTAGGTAT
Organism: Papilionanthe hookeriana x Papilionanthe teres; assembly: GCA_022702705.1. Classification (NCBI taxonomy): domain Eukaryota; kingdom Viridiplantae; phylum Streptophyta; class Magnoliopsida; order Asparagales; family Orchidaceae; genus Papilionanthe; species Papilionanthe hookeriana x Papilionanthe teres. The sequence continues at coordinate 172,561,340 of CM040424.1, forward strand.
CAATTCGAATGAGAGTCAGAATTTGGTACCGACCTCGAAGGAAGAGAACTGGAATTTGGTACCAGTCTCAGGAATTTAGAATTGAAATTTATGTATCAATTCAAAAGAGAGTCAGAATTTGGTACCGACCTCGAAGGAAGAGAACTTGAATTTGGTACCAGTCTCGAAAATTTAGAATTAAAATTTTGGTATCAATTCGAATGAGAGTCGGAATTTGGTACCGACCTCAAAGGAACAGAACTGGAATTTGGTACCAGTCTCGAAAATTTAGAATTTAAAATTGGTATCAATTCGAAAGAGAGTCGAAATTTGGTACCGAAAAACTAAGGAAGAGAACTGGAATTTGGTACCAGTCTCGGAAATTTAGAATTGAAATTTAGGTATCAATTTGAAAGCGAGTCGGAATTTGGTACCGTCCTCGAAGGAAGAGAACTGGAATTTGGTACGAGTCTCAGAAATTTAGAATTGAAATTTAGTATCAACCTCGAAAAAGAATCGAAATTTAGGTATAGATCTCAGAAAGAGAGTCGAAATTTGGTACCGACCTCGAAGGAAGAGAACTAGAATTTGGTTCCAGTCTCGATGATTTATCTGTATGAAGAGGGACCCTGTGTCAAAGAGAACTGAAAGGAACTGGTAAGCCTACCAAGCTGAAAAACTTGACTTAACAACAAGTCAAAGAGAAAATTCAAATTTCAAAAGAGTTTCCAACAGATTTCGATGGATGAAAGAACTGAAAGGTTCGAATCAGAGGATTCCGATCGGAATTCATTTTGAGATTTAGATTCGTTTTGTTTGTCCTTTAACGATCCTTTTTTTTGTTTACTTAGTGTTCATGTGAATTTGAAGTTCATTTTAATATTCAGATTTTAAGGAAAAGTTCTCATTTATTTTCTTTTCTTTTCTATTCTTCGTTCAAAGTTCATTTAACTCTAATGGCGTTTCCTACCAATTTGCATGAAAAGAGGTGAAGGCAAAATATGACGTAGTCGTTTTCATTCCAACTTGCTGAAAATACATCATACAACTTGATCTAATCGTGATGACTTTTTCCTCAGAAATTTTATGTCTCATACAATCCATGTAAATCCAAAACAGATAGTGTAAGATTCTTGTTGATCCATCCACAAGCGTCTGTAAAAAATCCATGTCTGAATAGTAAGAAACATAGGCAATAACATCACCTTCCAAACCATCCTTGCCAGGAATGCCACATGGATGTCTATTGGAGGTGTGTTATTTCCCATGTAACTCACAGCTCATAGGGCCGTAGACTCTCCAATTCTAGATCTGGCTGAAAGTGGTAAGGCATTTTTGTGTCGTCTATTCTTCTAAAGTAACTGAAATCCACTCCACAGGCACTCCTGGAATGCAATGCTTCTTAATGTCTCAGACTGTTTCCTTTTAGCACCTGGACGGAACCTACCAGTAGTGGTATCTCCACCTACCCTCGGAACTCACCGGGACCTGCAATCCGGAGGTTAGATCCGAACATGATGTTGCACTAGTGGACGAATGACACTGTGCAGAAGGGTCTAACAAAGTCATGATGGTATATATGTGGAGGTACGCAGTCACCTTCCTTGTAGATGTTAATAATGCAACTGTTGGGTATGCAATCTGCAAGCAATACCCTCCATGTGATCATCCTTTTCACCATTCTCTTAATGATTCTTGGCATCAGATCCACCTCACTGCGACAGAGTATCTCTAGTGGATTTCCTTTTCTGTCTATGGCAAAATTGTAGCAACATCCACATTGGATTGTAACTCTTCCTTTTCCTGGCATCCATCTTCGGGGTTCTGAATATGTGTTTTCTCTCAGGCGGCCAGCTCGGCCCATTTTCTGTAATATGAGGATGCAGTCTACAATTTGTTGTTGCTCATAATCTGAGAATACATCTGTATACAGCTCGAGGCCTTCCAAGATGTTGACCCTCTTGTCTCCAATTCTTTCAAAGTATTCAAAGGTTTTCTTCTCAACTAGTTGCATTTTCTTCAGCTCGTATTCCAAGATTATCTGAAGTCCTCGGCGTCTAGTAACATACTGCGGGATGTATGGCTCAACCCCAGCACGTTCTTCTGCATGTCTCGGTTCCTCGGGGATAGTCATTGTGGGGACATCCTCCGGGGTTGCTTTCACAACGAGACTGTTCAGATCTGGTACATCTGCTCGGCATCGAGGTACTGACTCTATTCCTGTTTTTCTTGGTACTTCTTTTATCTTTTCCAACTTTCTTAGAGTTGACTTTCTTCTTTCTGGTTCCTGACGAATCGGTCTTGTCGGCATATTTTTAGGTTGTGTGTTTTAAAAGGGGGGTCGCCTAACAGAAGTTGTCGGCGAATTTAAATTTTAAATTTGATTTAAATATATATATAATTTACAAAGTAGTATTTTGCTTTGAAAATAATTTTTAAATTTGAAAGTTTTAAGATATGAGATTAAACCGATCTCACATCCCAAATAGTTTATATAAACGAGCACCGCACCACAAACCGTGTATCTATCCCTAAGGATAGACACACTCGCTTGATGGCGGGGCTCGATCAAATAAACTAGAAGTTTTGTGACATCCGTTTGGTCTCGCGAACCAATTTTATAAGCCGACAAATTCCCCGCTTAATATGAAAGTATCAAACAGGGTTTATATTACCCGGGTTCTTTAAAATTCCCTATAAGGGCAAGCCCCTATAGTTAATTACATCTTAAGTGACGGGAATCACCTAAGAAAACTCTCGATAATAATCAATAACTCGCTTTCAAGAATTTCAAAGTTTAAGGTTTTCAAAGATTGAATTTTGGAATTTCAATAGGGAATGGATCAAATTTTGGAACATTTTGTTTTGTGAATCCAAAGGAAGAAAGGTAGGAGAAATCACCGATTCGAAGTGAACTTCGGTAATTTCCCGACTATCCTATCGTTTCGGCTTCGAATTTAGGAAAGTCCTAATGTTTATTTAGATATTTCAATCTTGCCAATTTTAATTAATTAGGGCTTATATTTGTATGATAAAATCAAACAAATAACTCTAGAAAATGTGAGGGTTTATGTCGTATCGGACGACTACCTCGGAATCCTAAGACCGGTTAGGGCTTAATTTGCAATGCAAATGCCTAACGAAAAGGTTGAGGATTTATGTTGCACTAGGTAAACTACCTCGAAGTCCTATGGCTTGGTTATTTAATTCTAAGAAGGTTTTGCTGAAGTAGGTTCAAGTTTTGTTGATGACGATGGCCGTGCTGCCCACCATGCTCCAAGCTCCTTGTTGTTGCAGAGGTTTAGTTTTAGAAATCATAAATCTGGGGATGAGAAAAGTGTTTTGGTTTAGAGAAGTCTTAATTTTCCAAGTGTTCTTGTATTTTGATTAAAACAAATCTTAAAGTTGATTATAACGACACCGGTTAAGATCCCACGGTTCCATCCTTCCGGCATCATTATTTTTATCGGATTCACTTAGTCCGTATGAATTTGCTAAACTCAACTCGAATGAGTTCCACACTTTCATTTAGACCGTGGGAAATCCCGTTAGCAACACGTAGGTTACATCATCCGAGGTATTCCCGATCATCCAACGGACGTTTTAATTTAGTTGTAATTGTAGTTTTGTGTTCTGTTTGTGATTAAATTTTGAGTTGTTTTATATTTTGAAATGTTGTGGCGGTGAATTTTATCTTGCAATGACTTTTAACTTAGTTTTGGTTTCAGTTTTAGGGACTATCCTAAAGGTGTGGGTTTTCATGCAACAATTGTTTTATCATGCAAGAAAAGTAAAGTGCATTTGCAATAAAGTAAATTGCAAGAAAGTAAATTGCAAGAAAGTAAATTGCAATAAAATAAAAGCGTACCTGGAGGGTCTTCCCGTCATCCCAAGCTGCACTTAAAACACAATTAGAATATTTAAGCAAGTTCCTAGGTAAAGCTAGGGGAAAGGTTATGGTTTTCTACCAAGTTCCTAATCCTATAGCTAGTCATCTCCTATGACGTCTAGGTTCTTTGTGTTTTTATTTGAAGACGATTTTCATCATCAAAGGACAATTAAATCCAATTGTTCTTATAAATATCCTATCATATTGATGAAGTGCTTAAGAAGAATCTTAAACATCTTTTCAATATTTTCAGGATTGTTTTAAGTCCAAATGAATTTAATTATATAAATGAATCGATCGTCCGAGGTTTTCAAGTCTTGTTAACTCGCTCGATGAACTAGGACATTTGAATATCCTATGAGTGAGATAACACTTCATTTGATGTTCCATTTAGGAGTTATAATAATCAAAGCTTTCAAGGGTAAATTAGTATTCAAATGATTTGATTTAAGTTAAAGGGTTTAAATTTGGAATAGTGTTCAAGTTGCTTTACGTTTATTTTGAATTCTTTATGTCTTAGGTGATGTTATATTTAATTCAACTTAATTTAATTGAGTTTTAATTTAGTTTAATATAGTTCAATTTAATTTTATTTGGTGTTTAATTAATTTGATTTGATTTAATTTTAATTTAATTTGATTTAATTTGATTTAATTTAATTTAATTATTTAATTTAATTTAATTTATTTAATTTAATTTAATTTAATTTAATTTGATTTAATTTAATTTTTTAATTTAATTTAATTTAATTTAATTATTTAATTTAATTTAATTTAATTTAATTTTAATTTAGTTTAATTTAATTTAATTTAATTATTTAATTTAATTTTAATTTAATTTAATTTATAATTTTAATTGAGATTTTAAAAGAGTTTAATGATTTAATTAAGTCTTTTAATATTTTAAATTTGAGTTATCATTTTAATTAAGAGTTAAATGTTAATGATATGATTAATTTAGGGATTTTTAAATTAAAGAATAAATCTCTTCCTAATAAATATCCCTTATTTTAATAATTCCAATTTTATTATTCTTCCAAATTTAATCTATTATTTAATTAAAGTTTAATCATTTTAAAATTATTTAATGGGTTTCTACCCTTTAATTATTTAAATTTCAATCATCCAAACTAGATTAAGATCAAATATTTTACTTGTTGATTTTTTATTAAACCTAAAGTTTTAATTAAGGGTTAAAAGTTTAATTACCATTTTACCCCTTAAACTTAATAATTTCATAACTCACTAAATTGAACACAAATGAATTTGAAATTTTTATGTGACTTCACTCATATGTCAATAAAGACATGAGAGGAGAAAATGTGATTTTTCTGTATTTAGTTTATTTATATAATTATTTTGATGGAAAATAGAGATTTTCAAGGAAAATTTAATAACATGACCAAGGGAAAGTTTCTATCCTTAAGAAAATTAGGGGACATTCCTAATGACCAGAGAAGCACTTGGACCAATTTTGGTGATTTTTTGAATTATATTATTTTTATTATAATTATTTTGAGTTTTGGAGTGTTAATTAATTTAAAAATAAAATAAATGTTGAAAAGTGGATTTTATATTTTTCAAAAATCTCTCTAATATCAAGGAAACCAGAGAAACAAATTTTGCAATTTTCTGATTTTTCTATGATTTATTATAATTATTTTAGTGAAAATGCTAGAAAATACATTTTTTTTTAATTTTAAAATTACCTTAAAGCTTTAAAATTCAATATCTCACTAAATAGACCTAGGAAAAATGTGGGATTTGCTCCTAAGTGATTGAAATTCAAAATGTGACATTTTGGTGAATTTTATTATTTTTGTGATTTTTATTATTTTTTAATTATTAAAAATATTAAAATATTATTAAAAATCAACTTTTTTAGAAAATTGAAATTTTGATTTTCTTAGGTTCCCCTGATATCAGAGAGGCTCCAAAACCAATTTGGTGAATTTTTGAAAAGTATTTTAAAAGTTATGAATTTTTAAAGTTTAAAATGGCTAAGTGACTTAATCAACCCAATTAATGAGGCTAACCAAGTCCAATTGACCTCAAATTTTTATGGTGGATTCCTCTGATCCTAAAGATCAGTGGAGAATTGATTTCAAGTCAATTTGATACCTGGTTAACTCTAATTAATTAAATACCTATTTTGGGTGTTTAAGTCAATTAGGGTTGTTTTGAATGAACTAAGCCAAAATCTATTTTTCCTAGTGGTTCTCTCGGTCATAAGGAACATCACCAAATTTTCCTAGAATTTATTTCACAACATGCTATTTACTGGAATTAAAATATTCAAAACAGTGACCTGAACTTGAAAACTCAAGAACTCTTCATAGGGATGGCCTCTGACTTTGGAAAATTCAGGGAATATTCCCAAATTCAGAGGCTTCAAAAGCCCTATAGCCTCATGCCATGGTGAATTGTATGCATGCATGGAGAATTAAAACAATGCAGAGAGTAAATAAATTATAAAAAATAAAATATTTGATGACATTAAATGATTTCTTTTCCACATTATTCTCCTCTCGTTCACCGAGCAAGAGGGTATTTTTATTTTATTTTTATGATTTTCCTACACGTAGATATGAATTTTCGAAGTTTAGGGAATTAAATAAATAAGAAAATACCCTAATTTTCTATTTATCCACGCGGCGCCAGCCGCATCTCGGCAGCTCCGAAAGGCCACGCGGCGCGCTCGCATTCGACGCCGCCACTCGAGTCGGCAGCCCGGCCCCGCGGTTCTCGCACCGTTTCCTCGGTCCGACGCCATCTGAGCCGTTCGTCCGCGCGTGTATCGAATGGACGGCATCCGTTCATCGTCCCCAAGTGTTCTCACCCGAGAGCCGTCCACACTAAATCCCTAAGATCTCACTCGATTCTCAATGGATTTTTACGTTCTTATACTCTATGGATTCGTCTTCGAAGAGACGAACGCATCTATACGGTTAACATGCATCGAAACTAAGGCATTTGAAATAGAGAATCTTCGAAGCTCGGGATGAAGAGTTAGCTCATACCTTGGCTCGGAGAAGTGTGGCTTCAATCCGAGAGTTGTTGCACCTTCGATTGGGTCCTAGCAAGCTCCGCATGAAGTCTCCCGGTCCGATGAATTGTCCGGATATGATTTCGACCAAGCCCGATCACAAAGCTCGGAGGCCGGAGCAACCGGGTGGTCCGGAGATGGGGCTTTTGCTGGTGAACACCTTCCCTTGGTCCGGTGAAGGTGTAGAGCCAATCAATTTGGGGATTGGCTCACCGTGGAGAAGTGTCCTGGTTTTGGGTGGAATTTCAACTCGAAATCGAGCTTACGGAGGAGAAATGGCAGGGGATTCCACCTGGGGATCAAGTGCTCTAAGGGTGGAGAAGGGTCCGGAACAATTTTGGCAGCAGTTTCGGCAAGGTTTTTGCTTAGCTCCTCTCATGGCCGAGAGGGGTGGAGTTTGAATCAGAGAGGGCGGAAGGCCTCTCGTGGGGAGTTAGGGCTTGGGATCGACCGCTCCTGGTGAGGAGAAGATCAGCCATGGTAGCCACCTGGGATGGGGCAGCTCAACAAGTGAGAATTTCAATGTTGGCTCACATGCGAGCTCTCGGCCATGGTGTTTTCCGGCGGTCCGGTGGCCGCCGGCTGTGCAATGGTCACCATCTTGGTCAGGTGGGTCGTGGCTGGGGTTTAGTGTGTACAATTGGCAAATGCCATGTGTAAAGGCTTTGATTCAAAGTGGAATGGGGGCATGGCTAAATTTGAACCTAAATGGGTCAACCCACCCATTTGGGCTAGGTGCACCACCCAAGGCCTGGTTTTGGCTGAGGGAAAAGTGATTCGGCTCAAGCATAATCAGTAGGGTCAAGTCACCATCCAAGCACAATTAAGCTTAAGCATGGTTTAGTGGAATCATGGAAGTGGTTAATCACCTTTAGGAATTAAGGAAAGAGCCTCCTCCTTTTGCCCAAAATGGCATGGTGACATGTAAAGAGGCTCTCATGGCTCTCATGTGGCTCATGCATGGCTTCATGGCTCACCTTTGGCTTCGGGAAAAGTGAAGTCAATTTCATGGAAATGGATTTAAGGAAAATTTTGGTAATTTAGGTGGTGATTTGGCATGAGGCTTGATTTGGAATTATTTGATGATGAATTTAGGACTTAGGTGATGGCTTTAATTAAGTGAATGGTAAATAGAGATGTCATGTGGGCTTTAGGATGGATTTTTGGGCTTTTTGAAAGGGTTTGTAGATGGGCTTTTAAAATGGATTAGGAAAGTGGGCTTTTGAATTTTAAAAATGGATTTATGGGATGAAATTTTGTAAAGAGGTTGGGCCAAATAATTGTTGGGTTTAGCTCATGGATGTGTCATGAGTGATTTGAAACAAATTGGGGGTGATTTGGATTTGAATTGGGTTGAATTTGGGTTAGGTTTGGGTTTAGGTCAAAAAATGGGCCTTTTGACCTTGGATTGAGTTTGAGTGGGACTTGAGTTCAAATTTTGGGCAAATCATGTTAGGGTTTTGTTTCGTGGGAATGTTAAGGAAGATTTAGAAAAGATTTGAGGTTAATTGGAGTTGAATTGGGTGAGTTTGGGTTAAGTTTGGGTCATGGGTCCAAATTTGGGCTTTAAGGCCAAAAGTGAGATTGGATCCAAATGTCAATCAAATTGGACTTGGATTTGGTCTAAATTGGTATCGGGAATGTTGAATTGAAGTTTAGAATTGAATTGGACCAAAATTGGGGTCAATTGGGTAGGTTTGGTTTGACATCGGGTTCACTTAGGGTTAAAATGGGTCAATTTGGGGGTTTTGACAAAAGTAGGGTAAATTGACAAAATTGGCCCATGGTGTAGTTGGACAAAATGAAATTGGGAATATTTAGGATTTTCTGGAATTTTCTGGGAATTTTCTGAATTTTTGGATTTTTAGGCCAAGAAGGGTATTTTGGGTATTTGGAGGGTATTGAGAGGTATTTTTGGAATCTTTGGTATTTTTGGGTATGGATGATCAATTTGAGTGATGTGGAGATGTTTGAGATTGATTTTGGAAAATTTTGGGTAATTTGGAAATTTTGCAAAAATTGGGTAATTTCGAGCGGTTTTGGGTAGTTTAATAGGTGTAGGGTCTCGGGGTCAAAAATTGAAAATTTGGGAAATTGGAGATTGGGTGAATTTAGGTGGAAAGAAATCATTTTGGTTGAGCCATGAAACCATTTCAAGCCTATATGAGCCATGAAAGGACTCATTTGAGGCATTCATTATGTTGTTCCTAACCTCTTAGCCAAGGGCTTAGTGGGTTAAGGACCATCCATGTGAATCACCCACATGAGTCAGGAGGTTAGGTTGGGTATGGGTGTGGTTTTAGGAAGTGTGTGGAAATGTAGTGTGTAAGTGTAATGTAAGTCAGCCCCTCATCGACCAGTGCCACCTGCAGGAAGCCCTAAGGCCAAAGAGTCCCATATGAACTCATCCTTTAAACTTCCACATTTGATTTCAACCCTCTAGGTGATTAGGGGTCTATAGTCAAGTTTGTGGAGTTTGCAGGGAGTTTAGAAGTGGTTTGAATTTCTAAAAGGCGGGTCCCAATTCTAGTCCTCTAAGATAGTCAAAGGAAAAGCCTAAGGCTAGATCCTAAGCACTAAAAAGAAGAAGGGAAGACCTCATCAAAAATGAGGTCAACAAATGGACCCCCAATAGGTGTGGTGAGCCGACGGAGCACACCGCGCGTATTGGTGTTGACCGAAGCGATCAACAAAACCAACACGTATGTCCAAGTGACGAACTTGGGACGAAGTAGAAGAGTTTCGCCGGGGAGTGTCAAGTATATCTCCGGAACCGGAGATTCTCGAACTCTCGCCGGGGAAAGGAAAAGGCGGTGAATCCCAAATCACATGATCCGGGGAATTTCGATTTAGATTTTATTCTGTTTCAATTTATGTTTTGATGTGTGAGTTTAAATTTTAGTTCGGGGTTTCAATTTAGATTGAAGTTTGTCAAAATTTATTCAAGGGATTTGATTTGAAATGAAAATTGGGATTTTGAGGTTTTAGATGTAACATCTCCAACCTCGAAAGAAAATTGAATTGATTAGATTGAATCGTTGCAATGAGAAGATATCTCGCAGTAATGCGGTGTTGGATGTAAAATCCTTAACCTCAAGAGTTTGATTTTGATGTATTTCATTGCGATAGGGAAATGAATCCTAAAGCAATGCAGTCTCGGATGTAAAATCCTTAACGCCCGGAATTCGATTTGATGTATTTCAGAGGCAATAGGAAAAGAATCCTAAAGCAAGTGCGAGTCTTGGATGTAAAATCCTTGACCCAAAAGTTTGAATTTTGATGTATTTCAGATGCAATAGAAAAGAATCCTAAAGCGGTATAGTCTTGGATGTAAAATCCTCGACCCAAAAGAGTTTGATTTGATGTACTTCAGTGCAATAGGAAAAGAATCCTAAAGCAAGGCAGATCTTGGATGTAAAATCCTCGACCCAAAAGTTTGAATTTGATGTACTTCAGGCAATAGGAAAAGAATCCTAAAGAGGCGATCTTGGATGTAAAATCCTCGACCCAAAAGTTCGAATTTGATGTACTTCAGGCAATAGGAAAGAATCCTAAAGCAGTGTAGTCTTGGATGTAAAATCCTCGACCCAAAAGTTCGAATTTGATGTACTTCAAAGGCAATAGGAAAGAATCCTAAAGCGGTACGGTCTTGGATGTAAAATCCTCGACCCAAAAGTTTGAATTTGATGTACTTCAAGTGCAATAGAAAAGAATCCTAAAGCGATGGCAGTCTTGGATGTAAAATCCTCGACCCAAAAGTTTGAATTTGATGTACTTCAAGGCAATAGGAAAAGAATCCTAAAGCAAGTGCAGTCTTGGATGTAAAATCCTCGACCCAAAAGTTTGAATTTGATGTACTTCAAAGTGCAATAGGAAAGAATCTTAAGCGATGCGGTCTTGGATATAAAATCCTCGACCCAAAAGGTTGAATTTGATGTACTTCGAAGGCAATAGGAAAGAATCCTAAAGCAAAGGCAATCTTGGATGTAAAATCCTCGACCCAAAAGGTTTGAATTTGATGTGATTGATATTTGATTCGAGATCCGGAAGAAATTGAATTTGAATTTGATTGAGACTTGAAATCGGAAAGATTGAATTCTGAGATTTGGAAGGATGAGTTCGAACTCGATTGAAATTTGATTTAAGATTTGATTTGAAATTTGGAAGATCAAATTTGAAACTTGATCGGGAGTGGATTTAGATTTTGATTGAGAATTTGATTTGTGATTTGAAAAGATTGAAATTTGATTTGGAATTTGGAAAGATCGAATTTGAAATTTGGAAAGATTGAATTTGAAATTTGATTGAGAATTTGCTTTGTGATTTGATTTATCATTCATGTTGATTTGTTTGTCTTTTAATGGTTCAAATTTTATTTTATTGTTTATTTAATGTGAATTTGAACTAGGTGTTTGTCATTTTTAGATTTTTTTTTTTAGAAAGTTTTCTTTTATTCTCTCTTTTTTGTTTTATTTCTTTTCTGTTCTTTGTTCGAAGTTCATTTAACTTTAATGGCGTTTCCCAATCAATTTGCACAAAAGAGGTGAAGGCCAAAAACGTGACATGGTCACTTTCATTCCAATCATGTTGAAAATACATCATACAACTCGATCTGGAATATATCTCATACAATCCATGTAGACTCAAAACGGACTGTGTATGATCTTTGTTGATCCACCAAAAGAAGCATCTGTCAAAAATCCATGTCTGAATAGTGGGGTACATGGTTAATAACATCACCTTCCAAGCCATCCTTGGCAAGGATGCCGGCTGGATGTACATTGGAGGTGTGATATTTCCCATGTAACTCACAACTCGTAAGGCCGGAGGTTCTCTAGCTCGGATCCGGTCGGAAATGGTAAGGTATTTTATCGTCGTCCATTCTCCCGAAAGTAACTGAGATTCGCTCTACCGGCACCCCCGGTATGCAATGCTTTGCGATATCTCGCTCCGTTACCTTGCGGCATCATGACGGAACCCACCGGTAGAGGTATCTTCACCGGCCCTCGGAACTCACCCGGGCTCGCTATCCGGAGGTCGGATCCGAACATGATGTTGCACTCATTCAAGAAAGAGACCGTGCGTAAAGGTCCGACGAAGTCGTGGTGATCAATATGTGGGGGTATGCAATCACCCCGTTTGTAGATGTTGATAATGCAGCTATTGGGTATGCAACTGGCCGGCAGCACTCTCCATGTTATCAATCTTTTTACCATTCTCTTGATAACTAATGGCATCGGATCTACTCGCCCATGACGGAGTATCCCCGGTGGGTTTCCTTTTCGTCTTCAGCAAAGTTGTAGCAAGCATCCGCATTGTATTGTGATTCTTCCTTTCCCCGACATCCATCTCCGGGGTTCCGAGTATGTGTTTTCCCTCGTGCGGCCTCGCTCGGCCCATTCTCTTCGCATCCCGGATACAATCCACGATTTGCCGTTGTTCATACTCCGAGAATACGTCGGTGTGTAGCTCGAGGCCTTCTAGTATGTTGATTCTTCTTCCTTTAATTCTCTCGAAGTATTCGAAAGTTTTCTTTTCAACATTCCCGCATCCTCTCCAGCTCGTATTCCGAATGATCTCGCGATGGCGAGGCCTTGTGACATATTGTGGGATATATGGTTCGATCCCTTCACGCTCCCCCGCATACCTCGGCTCCTCGTGGATGATGTCCGTCGGGACATCCCCCGGGGTTGCTTCGCAACAAGGTCATGCATTACCGGTGGTTCTATCCGGTGGCGTGGTAGCCTTCTTTCTTCCGATCTTCTCGGAGATTTCCCCGGTTCTTTCCGTTATTCTAGGAGCCGGCCTCCTTTCTTCGTGTTCCTGGTGAACCGGTGTCCTTGAAGTGTATGTGCTGGCATTAGCAATTGTCTCGTCGCGCTGGTCCGCAGCTAGTTTTGTTAACATCTTACGGATACGGCGATTCTTATTCCTTCGTTGCGTGGCTGTGAGAGTAGCCCTCCGAACTTCTTGAATCTCTCGCGGGCGCGGCGCTGACAAGCCTGCCCTCCGCTGTAGCGACTACGGACTTTATTTTCTTATCTTCTTCGGTGTTTGCCTTTCTTTTCTTGTTGTTGGATTGGTGGCTTGGGCCACCCACTTTCATCACCTGTCCGCCCGGTAGTTCTTCTCGGTTAACCGGGACCCGCATCACTTTCCTCGTATCGTAGGCCCGCTCGGTGCGAAATCCGAGTCAATCTCGATTATCGCTCCATCTTTCACCCTCTTTTCATCGAGTGCAAGGCTTACGCCATTCTTAAAGTTCAAGACCAACCGCCCGTTCGACATTTCCCCGCGAAAAGACAAGGAAAAGGATCGTGGGTCGTACTAAGAACAAGAACATTAAGAAAATGTTTATTAAAGATACATTTTTTATTATTCTTATATTTTGAAATTTAACAGGAATGAAGTAGGATAAGATGAGGGAAGAGATTTTGATTTGAAGAAGAAAACAAGGAAAACTTTATTATCATGATTTTATTTATTTTAGCACATTTTATTATTTTTGAGTTCGGACCCAATCATAAGTAATTACTTCACCCGTGTTTCTTAGGGATGAAGAATTCATTCCTTCGAAACATCGTGTAGCGTAATATTTTTTCAAGTATCGTCCGTTGATCGGAAGCATATGTCGTTCTCCCCGGCAATTCACTAGCCGGTAGGAACCTCCCGAGTATACCGCTTCAACCACAAACGGTCCTTCCCAAGTGGGTTCAAATTTTCCTCCTATCTTGCGGTGTGCAAGAATAGGTCTCTTGAGAACGAGAACTAAGTCACCAACTTTCAAGGTTCTCGGGCGGACCAGCTTGTCATGGGCTCGAACCATTTTAGCTTGGTATAGTTCTAAATTCCGTTGCGCCGCAAGTCTTTTCCATTCCAAGCTTTCCAATTCTTCGAGTCGTAGTCCGGCGTTTTCTTCCGTCGTGATCTTGTTTGCAACCGCAATTCCGAGTGAAGGAAGTTGAACCTCTAAAGGTAACACTCGCCTCGGACCCATACACCGCAGCGTAAGGTGTAGCTTCGAGTAGGAGTTCGAAGGTTGTCCCGTAGGCCCATAAGGCTTCTAACAATTTCTCGTGCCAATTTCTCTTATTATCGTCCAGGGTTTTCTTTAAGATTTGAACGAGAGTTTTATTAAAAGCCTCAGCGAGACCGTTTGCTCTTGGGTAGTAAATTGTCGAGTATCGCCAGTCGATTCCGTGTCTCCTGACAAAATTGTTGATTTGTGTGCTTCTGAATGCTGACCCATTATCTGAGATGATCCTCGCGCGGCACTCCGAAACGGTAGACAACTTGGTTCTTGAAAACCGTAGCACGTGGTGTGCTTTCACTTCTCTAAGTGGAACTGCTTCGCCCACTTGGAAAAGTAATCCGTAGCCGCAAGAATGAAACGATGTCCTTTCGAAGATGGTGGTTCTATCGGACCCACTATATCCGTGCCCCAACATTCAAACGGCCACGACGCAATTGTCGGGTGTAGCACATTTGGAGGTTGGTGTAGAACCACTCCGTGCACTTGGCATTGATGACGCTCTTGGCGATTTTCATGCAGTCGGTCATCATCGAGGGCCGTAGTACCCTAGTCTTTTAATTTTCATTTTCATCTTTGGACCCGACCGGTGAGCGCCACGGAGTCCCGAATGCACCTCTTTAACGATTTCACGGGCCTCGGACCCGCTTAAGCACCTTAGCCACATTTGATCAAAAGACCTTCCGTACAATGTGTTGTTTATTAATGCGTAGGACGAGTTCTTTTCTTGATCCGATGGGCTAGCGACCTATCGTCCGGTAGCTTTCCTCGTTTCGGTGTAGTCCATTAATGGCCGTCGCCAATCTTCTCGTGTTTTCCGTCACCGCCGCAACCGATTCTTTTTCTTTTGCCGATTTGTGTATCATGTCTATGTCAAGTCGTGATAGGACTCGACGTCCGTGAACCGACACTTCCACCGATTCATCTTGCAAACAAGCAAATTCTTTTGCGAGACGGGCTAAAGCATCTCGCTAAAGCATTCTCTTTTCTAGGAATTTTGTAGATTGTCACATTTGGAATCTGTTCCAACAACTCGTATGGCATACTGGAAGTATTGTTCGAGTCTTGGTTTAAAAATTCCGTATTGTCCGGCGATCCGCCGAATGATTAACCGTGAATCCCCGTAGATGTTGATGTATGTTATCCCCATTCGAATGGTTAATTCCAATCCCGTTATGAGGGCTTCGTATTCCGCTTCGTTGTTTGTACACGGTTCCGTCAAGTGGTAGGAGTATCTTAACATCCCCCGCTCCGTGTTATAAAGATTAGCCCGATTCCCGCCTTACCGGGTACTATCACTTGCGATTCTTCGTCTTTGTGTGCTGAAGATGCTCCGTCAAAATACAATTCCCAACGTCGATCATCAGGGTCTTCTAGGCTCATTATTTGTTCGTCTGGCAAGTCATCATTGAGAGGAGATTCGGCCGGCAAAGGATGTGCTGCGAGAAAGTCTGCTAAGACTTGTCCCTTTACGGCACGCAGAGGCACGAAAGTTATATCGAATTGCAATAATATCATTGACCATCTGGCAAGTCTGCCGGAAAGTGTTGGACGAGTCATCAAGTATTGCAATGGATTAAACTTCGAAATCAAGTCGACCTTATGAGAAAGCATGTAGTGCTCGAGCTTTCGAGCGGCGAAGATCGGGCCAAACAATGCTTTTCAATTGCGGGATACCTTACTTCCGTCGGAAGTAAACGACGGCTTAAGTAGTAAAGAGCATTTTCTTTACCCTCATCATCGACTCCGGGCTAACAGGGCTCCGAGGAGTCGTCTAGAGCCGCGGTGTAAAGCATCGCCGGTCTACCCGAGACTCGGGGTCGCTAAGACAGGAGGTGTCATTAAATATTGTTTAATGTCTTCGAAGGCCTTCTGGCATTTCTCTTCCCAAATAAATTTTGCGTCCTTTTTAACTAGTGCCGAGAAAGGCTGACACCTACCAGACAGTGTTCGAGATAAAGCGTCGAAGATATGCCAGCTTCCCTTGAAAAGATCGTAGTTGTTTTAAGGTTTTGGGAGGCGGCATTTCTAAGATGGCTTTAATCTTCTCCGGGTCGATTTCAATTCCACGATGTCGGACAACGAATCCTAAGAATTTCCGGAGGTGACGTCGAAGGCGCATTTTAAGGGATTCATCTTAAGGTTAAATTGTCTTAATCGTTCGAAAACAATTCTCAAATCATACAGGTGGTTTTCCTTTACTTTGCTTTTGATGACGACATCGTCCACGTATCACTCGACTTGATTGTGGATGAGATCATCAAAAATTCTTGTCATTGCTCTTTGGTAAGTTGCTCCCGCGTTCTTCGATCCGAATGGCATCACCGTGTAGCAAAATACTCCGATCGGCGTTCGAATGCTCGTAAGCTTTTCATCTTCTCGGAGCCATTTTTATCCGGTTGTATCCCGAAGATCCATCCATAAATGAGAATATTTCATGTGTCGAAGCAATATCGATCATCGCTTCGGAATTGGTAGAGGGAATTCATCTTTTGGACATGCCTTGTTTAAATCTCTAAAGTCCACACAAATTCCGATCCGACCATTCTTCTTTCGACCGGCACCACATTGGCTAACCAGTGTCGGGTATTGTTCTTCACGGACAAATTTAGCGTCTATTAGCTTTTTAACTTCGGCTATGACTTGTTGCTCGATTTCCGGACGCATTCTTCCGGGACCTTGTCCGATCGGAACGTAGTAGGATCCACTCCTAACTTATGGACCGCAACCTCCGGGGCTAATCCTCGGCATTTTATCGTAGCTCCAAGCAAAACAGTCTTTAAATTCCATTAATAACTTGATTATTTCTTCGGAGTCTTCTTTATCGAGTAAGGAGCTAACAAAGGTAGGTCTAGGCTCTTTGTTAGTACCTAAGTTAACTTCCGTTAACTCATCTATCGTGGATTTAATTTCTTCTTCGAATTCTGGTGGAGCGTCTCTAATTTGTAAATCTTCGAGTTCGTCTCGTAGTTTCCATGCAGCTTTCATTGGACTTGCAAGTGACAACCAAGCAAAATTCAGCATCGTCAACCGACCCTACCGTGCCGAATCCGAGTCCATACTTTGAATTGGGAGGACGGCCGGAGTTATTCCATAACTTTTCAAAATGTTGTGATTGGCCTTTTGTCCATTGTCGAGGTAAGAAACCACGTTGAATTAAATTTTGAACACAGGGAGAGTACCACTCAAAAGGTAATTCCATTAATTCCGATGAAGTGACATCTTCGAATTGTACATTATTTTCAGCTTTGGAGGAAGAAGCACCACGGTAGAATTCGATCGGCTTTGCACCGTCACTACGTACCTCTTTGACCTCCATACCCTCGATCTTATTAGAATGGATCGGAGTTAGGGTCATAGTATGTACGTAGTGGTTAATCTTCTCGTACATTGATTTGTATTCTTCGTTCTTTTCATCTTCGAGGGAGATCTTGTATTGCGGCTTCTTTCGACTTATTGTTGCCGCTTCTTACTTGATTTCTTTTTCTTCTTCGTAACTATCATCCCAATCAACATTGATGGTTGGTTTCTTCTCGTCCAATTGTCCTAGTGTCTCTACCACGCGCCTCGTCCCCGCCTCGACCTCGGATGCGAGTTGTGGAGAAACCTTCACCATCTCGCCGGAAGGGAGTGGTGAGTGACTCGTTGGACTAGAACTTCAGGTTCTTCGTTGTCTCGAACTTTCTTTGCTTCATTTGTTATGGTATTTCGGAGAAGATTGTTTTCTTTGGCGGTGCATAATAAGCCGCATCTTCATGGACTCCAATCTCATGTACGTGAGAATGGTTGTAAGTCACCTTTGATGCACTCGTTCCCCTCCATCGTAGTACTTGATGCACTCGGTGTAGAGATGATGGTACCATCCCGTTTTCATGTATCCATGGTCGGCCTAGTAGAGCGTTGAACGACGTTTCGAATCGATTATATGAAATTTTGCGGTTGTCTTTGCTAAATCACCGGTCTTCATCGGCAGCGTTATCGACCCGAGGGCTCTTTCTCCTTTTCGGTCGAATCCTCTTAATAACATTTTGTCGGCCTCGAGCTCACGAGCATCAATTTCCAAGTATGCTAGTGTTCGAAGACTCATTATATCGATTGATGCTCCCGGATCCACCAAAACTCCGGAGAGCGTAAACTTCCCAATCGTAACCGAAATGTACAACGGTCGGTTGTGATTCGCCGTCCCAAGTAGTAGGTCATTGTCGGTGAAGGTAACACCTCGCTGTTCCTTTAACGAGCAAACCTCATCTAAGGAATCTCCGGCCATTCGAGCTAAGCAAATTTCCGGATCAAGTAAGGCCTCGATCGAGCTTCTCTCATCTCCTTCGATAAGATGAGAGCATCGTAGATGCTCGCCTTGGCCGGTAGTTTCCTAAGATGGGCTAGCACGTTGTAGTCCACTTTGTTCTCCCGCGTCTCGGCTTCTTCTCGAATGGGTATTTCTTCCGCCGGGTTGGTTCTTCTTGAACAACCACCGCTTTCCTTTGTCTTTTGGACCCATTCTCGGAGGTAGAACTCTTCCACTTCTCAAGTCGACTTCGTAATTTCTTCCGAATCTAGCGTTGAGTTTGCCGGTGTCTCCTCCCGAATCGGAATGACAGGCTCTTCCGGATTATCTTCAAAATCCGAAGGCTCTAACTCTATCGTAACCGGAGCTCCTCGAAACTCACGGATAGATCCGTTGCTTGTTGAACTCTCGTAGCCTCCTCGATGGATGCCTTCTTTGTCATTGTGATCGTCGAGATCATGTATGATTCGAGAATTGTTGTTGGTATCGAAATCGACGCCCGGATTGTCGCTAGTTACGTAATCGTTAGAAACAACCAAAACGTAGCCAACGCCATCACCCTTATCATTATATGATCCCACCGAAGTGAGCGGATAATCATACAAAATCGGAGGCTCGAGGGATTTCTCCCCCGAATCGGAAACAACTATCCTAGGATAAGCAGCCCCTAGTCTAGCCTTAGGAGTCTCGGCCCCTCTTCTTCGTCAATTTTCTTCTTCTCTTCGATTGTCTCCCGTCGAGGTGGTTCTTCTATCGCAAGTGATAAGTACCGGCTCAACTGTGTCTCGAACTCCGAATTGAAGCTCGCACCGAAGCGGTTCGGATGTTATCTAAAATCTTCTTCGAAGACCTCGTCCGAGCGGTAGTCCATCCATCGTCGGTTGCATAGGGATCTATCGGAATGACGGGATCGGCTGAGATAACATCGACGGAACCTCCTTTCTGGGGTTCCTTCATGTACTCCTTCGGGATTGTTATATTTCCTTTCCGAAGGTTGTCATTGAGCCAACTTTTGAAGGTAATGCAATCTTCTATCTTGTGCCCAAGCATCCGATGGTAGGGGCAAAAGTTGGGATCACCTTTCTTGTTGACTTCCTCTCGGTCTTTGGGCTCTGCAACTGGAAATCTGGAGTTTTCATTAAGCTACGGAACATCTTCGGTACTGCTTCATTTTTGAACGGATATTCTCTGCTCAGAAGCTCCCTTAATGTACGTTGCGGACGAGGCGGTTGTTCATACTGCGGAGACGACTGATAGCTGGACCGGGGTTGCTGGTAATTCTGTTGTGGTTGTCGCGGCCGTTCTGGTGGTATTTGCATCGGTTGTTTGCCTTTGTCAACTGCTGCAACGACCCCGGATTTCTTTTCGAAAGTCTTCACCGGCTTCTGCTTGTCCGTCTTATCGGCAAAACTTAATTGCTTCGCCTCTTCTTGCAAGCTTCCGGCCTTGCTTAACAACTTCTCAAAAGTCTTAATAATGAATCCTCGAGGAGAAGTGCTATCGGGCCGTGAATGCTTTTAAGCAAGATGCCGACCGCATGTTGTTCTTGCAGCTTGTGGTTCACACTTCATGCTTAAATTTCTCCATCGAAGTATGTAATCCACTAGAGTTTCATTCGGCCTTTGTTTCTCTACCACTAAATCACCTATAGTGATGTGGTGCCGAGCTCCGCAAATCGCTTAATGAAGAGGCTCTCTAGCTCGAGAATGTCTTCACCGAACCGTTGGGTAATCTCGCATACCAGCCGAAGGCGATTCCCGACGGACTACTAACGAACCGTCGGAAGAGTAACGCATCGCTCCCGCCGACATTGCAACAACCGGCACGAAAGTGTGCAACATGCCGTCGGGGGTTCCCGGTTCCGTCGAAGGTCTTAAACGCGAGGTGGTACGAAGCCTTTCGGGTACCGGACAGCCGTCGAATTCTTCCGGGTAAGGTCTACCCGTCCGAATAGATGTCCCGTTCTTCGATTGTGCTAAGGCTTCTCGCACCTCGTCGCTCTACCAAGTTCTTGATATCCTTTTCGGGGATCGTACTTTGTGTTGTATCCTTTTTCACCGGTCATCCCCATTGACGGATGTAATCTCCTTTCCTCCGTCTACGATGTGAATGACTTCGGGGGTGTCTCTCTATGTGGTTGTACTTCGACTCCGGAGAGTGGCCAGAGCTATGGCCATCTCTTCCATCCTCTTCGCCATTCGAGCGATCGTGTCGTCCTTTTCCCGAAGCCGTCTCTTCATCGCTCCGGCTCCTCTCTTCTCGCAGCTGCAGGAGCACCTTGAGAAGCCGATGAAGCTCGTGTCTCAACCATGTTGATTTCTCGCATATTCGTTATCCATGAATTCCGATGAGTCGATCTCATCTCCGAACTTTTCTTCTCTTTCTTTTGCCAACCGTCGGATGTCGGTTCTCAACTTTTCCATGGCATCTTCTAGCGGAGCTTTCTGTGTATCTTTGTGGTTATCATGCGATGGTTGCCGGGTCCTTTTTCACGAGTCCCCTTCATCGCAGTAGCACTTTCTTCGCATTCCAGCCTCCCGGCGAGACTTTCTTTCTCGGCCGTCGTTTCGGCCTCAACCGCCCCGTAGTGGGACGCCACACCATCCTTCTAGCAGCAGAAGGTCTAGGACCGGATGGTCTATCGGCCAAATGCCGGAAGGTGGTATCCTCCCTAATCCGTAACCCCGATACTACGACGAGCGGGCTAGCCTTCATTCTCTCGCTTGGCTTTTCTATCATGACGGCGGGTTCTACTCGGGGCCCAAGACGGGATTTGACTGGCACCCGTCCTATCCTTCGTAGAATTTCCGATACGGGGCAGTTTTCCTTCTTTGCTAGCTTTTCTACCAAAGTTTGCAGTCGAGCAAACGGCGTAGTTCTAGTTCTTTTCTTGTGGCTATCGTTGTAGTATGCGGGCTGTGGTAATGTGGCAGCAATCTTTCGAACATTCTCTTCATCCTCCGCGGCGGAGAGGGGATGGAACCCGCTTCCTCCCAAAAGTGGTATGTAGTCGGGCAAAGGTGTATACTCCGGTAACGGTGTATATTCCGGCAACTCCGGAATTTCCTCCAGAAGGCAATCTCGGCAGCTTCCGGCTTCCCCGGCGATCCTTCTATTTCTATTTCTTCTTTGGGTCTTTGTCGGCGAAGGAATCTTCGAACCGGACCCGATTTCGAAGACGTAAGGTCTTACAGGAAGATCCGTACCCTCCACGCGTAACGTGTTTACCATAGCTTCCGGATTTCTTTCCCCTTCGATTTGCGTAAGTCGGGGTAGGTGCGAAACAACTAGACCAGATGGGGGTAGTGAGAACAGCTCCTCCCGCGGAAAGTAGTACTCCTCCTAGTCGGGACCCTTTGCAGGGAGGAAACTCTCGGGTCGACCTAAGGTCGAACTCGAGCAAGTGGTTCCTCGGCCTCGATACCTTGTTCGTCGCTGCAAAGAGGGAGACGTCGGTGACCTCGACTTTCGTAGTTTTCAAATCCTCGTCCAAATCGGATGATCCCATTGTCGGGCAGCTCATCCTTATAGACATGCGAAGTCCAGTCCGTTGGTGAAGGAGAAAATCAATTTCGGGGCTTCCATTTCGCAAGGTAGATTCTGGTTGTCGGCCCTAAGTTATGCTTCTTTTCTTCAGACGAAAAGAAAGGAATTGAAAAGAGTCCGAACTCATTCTTTGTTCATGTATTTATAAAAAAGAATCATTTGTTTAAAAGAATAACTTATTAGAGGGTTTGTTTATTTAGAACGGAACGTTCAAAGGTGTAGAGAAGGTAAGGAATCCGATTCAGAGTTGGAAAGGGAAAGAAACTCTTAAGCAAGACTTCTCGACTCGAAGGATCACACCTAAACTAACACCTATCGGGGGTCCAACCCACCTCGGAAATGAGGTAAAAGGATCTCGGAACCTCTCTGTTTAGGTGTGTCTAAACAGTGACTCCTAAATCCGAGAGAATGTTAGCTATACTTGTTCAAGATAGAAATGAACATAGTATTCCAACGGAAAGAAGGGTAGTTTGATCCATTAGGGACATGGATACACTACCGATTTTTTGAAAGCAGATTATTTGATTATAATGGAGAGAGGAATTGTCCTCACGTGAGTCGCCGTAAGTTGCTCGGCATATTTTTAGGTTGTGTGTTTTAAAAGGGGGTCGCCTAACGAAGTTGTCGGCGAATTTAAATTTTAAATTTGATTTAAATATATATATAATTTAGAAAGTAGTATTTGGCTTTGAAAATAATTTTTAAATTTGAAAGTTTTAAGATATGAGATTAAACCGATCTCACATCCCAAATAGTTTATATAAACGAGCACCGCACCACAAACCGTGTATCTATCCCTAAGGATAGACACATCGCTTGATGGCGGGGCTCGATCAAATAAACTAGAAGTTTTGTGACATCCGTTTAGTCCGCGAACCAATTTTATAAGCTCGACAAATTCCCCGCTTAATATGAAAGTATCAAACAGGGTTTATATTACTCAGGTTCTTTAAAATTCCCTATAAGGGCAAGCCCCTATAGTTAATTACATCTTAAGTGACGGGAATCACCTAAGAAAACTCTCGATAATAATCAATAACTCGCTTTCAAGAATTTCAAAGTTTAAGGTTTTCAAAGATTGAATTTTGGAATTTCAATAGGGAATGGATCAAATTTTGGAACATTTTGTTTTGTGAATCCAAAGGAAGAAAGGTAGGAGAAATCACCGATTCGAAGTGAACTTCGGTAATTTCCCGACTATCCTATCGTTTCGCTTCGAATTTAGGAAAGTCCTAATGTTTATTTAAGTATTTCGATCTTGCCAATTTTAATTAATTAGGGCTTATATTTGTATGATAAAATCAAACAAATAGCTCTAGAAAATGTGAGGGTTTATTGTCGTATCGGACGACTACCTCGGAATCCTAAGACCGGTTAGGGCTTAATTTGCAATGCAAATGCCTAACGAAAAGGTTGAGGATTTATGTTGCACTAGTGCAAACTACCTCGAAGTCCTATGGCTTGGTTATTTAATTCTAAGAAGGTTTTGCCGAAGTAGGTTCAAGTTTTGTCGATGACGATGGCCGTGCCGCCCACCATGCTCCAAGCTCCTTGTTGTTGCAGAGGTTTAGTTTTAGAAATCATAAATCGTGGGATGAGAAAAGTGTTTTGGTTTAGAGAAGTCTTAATTTTCCAAGTGTTCTTGTATTTTGATTAAAACAAATCTTAAAGTTGATTATAACGACACCGGTTAAGATCCCACGGTTCCATCCTTCCGGCATCATTATTTTTATCGGATTCACTTAGTCCGGATGAATTTGCTAAACTCAACCGAATGAGTTCCACACTTTCATTTAGACCGCTGGAAATCCCGTTAGCAACACGTAGGTTACATCATCCGAGGTATTCCCGATCATCCAACAGACGTTTTAATTTAGTTGTAATTGTAGTTTTGTGTTCCGTTTGTGATTAAATTTTGAGTTGTTTTATATTTTGAAATGTTGTGGCGGTGAATTTTATCTTGCAATGACTTTTAACTTAGTTTTGGTTTCAGTTTTAGGGACTATCCTAAAGGTGTGGGTTTTCATGCAACAGCTTGTTTTATCATGCAAGAAAAGTAAAGTGCATTTCGCAATAAAGTAAATTGCAAGAAAGTAAATTGCAAGAAAGTAAATTGCAATAAAATAAAAGCGTACTCGGAGGGTCTTCCCGTCATCCCAAGCCGCACTTAAAACACAATTAGAATATTTAAGCAAGTTCCTAGGTAAAGCTAGGGGAAAGGTTATGGTTTTCTACCAAGTTCCTAATCCTATAGCTAGTCATCTCCTATGACGTCTAGGTTCTTTGTGTTTTTATTCGAAGACGATTTTCATCATCAAAGGACAATTAAATCCAATCGTTCTTATAAATATCCTATCATATCGATGAAGTGCTTAAGAAGAATCTTAAACATCTTTTCAATATTTTCAGGATTGTTTTAAGTCCAAATGAATTTAATTATATAAATGAATCGATCGTCCGAGGTTTTCAAGTCTTGTTAACTTGCTCGATGAACTAGGACATTTGAATATCCTATGAGTGAGATAACACTTCATTTGATGTTCCATTTAGGAGTTATAATAATCAAAGCTTTCAAGGGTAAATTAGTATTCAAATGATTTGATTTAAGTTAAAGGGTTTAAATTTGGAATAAGTGTTCAAGTTGTTTTACGTTTATTTTGAATTCTTTATGTCTTAGGTGATGTTATATTTAATTCAACTTAATTTAATTGAGTTTTAATTTAGTTTAATATAGTTCAATTTAATTTTATTTGGTGTTTAATTAATTTGATTTGATTTAATTTTAATTTAATTTGATTTAATTTGATTTAATTTAATTTAATTATTTAATTTAATTTAATTTATTTAATTTAATTTAATTTAATTTAATTTGATTTAATTAATTTTTTAATTTAATTTAATTTAATTTAATTATTTAATTTAATTTAATTTAATTTAATTTTAATTTAGTTTAATTTAATTTAATTTAATTATTTAATTTAATTTTAATTTAATTTAATTTATAATTTTAATTGAGATTTTAAAAGAGTTTAATGATTTAATTAAGTCTTTTAATATTTTAAATTTGAGTTATCATTTTAATTAAGAGTTAAATGTTAATGATATGATTAATTTAGGGATTTTTAAATTAAAGAATAAATCTCTTCCTAATAAATATCCCTTATTTTAATAATTCCAATTTTATTATTCTTCCAAATTTAATCTATTATTTAATTAAAGTTTAATCATTTTAAAATTATTTAATGGGTTTCTACCCTTTAATTATTTAAATTTCAATCATCCAAACCAGATTAAGATCAAATATTTTACTTGTTGATTTTTTATTAAACCTAAAGTTTTAATTAAGGGTTAAAGTTTAATTACCATTTTACCCCTTAAACTTAATAATTTCATAACTCACTAAATTGAACACAAATGAATTTGAAATTTTTATGTGACTTCACTCATATGTCAATAAAGACATGAGAGGAGAAAATGTGATTTTTCTGTATTTAGTTTATTTATATAATTATTTTGATGGAAAATAGAGATTTTCAAGGAAAATTTAATAACATGACCAAGGGAAAGTTTCTGTCCTTAAGAAAATTAGGGGACATTCCTAATGACCAGAGAAGCACTTGGACCAATTTTGGTGATTTTTTGAATTATATTATTTTTATTATAATTATTTTGAGTTTTGGAGTGTTAATTAATTTAAAAATAAAATAAATGTTGAAAAGTGGATTTTATATTTTTCAAAAATCTCTCTGATATCAAGGAAACCAGAGAAACAAATTTTGCAATTTTCTGATTTTTCTATGATTTATTATAATTATTTTAGTGAAAATGCTAGAAAATACATTTTTTTTAAATTTTAAAATTACCTTAAAGCTTTAAAATTCAATATCTCACTAAATAGACCTAGGAAAAATGTGGGATTTGCTCCTAAGTGATTGAAATTCAAAATGTGACATTTTGGTGAATTTTATTATTTTTGTGATTTTTATTATTTTTTAATTATTAAAAATATTAAAATATTATTAAAAATCAACTTTTTTAGAAAATTGAAATTTTAATTTTCTTAGGTTCCCCTGATATCAGAGAGGCTCCAAAACCAATTTGGTGAATTTTTGAAAAGTATTTTAAAAGTTATGAATTTTTAAAGTTTAAAATGGCTAAGTGACTTAATCAACCCAATTAATGGGGCTAACCAAGTCCAATTGACCTCAAATTTTTATGGTGGATTCCTCTGATCCTAAAGATCAGTGGAGAATTGATTTCAAGTCAATTTGATACCTGGTTAACTCTAATTAATTAAATACCTATTTTGGGTGTTTAAGTCTATTAGGGTTGTTTTGAATGAACTAAGCCAAAATCTATTTTTCCTAGGGTTCTCTGGTCATAAGGGATATCACCAAATTTTCCTAGAATTTATTTCACAACATGCTATTTACTGGAATTAAAATATTCAAAACAGATGACTCGAACTTGAAAAATCAAGAACTCTTCATAGGATGGCCTCCGACTTTGGAAAATTCAGGGAATATTCCCAAATTCGAGGCTTCAAAAGCCCTATAGTCTCATGCCATGGTGAATTGTATGCATGCATGGAGAATTAAAACAATGCAGAGAGTAAATAAATTATAAAAAATAAAATATTCGATGAAATTAAATGATTTTTTTCCACATTATTCTCCTCTCGTTCACCGAGCAAGAGGGTATTTTTATTTTATTTTTATGATTTTCCTACACAGAGATATGAATTTTTGAAGTTTAGGGAATTAAATAAATAAGAAAATACCCTAATTTTCTATTTATCCACGCGGCGCCGCCGCATCCTCGGCAGCTCCGAAGGGCCACGCGGCGCGCTCCCATTCGACGCCGCCACTCGAGTCGCCAGCGCCGGGCCCCGCGGTTCTCGCACCGTTTCCCGGTCCGACGCCATCTGAGCCGTTCGTCCGCGCGTGTATTGAATGGACGGCATCCGTTCATCGTCCCCAAGTGTTCTCACCCGAGAGCCGTCCACACTAAATCCCTAAGATCTCACTCGATTCTCAATGGATTTTTACGTTCTTATACTCTATGGATTCGTCTTGAAGAGACGAACGCATCTATACGGTTAACATGCATTGAAACTAAGGCATTTGAAATAGAGAATCTTCGAAGCTCGGGATGAAGAGTTAGCTCATACCTTGGCTCGGAGAAGTGTGGCTTCAATCCGAGAGTTGTTGCACCTTCGATTGGGTCCTAGCAAGCTCCGCGATGAAGTCTCCTCGGTCCGATGAATTGTCCGGATATGATTTCGACCAAGCCCGATCACAAAGCTTGGAGGCCGGAGCAACCGGGTGGTCCGGAGATGGGGCTTTGCTGGTGAACACCTTCCCTCGGTCCGGTGAAGGTGTAGAGCCAATCAATTTGGGGATTGGCTCACTCGTGGAGAAGTGTCCTGGTTTTGGGTGGAATTTCAACTCGAAATCGAGCTTACGGAGGAGAAATGGCAGGGGGATTCCACTGGGGATCAAGTGCTCTAAGGGTGGAGAAGGGTCTGGAACAATTTTGGCAGAGTTTTGGCAAGGTTTTTGCTTAGCTCCTCTCATGGCCGAGAGGGGTGGAGTTTAAATAGGAGAGGGTGGAAGGCCTCTCAGGGGGAGTTAGGGCTTGGGATCACCAAGCATGGTGAGGAGAAGATCGACCATGGTAGCCACTGGGGATGGGGCAGCTCAGCAAGTGAGAATTTCAATGTTGGCTCACATGTGAGCTCTCGGCCATGGTGTTTTCCGGCGGTCCGGTGGCCGGCCGGCCAGTGCAATGGTCACCATCTTGGTCGGTGGGTCGTGGTCGGGGTTTAGTGTAGACAATTGGCAAATGCCATGTGTAAAGGCTTTGATTCAAAGTGGAATGGGGGCATGGCTAAATTTGAACCTAAATGGGTCAACCCACCCATTTGGGCTAGGTGCACCACCCAAGGCCTCGGTTTTGGCCGAGGGAAAAGTGATTCGGCTCAAGCATAATCGGTAGGGTCAAGTCACCATCCAAACACAATTAGAGCTTAAGCATGGTTTAGTGGAATCATGGAAGTGGTTAATCACCTTTAGGAATTAAGGAAAGAGCCTCCTCCTTTTGCCCAAAATGGCATGGTGACATGTAAAGAGGCTCTCATGGCTCTCATGTGGCTCATGCATGGCTTCATGGCTCACCTTTGGCTCTGGGAAAAGGTGAAGTCAATTTCATGGAAATGGATTTAAGGAAAATTTTGGTATTTAGGGGTGATTTGGCATGAGGCTTGATTTGGAATTATTTGATGATGAATTTAGGACTTAGGTGATGGCTTTAATTAAGTGAATGGTAAATAGAGATGTCATGTGGGCTTTAGGGTGGATTTTGGGCTTTTTGAAAGGGTTTTAGATGGGCTTTTAAAATGGATTAGGAAAGTGGGCTTTTGAATTTTAAAATGGATTTTGGGATGAAATTTTGTAAAGAGGTTGGGCCAAATAATTGTTGGGTTTAGCTCATGGATGTGTCATGAGTGATTTGAAACAAATTGGGGGTGATTTGGATTTGAATTGGGTTGAATTTGGGTTAGGTTTGGGTTTAGGTCAAAAAATGGGCCTTTTGACCTTGGATTGAGTTTGAGTGGGACTTGAGTTCAAATTTTGGGCAAATCATGTTAGGGTTTTGTTTGTGTGAATGTTAAGGAAGATTTAGAAAAGATTTGAGGTTAATTGGAGTTGAATTGGGTGAGTTTGGGTTAAGTTTGGGTCATGGGTCCAAATTTGGGCTTTAAGGCCAAAAGTGAGATTGGATCCAAATGTCAATCAAATTGGACTTGGATTTGGTCTAAATTGGTATTGGGAATGTTGAATTGAAGTTTAGAATTGAATTGGACCAAAATTGGGGTCAATTGGGTAGGTTTGGTTTGACATCGGGTTCACTTTGGGTTAAAATGGGTCAATTTGGGGGTTTTGACAAAAGTAGGGTAAATTGACAAAATTGGTCCATGGTGTAGTTGGACAAAATGAAATTGGGAATATTTAGGATTTTCTGGAATTTTCTGGGAATTTTCTGAATTTTTGGATTTTTAGGCCAAGAAGGGTATTTTGGGTATTTGGAGGGTATTGAGAGGTATTTTTGGAATCTTTGGTATTTTTGGGTATAGATGATCAATTTGAGTGATGTGGAGATGTTTGAGATTGATTTTGGAAAATTTTGGGTAATTTGGAAATTTTGCAAAAATTTGGGTAATTTCAAGGGTTTTGGGTAGGTTTAATAGGTGTAGGGTCTCGGGGTCAAAAATTGAAAATTTGGGAAATTGGAGATTGGGTGAATTTAGGTGGAAAGAAATCATTTTGGTTGAGCCATGAAACCATTTCAAGCCCATATGAGCCATGAAAGGACTCATTTGAGGCATTCATTATGTTGTTCCTAACCCTCTTAGCCAAGGGCTTAGGGGTTAAGGACCATCCATGTGAATCACCCACATGAGTCAGGAGGTTAGGTTGGGTATGGGTGTGGTTTTAGGAAGTGTGTGGAAATGTAGTGTGTAAGTGTAATGTAAGTCAGCCCCCTCATCAGACCAGGCCACCCAGGGTAGTCCTAAGGCCAAAGAGTCCTATAGGAACTCATTCTTTAAACTTCCACATTTGATTTCAACCCTCTAGGTGATTAGGGGTCTATAGTCAAGTTTGTGGAGTTTGCGGGGAGTTTAGAAGTGGTTTGAATTTCTAAAAGGCGGGTCCCAATTCTAGTCCTCTAAGATAGTCAAAGGAAAAGCCTAAGGCTAGATCCTAAGCACTAAAAAGAAGAAGGGAAGACCTCATCAAAAATGAGGTCAACAGGTCTCCTTGGAGCATTTGCACAAACGGTATCCACTGTCTGTTTATGTTGATCTTCTGCTAACTTGGTCAACCTTTTGCAAATGCGACGATTTCTATTTCTTTCTCTGGGTAGCGGTGAGAGTAGCTCTCCTACCCTTGAATTTTTGCGGGCGCGGCGCTGACAAGCCTACCCTCTGCTGTGGCAACCACAGACTTAATTTTCTTATCTTCTCCGGTTGCACGCGCGGCGTTTGCTTTTCTTTTCTTGCTGCTGGATTGGTGGCTCGGGCCACCCATTTTCATCACTATCTAGCTGTGAAGTTCTTCTCGATCTACTGGGATCTAATAATTTTCTTCGTATTTTAAGCCGACTGGTGTGAAGTCTGAGTCAATCTCTATCACTGCTCCATCCCTCGCCCTCTTTTCATCAAGTGCTAGACTCACACAATTTCTAAAGTTTAGGACCTACCGCCCGTTCGACATTTCCCTGCAAAAAAATAAGGAAAGGATCAGGGGTTGTACTAAGAACAAGAACAATAAGAAAAACACTTAAAAATTCTTATTCACTTTTTTTAAATTAAAAGGAAGTAGGAAGAGATGAGAAAATATCAGGAATGAATGGATTTAAAAGGAAAGATTGACATTTTATTATTACGATATCCCATGTTTTCTTTTTAACATTTTCGTTGATGAGATTTTTTTATCATCCATTTTATTTTGTTTTGGGTTCAGAACTAGTCACAAAGTGATTACTTCACTCGTGTTTCTAGGGATAAGATTCTACTTTAGAGGCCACCCTTCGAAACATTAGGTTGTGCAATACTTCTTTAAATACCATCCATTGATTGGAAGCATGGGTCGTTCTCCACAGTAGTTCACCAGTTGGTAGGAACCTCTTGAGTAGACTGTCTCAACCACGAACGGCCCTTCCCATGTTGGTTCAAATTTACCACCTATCTTGTGATGTATAAGAATAGGTCTTCTGAGAACCAAAACCAAGACATCGACTTTGAATGTCCTGGGACGGACTAATTTATCAAGGGCCTCGATCATCTTGGCTTGATACAGTTCCAAATTCTGCTACGCAGAAAGTCGTTTCTTTTCCAAGCTTTCCAACTCTTCCAGTCGTAGTTTGGCATTTTCTTCTATAGTGATCTTTTCTGCAACTGCAATTCGGAGTGACGGAAGCTGAACTTCCAGAGGCAAGACGGCCTTGGACCCATAAACTAAAGCGTAAGACGTAGACTGAGTAGGAGTCCTAAAAGTCATCCTGTAGGCCCATAAGGCTTCTAACAACTTCTCGTGCCAATTTCTCTTGTTGTTGTCCAAAGTTTTCTTTAAAATTTGAACGAAAGTTTTATTAAAAGCCTCGGCCTAGCTGTTTGGTCTTGGGTAGTAGATCGTTGAGTATCGCCAATCGATCCTGTGTCTTCTGACAAAATTGTTGATCTTTGTACTTTTGAATTCAGACCCATTATCTGAAATGATCCTGCGCGGTACCCCAAAACGGTAGACGACTTGGTTCTTAAAAAACTGTAGCACGTGGTGTGCCTTCACTTCTCTGAGTGGTTTAGCTTCTGCCCATTTGGAAAAGTAGTCTGTAGGTGCAAGAATGAAGCGATGTCCTTTTGAAGAAGGCGGTTCTATCAGACCCACTATATATGTGCCCCAAGACTCAAATGGCCACGACGCGATTATCGGATGTAACACATTTAGAGGTTGGTGTAGAACTACTCCGTGCACTTGGCACTGGTGACAACTTTTGGCAACTTTCATAAAGTCGGTCATCATTGAGGGCCAGTAATACCCTAGTCTTTTAATCTTCATTTTCATTTTCGGACCCGACTGATGAGTGCCAAAAAGTCCTGAATGTACTTCTTTAACGATTTCACGAGTGTCAAACCCGCTCAGGAATCTTAGCCACATCTAATCAAAAGAACTTTTGTATAATGTATTTTTTATTAATGCGTAAGACAGAGTTCTTTTCTTGATTTGATGGGCTAACGACTTATCGTCGGGCAGGTTTCCTGTCTACAAGTAGTCTATTAATGGCTGCTGCCAATCTTCTGTATTTTTTGTCACTGCTGCAATTGTTTCTTCTACTTTTCTTTCTGATTTATGTATTGTATCCATGTCGAGCTGTGATAGGACCTGTCATCCTTGAACTAACACTTCAACTGACTCATCCTGCAAGCAGGCAAATTCCTTTGCAAGATGGGCTAACGCATCTGCGAGAGCATTTTCTCTTCTGGGAATCTAATAGATTGTTACGTTTGGAATTTGTTCCAACAATTTCATGGCGTACTAAAAGTACTGCTCGAGTCTTGGCTTTAGAATTCTGTATTGTCCAGTAACATGTTGAATGATCAACTGAT
This sequence comes from Papilionanthe hookeriana x Papilionanthe teres, assembly GCA_022702705.1. Lineage (NCBI taxonomy): Eukaryota > Viridiplantae > Streptophyta > Magnoliopsida > Asparagales > Orchidaceae > Papilionanthe > Papilionanthe hookeriana x Papilionanthe teres. The sequence goes on from CM040424.1 coordinate 172,593,285, forward strand.
AATCTCCATTGATGTTGATGTCCGTTATTCCCATTTGAATGGTTAATTCCAGTCTGGTTATGAGGGCTTCGTATTGTGCTTCGTTGTTTGTACACGGTTCTATTAAGTGGTAGGAGTACCTTAACATTCCTCGCTCCGGCGTTATAAAGATTAGTCCGATTCCTGCCTTACCAGGCACTTTCGTTTCTGATTCTTTATCTTTCTGCGCTGAGGATGCTCCATCAAAGTATAGTTCCCAACGTCGATCATCAGGGGTCTTCTAGGCTCATTATCTACTCGTCAGGCAAATCGTCGTCGAGAGGAGAATCCACCGGCAAAGGGTGTGCTGGGAGGAAGTCTGCTAGGACTTGTCCCTTTACTGTGCGAAGAGGAACGAAAGTTCTATCGAATTGCAATAGTATCATCAACCAACTGGCAAGTCTACCATAAAGTGTCGGTTGGGTCATCAAGTTCAAGTATTGCAACAGATTAACTCTATAAATATAGTTGACCTTATGAGAAAGCATGTAATGTCTGAGCTTTTGAGTGGCAAGGATCAGGGTCAAGCAATGCTTTTCAATCGGAAGATACTCGACGACTTAGGTAGTAGAGTGCTTTTTCTTTTCCCTTGTCATTGACCTGGGCTAGCAGGGCTCCGAGAGAATCGTTTAAAGCCGCAGTATAAAGTATCAACAGTCTACCTGAGACTGGGGCTGCTAAGACATGAGGTGTCATTAAATATTGCTTAATGTCCTTGAAAGCCCGCTGGCATTTCTTATCCCAAAGGAATTTGGCGTCCTTTTTAACCAATGCTGAGAAGGGCTGACACCTACCTGACAAGTTCGGGATAAAGCGTCGAAGATATGCCAATTTCCCTTGAAAGGATCGTAGTTGTTTCAAAGTTTTGGGCGGAGGCATTTCTAAAATAGTTTTAATCTTCTCCGGATTGATTTCAATCCCGTGATGTCAGACAACAAATCCTAAGAATTTCCCGGAGGTGACACCGAAGACGCATTTCAAGGGATTCATCTTAAGGTTGTATTGTCTTAGTCGCTCGAAAACAATTCTTAAATCATACAGGTGATCTTCCTTCAGTTTACTTTTGATGACCACATCATCCACGTAGCAATCGACTTGGTTGTGAATGAGACCATCAAAAATCTTCGTCATCTCTCTTTGGTATATTGCTCCTGCGTTCTTTAGTCTGAATGGCATTACTATGTAGCAATACACTCCAATCTACGTTCTGAATGTCGTGAGCTTTTCATCTTCTAGTGCCATCTCTATCTGGTTGTATCCTAATGATCCATCCATGAAAGAGAAGATTTCATGTGTTGAAGCGATGTCGATCATCAATTCTAGAATTGGTAACGGGAATTCATCCTTTGGACATGCTTTATTTAAATCTCTGAAGTCTACTCAAATTCTGATCTTAGCATTCTTCTTTCTGACTGGTACCACGTTGGCTAACCAAGTTGGGTATTGTTCTTCACAAACAAATTTAGCGTCTATTAGCTTCTTAACTTCAGCTATAACTTGTTGTTCAATCTCTAGACGCATTCTTCTTGGAGCTTGTCTGACTGGAACGGAAGTAGGATCTACTCCTAGCCTGTGAACTGCAACTTCTGGAGCTAATCCTAGCATTTCATCGTAACTCCAAGCAAAACAGTCCTTGAATTCCATTAATAGCTTGATTATGTCTTCAGAGTCGTCTTTATTGAGTAAGGAGCTAACAAAGGTAGGCCTAGGTTCTTCGCTAGTACTTAATTTAACTTCCGTTAACTCGTCTATAGTAGATTTGATTTCTTCTTCAAATTCCGGTGGAGCGTCTCCAATTTGTAGATCTTCAAGGTCTTCGAAGCTTCCAAGCCGCTCTTTATTAGGTTCGCAAGTGACAACCAAGCAAAATCCCGTATCATCAACTGATCCTACTGTGCCGAATCTGAGACCATGTTTTGAATTTGGAGGCCGACCGGCATTCTTCCATAATTTTTCAAAGTGTTGTGATCGGCCTTTTGTCCATCGTCGAGGTAAGACACCACGTTGAATTAATTTTTGAACACAGGGAGAGTACCATTCAAAAGGTAGTTCCATTAATTCACTTGAAGTAACATCTTCAAATTGTACATCACTTTTAGTTTTAGAAGAAGAAGCACCACGGTAGAACTTGATCGGCTTAGCACCACCACCATGCACTTCCTTGACCACCATACCCTCGATTATATTAGAATAGATCGGGGTCAGGGTCATAGTATGTACATAATGGTTAATCTTCTCGTACATTGATTTATATTCTTCATTCTTTTCATTTTCATGAGAAATCTTGAATTGTGGTTCCTTCTGACTTATTGTCGCTGCTTCTTGTCGGCATATTTTTAGGTTGTGTGTTTTATTTTGAAAAGGGGTCGCCTAACAGATGTTGTCGGTGAATTTTTAATTTAGTTTAAATAAATAATTTGAAAAGTAGTATTTGATTTTGAAAATAATTTTAAATTTGAAGATTTTAAGATATGAAATCAAACTAATCGCACATCCCAAATAGTTTATATAAACGAGCACCGCACCACAAACTGTGTATCCATCCCTAAGGATAGACACACTGCTTAATGGTGGGGCTCGATTAAATAAACTAGAAATTTTGTGACATCCGTTTGGTCTGCGAACCAATTTTATAAGCCGACAAATTCCCCTGCTTAATATGAAAGCATTAAACAGGGTTTATATTACCTGGGTTCTTTAAAATTCCCTATAAGGGCAAGCCCTTATAGTTAATTACATCTTAAGTGACGGGAATCACCTAAGAAAACTCTCGATAATAATCAATAATTCTGCTCTCAAGGATTTCAAAGTTTAGGTTTTCAAGGGATTGAATTTTGGAATTTCGATAGGGAATGGATCAAATTTGGAACATTTTATTTTGGGAATTCAAAGGAAGAAAAGTAGGAGAAATTACGGATTCGAAGCGAACTTCGGTAATTTACCGACTATCTTATTGTTTGGCTTGAATTTAGGAAAGTCCTAATATTTATTTAACATTTCAGTCTTGCCAATTTTAATTAATTAGGGTTTATATTTATATGATAGAATCATACAAATGACCTCGAAGATGTGAGGGTTTATGTCGTATCGACGACTACCTCGGAATCCTAAGACCGGTTAGGGCTCAAGTTGCAATGCAAATGCCTAACGAAGAGTCGAGAATTTATGTTGCACTAGTGCAAACTACCTCGAAGTCCTATGGCTTTGTTATTTAATTCTAGGAAAGTTTTGTTGAAGTAGACTCGAGTTTTGCTGACGACGATGGCCGTGCCGCCCACCATGCTCCGAGCTCCTTGTTATTGCAGAGGTTTAGTTTTAGAAGTCATAAATCGTGGATGAGAAAAGTGTTTTGGTTTAGAGAAAATCTTAATTTCCAAGTGTTTTCAATATTTTAATTAAAACAAATCTTAAAGTTGATTATAACGACACCGGTTAAGATCCCACGGCTCCATCCTTCCGCATCATTATTTTTATCGGATTCACTTAGTCCGTATGAATTTGCTAAACTCAACCGAATGAGTTTCACACTTTCATTTAGACCGTGGGAAATCCCGTTAGCAACACGTAGGTTACATCATCCGAGGTATTCCCGATCATCCAACAGGACGTTTTAATTTAGTTGTAATTGTAGTTTTGTGTTCTGTTTGTGATTAAATTTTGAGTTGTTTTATATTTTGAAATGTTGTGGCGGTGAATTTTATCTTGCAATAACTTTTAACTTAGTTTTGGTTTCAGCTTTAGGGACTATCCTAAAGGTGTGGGTTTTCATGCAACAATTTTTTATCATGCAAGAAAAGTAAGTGCAATGCGGTTAAATAAATCGCAATAATGTAAATTGCAAGAAAGTAAATCGCAATAAAATAAAAGCGTACCTGAGGGTCTTCCCGTCATCCCAAGCCGCACTTAAAACACAATTAGAATATTTAAGCAAGTTCCTAGTAAAGCTAAGGTAAGGGTTATGGTTTTCTACCAAACTCCTAATCCTATAGCTTAGTCATTTCCTATGACGTCTAGGTTCCTTGTGTTTTGTTCGAAGACGATTTTCTTCATCAAAGAACAATTAAGTTCAATTGTTCTTATGAACATCCTATCATATCGAGGAAGTGCTTAAGAAAATCTTAAACATCTTTTCAATATTTCTAAGATTGTTCTAAGTCCAAATGAATTCAATTACACAAATGAATTAACCGTCCGAGGTTTAGTTAAGTTTTATTATTATCTTACTCGATGAACTAGGATATTTCGAATGTCCTATAAGTGAAGTAACATTTCATTTAATATTCCATTTAGGAGTTATGATAACTAAAGCTTTCGAGGGCAAATTGGTGTTCATAATTTGTGATTTAGTTTGAACTTCAATTAATGGGTTTAAATTTGGAATAGTGTTCAAGTTGAGTTTATTTAATTTCTTTCATGTCTTAGGTGATGTTATTTAATTTAATTTAATTTAATTTAATTTAATTTAATTTAATTTAATTTAATTTAATTTAATTCAATTTAGTTTGATTTGATGTTAAATTGATTTAATTTGATTTGATTTAATTTTAATTTAATTTGATTTAATTTAATTTAATTTAATTTAATTTAATTTTATTTAATTTAATTTAATTTAATTTAATTTAATTTAATTTAATTTGTTTTAACTTAATTTAATTTGATTTTATTTATTTAATTTAATTTAATTTAATTTAATTCATTTAATTTAATTTAATTTGTTTATTTAATTTAATTTAATTTAATCTTTAATTTAATTCAACTTTTAATTTTAATTTAATTTAATTCAATTCAATTTAATTTAATTCAATTAATCTTTGATTTAATTTGATTTAATTTAATTTTATTCAATTTAATTTACTTAATTTAATTTAATTTTTAATTTAATTTTATTTTTAATTTTAATTGAAATTTTAAAAGAGTTTAATAATTTAACTTTAGTTTAATGATTAAGTCTTTTAATATTTTAAATTTGAGTTATTACTTTAATTAAGAATTGAATATTAATGAGATGATTAATTTAGGGATTTTTAAATTAAAGAATAAATCTCTTCCTAATAATATCCCTATTTTAATAATTCCAATTTTATTATTCTTCCAAATTTAATCAATTATTTAATTAAGGTTTAATTATTTTAAATTGCTTAATGGATTTCTACCCTTTAATTATTTAAGTTTCAATCATCCAAATCAGATTAGGATCAAATATTTTACTTATTAATTTTTTTTATTAAACCTAAATTTTTAATTAAGGATTAAAATTTTAATTACCACTTTACCCTTTAAGCTTAATAATTTTATAACTCACTAAATTGAGCTTAAATGAACTTGAAATTTTTATGTGACTTCACTCATATGTCAATAAAGACATGAGAGGAGAAAATGTGATTTTTCTTTATTTAATTTATTTATATAATTATTTTTGGTAGAAAATAGAGATTTCCAAGGAAAATTTAATAACATGACCAAGGGAAAGTTTCTGTCCTTAAGAAAATTAGGGGACATTCTTAATGACCGGAGGACCACTTGGACCAATTTTAGTGATTTTTTGAATTATATTATTTTTATTATAATTATTTTAAGTTTTGGAGTGTTAATTAATTTAAAAATAAAATAAATGTTGAAAAATGAATTTTATATTTTTTAAAAATCTCTCTGATATCAAGGAAATCAGAGAATCAATTTTTGCAATTTTCTGATTTTTCTATGATTTATTATAATTACTTTAGTGAAAATGCTAGAAAATACATTTTTTTAATTTTAAAAATACCCTAGAGCTTTAAAATTTAATATCTCATTAAATAGACCTAAGAAAAATATGGGATTTGTTCCTAAGTGATTAAAATTCAAAATGTGACATTTTGGTGAATTTTATTATTTTTGTGATTTTTATTATTTTTTAATTATTAAAAATATTAAAATAACATTAAAAATCAACTTTTTTAGAAAATTGAAATTTTAATTTTCTTAAATTTCCCTAATATCAGAGAGGCTCCAAAACCAATTTGGTAAATTTTTGAAAGATATTTTGAAAGTTATGAATTTTTAAAGTTCAAATTGACTAAATGGCTTCATCAACCCATTTAGTAGGGCTAACCAAGTCCAATTGACTTCAAATTTTTATGGTGGGTTCCTCTGATCCTAAAGGTCGGTGGAGAATTGATTTCAAGTCAATTTGATGTATGGTTAGCTCTAATTAATTAGAGATCCATTTTGGGTGTTTAAGCCAATTAGGGTTATTTTAAATGAACTAACTCAAAACCTATTTTTCCTAGGGTCCTCTGGTCATAAGGAACATCACCAAATTTTCCTAGAATTTATTTCATAACATGCTATTTATTGGAATTAAAATACTCAAAACAGTAACATGAATTTAAAAAATCAATAACTTTTCATAGGGATGGCCTCTCGACTTTGGAAAATTCAGGGAATGTTCCCAAATTCAGAGGCTTCAAAAGCCCTATGGTCTCATGCCATGGTGAATTGTATACATGCTTGGAGAATTGAAAATGTGCAGAGAGAAAATAAATTATTAAAAATAAAATACTTGATGAAATTAAATAATTTCTTTTCCACATTATTCTCCTCTGTTCACTGAGCAAGAGAGTATTTTTATTTTATTTTTATGATTTTCCTACACAAAGTTATGAATTTTCCAAGTTTAGGGAATTAAATAAATAGAAAATATCCCTAATTTTCTATTTATCCGAGCTCGGCGCCGCGTCATCCTCGGCATCTCCGAACGGCCACGCGGCGCGCTCCCATTCGACGCCGCCGTTCGAGTCGGCAGCCCGGCCCCGCGGTTCACGTACCATCTCCTGGTCCGACGCCATCCGAGCCGTCCGTCCGCGCGTGTATTAAATGGACGGCATCCGTTCATCGTCCCCGAGCGTCCTCACCCGAGAGCCGTCCACACTAAATCCCTAATATCTCACTCGATACTCGATGGATTTTCGTGTTCTTATGCTCTATGGATTCGTCTCGAGAAGACGAACACATACATACGGTTTATGTGGGATGAAATTTACGCAATAAAAATGGAGAATGTTCGAAGCTCGGGAAGAAGAGTGAGGCCATACCTTTGCTCGCGAGAAGAGCGGCTTCGATCCGAGGGTTGTTTCACCTTCGATTGGATCCCAGCAAGCTCCGGATGAAGTCTCCCGGTCCAGTGAATTGCCTAAGTAGGATTTCGACCACGTACTCGATCACAAAGTATTGGAGGCCGGAGCAACTCGGGTGGCCCGGAGATGGGGCTTTGCTGGCGGACACCTTCCTCGGTCCGGTGAAGGTGTAGAACCAATCAATTTGGGGATTGGCTCACCGTGGAGAAGTGTCCCTGGTTTTGGGCTTGGATTTCAACTCGAAATCGAGCTCACGTGAGAAGAAATGGCAGGGAGATTTCGAGTGGGGATCAAGTGCTCGTGTATGGGGAGTAGTATGGAACAATTTTGCGCAGTTTCCTTAAGGTTTTTTTTCAGCACCTCTCATGGCCGAGAGGGGTGGTGTTTAAATAGGAGAGGGTGGAGGGCCTCCCAGGGAGAGTTAGGGCTTGGGATCAACTGCTTAGGTCAAGGGCAAAACAACCACAATGGCCATTGGGGATGGGGCAGCTCAGCAAGGGAGAATTACAAAGTTGGTTCACATGTGAGCTCTCGGCCATGGTGTTTTCCGGCGGCCTGGTGGCCGGCCGGCCAGGCATGGGTCACCCTCAAGGTCAGGTGGGTCAGGGCTGGGATTTGGTGCAAGCAATTGGCAATTGCCATGTGTAAAGGCTTTGATCCAAAGTAGAATGGGGCATGGCTAGTTTTGATTCTAAATGGTTCAATCCACCCATTTTGGGCTCGGTGCACCCTCCAAGTCTGGCTTTGGATGCTGTGGGGGATCAAAGGGATCAGCCTGGTTTGAGCATGGAGAAGTCTCCATCCAAATATATTTGGATTAAATTTAAGTTTAGGTGAAACATGATTAAGGCTTAATGAGCTTTAGGGATTAAGGAAAGCCCTCCCTCTTCTTACCCAATATGGCATGGTGGAGTGTCCAAGGCTCTTGTGGCTCACATGTGGCTCATACATGGCTTCATGGCTCACCTTTGGCTTGGAAAACGTTTAGTCAATTTCATGAAAATGGATTTTAGGAATTTTTGGTAATTTGATGGAAATTTGTATGAAACTTGATTTGGAATGATTTGATGATGAATTTAGGACTTAGGTATTGAGTTTAATTGAAAGTATGATGAGGGGAAATGTCATATGGGCTTTGAGACCAATTTTGGGCCCTTGGATGTGGTAAAAGATGGGTTTTTAAATTGGTTTAATGAATGGGCCTTTAAGTTTAAAAAATGAATTTATGGATGGGAATTTTGTAAAGAGGTTGGGCCAAATAATTGTTGGGTTTAGCTCATGGATGTATCATGAGTGACTTGAAGCAAATTGGGGGTGATTTGGGTTTGAATTGGGTTAAATTTGGGCTCTTTTGCTGAATGGGCCAATATAGGTCCAAGTGGACCAAGTTGGGCCAATGTTGGGCTAGGGTTAAAATTGATGTAAAATTAATGTTGAGAAATGTTTATGGGAGTGTTTTAAAGAGGTTTTGACTTTGGTTGGGCTTTGATTTTGGGGTTTGGGCTCATTTCGGGTTAGGTTCGGGTTTAGGTCAAAATTGGGCCTTTTAGCTTTGGGTTGAATTTGAGTGGGGTTTGGGTCCAAATTTTGGGCAAATCATGTTAGTGTTTTGCTTGTGGGGATGCTAAGGAAGATTTAGAAAAGATTTGGGGTTAATTGGAGTTGAATTGGGTGAGTTTGGGTTAGGTTTCGGTCATGGGTCCAAATTGGGCTTTAAGGCCAAAAGTGAAATTGGATCCAAATGTCAATCAAATAGGACTTGGATTTGGTCTAGATTGGTGTTGGGAATGTTGAATGGAAGTTTAGAATTGAATTGGACCAGAATTTTGGTCAATTGGATAGGTTTGGTTTGACATTGGGTTCATTTAGGGTTAAAATGGGTGAAATTGGGGGTTTTTACAAAAGTTGGGTAAATTGACAAACTTGGCCCATGGTGTAGTTGAACAAAATGAAATTGGGAATATTTGGGATTTTTTGAAATTTTCTGGGAATTTTCTGAATTTTTGGATTTTTGGGTCAAGAAGGGTATTTTGGGTATTTGGAGGGTATTGGGAGGTATTTTTGGAATTTTTGGTATTTTTGGGTATAGATGATCAATTTGAGTGATGTGGAAATGTTTGGGATTGATTTTGGGGAATTTTGGGTAATTTAGGTGATTTTGGAAAATTTGGGTAATTTCAAGGCTTTGGGTAAGTTAGGCGTGTAGGGTCCCGGGGTCAAAATCGAAAATTTGGAAAATTGAAGATTGGGTAAATTTGAGTGGAATGAAATCATTTTGGTTGAGCCATCGAAGCCATACCAAGCCCACATGAGCCATGAAGGGACTCATTCGAGGCATTCACTATGTTGTTCCTAACCCTCGTAGCCAAGGGCTTAGGGGTTAAGGACCATCCATGCGAGTCACCTTTATGAGTCGGAGGTCAAGTTAGGTATGGGTGTGCTTTTAGGATGTGTGTGAAAGTGTAGTGTATAAGTGTAGTGTGTGTGTAAGTCAGCCCCTCACTGCACCGAGCCACCTGTAGGCGGTCCTAAGGCCAAAGAGTCCTATAGGAACTCATCCTTTAAACTTCCACATTTGATTTCAACCCTCTAGGTGATTAGGGGTCTACGATCAAGTTTGTAGAGTTTGCAGGGAGTTAAGAAGTGGTTTGAAATTCTAGATGGTGGATCCCAATTCCGGTCCTCTAAGATAGTCAAAGGAAAAGCCTAAGGCTAGATCCTAAGTACTAAAAAGAAGAAGAGAAGACCTCATCAAAAATGAGGTCAACAAATGGACCCCCAATAGGTGTGGTGAGCTGACGGAGCACACCGCGCGTATTGGTGTTGACCGAAGCGATCAGCAAAACCAACACAGATGTCCAAGTGACAAACTTAGGACAGAGTAGGAGGGTTTCCGCTGGAGAGTGTCAAGTATATCTCTGAGACTGGAGATCCCTGAACTCTCGCTGGGGAAAGAGAAAAGGAGGTGAATCCCAAATCACATGACCTGGGGGAATTTCGATTTAGATTTTATTTTGTTTCAGTTTAAGTTTTGATGTGTGAGCTCAGATTTCAGTTTGAGTTTCAATTTAGATTGAAGTTTTGTTAAGATTAATTTGAAGGGATTTGATTTGAAATGAGAATTGGAATTTTGTGGTTTTAGATGTAGCATCTTCAACTTCAAAAGAAAATTGAATTGATTGGATTGAATCATTACAATGAAAAGAGATCTCAGAGCAATGCGGTATCGGATGTAAAATCCTTAACCTCAGGAGTTTGATTTTGATGTATTTCATTGCGATAGGGGAAGAATCCTAAAGCAATGCAGTCTCGGATGTAAAATCCTCAGCCCCAAAAGTTTGAATTTTTATGTATTTCATCGCGATAGGGAAAGAATCCTAAAGCAATGAAGTTTCGGATGTAAAATCCTCAACCCCAAGAATTTGATTTTGATGTATTTCATTGCGATAGGGAAAGAACCTAAAGCAATGCAGTCTGGGATGTAAAATCCTCAACCCCAAGAATTTGATTTTGATGTATTTCATTGTGATAGGGAAAGAATCCTAAAGCAATGCAGTTTCGGATGTAAAATCCTCAACCCCAAGAATTTGATTTTGATGTATGTCATTGCGATAGGGAAAGAATCCTAAAGAAATGCAGTTTCGGATGTAAAATCCTCAAACCCAAGAATTTGATTTTGATGTATTTCATTGCGATAGGGAAAGAATCCTAAAGCAATGCAGTCTCGGATGTAAAATCCTCAACCCCAAGAATTCGATTTTGATGTATTTCATTGCGATAGGGAAAGAACCTAAAGCAATGCGATCTCGGATGTAAAATCCTCAACCCCAAGAATTTGATTTTGATGTATTTCATTGCGATAGGGAAAGAATCCTAAAGCAATGCAGTCTCGGATGTAAAATCCTCATCCCCAAGAATTTGATTTTGATGTATTTCATTGCGATAGGGAAAGAACCTAAAGCAATGCAGTCTCGGATGTAAAATCCTCAACCCCAAGAATTTGATTTTGATGTATTTCATTGCGATAGGGAAAGAATCCTAAAGCAATGCGATCTCGGATGTAAAATCCTCAACCCCAAGAATTTGATTTTGATGTATTTCATTGCGATAGGGAAAGAACCTAAAGCAATGCGATCTCGGATGTAAAATCCTTGACCCCAAGAATTTGATTTTGATGTATTTCATTGCGATAGGGAAAGAATCCTAAAGCAATGCAGTCTCGGATGTAAAATCCTCAACCCCAAGAATTTGATTTTGATGTATTTCATTGCGATAGGGAAAGAACCTAAAGCAATGCAGTCTCGGATGTAAAATCCTCGACCCCAAGAATTTGATTTTGATGTATTTCATTGCGATAGGGAAAGAACCTAAAGCAATGCAGTCTTCGATGTAAAATCCTCAACCCCAAGAATTTGATTTTGATGTATTTCATCGCGATAGGGAAAGAACCTAAAGCAATGCAGCCTCGGATGTAAAATCCTCAACCCCAAGAAGTTTGATTTTGATGTATTTCATTTCGATAGGAAAGAACCTAAAGCAATGCGATCTCGGATGTAAAATCCTCAACCCCAAGAAATTGATTTTGATGTATTTCATTGCGATAGGGAAAGAACCTAAAGAAATGCGATCTCGGATGTAAAATCCTCAACCCCAAGAATTTGATTTCGATGTATTTCATTGCGATAGGAAAGAATCCTAAAGCAATGCGATCTCGGATGTAAAATCCTCAACCCCAAGAATTTGATTTTGATGTATTTCATTGCGATAGGGAAAGAACCTAAAGCAATGCAGTCTCGGATGTAAAATCCTCAACCCCATGAATTTGATTTTGATGTATTTCATTGCGATAGGGAAAGAACCTAAGGCAATGCAATCTCAGATGTAAAATCCTCAACCCCAAGAATTTGAATTTGATTGAGACTTGATTTAAAATTTGGAAAGATTGGATTTGAAATTTGATTGAGAATTTGATTCGAGATTTGAGTTGATTGAATTTGAAATTTGGAAGGATGAGTTTGAATTTGATTGAGATTTGATTTGAGATTTGATTTGAGATCTGGAAAGTTGAATTTGAATTTGATTTGGATTTGTGTTCATTTTGTTTATCCTTTAACGATTCGAATTTATTTTATCATTCATTTAATGTTCATGTAAATTTGGTGTTCATCATTTTTAGATTTTTAAGAAAAGTTTTCTTTTATTCTTTTTGTTTCTTTTCTATTCTTTGTTCGAAGTTCATTTAACTTTAATGGCGTTTCCCAGTCAACTTGCACAAAAGAGGTGAAGGCTAAAAATGTGACATGGTCACTTTCATTCCAATCATGTTGAAGATACATCATACAACTCTATCTGGAATACATCTCATACAATCTATATAGACTCAAAAAGGACTATGTATGATCTTTGTCGATCCATCCAAAGAAGCATCTGTCAAAAATCCATGTCTGAATAGTGGGGTACATGGTTAATAACATCACCTTCCAAGCCATCCTTGGCAAGGATGCCGCATGGATGTACATTGAATGTGTGATATTTTCCATGTAGCTCACAGCTCGTAAGGCCGGAGGCTCTCTAGCTCCGAGTCCAGGCCGGAAATGGTAAGGTGTCTTCCCGTCGTCCATCCTTCGAATGTAACCGAGATCCGCTTAACCGGTACTCCGGTATGCAATGCTTAGCGATATCTCGCTCCGTTGCCCTTCGCATCATGACGGATCCTACCGGTAATGGTATCTTCACCGGCCCTCGGAACTCACCCGGGCTCGCTATCCGGAGGTCGCATCCGAACATGATGTTACACTCGTTCGAGAAAGAGACCGTGCGAGAAGGTCCGACAAAGTCGTGGTGATCTATGTGTGGGGGTATGCAATCACCCCGCTTGTAGATGTTAATAATGCAGCTATTGGGTATGCAATCTACCGGCAGTACCCTCCATGTTATCAATCTCTTTACCATTCTCTTGATTACTAATGGCATCGGATCCACTCGGCCATGACGGAGTATTCCCGTGGGTTTCCTTCCCGTCCTCCGCAAAGTTGTAACAGCATCCACATCGTATTGTGATTCTTCCTTTCCCCGGCATCCATCTCCGGGGTTCCGAGTATGTGTTTTCCTCAGCGGCCCGCTCGGCCCATTCTTTTCAAATCCCGATGCAATCCACGATTTGCTCGTTGTTCATACTCCGAGAATATGTCCGTATGTAGCTCGAGGCCCTCTAGTATATTGATTCTTCCGCCTCTAATTCTCTCGAAGTATTCAAAGGTTTTCTTTTCAACATTCGCATTCTCTCCACTCGTATTCCGGAATGATCCGTAGATGGCGAGGCCTCGGTGACATATTGTGGGATATACGGTTCAATCCCTTCACGTTCTCCCCGCATACCTTGGCTCCTCGAGGATGATGTCCGTCGTGACATCCCCCGGGTTGCTTCGCAACAAGGTCATGCATTACCGGTGGTTCTATCCGGTGGCGTGGTAGCCTTCTTCTTCTTCGGTCTTCGTGAGATTTCTCCGGTCCTTTCGTTATCCTAGGAGCCGGCCTCCTTTCTTCGAGTTCCTTGTGAACCGGTGTCCTCGAAGTGTACGTACCGGTCAGTAGCAATTATCTCGTCGCGGCCGGTCCGCGCCTAGTATTGTTAACATCTTACTGATACGGCGATTCTTATTACTTCGTTGCGTTGTCGTGAGAGTAGCTCTTCGAACTTCTGAATCTCTCGTGGGCGCGGCGGCCGACAAGCTCGCCCTCCGCCGTAGCGACTACGCGACTTCATTTTCTTGTCTTCTTCAGTGTTTGCCTTTCTTTTCTTGTTCGCCGGATTGGTGGCTTGGGCCACCCACTTTCATCACTCGTCCGCTCGGCAGCTTCTTCTCGTTAATCGGGACCCGACCACTTTCCTCGTATCGTAGGCTCGCTGGTGCGAAATCCGAGTCAATCTCGATTATCGCTCCATCTTTCACCCTCTTTTCATCGAGTGCAAGGCTTACGCCATTTCTAAAGTTTAGGACCAACCGCCCGTTCGACATTTCCCTGCGAAAAGACAAGGAAAAGGATCAGGGGCTGTACTAAGAACAAGAACATTAAGAAAATGTTTATTAAAGACATTTTTTTTATTATACTTTTTTATATTTTCAAATTTAACAGGAATGAAGTAGGATAAGATCAGGGAAGAGATTTTGATTTGGAAAAGAAAACAAGGAAAATTTTATTATCATGATTTTATTTATTTTAGCACATTTTATTATTTTTTTTGGGTTCGGACCCAATCATAAGTAATTACTTCGCCCGTGTTTCTTAGGGATGAAGAATTCATTCCTTCGAAACATCAGGTAGCGTAATACTTTTTCAAGTATCGTCCGTTGATCGGAAGCATATGTCGTTCTCCCTGGCAATTCACTAGCCGGTAGGAACCTCCCGAGTATACCGCTTCAACCACAAACGGTCCTTCCCAAGTAGGTTCAAATTTTCCTCCCATCTCGCGGTGTGCAAGAATAGGTCTTCGAGAACGAGAACTAAGTCACCAACTTCGAAGGTTCTCGGGCGGACTCAGCTTGTCATGGGCTTGAACCATCTTAGCTTGGTATAGTTCTAAATTCTCGCTGCGCTGCAAGTCTTTTCCTTCCGTGCTTTCTAATTCTTCTAGTCATAATTTGGCGTTCTCTTCCGTCGTGATCTTGTTTGCAATCGCAATTCCGAGTGAAGGAAGCCGAACCTCTAAAGGTAACACCGCCTCGGACCCATACACCGCGAGCGTAAGGTGTAGCTTCGAGTAGGAGTTCGAAGGTTGTCCGTAGGCCCATAAGGCTTCTAACAACTTCTCGTGCCAATTTCTCTTATTATCGTCCAAAGTTTTATTTAAAATTTGAATGTGGGTTTTATTAAAAGCCTCGCCGAGGCCGTTTGCTCTTGGGTAGTAAATTGTCGAGTATCGCCGCCGATTCCGTGTCTCCCGACAAAATTGTTGATTTGCGTGCTTCGAATGCCGACCCATTATCCGAGATGATCTCGCGCGGCACTCCGAAACGGTAGACAACTTGGTTCTCGAAAACCGTAGCACGTGGTGTGCTTTTACTTCTCTAAGTGGAACCGCCTCCGCCCACTGGAAAAGTAATCCGTAGCCGCAAGAATGAAGCGATGTCCTTTCGAAGATGGTGGTTCTATCGGACCCACTACATCCGTGCCCTCAACATTCAAATGGCCACGACGCAATTGTCGGATGTAGCACATTTGGAGGTTGGTGTAGAACCACTCCGTGCACTTGGCATCGGTGACGCCTCTCGGCGATTTTCATGCGATCGGTCATCATCGAGGGCCGGTAGTACCCTAGTCTTTTAATTTTCATTTTCATCTTCGGACCCGATCGGTGAGCGCCACGTAGTCCCGAATGCACCTCTTTAACAATTTCATGGGCCTCGGACCCGCTTAGGCACCTTAGCCACATTTCGATCAAAAGACCTTCCGTACAATGTGTTGTTTATTAATGCGTAAGACGCAGTTCTTTTCGATCTTATGGGCCAACGACCTATCGTCCGGTAGCTTTCCTGTTTGTAGGTAGTCTACTAATGGTCGTCGCCAATCTTCCGTGTTTTCCGTCATCGTTGCAATCGATTCTTTTTCTTTTTCTAATTTGTGTATTGTGTCTATGTCGAGCGCGTGATAGGACTCGACGTCCGTGAACCGACACTTCCACCGATTCATCTTGAAAACGAGCAAATTCTTTTGCGAGACGGGCTAAAGCATCTCGCTAAAGCATTTTCTTTTCTGGGAATTTTGTAGATCGTCATATTTGGAATTTGTTCCAACAACTGTATGGCATACTGAAAGTATTGCTCGAGTCTTGGCTTTAAAATTCTGTACTGTCCGGTGATCTCTTGAATGATTAACTGTGAATCCCTGTAGATGTCGATGTCTGTTATCCCCATTCGAATAGTTAATTCCAGCTCCGTTATGAGGGCTTCGTATTCTCGCTTCGTTGTTTGTACATGGTTCCGTTAAGTGGTAGGAGTATCTTAACATCCCCCTCTCCGGTGTTATAAAGATTAGCCCGATTCCCCGCCTTTACCGGGCACTATCACTTGCGATTCTTCGTCTTTGTGTGGCCGAAGATGCTCCGTCGAAATATAATTCCCAACGTCGATCATCGTGGTCTTCTAGGCTCATTATTTGTTCATCCGGCAAATCGTCATCGAGGGAGATTCGCCGCAAAGGGTGTGTCGCGAGAAAGTCTGCTAAGACTTGTCCCTTTACGGCACGAAGAGGCACGAAAGTTATATCGAATTGCAATAATATCATCGACCATCCGGCAAGTCCGCGGAAAGTGTCGGACGAGTCATCAAGTATCGCAATGGATTAAATTTCGAGATCGAGTCGACCTTATGAGAAAGCATGTAGTGCCCGAGCTTTCGAGCGGCGAAGATCGGGCCAAACAATGCTTTTCAATTGTGGGATACCTTTCTTCCGTCGAAAGTAAACGACGGCTTAAGTAGTAAAGAGCATTTTCTTTACCCTCATCATCGACCCTGCCAATCAGGCTCCGAGAGAGTCGTCTAAAGCCGCGGTGTAAAGTATCGCCGGTCTACTCCGAGACCTGGGGTCGCTAAGATAGGAGGTGTCATTAAATATTGTTTAATGTCCTCGAAGGCCTCTCGGCATTTCTCTTCCCAAATAAATTTGGCGTCCTTTTTAACTAGTGCCGAGAAAGGCCGACACCTACTCGACAAGCTCGAGATAAAGCGTCGAAGATATGCCGCCTTCCTCGAAAAGATCGTAGTTGTTTTAAGGTTTTGGGAGGCGGCATTTCTAAGATAGCTTTAATCTTTTCCGGTCGATTTCAATTCCACGATGTCGGACAACGAATCCTAAGAATTTCCCGAGGTGACGCCGAAGGCGCATTTTAAGGATTCATCTTAAGGTTAAATTGTCTTAATCGTTCGAAAACAATTCTCAAATCATACAGTGTGGTTTTCCTTTACTTTGCTTTCGATGACCACATCGTCCACGTAGCATTCGACTTCGATCGTGGATGAGGTCATCAAAAATTCTTGTCATCGCTCTCTCGGTATGTCGCTCCCGCGTTCTTCGATCCGAATGGCATCACCGTGTAGCAAAATACTTCGATCGGCGTTCGAATGCCGTAAGCTTTTCATCTTCTCGGAGCCATTTTTATCCGGTTGTATCCTCGAAGATCCATCCATGAATGAAAATATCTCATGTGTCGAAGCAATGTCGATCATTAGTTCCGGGATTGGTAGAGGGAATTCATCCTTTCGGACATGCCTTGTTTAAATCTCTCGAAGTCCACACAAATTCCGATCCGACCATTCTTCTTTCCGACTGGCACCACATTGGCTAACCGAGTCGGGTATTGTTCTTCACGGACAAATTTGGCGTCTATTAGCTTTTTAACTTTGGCTATGACTTGTTGTTCGATTTCTAGACGCATTCTTCTCGGGACCTCGTCCGACCGGGACTAGGCAGGATCCACTCCTAGCTTATGGACTGCGACCTCCGGAGCTAATCCTAGCATTTCATCGTAGTTCCAAGCAAAACAGCCTTTAAATTCCATTAATAACTCGATTATTTCTTCTGAGTCTTCTTTATCGAGTAGGGAGCTAACAAAGGTAGGTCTAGGCTCTTCTCTAGTACCTAAGTTAACTTCCATTAGTTCATCTATTGTAGATTTAATCTCTTCTTCAAATTCTGGTGGAGCGTCTCCAATTTGTAAATCTTCGAGTTCGTCTGTAGTTTCCATGCGCTTTCATTAGACTCGCAAGTGACAACCGTGCAAAATTCGCATCGTCAATCGATCCTACCGTGCCGAATCCGAGACCATGCTTTGAATCGGCAGACGACCGGAGTTATTCCATAATTTTTCAAAATGTTGTGATTGACCTTTTGTCCATTGTCGAGGTAAGAAACCACGCTGAATTAAATTTTGAACACAGGGAGAGTACCACTCAAAAGGTAATTCCATTAATTCTGATGAAGTGACATCTTCAAATTGTACATTATTTTCAGTTTTGGAGGAAGAAGCACCACGGTAGAATTTGATTGGCTTTGCACCGTCGCTTACGTACCTCTTTGACCACCATACCCTTGATCTTGTTAGAATGGATCGTGGTTAGGGTCATAAGATGTACGTAGTGGTTAATCTTCTCGTACATTGATTTGTATTCTTCATTCTTTTCATTTTCGAGGGAGATCTTGAATTGCGGCTTCTTCCGACTTATCGTTGCTGCTTCTTGCTTCGATTTCTTTTTCTTCTTCGTAACTATCTTCCCAATCAACATTGATGGTCGGTTTCCTCCGTCCAACCTGTCCTAACGTCTCTACCACGGCCTCGTCCCCGCCTCGACCTCGGATGCGAGTTGTGGAGAAACCTTCACCATCTCGCCGACAGGGAGTGGTGAGTGACTCGTTGGACTAGAACTTCGGTGTTCTTCATTGTCCCGAACTTTCTTTGCTTCATTTGTTACGATATCTCCCGGAGAAGATTGTTTTCTTCGTGGTGCATAATAAGCCGCGTCTTCATGGATTCCAATCTCATGTACGGAGAATGGTCAGAAGTCACCTTTGATGCACCGTTCCCTCCATCGTAGTATTTGATGCACCGATGTAGAGATGATGGTACCATCCCGTTTTCATGTATCCATGGTCGGCCCAAGCAGAGCGTTCAACAACGTTTCTGAATCAATTATGTGAAATTTCGCGGTTGTCTTTGCTAAGTCACCGGTCTTCATTAGTAGCGTTATTGACCCGAGGGCTCTTTCTCCTTTCTGGGCGAATCCTCTTAATAACATTTTGTCGGCTTCGAGCTCACGAGCATCAATTTCCAAATATGCTAGTGTTCGAAGACTCATTATATTAATTGATGCTCCTTGATCCACCAATACTCTGGAGAGCGTAAACTTCCCAATTATAACCGAAATGTACAACGGTCGACCGTGATCCGCCGTCCCAAGTAGTAGTCATCGTCCGTGAAGGTAACACCTCGCCGTTCCTTTAACGAGCAAACCTCATCTAAGGAATCTCCGCCATTTGAGCTAAGCAAATTTCCGGATCAAGTAAGGCCT
The DNA here is from genome assembly GCA_022702705.1 of Papilionanthe hookeriana x Papilionanthe teres. Classification (NCBI taxonomy): domain Eukaryota; kingdom Viridiplantae; phylum Streptophyta; class Magnoliopsida; order Asparagales; family Orchidaceae; genus Papilionanthe; species Papilionanthe hookeriana x Papilionanthe teres. The sequence goes on from CM040424.1 coordinate 172,612,483, forward strand.
TGATCGCAGCTTCTCTCATCTCCTTTGATAAGATGAGAGCATCGTAGATGCTCGCTCGTCGGTAGTTTCCTAAGATGGGCTAGCACGTCGTAGTCCACTTTATTTCCATGTGTCTCGCTTCTTCTCGAATGGGTATTTCATTCGCTGCGGTTGGTTCTTCGAACAACCACTCGCTTCCCTTCGTCCTTCGGACCCATTCTCGGAGGTAGAACTCTTCCACTTCTTAAGTTGACTTCCGTAATTTCTTCCGAATCTAGTGTCGAGCTCGCCGGTGTTTCCTCCCGAATCGGAATGACAGGTTCTTCCGGATTAGCTTCGCAGTCCGAAGGCTCTAACTCTATTATGACCGGAGCTCCTCGAAACTCGCAGATAGATTCGTTACTTGTCGAACTCTCGTAGCCTCCTCGATGGATGTCTTCTTCGTTATTTTGATCGTCGAGATTGTGTATGATTTGAGAATTGTCGTTGGTATCGAAATCGATGTCCGGATTGTCGCTAGTTACGTAATCGTTAGAAACAGTCAAAACGTAGCCAACGCCATCACCCTTATCATTATATGATCCCACCGAAGTGAGCAGATAATCATACAGAGTCAGAGGTTCGAGGGATTTCTCCCCCGAATCGAAACAACTATCCTAGGATAAGCAGCCCTAGTCTAGCCTTAGGAGCCTCGGTCCTCTCTTCTTCGTCGATTTTCTTCTTCTCTTCAATCGTCTTCTGTTGAGGTGGTTCTTCTATCGCAAGTGATAGTGCCGACTTGGCAGTTTCGAACTCGAATCGAAGCTCGTACCGAAGCGGTTTGGATGTCGTCTAAAATCTTTTTCGAAGACCTTGTCCAAGCGGTAGTCCATCCATCGTCGGCCGTATAGTGGATCTATCTGAATGATGGGATCAGCTGAGATAACATCGACGGAACCTCCTTTCGGGGTTCCTTCATGTACTCCTTCGAGATTGTTATATTCCCTTTCCGAAGGTTGTCATTGAGCCAACTTTTCAAGGTAATGCAATCTTCTATCTTGTGCCCAAGCATCCGGTGGTAGGGGCAAAAGTCGGGATCACTTTTCTTGTCGACTTCTTCTCGGTCTTTTAGGCTCGGCAACTGGAAATCTGGAGTCTTCATCGACTACGGAACATTTTCGGCATCGCTTCATTCTTGAATGGATATTCCCCGCTCGTAAGCTCCCTTAATGTACGTTGCGGACGAGGCGGTTGTTCATACCGTGGAGATGACCGATAGCCGGGTCGGGTTGCCGGTGCACTCGTCGAGGTTGTCGCGGCCGTTCGGACGATATTTGCAGTCGGCTGCTTGCCTTCGTCGACCGCCGCAACGATTCCGGATTTCTTTTCAAAAGTCTTCACTGTGCTTTTGCTTGTCCGTCTTGTCGGCGAAACTTAATTGCTTCGCCTCCTCTTGCAAGCTCCCGGCCTTGCTTAACAACTTCTCGAAAGTCTTAATAAGGAATCCTTCGAGGAGAAGTGCTATCGGCCGTGAATGCTTTTAAGTAAGATGCCGACCGCATGTTGTTCTTGTAGTCGTGGTTCACACTTCATGCTTAAGTTCCTCCATCGAAGTATGTAATCCACCAAAGTTTCGTTCGGCTTCGTTTCTCTACCACTAAATCACCTATAAGTGATGTGGTGCCGAGCTCCGCGAATCGCTCGATGAAGAGGTTCTCTAGTTCCGAGAACGTCTTCACCGAACCATTTGGTAATTCTCGCATACCAATCGAAGGCGATCCCCGACAGTGCCGCCGACGAACCGTCGGAAGAGTAATGCATCGCTCCCGCCGACATTGCAACAACCGGCACGAAAGTGTGCAACATGCCGTCTGGGGTTCCTGCTCCATCGAAGGTCTCGAACAGAGGTGGTACGAAGCCTTCGGGCACCGGACATCGCCGAATTCTTCCGGTAAGGTCTACCCGTCCGAATGGATGCCCCGCCTTTCGATCGTGCTAAGGCTTCTCGCACTCGCCGTTCCACCAAGCTCTTGATATCCTTTTCCGGAATCATACTTCGTGTTGTATCTTTCTTTAGCCGATCATCCCCGTTGACGGATGTAATCTCCTTTCCTCCGTCCACAATGTGAATGACCTCTCGGGGGTGTCTCTCTTCGGGGTTGCACTCGACTCGGAGAGTGGCTAGAGCTACAACCATCTCTTCCATCCTCTTCGCCATTCGGGCGATCGTGTCGTCTTTCTCGAAGTCGTCTTCTCATCACTTCGGCTCCTCTCTTCTCGCGGCCGCAGGAGCACCTCGTGAAGCCGATGAAGCTCGTGTTTCGACCATGTTGATTTCTCGCATACTCGTCGTCCATGAATTCCGATGAATCAATCTCGTCTCCGAATTTCTCTTCTCTTCTTTTGCTAGTCGTCGAATATCAGTCCTCAACTTTTCCATGGCGTCCTCTAGCGGTCTTTTCTCGTGCATCTTCACAGCTTGTCGTGTGATAGCCGCCGGTTCCTTTCTCGCGAGTCCCCTTTATCGCAAGAAGCACTTTCTTCGCATTCAAGTCTCCTCGGCGAGACTTTCTTTCTCGTGCCGTTGTTTCAATCTCACTCGTCCAAGAAGTGGACGCCATACCATCCTTCTAGCAACAGGTTCTAGGACCGCATGGTCCGTCGCCCAAATGCCGGAAGGTGGTATCCTCCCTAATCCGTAATCCCGAGACGACGACAGGCGGACTAGCCCTCATCCTTTTACTTGGCTTTTCCGTCACGATGGCGGGTTCTACTCGGGCCCAAGACGGGATTCGATCGGCACCCGCCCCATCCTTCTTAAAATTTCGATACAGGCACTTTTCCTTCTTTGCTAACTTTCTATCAAAGCTCTAGCACGAGCAAACGGCGTAGTTCTAGTCCTTTTCTTGCGGCTATCGTTGTAATATGCGGGTCGAGGCAATGCGGCAAGCAATCTTGCGAACATTTTCTTCATCCTCTCACGGCGGAGAGGGGATGGAACCCGCTTCCTCCCAAAAGTGGTATGTATTCAGCAAACGTGTATATTCAGCAGCTTCTGGATTTCCTCCAGAAAGCAATTTCAAGCAGCTCTCGGCTTCTCTAGCGATCCTTCTACTTCGTTTCTTCTTCGGGTCCTCGTTAGTGATGGAATTCTTGAGCTGAACCCGATTTCAAAAACAGAAGGTGTCACAGGAAGGTCTGTACCCTCCACGGTAACAGGTTCACCATAATTCTGGATTTCTTTCCCTTTAATTTGGCAGAAGTCGGGGTAGGTGCAGAAACAACTAGACCAAGCTGGGGTAGTAAGAATCAGTTCCTCCCGCGGACAAGCAGATTCTCTCACGGGATCTTTGCAGGGGAGGAAACTCTGGGTCGACCTAAGGTCGAACTCAATCAGCGGCTTCTTAGCTTCGTATACTTTGTTTGTCGCTGCAAAAAGGGAAACGTCGGTGATCTTGACATTCGTGTTCTCAAATCCTCGTCCAAACCGGATGATCCCATTGTCGGGCAAATTTCATCCTTATGCATAGCCGAAGTCCACCATCGGTGAAGGAGAAAATCAGCTTTGGGGCTTCCATTTCGCAGGTAGATTCCGTTGTCAGTCCCAAGTTATGCTTCTTTTCTTTAGACGAAAAGAAAGGAATCGAAAAGAGTCCGAACACATTCTTGTTCATGTACTTATAAGAAGGAATCATTTGTTAAAAGAATCATTTATTAAAGGGTTTGTTTATTTAGAACGGAATGTTCAAAGGTGTAGAGAAGGTAAGGAATCCGATTCGTAGTCGAAAGGAAAAGAAAGTCTTATGCAAGACTTCTCGACTCGAAGGATTACTCCTAAAATAACACCTATCGGGGTCCACCCCACCTCGAAATGAGGTAAAAGGATCTCGAAACCTCTCTCGTTTAGGGGTGTCTAAACAAGGGCTCCTAAATCCGAGAGAATGTTGGCTATACTTGTTCAAGGTAGAAATGAACATAGCATCCCAACGTAAAGAAGGGTAGTTCGACCCATTAAGGACATGGATACACTACCGATTTTTGAAAGCAAAATTATTCGATTAAAATGGAGAGAGGAATTGTCCTCACGGAGTCGCCGTAAGTTGTCAGCATATTTTTAGGTTATGTGTTTTATTTTGAAAAGGGGTCGCCTAACGTAAGTTGTCTGCAAATTTTTAATTTAGTTTAAATAAATAATTTGAAAAGTAGTATTTGATTTTGAAAATAATTTTAAATTCGAAGATTTTAAGATATGAAATCAAACTAATCTCACATCCCAAATAGTTTATATAAACGAGCACCGCACCACAAACTGTGTATCCATCCCTAAGGATAGACACACTGCTTAATGGTGGGGCTCGATTAAATAAACTAGAAAATTTGTGACATCCGTTTGGTCTGCGAACCAATTTTATAAGCCGACAAATTCCCCTGCTTAATATGAAAGCATTAAACAGGGTTTATATTACTCGGGTTCTTTAAAATTCTCTATAAGGGCAAGCCCTTATAGCTTAATTACATCTTAAGTGACGGGAATCACCTAAGAAAACTCTCGATAATAATCAATAATTTCGCTCTCAAGGATTTCAAAGTTTAAGTTTTCAAGGGATTGAATTTTGAATTTCGATAGGGAATGGATCAAATTTGGAACATTTTATTTTCGGAATTCAAAGGAAGAAAAGTAGGAGAAATTACGTATTCGAAGCGAACTTCGGTAATTTCCCGACTATCCTATTGTTTGGCTTCGAATTTAGGAAAGTCCTAATATTTATTTAACATTTCGATCTTCGCTAATTTTAATTAATTAGGGCTTATATTTATATGATAGAATCATACAAACAAATTTCGAAGATGTGAGGGTTTATGTCGTATCGTACGACTATCATCGGAATCCTAAGACCTGCTAGTGCTCAAGTTGTAATTCAAATGCCTAACGAAGAGTCGAGGATTTATGTCGCACTATGTAAACTACCTCGAAATCCTACGGCTTTGTTATTTAATTCTAGTGAAAGTTTTGCCGATGTAGACTCAACATTTTGCCGACGACGATGGCCGTGCCGCCCACCATGCTCCAAGCTCCTTGTCGTTGCAGAGGTTTAGTTTTAGAAGTCATAAATCGTGGATGAGAAAAATGTTTTGGTTTAGAGAAAATCTTAATTTCCAAGTGTTTTCAATATTTTAATTAAAACAAATCTTAAAGTTGATTATAACGACACCGGTTAAGATCCCACTGGTTCCATCCTTCCGCATCATTATTTTTATCGGATTCACTTAGTCCGGATGAATTTGCTAAACTCAACCGAATGAGTTCCACACTTTCATTTAGACCGTGGAAATCCCGTTAAGCAACACGTAGGTTACATCATCCGAGGTATTCCCGATCATCCAACAGGACGTTTTAATTTAGTTGTAATTGTAGTTTTGTGTTCCGTTCGTGATTAAATTTCGAGTTGTTTTATATTTTGAAATGTCGTGGCGGCGAATTTTATCTTGCAATAACTTTTAACTTAGTTTTGGTTTCAGCTTTAGGGACTATCCTAAAGGTGTGGGTTTTCATGCAACAATTGTTTATCATGCAAGAAAAGTAAGTGCAATGCGGTTAAATAAATTGCAATAATGTAAATTGCAAGAAAGTAAATTGCAATAAAATAAAAGCGTACCCGGAGGGTCTTCCCGTCATCCCAAGCCGCTCTTAAAACACAATTAGAATATTTAAGCAAGTTCCTAGTAAAGCTAAGGGAAGGGTTAAGGCTTCCTCTAGTGTTTTTGTCGTTCCGAAGACGATTTTCTTCATCAAAGAACAATTAAGTTCAATTGTTCTTATGAACATCCTATCATGTCGAGGAAGTGCTTAAGGCAAATCTTAAACATCTTTTCAATATTTCTAGGATTGTTCTAAGTCCAAATGAATTCAATTACACAAATGAATTAACCGTCCGAGGTTTAGCTAAGTTTTGTTATTATCTTACTCAATGAACTAGGATGTTCGAATGTCCTATAAGTGAAGTAACATTTCATTTAATATTCTATTTAGGAGTTATGACAACTAAAGCTTTCGAGGGCAAGTTTGTGATTTAGTTTAATTCAATTAATGGGTTTAAATTTGAATAGATGTTCAAGTTGATTTATTTAATTTCTTTATGTCTTAGGTGATGTTATATTTAATTCAATTTAATTTAATTTAATTTAATTTAATTTAATTTAATTTAATTTAATTCAATTCAATTCAATTTAGTTTGATTTGATGTTAAATTGATTTAATTTGATTTGATTTAATTTTAATTTAATTTGATTTAATTTTAATTTAATTTTATTTAATTTAATTTAATTTAACTTAATTTAATTTAATTTAATTTAATTTAATTTAATTTAATTTAATTTAATTTGTTTTAACTTAATTTAATTTGATTTTATTTATTTAATTTAATTTAATTTAATTTAATTCATTTAATTTAATTTAATTTGTTTATTTAATTTAATTTAATTTAATCTTTAATTTAATTCAACTTTTAATTTTAATTTAATTTAATTTAATTTAATTTAATTTAATTCAATTAATCTTTGATTTAATTTTATTTAATTTAATTTAATTCAATTTAATTTACTTAATTTAATTTAATTCTTAATTTAATTTTACTTTTAATTTTAATTGAAATTTTAAAAGAGTTTAATAATTTAACTTTAGTTTAATGATTAAGTCTTTTAATATTTTAAGTTTGAGTTATTACTTTAATTAAGAATTGAATATTAATGAGATGATTAATTTAGGGATTTTTAAATTAAAGAATAAATCTCTTCCTAATAATATCCCTATTTTAATAATTCTAATTTTACTATTCTTCCCAAATTTAATCAATTATTTAATTAAGGGTTAATTATTTTAAATTGCTTAATGGGTTTCTACCCTTTAATTATTTAAGTTTCAATCATCCAAATCAGATTAGGATCAAATATTTTACTTATTAATTTTTTTTATTAAACCTAAAGTTTTAATTAAGGATTAAAATTTTAATTACCACTTTACCCTTTAAGCTTAATAATTTCATAACTCACTAAATTGAGCTTAAATGAACTCGAAATTTTTATGTGACTTCACTCATATGTCAATAAAGACATGAGAGGAGAAAATGTGATTTTTCTGTATTTAATTTATTTATATAATTATTTTTGGTAGAAAATAGAGATTTCCAAGGAAAATTTAATAATATGACCAAGGGAAAGTTTCTGTCCTTAAGAAAATTAGGGGACATTCCTAATGACCAGAGGACCACTTGAACCAATTTTGGTGATTTTTTGAATTATATTATTTTTATTATAATTATTTTAAGTTTTGGAGAGTTATTTAATTTAAAAATAAAATAAATGTTGAAAAATGAATTTTATAATTTTCAAAAATCTCTCTGATATCAAGGAATTCAGAGAATTAATTTTTACAATTTTTTGATTTTTCTATGATTTATTATAATTATTTTAGTGAAAATGCTAGAAAATACATTTTTTTAATTTTAAAAATACCCTAGAGCTTTAAAATTTAATATCTCATTAAATAGACCTAAGAAAAATATGGGGTTTTTTCCTAATTGATTAAAATTCAAAATGTGACATTTTGGTGAATTTTATTATTTTTGTGATTTTTATTATTTTTTAATTATTAAAAATATTAAAATAACATTAAAAATCAACTTTTTTAGAAAATTGAAATTTTAATTTTCTTAAATTCCCCTAATATCGAGAGGCTCCAAAACCAATTTGGTAAATTTTTAAAAGATATTTTGAAAGTTATGAATTTTTAAAGTTCAAATCGACTAAATGGCTTAATCAACCCATTTAAGTAGGGCTAACCAAGTCCAATCGACCTCAAATTTTTATGGTGGGTTCCTCTGATCCTAAAGGTCTGTGGAGAATTGATTTCAAGTCAATTTGATGTATGGTTATCTCTAATTAATTAGGGATCCATTTTGGGTGTTTAAGCCAATTAGGGTTATTTTAAATGAACTAACTCAAAACCTATTTTTCCTAGGGTCCTTTGGTCATAAGGAACATCACCAAATTTTCCTAGAATTTATTTCACAACATGCTATTTATTGGAATTAAAATACTTAAAACAGTAACATGAATTTGAAAAATCAATAACTTTTCATAGGGATGGCCTCGACTTTGGAAAATTCAGGGAATGTTCCCAAATTCAGAGGCTTCAAAAGCCCTATGGTCTCATGCCATGGTGAATTGTATACATGCATGGAGAATTGAAAATGTGCAGAGAGAAAACAAATTATTAAAAATAAAGTACTTGATGAAATTAAATAATTTCTTTTTCACATTACTCTCCTCTGTTCACTGAGCAAGAGGGTATTTTTATTTTATTTTTATGATTTTCCTACACAAAGTTATGAATTTTCCAAGTTTAGGGAATTAAATAAATAGAAAATATCCCTAATTTTCTATTTATCCGAGCTCGGCACCGCGTCATCCTCGCATCTCCGAACGGCCACGCGGCGCGCTCCCATTCGACGCCGCCGTCGAGTCGCGCAGCCGGGCCCCGCGGTTCACGTACCATCTCCTGGTCCGACGCCATCTGAGCCGTCCGTCCGCGCATGTATTAAATGGACGGCATCCGTTCATCGTCCCCGAGCGTCCTCACCCGAGAGCCGTTCACACTAAATCCCTAATATCTCACTCGATACTCGATGGATTTTCGTGTTCTTATGCTCTATGGATTCGTCTTGAGAAGACGAACACATCCATACTGTTTATGCGGGATGAAATTTACGCAAAAAAATGGAGAATGTTCGAAGCTCGGGAAGAAGAGTGAATCCATACCTTTGCTCGCAGAAGTGTGGCTTCGATCCGAGGGTTGTTTCACCTTCGATCGGATCCCGACAAGTTCCGGATGAAGTCTCCTGGTCCAGTGAATCGCTCTAGGTAGGATTTCAACCACAGCCGATCACAAAGCTTGGAGGCCGGAGCAACCGGGTGGTCTGGAGATGGGGCTTTTGCCGCGACACCTTCTCTTGGTCCGGTGAAGGTGTAGAACCAATCAATTTGGGGATCGGCTCACCGTGGAGAAGTGTCCTGGTTTTGGGCTTGGATTTCAACTCCGAAATCGAGCTCGCAGAGAAGAAATGGCCGGGGATTTCGGTGGGATCAAGTGCTCGTGTATGGGGAGTAGTCCGGAACAATTTTGGCAGAGTTTCCTTAAGGTTTTTTTCAAAGACCTCTCATGGCCGAGAGGGGTGGTGTTTAAATAGAGAGGGTGGAGGGCCTCCCGTGGAGAATTAGGGCTCGGGATCGACCGCTTGAGTCAAGGGCAAAACATGCCACAATGGCCATCGGGGATGGGGCAGCTCAACGAAGGAGAATTCCAAAGTTGGCTCACATGCGAGCTCTCGGCCATGGTGTTTTCCGGCGGCTCGGTGGCCGGCCGGCCGAGCATGGGTCACCCTCAAGGTCGGTGGGTCGTGGCTGGACTTGGTGCAAGCAATCGGCAATTGCCATGTGTAAAGGCTTTGATCCAAAGTAGAATGGGGCATGGCTAGTTTTGAGTCTAAATGGGTCAATCCACCCATTTGGGCTTGGTGCACCCTTCAAGGTGGCTTTGGATGTTGTGGGGGATCAAAGGGATCACTTGGTTCGGCTTGGAGAAGTCTCCATCCAAATATATTTGGATTAAATTTAAGTTTAGTGTGAAACATGATTAAGGCTAATGAGCTTTAGGGATAAAGGAAAGCCCTCCTCTTCTTACCCAATATGGCATGGTGGAGTGTCCAAGGCTCTCATGGCTCACATGTGGCTCATGCATGGCTTCATGGCTCACCTTTGGCTTCGAAAAAGTTTGAGTCAATTTCATGAAAATGGATTTTAGAGAATTTTTGGTAATTTGATGGAAATTTGTATGAAACTTGATTTGGAATAATTTGATGATGAATTTAGGACTTAGGTATTGAGTTTAATTGAAAGTATGATGAGGGGAAATGTCATATTGGCTTTGAGACCAATTTTGGGCCCTTGGATGTGGTAAAAGACGGCTTTTAAAATGGTTTAAGGAATGGGCCTTTAAGTTTAAAAATGAATTTATGGATGGGAATTTTGTAAAGATGTTGGGCCAAATAATTGTCAGGTTTAGCTCATGGATGTATCATGAGTGACTTGAAGCAAATTGGGGGTGATTTGGGTTTGAATTGGGTTAAATTTAGGCTCTTTTGGTGAATGGGCCAATATAGGTCCAAGTGGACCAAGTTGGGCCAATGTTGGGCTAGGGTTGAAATTGATGTAAAATTAATGTTGAGAAATGTTTATGGGAGTGTTTCAAAGAGGTTATGACTTTGGTTGGGCTTTGATTTTGGGGTTTGGGCTCATTTGGGTTAGGTTTGGGTTTAGGTCAAAATTGGGCCTTTTAGCTTTGGGTTGAATTTGAGTAGGGTTTGGGTCCAAATTTTGGGCAAATCATGTTAGTGTTTTGCTTGTGGGGATGCTAAGGAAGATTTAGAAAAGCTTTGGGGTTAATTGGAGTTGAATTGGGTGAGTTTGGGTTAGGTTTGGGTCATGGGTCCAAATTGGGCTTTAAGGCCAAAAGTGAAATTGGATCCAAATGTCAATCAAATTGGACTTGAATTTGGTCTAGATTGGTTTTGGGAATGTTGAATTAAAGTTTAGAATTGAATTGGACCAGAATTTGGGTCAATTGGATAGGTTTGGCTTGACATTGGGTTCACTTAGGGTTAAAATTGGTCAAATTAGGGGTTTTGACAAACGTAGGGTAAATTGACAAAATTGGCCCATGGTGTAGTTGAACAAAATGAAATTGGGAATATTTGGGATTTTCTGGAATTTTCTGGGAATTTTCTGAATTTTTGGATTTTTGGGTCAAGAAGGGTATTTTGGGTATTTGGAGGGTATTGGGAGGTATTTTTGGAATTTTTGGTATTTTTGGGTATGGATGATCAATTTGAGTGATCTGGAAATGTTTGGGATTGATTTTGGGGAATGTTTGGGTAATTTAGGTGATTTTGGAAAATTTGGGTAATTTCAAGGGCTTTGGGTAAGTTAGGCGGGTGTAGGGTCCCGGGGGTCAAAAATTGAAAATTTGGAAAATTAAAAATTTGGAAAATTGAAGATTGGGTAAATTTGAGTGGAATGAAATCATTTTGGTTGAGCCATGAAGCCATACCAAGCCCACATGAGCCATGAAGGGACTCATTTGAGGCATTCACTATGTTGTTCCTAACCCTCTTAGCCAAGGGTTTAGGGGTTAAGGACCATCCATGTGAGTCACCTTTATGACTCAGGAGGTCAAGTTAGGTATGGGTGTGCTTTTAGGATGTGTGTGAAAGTGTAGTGTATAAGTGTAGTGTGTGTGTAAGTCAGCTCCCTCACTGCACTGTGCCACCTGTAGGCGCTCCTAAGGCCAAAGAGTCCTATAGGAACTCATCCTTTAAACTTCCACATTTGATTTCAACCCTCTAGGTGATTAGGGTCTACAGTCAAGTTTGTGGAGTTTGCAGGGAGTTAAGAAGTGGTTTGAAATTCTAGATGGTGGATCCCAATTCTAGTCCTCTAAGATAGTCAAAGGAAAAGCCTAAGGCTAGATCCTAAGTACTAAAAAGAAGAAGAGAAGACCTCATCAAAAATGAGGTCAACACTTCTTTCTTAATTTCTTCTTCTTCTTCGAAACTATTCTCCCAATTAACATCAATGGCAGGTTTCTTTTGTCCAACTGTTCCAACGTGTCTTCCACGTCCTCATCCCCGGCCTCGACCTCGGGTGCGAGTTCTAGAGAAATCTTCACCATCTCGCCGTAAGTGAGTGGTGAGTAACTGTTGGACTAGAACTTCGTGTTCTTCATCGTCTCGAATTTCTTTTGCTTCATTTGGTATGGTATTTCTAGAAAAGATTGTTTTTTTCGGAGGAACATAATAAGCTGCATCTTCAAGAATTCCAATTTCGTGCACGGAGAACTGTTGCAAATCACCTTTGATGCACTGTTCCCCTCCTTCGTAATACTTTATGCACTGGTGCAGAGACGACGGTACCATCCGGTTTTCATGGATCCATGCCCGACCCAGTAGAGCGTTGAACGATGTCTCAGAATTAATTATGTGGAATTTTGCGGTTGTCTTTGCTAAATCACCCGTCTTCATTAGTAGTGTTATCGATCCAAGAGCACTTTCTCATTTTTGATTGAATCCTCTTAATAACATCTTGTCTGCTTCAAGCTCGCAAGCATCAATTTCCAAATATGCTAGCATCCGAAGATTCATTAGGTTGATTGATGCTCCCGGATCAACCAACACTCTGGAGAGCGTAAACTTTCCAATAGTGACTGAAATGTTTAACGGTCGGTTGTGATCAGCCGTTCCGAGTAGTAAATCATTGTCCGTGAAGGTAACACCTCGCTGTTCTCTTAACGAGCAAACCTCATTGAAGGAATTACCGGCCATTTGAACTAAATAAATCTCTAGATCAAGTAAAGCCTTGATCATAGCCTCCCTCATCTCCTTTGACAGGATCAAAGCATCATAAATGCTTAGTTTGGCTGGTAGCTTCCTATGATGGGCTAGCACGTTGTAGTCCACTTTATTACCATGTTCCTCAGTTTCTTCCCGAATGGACAATTCCTCTATTGGGGTTAACTCTTCCTGAGCAACCACCTGCTTTCCTTTATCCTTTGGACCCATTCTCGGGGGTAGAACTTTTCCGCTTCTTAGATTGACCTCTGCTCTCTCTTCTAAATTTACCACTGTCTCCTCGTGAATCGGAACAACTGGCTCTTCTGAAGTTGCTTCGGTGTCTGATGGTTCTAATTCTATCGTGATTGGACCTCCTCGGAATTCACAAATGGACCCGTTGCTTGTCGAGCTTTCGTAGCCTCCCTTGTGAACATCTTCTTCATCGTGGTCATCGAGGTTATGTATGATTTGAGAATCATTATTTATATTGGAATCGAGATCCGGATTAAGTCGGTTGTCGCTAGTTATGTAATTGTTAGAAACAGTCAAAACGTAGCCAACTCCATAACCCTTATCATTATAAGATCCCGCCGGGGCGAGTAGATAATCATACAGAGTCAGGAGTTCGAGGGATTTCTCCCCCGAATTGGAAACAACCATCCTAGGATAAGCAGCCCCTAGTCTACCCTTCGGAGCCTCGGTCTTCTTTTCTTCCACGACCTTTTCTTTTTTCTGGGGCTGTTCTTCAATCGCAAGTGATACTGTCGGCTCAACAGGTTTCAAACTCAGAGTTGAAGTGCGTACCGAAGCTGTCTGGATGTGATCCAAAATTTTTTTTGAAGACTTTTTCCAGACGGTACTCCATCCATCATCGGTCGTGTACGGGTCTATTGGAACAATGAGATCCGTTGAGATAACATTGACAGAACCTCCTTTTTGGAGTTCCTTCAAGTATTCCTTTGGGATCGTTATGTTCCCTTTCCGGAGTTTGTCATCAAGCCAAGACTTGAAAGTGATGCAATCCTCTATCTTGTGTCCGAGCATCTGGTGGTAAGGGCAATAGTTCAGATGATCTTTCTTATTGACTTCCTCCGGCCTCTTGGCTCTGGTAGCTGAAAATCTGGTGTCTTCATTAAACCGCGGAACATCTTCGCTTTTTCTTTAGTTTTGAATAAATATTCTCTATTTAGAAGTTATCTGAAGGTACGCAATGAACAAAGCAGTTGTTCATAATGTTGAGGCGATTGATAGCTCGGACGAGGTTGTTGATAGCCATGCTGAGGTTGCTGATAGATCTGTTGTGGTTGTTGGTAAGTCCGTTGCGGTGGTTGGTAACTAGGTTGTGGCCACTCTGGCTGTATCTGAACCGACTGCTTGCCCTTATCTACTGCCGTGACGATTCTGGATTTCTTTTCAAATGTCTTCACAGTTTTCTGCTTATCGGTCTTGTCTATGAAAATTAACTACTTTGCCTCTTCTTGCAAGCTCCCGGCCTTGCTAAGAAACTTCTTGAAAGTCTTGATTGTAAATCCTTTAAGGACAAGTGCTATCGGGCCATGGATACTCTTGAGCAAGATGCTAACTGCATGTTGTTCTTGAAGCTCTGGTTCACACTTCATGCTTAAATTCCTTCATCGAAGTATGTAATCTACTAAAGTCTCATTCGGTTTCTGTTGCTCCACCACTAGATCACCGATAGTGATGTGGTGCTGAGCCCAGACAAACCGCTTAACGAAGAGATTCTCTAGTTCTGAAAAGGTCTTTACTAAACTGTTCGGCAATTCTGCGTACCAGTCGAAGGCAATCCCTAACAAACTGCCGACGAACTGATGGAAGAGTAGAGCATCACTCCCACCGACATTGCAGTAACTAGCACGAAAATGTGCGACATGCTCTCGGGGGTTTCCCGTTCCATCAAAAGTCTTAAACAGAGGTGGTACGAAGCCTTTCGGGTATTGGACTGCATCGAACTCTTCGGGGTAAGGTCTACCCGTCTGAATAGATGCTCCACTCTTAGATTGTGCTAGGGCTTCTCGCACTCGCTTGTTCTACAATGTTCTTAATGTCCTTTTCTGGAATCATGCTTTGTGCAGAATCCTTCTTTGGTGGCTCGTCTCCGTTGACGGATGTGATCTCTTTTCCTCCATCTGCAATATGGATAATTTATGGGGGTGTCTCTTTCTGATGTTGTACCTAACTCTGGAGAGTGGCTAAAGCAGCAGCCATCTCTTCCATCCTCTTTGCCATTTGGGAAATTGTGTCATCTCTTTCTCGAAGTTGTGCTCTCATCACTTCTGGTTCATCTCTTTTCGCAGCTACCGGAGCACCTTGCGAAGCTAACGATGCTTATGTCTCAACCATGTTGATTTCAGCATACTCGTCATTCATAAATTCTGATGAATCAACTTCATCTTCTAGTTTTTCTTCTCTTTCTTTTGCTAACCGTCGGATGTTGGTCCTTAACTTGTCCATGGCATCCTCTAGTGGCCTTTTTCGCACAATCTCGCAGTTTTCATGTGACGGTTGTTGAACTTCCTTTCTAGGAGTCCCTTTTTTTGCAGTAGCACTTTCTTCTGATTCAAGTCTCCTGATGAGACTTTTCTTCTCAGGACATTGTTTTGGTCTGAGCTCGCCAGTAGTAGGTCACTATACCATCCTTCTTGCAGCCGGAAGCCTAGGACTGAATGGTCTGTCGGCTATATGTTGGAAGGTGATATCCTCCCTAATTTGCAGACTCGATACAACAACGGGTGAACTGGCTTTTATCTTCTTCTTTGGTTTCTCTGTGGCAACAACAGGCTCTATTCGCGGTCCGAGGCGTGATTTAGCTGGCACCCGTCCCATCCATCTTAAGATTTCTGACACAACGTGTCTTTCTTTCTTTGCCAATCTTTCCATCACAGCTTGCAGTCGAGCAAATGACGTAGTCTTATCCCTTTTCCTTTTGTAATTATTGTAGTACGCATGTCGGGGTAATGCATCGGAAATCCTACGGGCATCCTCTTCATCTGATGCGGCAAAGAGAGGGTGAAACCTACTCCCTTCCAACAGAGGTATATACTCAGGCAGTTCTTCTCTTTCCTCAAGAATTTCTTCTAGAAAAACAACTTCAGCAACTTTGGCTTTCTCGATCTTGGCAATCTTTCTACTTCTATTTCTCCTTTGAGTCTGAGTTAGGGGTGCAACTCTTGAACTGGACCCAATCTCAAAAACAGATGGTATTGTAGCAAAATCTGTACCCTCCACGGTGACAGGCTCATCACAAACTTGGATTTCCTTCCCCTTCAGTTTGGTACAAGTCGGGGTAGGTGCCGAGATGACTAGACCGGAGGGTGTAGAGACAACAGTCCTCCTACGAACAGTAGTACTCCTTTCAGCTGGAACCCTTCACAGATGAGGGAATTCTTGAGTCGATTTCAGGTTGAACTCAATCACGGGTTTCTCAGATTCTGACACTTTGTCCATTCGTGTGAAGAGAGTGACGTCAGTGAACTTGATATTTGTGTTGCCGAATCCTTGTCCGAAATGGATGATTCCATTATCGGTCATCTCATCCTTATAAATGCCAAAGTCCATTCCATTGGTGAAGGAGAAGATTAACTTTGGGGCAGTCATTTTATGCAGGGCAGATTCCGAATGTCAGTCCCGAATTATGCTTCCTTTCGTCGTAAAGTTTAGGACGAAAAAGAAAGAGACCGAACACATTTCGTTTATCTTAGTGTATTTGTGATTTTTAAAAGAGATTGTTTATTAGAAGGTTGTTTATTAGCGTGTTCGTTTGTTAGAAACGAAACGATCAATGGAAAAAGTTTATAGAAAAGGTAAAGGGCCCGATTTAGAATTGGAAAGGAAGAGAAAGTCTTATGCAAAACTTCTCGACTCGAAGGACCGCTCCTAAACTAACACCTATTGGGGGTCCACCCCACCTCAGAAAAGAGGTAAAAGGATCTCGGAACCTCTCCATTTAGGGGTGTCTAAACAGTGGCTCCTAAATCCGAGAGGAGTTGGATATACCCGTTCAAGACAGAAATGAACGGGGTATGCCAACGGAAGAATGATAGTTTTGGTCCACTAGGGATATGGACTCACTATCGATTTATGAAAGGAAAACCATCTAATCAAAATGGAGAGAGGAACTAGTCCCCAGCGGAGTCGCTAGAAGTTGTACGGCTTATTTTTAGGTTATGTGTTGTATTTTGAAAAGGGGTCGCCAAACAGAAATTGTCGGCAAATTTTAGATTTTAAATTTAATTTAAATATATATATAATTTAGAAAGTAGTATTTGATTTTGAAAATAATTTTAAATTTGAAAATTTTAAGATATGAAATCAAACCGATCTCACATCCCAAATAGTTTATATAAACGAGCACCGCATCAGAAATCGTGTATCTATCCCAAAGAATAGACACACTCGCTCGATGATGGGGCTCGATTAAATAAACTAGAAGATTTGTGACATCCGTTTGGTCTGTGAACCAATTTTATAAGCCGACTGTTGACCTCATTTTTGATGAGGTCTTCTCTTCCTTCTTTAGTGCTTAGGATCTAGCCTTAGGCTTTTCCTTTGACCATCCTAGAGGACTAGAATTGGGACCCACTCCTTAGAAATTTGAATCACTTCTTGCCTCCCTAAAAACCCCACAAGCTTGATTGTAGACTCCTAATCACCTAGATGGTTGAAATCAAATGTGAAGGTTTAAAAAATGAGTTCCCTATAGGACTCTTTGGCCTTAGTGACCACCCCAGGCGGCTTGGTCCAGTGAAGGTCGACTTACACACTCACTACACTCACACTCTACACTCTCACACACACAATCCAAATCCTAAAACCACACCCATACCCAACTCGACTCCTTGACTCATGTAGGTAATTCATATGGATAGACCTTAACCCCTAAGCCCCCGGCTAAGAGGGTTAGGAACAACATAATGAATGCCTCAAATGAGTCCTCTCATGGCTCATATAGGCTTAATATGACTTCATGGCTCAACCAAAGTGTTTCCATTTCACTCATATTTGATCAATCTTCTTTTTTTGCAAAATTTCAATTTTTGACCCCTGGGCCTCGGCCCCACCAAACCTACCAAATGCTCTTGGAACTACCCAAAATTTGCAAAATCACCTGAATCACCCAAAATTTGCAAAATCACCTGAATCACCCAAAATTCCCCAAAATTAAACTTGAACATTTCCTCACCAATCAAATTGATCATCCATAGCCAAAAATACCAAAAAAAAATCCAAAAATACCCCCCAATACCCTCAAAATACCCAAAATACCCCACTTAACCAAAAAATCCAAAAATTCAGAAAATTCCCAGAAAACTCCAGAAAATCTCAAATATTCCCAATTTCATTTTGTCCAACTACACCATAGACTAATTTTGTCAATTTACCCCACGTTTATCAAAACCCCCAATTTAGCCCATTCTTAACCCAAGTGAACCCAATGTCAAACCAAACCTACCCAATTGACCCCAATTTTGGTCCAATTCGATTCTAAACTCCAATTCAATATCCACAATATCAATCTAGACCAAATCCAAGTCTAATTTGATTGACATTTGGGTCCAATTTCACTTTTGAGCTTAAGGCCCAATTTGGACCCATGACCCAAACTTAGCACAAACCAAACCAATTCAACTCCAATTGACTCCAAACCTTTTCTAAACCTTCTATAACATCCCCACAAACAAAACACTAACATAATTTGCCCAAAATTTGGACCCAAACCCCACTCAAATTCAACCCAAAACCAAAAAGCCCAATTTTGACCTAAACCCAAACCTAACCCAAATAAGCCCAAGTCCCAAAACCAAAACCCAACCAATGTTGAAACCTCTTTAAAACACTCCCATAAACATTTCCCAACATTAATTTTACATCAACTTCAACCCTAGCCCAACATTGGCCCAAATTAGCCCAATTTGACCTACATTAGACCATTTACCAAAGAAACCTAAATTCAACCTAATTCAAACCCAAACCACCTCAAACTTGTCTCAAATCACTCATGGCACATCCTTAAACTAAACCAAACATTTATTTGGCATGGCCCTTTGCAAAATTTTCATCTAAAAGCCCACTTCTAAAGGACATTCAAAAGCCCATTCCTAACCAAACTCAAAAGCACAAGCTCTTCCTAAAGCCCACATGAAATTCTTCTCATCATCCCTTTGATTTAAGACACTTCCTAAGTTCTAAAATCCATCATCAAATAAACCCAAATCAAGCCATATACCAAATCCCATCAAATCCCCCCTAAATTACCAAAATTTCTAAAACCCTTTTTCATGAAATTGACCAAACTTTTTCCTAAGCCAAAGGTGAGCCATGAAGCCATTCTTGAGCCACATGCAAGCCATGTGAGTTGTTGACATGTGACCTTACCACATTGGGCAAAAGGAGGACGTCCTTTAAGCACTTCCTAAAAGCCATTAACCTTACTTATGTTTCCCCTTAACCAAAATTTAATCTAAATATTCTTGGATGGAGACTTCTCCACTTAAGACCAGCTGGCCCAACTGATTCACCCAGCCCAAAGCCAGGTCATGGGGACGTGAACCAAGCCCAAAATCATGGGTTGACTAATTTGAGCCCAAAATGAGCCCTTACCCTTTCCATTTCAGGCCATCCTCTTTACACATGGCAAAGCTCGATTGCTCGCACAAACCTCCAGCCACCGACCCACCCGGACCCGAGGGTGACCCATGCCTCGCCGGCCACCACTCGGATCGCCGGAAAAACCATGGCCGAGACCTTGGGAGGAGCCAAAACTTTTCAATTCCGCCCTGCCGAGTTGTCCCGACCCAATTGAACACTATGGTTGTTCTTCTCTGCATGGAGCAGGCTGATCCCAAGCCTTAAACCCCCTGGGAGGCCCTCCACCCTCTCCTCATTTAAACACCACCTCCTCTCGACCATGAGAGGTGCGGAACCAAACCTTACTGAAACCCTCGCCAAAATCATCCCGTACAACTCTCTACACATGTAGAACTTGATCCCCACTGAAATCCCCCTGTCATTTCCTCTTTGTGAGCTTAATTTCAGAGTTGAAATTCAAGCCGAAAACCAGGACACTTCACTACAGTGAGCCAATCTCCAAATTGATTGGTCCTACACCTTCACTAGACCAAGAGGAGAAGTTTCCCAGCAAAAGCCCCCCTCACGAAGCCGCCCATTGCTTCCGGCTCTCCAAGCTTGGTCGAAATCATACCTAGACAATTCACCAGGCCAAGGGAATTCATCTGGAGCTTGCTTGGACCCAATCTAACGTGACACAACTCTCAGATCGAAGCTTCACTTCTCTGAGCAAAGGTATGGACTCACTCTTCTTCCCGAGCTTCCAGAGATTCTCCATTTAGTTTGAGTCAATTTCAATACATGTTTACCGTATGGATGTGTTCGTCTCTTCAAGATGAATCCATAGAGCATAAGAACTCAAAAATCCGTTGAGAATCGAGTGAAAAATTAAGGTTAGAAGGTTGACGGTCACGGGTTCACACCAGTCATAGACGATGACTGGGAACCGTTGGATCGCGCGTGTATTGAGCAGACGACCAGGATCAAGCAGGACGATGCAATGGGACATGCACCGCGGGCCCCAGGAGTGCTGAGTCGGATGGCGGCACCGAATCAGGAGACGACGCGTGGAGCTTCGGAGCTGCCGAGGTTGACGCGGCGCCGCGTGGATAAGTAGAAAAATAGGCTATTTTTCTATTTATTTAATTCCCAGAACTTCAAAAATTCATAACTTTGTGTAGAAAATCCTAAAAATAAAATAAAAATACCCTCTTGCTCTGTGAACAGAGGAGAATAATGTGGAAAAGAAATCAAGTAATTTCATGAAGTATTGTATTTTTAATGATTTATTTACTCTCTGCATTATTTCAATTCTCCATGCATATAGGAAATTCACCACGGCATGAGACCATAGGGCTTTTGAAGCCTCTAAACTTGGGAACATTCCCTGAATTTTCCAAGGTCAGAGGCCATCCCTATAAGAAGTTATAGATTTTCCAAGTGCATGTTACTATTTTGAGTGTTTTAATTCCAAAAATTAGCATGTTGAGAACTAAATTCTAGGAAAATTTGGTGATGTTTCTTATGACTAGAGGGACCTAGGAAAAATAATTTTTGAGCTAACTCACTTTGAACAACCCTAATTGGCCTAAACACCCAAAATTGAACTTTAATTAATTAGGGTTAACCATTCATCAAATCAACTTAAAAACAATTCTCTACTACCCTCTAGGGATAGGAGAACACCACATAAAAATTTGAGATCAACTGGACCTGGTTAGCCCCACCAAATGGGTTAATTAAGCCCCATGAATGAAATCAATCTTTAAAAATTCATAACTCACAAAATAATTTTCAAAAATTCACAAAATTGGTTTTAAAGCTTCTCTGATATCAGAGGAACTTAGGAAAATTAAAATTATAATTTTCTAAAAAAATTGATTTTTATCATTATTTTAATATTTTTAATAATTAAAAAATAATAAAAATCACAAAAATATTAAAAATCACCAAAATGTCATATTTTGAATTATAAACACTTAGGAACAAACCAAATATTTTTCTTAAGTCCCTAGGGTAAGATATTGAATTTTAAAGGTTTAATGTAATTTTTAATATTAAAAATGTATTTTTCAACCTTTTCACTAAAATAATTCTAATAAAACAAAGAAAAATAAAAAAAATTATGAAAATTGTTCTCTTGTTTCCCTGATATCAGAGAGATTTTTGAAAAATATAAAATTCATTTTTCAACCTTTATTTTATTTTTAAATTAATTAATACTCCAAAACTTAAAATAATTCTAATAAATAACATATAATATTAAAAATCACCAAAATTAGTCCAAATGGTCCTCTAGTCATAAGAAATTTCCCATAATTTTCTTAAGGATAGAAAATTTTCCTTGGTCATCTTATTGAATTTTCCTTGAAAATCCCTATTTTCCAAAAAAAATAATTATATAAATAAATTAAATAAAGAAAAATCACATTTTCTCCTCTAATGTCTTAATTGACATGTGAGTGAAGCCACATAAAAATTTCAATGACATTTAAGCTCAATTTAGTGAGTTATGGAATTATTAAGCTTGAAGGGTAAAATGGTAATTAAAATTTTTAACCCTTAATTAAAACTTTAAGCTTAATAAAATGAAAGAGTAAAATATTTGATCCTAATCTGATTGGGATGATTGAAATTTAAATAATTAAAGGGTAGAAACCCATTAATCATTTTTAAGAATAAACCTTAATCAATTAATTAATTAAATTTGGAAGATTAATAAAAATTGAAATTATTAAAATAGGGATATTATTTAGAAGACATTTAATCACTTCAATAATATTTAATTTCCAATTAAAATGATAATCCAAACTCAAGATTTAAAATACTAAAAGACTTAATCATTAAATTAAATTAAAATTAAAATATTAAACTAAATTAAATCAAAATTTCAATTAAATTAATACTTTAATAATTAAATTAAATCATCTTTAAAACATAAAAAATAAAATATTAAATTAAAATTAAAATAAAATTAAATTTAAATTTAAATTAAATTAAATTAAATTAATTTAAATCAAATTAATTTAAATTAAATTAAAACATATTAAATTAAATTAAATAAAATAATAATAATAATAATAATTAAATTAAAATAAAAATCAAAACAAAATTAAAATTAAAATTAAAATTAAAATTAAATCAAATTAAATTAAATTAAATTAAATTAAATTAAATTAAATTGAATTAAACATAACATCACTTAAGACATAAAGAATTCAAAATAAATCTAAAACAACTTGAACACTATTCCAAACTTAAATCCATTAATTAAAATTAAATTAAAACACAAATCACTAAAATATCAATTTGCCCTTAAAAGCTCTTGTTATCATAACTCCTAAATGGAGTATTAGGTGAAGTGTCACTTCATTCATAGGATATTCGAAACATCCTAGTTCAGCGAGCAAAAGAACAAAACTTAATTAAACCTTGGGTGATTACTTCACCTGATTAATTAAATCCATTTGGACTTAGAACAATCCCAACAATATTGAAAAGATATTTAAGACTCGTCTTAAGCACTTCCTCAATATGATAGGATGTTTATAAGAACAATTGAACTTAATTGTTCTTTGATAAATAAAATTGTCCTTAAACTAAAATACAAGAACCTAGACGTCATAGGAGATGACTAGCTATAGGATTAGAACTTTGATAGACAATCAAAACCTTTCTCTTAGCTTTACCTAGGTAATTGTTGAAATATTTAAATGCCTTAACATGTGTTTTAAGTGCAGCTTGGGATGACGGGAAGACCCTCCAGGTACGCTTTTATTTTATTTGAATTTACTTTATTGCAAATGCACTTTACTTTTCTTGCATGATAAACAATTGTTGCATGAAAACCAAGACCTTTAGGGTAGTCACTAAAACTGAAACCAAAACTAAATTAAAAATCACTGTAAGATAAAATTCACCGCCACAACATCTCAAAATATAAAACAACTCAAAATTTAATCACCAACAGAACAACAAAACTACAATTGCAACTAAATTAAAAAGTCTTATTGAATGATCGGGAATACCTCGGATGATGTAACCCACGTGTTGCTAACGGGATTTCCCACGGTCTAAATGAAAGTGTGGAACTCATTCAGTTGAGTTTAGCAAATTCATCTGGACTAAGTGAATTCAATGAAAATAACTGATGCTTGGGATGACGGAACCGTGGGATCTTAATCGGTTATGTTATAATCAACTTTAAGATTTGTTTTAATTAAATTATTAGAAAACACTTGGATTTTAAGATTTCTAAACCAAAACACTTCTCTCATCTCCTGATTTATGACTTCTAAAACTAAACCCCTGCAACAACAAGGAGCTTGGAGCACGATGGGCAGCACGGCCATCTTCGTCAGCAAAACAACTCTACATCAGCTAAACCTTTCCTAGAATTAAATAACCAAACCATAGGATTTTGAGGTAGTTTGCTTAGTGCAACATAAATCCTCAACTCTTCGTTAGGCATTTGTATAATCATGTTATGTAAATTAAGCCCTAACCAGTCTTAGGACTCCGAGGTAGTCGTTCAGGTACGACATAAACCCTCACATCTTCGAGGCTGATTGTATGATTATGTCATACGAATATAAGTCTTAATTAACTAAAATTGGCAAGATTGAAATAAAAAGATAATATTAGGATTTTTCTAAATCTAAGCCAAACAATAGGATAGTTTGGGAAGCTGCCAAGATTCTTCTTGGATCCTCAGCTTCTCCTACTTCTTTTCCTTTGGATTCTCAAAAATAAAATATTTCCAAATTCGAGCTAATCCCTATTGAAATTTCCAAAATCCAATTCTTTGAAAACCTTAAACTTTGAAATTCTTGAGAGCAAAACCACTGATCATTATCGAGAGTTTTCTTAGATGATTCCCGTCATTTAAGATGTAATTAACTATAGGAGCTTGCCCTTATGGGGAACTTTAAGAACCCGAGTAATATAAACCCCGTTTAATTCATTTATATTAAGCAAGGGAATTTGTCGGCTTATAAAATTGGTTCGCGGACCAAACGGATGTCACAAATCTCCTAGTTTATTTAACCGAGCCCCATCATCAAGCAGTGTGTCTATTCTTCGGGATAGATACACGGTTTGTAATGCGGTGCTCGTTTATATAAACTATCTGGGATGTGAGATCGGTTTGATTTCATATCTTAAAATTATTTTCAAAATAAAATACTACTTTCTAAACCATATATACATATTTAAATTAAATTTAATATCTAAAAATTGCCGACAATTTTTGTTAGGTGACCCCTTTTCAAAAATACAACACTCAACCTAAAAATATGCCGACAACTTCTGGCGACTCCGCTGGGGAATAGTTCCTCTCTCCATTTTGATCAGATGACTGCTTTCATAAATCGGTAGTGAGCCCATGCCCCTAGTGGACCAAACTACCATTCTTCCGTTGGAATACCCCGTTCATTTACGTCTTGAACGAGTATAGCCAACTCCTCTCGGATTTAGGAGCCACTGTTTAGACACCCCTAAACGGAGAGGTTCCGAGATCCTTTTACCTCTTTTCTGAGGTGGGGTGGACCCCCAATAGGTGTTAGTTTAAGAGCGGTCCTTCGAGTCGAGAAGTCTTGCATAAGACTTTCTCTTCCTTTCCAATTTTGAACTGGATTCCTTACCTTCTCTACGCCTTTGAACATTCTGTTCCAAATAAACAAACCCTCTAATGAATGACTCTTTAACAAATAACTCCTTTTTATAAATACATGAACAAAAATGTGTTCGGACTCTTTTCGATTCTTTTCGTCCTGATGAAAAGAAGCATTACTTGGGACTGACAGTCAGAATTTAAATCGCAGAAAATGTCTGCCCCAAAGCTGATTTTCTCCTTCACCAACGGACTGGACTTCGTTGTTTACAAGGATGAGCTGTCCGACAATGGGATCATCCATTTTGGGCAAGGATTCGAGAACACAAATGTCAAGATCGCTAACGTTACTCTTTTCACACTTACGGACAAAGTGCGTGAAACTGAAAGACCTTTGATCGAGTTCAACCTCAAGTCAACTCAAGAGTTCCCTCCCCTGCAAAGGGTTCCAGCTGAGAGGAATACTACTGTCCATGGGAGGATCTGTTATCTCTACCCCCACCGGTCTAGTCGTCTCCGCACCTACCCCGGCTTCCGCCGAGCGAAGGGGAAGGAAATTTAAATTTGTAACGAGCATGTTACCGTGGAGGGTACAGATTTCCTTGCAAGACCTTCTGTTTTCGAAATTGGGTCCAGCTCAAGGGTTCCACCCCTAACACGGACTCAGAGAAGAAACAAAGGTAGGAAGATTGTCAGAAAGGCCAGTGTTGCTGAAGTCGCTTTCTTAGAAGAAATCCCTGAGTACACACCACTACCTGAGAACATACCATTATCTGAGTATACTTCGCTTTTTGAAGGAAGTAGATTCCATCCCCTCTCCTCCGCAGCTGACGAGGAAAATGTTCGCAAGATTGCTTCTACATTACCTCAACCTGCATACTATAGCGACAGCCGAAAGAAAAGGGCTAGGATTACACCATTTGCCCGATTGCGGATCGTGATAGAGAAGTTAGCAAAGAAAGAGAAATGTCCTGTATCAGAGATTTTAAGAAGAATAGGGTGGGTGCCAGCCAAGTCTCGTCTTGGGCCACGAGTAGAACCCGTTATCGCCACAGAAAAGCCGAATAAGAAGTTGAAAGCTAGTCCACTTGTTGTTGTTTTAGGTTTACAGATCAGGGAGGATACCACCTTCCAGCATTCAGCCGATAAACCATCCGGTCCTAGGCCTTCTGCTGCTAGAAGGATGGTATGGCGTCCTACTACTGGCCAATTAAGACCGAAACAATGACCTGAAAAGGAAATTTTCTTCAGTAGACTCGAGTCTAAAGAGAGCGCCACCGCAATGAAGGGGACTTCCAAGAAGGAAATCCAACAGCCATCGCATGATAACTGCGAAACCGCACGAAAACGACCATTGGAGGACGCTATGGAAAAGCAAAGAACCGACATTCAATGATTAGCAAGAGAAACAGAAGAAATGTTTGGAGATGAAGTTGACTCGTCGGAGTTCATGGATGACGAATATGTGGAGATCAACATGGTCGAGACACGAGCATCGTCAGCTTCACAAGGTGCTCCGACAGCTGCAGAGAGAGATGAACAGGAAGCATTAAGAGCACAAATTCGAGAAAAAGATTATACAAGCTCTCAAATGGTAGAAAGGATGGAAGAGATGGTTGCAGCTCTAGCCACTCTTCAGAGTCAGGCTCAACCCCAAAGAGAAACGCCTCCAGAAGTTATTCATATTACAGATGGAGGAAAAGAGATTACATCCGTTAACGGAGACGATCAGCCAAAGAAGGATTCTACCCAGAATATGATTCCAGAGAAGGACATCAAGAACATGGTAGAACAACATGTACGAGAAGCCTTAGCACAGTCTAAGAGCGGAGCATCTATTCAGACGGGTAGACTGTACCCCGAAGAATTTGATGCAGTACAATACCCAAAAGGCTTCGTACCACCTCTGTTCAAGACTTTTGATGGTACCGGAAATCCTCGACAACATGTTGCACATTTTCGTGCTAGTTGTTGCAGCGCCGGTGGAAGTGACGCCTTACTCTTCCGATAATTTGTCAGCAGCCTGTCAGGGATCGCCTTCGATTGGTATGCAGAGTTACCGAACGGTTCGGTAAAGACTTTTTTAAAATTAGAAAACCTCTTCGTGAAACGGTTTGCCGGAGCTCAGCACCATATCACCATCGGTGACTTAGTGGTGGAGAAACGAAGCTGAACGAGACTTTAGTGGACTACATACTTCGATGGAGAAATCTAAGCATGAAGTGTGAGCCACGGCTACAAGAACAACATGCAGTCGGTATCTTGCTTAAAAGCATTCATGGCCTAATAGCACTTCTCCTTAAGGGATTTACAATTAAGACTTTCGAGAAGTTTGTAAGCAAGCCCGAAAGCTTGCAAGAGGAAGCGAAGCAACTAAGTTTCGTCGACAAAATAGACAAACAGAAGCCCATGAAGACATTTGAAAAGAAATCCGGGATCGTCGCGGCAGTCGATAAGGGAAAACAGCCAATGCAAATACAATTGGAGCTGTCGCAGTCCAGCTATCAACAACCTCAACAGAACTACCCACAACCTCAACCCGGTTATCAGCCAACTCAACAATATGAACAACCGCCTCGCCCACAGCGCACGTTAAAGGAGCTTATAAATAGAGAATATCCATTCAAGAATGAGGCAGTGCCAAAGATGTTCCGCAGCTTGATGAAGACTTCGGATTTTCGACTGCCAGAACCCAAGAAGCCAGAAAAAGTTAATAAGAAGGACCATCCCAACTACTGCCCTTACCACCAGATGCTTGGACATAAGATAGAGGATTGCATTACCTTCAAGAGTTGGCTTGACAACAATCTCCGAAAGGGGAACATAATGATCCCGAAGGAATACATGAAAGAACCCCAGAAAGGAGGTTCTGTCAATGTTATTTCAACGGATCCCATTGTTCCGATAGACCCTTACACAACTGATGATGGATCGAGTACCGCTTGGACGAAGTCATCAAAGAAAATTGTGGACCACATCCAGGCCGCTTCAGCACGTTCTTTAACTCAAAGTTTGAAACCTGTCAAGCTGGCGCTATCGCTTGCAATTGAAGAACCTCCCAGGAGGAAAAGGCTGTAGAAAAGAAAGAGATTGTAGAGGAAGAAAGGACCGAGGCTCCAAAGGCTAGACTAGGGGCTGCTTATCCTAGGATGGTTGTTTCCGATTCGAGGAAAAAATTCCTCGAACCTCTGACTCTGTATGATTATTTGCTCGCTCCGGCGGGATCTTATAATGATAAGAGTTATGGCATTGGCTACGTTTTGACTGTTTCTAACGATTACGTAACTAACGACAACCAATCTAATCTGGATCTCGATTTCGATACCAATAAAAATTCTAAAATCATACACAGCCTCGACAATCACGATAACAAAGAAGACATTCACCAAGAAGGCTACGAAAGTTCAACAAGTAATGAGTCTATTTGTGAATTTCAAGGAACTCCAACCACAATAGAGTTAGAGCTTTCAGATTCCGAAGCAACTCCAGAAGAACCTGTCATGCCGATTCAAAAGAAGACACCGATAGAAGCTCGGTACCGGATTCAGAAGAAATCACAGAAGTCAACTTAAGAAGCGGAAGGGTTCTACCTCCAAGAATGGGTCCAAAAGATAAAGAAAAGCAGGTGGTTGTTCAGGAAGAGTCAACCCCAGCAAAAGAGTTTCCCATTCAAGAAGAAAATGAGACACATGATAACAAAGTGGACTATAACGTGCTAGCCCATCTTAGGAAACTACCAGCCAAACTGAGCATCTACGACGCTCTCATCTTATCAAAAGAGATGAGGGAAGCTCTGGTCAAAGCCTTACTTGATCC
Organism: Papilionanthe hookeriana x Papilionanthe teres; assembly: GCA_022702705.1. Taxonomy (NCBI): domain Eukaryota; kingdom Viridiplantae; phylum Streptophyta; class Magnoliopsida; order Asparagales; family Orchidaceae; genus Papilionanthe; species Papilionanthe hookeriana x Papilionanthe teres. The sequence goes on from CM040424.1 coordinate 172,640,896, forward strand.
AGAGATTTGTTTAGCTCAGATGGCCGGAGATTCCTTAGATGAGGTTTTCTCGTTAAAGGAACATCGACCATTGTACATTTCAGTTACAATCGGAAAATTTACGCTCTCCAGAGTATTGGTGGATCCAGGAGCATCGATCAACATAATGAATCTTCGGACGCTAGCATACTTGGAAATTGATGCTTGCGAGCTTGAAGCGGACAAGATGTTACTAAGAGGATTCAACCAGAAAGGAGAAAGAGCCCTTGGATCAATAACACTGTTGATGAAGACCGGTGACTTAGCAAAGACAACCGCAAAATTCCGCATAATTGACTCTGAGACATCGTTCAAAGCTCTACTGGGCCGGCCTTGGATACATGAAAACCGAATGGTACCGTCGTCTCTGCATCAGTGCATAAAATACTACGAAGGAGGAGAACATTGAACTAAAGGTGATTTGCAACCTTTCTCCGTACATGAGATTGGAATCCATGAAGATGCAGCTTATTACGGAGCTCCGAAGAAAACAATCTTCTCCAGAAACACCGTGCTAAATGAAGCAAAAGAAGTTCGAGATGATGAAGAACCTGAAGTTCTAGTCCAACAGTCACTCACCACTCCCTTACGGCGAGATGGTGAAGGTTTCTCCAGAACTCGCATCCGAGGTCGAGACCGGGGACGAGGTCGTGGAATAGACACTGGGACAGTTGGACAGAAAAAGCCAATGATCAACGTTGATTGGGAGAACAGCTTTGAGGAAGAAGAGGAAAACAAGAAAGAAGCAGCTACAATAAACCAGAAGAAACCACAATTCAAGATTTCTCTCGAAGATGAGAAGAACGAAGAATACAAATCGATGTACGAGAAGATTAATCACTATGTACACACTATGACCATGACCCCGATCCAGTCTAATAAGATCGAGGGTATGGTGGTCAAAGAAGTACATAGCAGTGGTGCAAAGCCAATCAAATTTTACCGTGGCACTTCTTCTTCCAATACTAAAAGCGATGTACAATTTGAAGATGTCACTTCTTCCGAATTAATGGAATTACCTTTTGAGTGGTACTCTCCCTGCGTTCAAAATTTAATACAGTGTGGTGTCTTACCTTGACAATGGAAAAAAGGTCGATCACAACACTTCAAAAAATTTTGGAATAATGCCGGTCGGCCTCCCAATTTAAAACATCGTCTCGGATTCGGCACAGTAGGTTCAGTTGACGATACGGAATTTTGCTTGGTTGTCACTTGTGAACCTAATGAAGACTGTTTGGAAACTATAGAAGATCTTGAAGATCTATAAATTGGAGATGCTCCTCCGGAATTCGAAGAAGAAATCAAATCTACGATAGATGAGTTAATGGAAGTTAACTTAGGTACTAGCGAAAATCCTAGACCAACCTTTGTCATCTCCTTACTCAATAAAGAAGATTCTGAGGAAGTGATCAAGCTATTAATAGAATTCAAGGATTGTTTTGCTTAGAGTTACAACGAAATGCCAGGATTAGCTCCAGAAGTCGCAGTTTACAGGCTAGGAGTGGATCCTACTTCTGTTCCAGTCAGACAAGCTTCCAGAAGAATGCGTCTAGAAATTGAACAACAAGTAATAGCTGAAGTTAAGAAGCTAATCGACGATAAATTTGTTCGTGAAGAACAATACCCTACTTGGCTAGCCAATGTGGTACAAGTCAGGAAGAGGAATGGTCAGATCAGAATCTGTGTGGATTTCAGAGACTTGAACAAAGCATGTCCGAAGGATGAATTTCCACTGCCAATCCCAGAACTGATTATCGACATTGCTTCAACACATAAAATATTTTCATTCATGGATGGATCTTCAGGATACAATCAGATAAAGATGGCACCAGAAGACGAAAAGCTCACAGCATTCAGAACACCAATCGGAGTGTATTGCTACACAGTAATGTCATTCGGACTAAAGAACGCAGGAGTAACATACCAAAGAGCAATGACAAGGATTTTCGATGAGCTCATTCACAACCAAGTTGAGTGCTATGTGGATGATGTGGTCATCAAAAGTAAACTGAAGGAAGATCACCTGTATGATTTGAGAATTATCTTCGAGCGACTAAGGCAATACAACCTTAAGATGAATCCTTTAAAATTCGCCTTCAGCGTCACCTCCGGGAAATTCTTAGGATTCGTTGTCCGACATCGCGGGATCGAAATTGATCCGGAAAAGATTAAAGCTATCTTAGAAATGCCGCCTCCCAAAACCTTATAATAGCTACGATCCTTTCAAGGGAAGCTGACATATCTTCGACGCTTTATTTCAAACTTATCAGGTAGGTGTCTGCCCTTCTCGGCATTAGTTAAAAAGGATGCCAAATTCGTTTGGGAAGAGAAATGCCAAAGGGCCTTCGAGGACATTAAACAATACTTAATGAAACCTCCTGTCTTAGCAGCCCCAGTATCAGGTAGACCGTTGATACTTTATACCACGGCTCTAGACGACTCCCTTCGAGCCCTGCTAGCCCAGGTCAATGATGAGGGAAAATAAAATGCTCCCTACTATTTAAGCCGTCGTTTGATTTCGATGGAAGCAGAGTATCCTCCAATTGAGAAGCATTGTTTGGCCCTGATCTTCGCCGTTTAAAAGCTCAGGAATTACATGCTCTCTCATAAGGTCAACCTTATCTCAAAAGTTAATCCGTTGCAATATTTGATGACCCGTCCAACACTTTCTGGCAGACTTGCCAGGTGGTCAATGATATTATTGCAATTTGACATAACTTTCATTCCTCTCCGTGCCGTGAAGGGACAAGTGCTAGTTGACTTCCTTGCAGCACACCCTTTACCGGTAGATTCGCCTCTCGAGGATGATTTGCCTGACGAACAGATAATGAGCCTAAAAGACACCGATGATCGACGTTGGGAACTATACTTCGACGGAGCATCATCAGCACATAAAGACAAAGAATTGCAAACGATAGTGCCCGATAGAACGGGAATCGGAATAATCTTTATAACACCGGAGCGGGGGATGTTAAGATACTCCTACCACTTAATAGAGTCATGCACAAACAACGAGGCAGAATACGAAGCCCTCATAATAGGACTAGAATTGACCATTCAAATGGGAATAACGGATATCAACATCTACGGAGATTCTCAGTTGATCATTCAACAAGTCGCAGGACAATACAGAGTCTTAAAGCCCAGACTCGAGCACTACTTTCAGTATGCCATGAAACTGTTGGAACGAATTTCGAATGTAACAATCTACATGATCCCCAGAAGAGAAAATGCTCTCGCAGATGCGCTAGCTCGCCTTGCAAAAGAATTTGCCCATTTACAAGATGAGTCAGTTCAAGGACGACAGGTCCTATCACAGCTCGACATGGGTATGATACAGAAATCAGAAAAGCGAGAGGAATCGAGTTGCGGCGGTGACGGAAAACACGGAAGATTGGCGTCGACCGCTAATAGATTACCTGCAAACAGGGAAATTACCAGACGATAGGTCATTAGCACATCAAATCAAGAAAAGAGCTCTGTCTTACGCATTAATAAACAATACATTATATAGAAGGTCTTTTGATCATATGTGGTTAAGGTGCCTGAGCAGGTCCGAGGCTCGTGAAATTGTCAAAGAGGTACATTCAGGGCTTTGTGGCGCTCATTACTCGGGTCCGAAAATGAAAATGAAAATTAAAAAACTAGGGTATTATTGGCCCTCGATGATGACCGATTGCATGAAGATTTCCAAAAGTTGTCACCAGTGCCAAGTGCACGGAGTGGTTCTACACCAACCTCCAAACGTGCTACATCCGACAATTGCGTTGTGGCCATTTGAGTATTGGGGCACAGATATAGTGGGTCCGATAGAACCACCTTCTTCAAGAGGACATCGCTTTATCCTTGCAGCTACAAACAACTTTTCTAAATGGGCAGAAGCGGTCCCACTTAGAGAAGTAAAGGCACACCACGTGCTCCATTTTTTCAAAAATCAAGTTTTTTACTGTTTCAGAGTACCGCACAGAATCATTTCGGATAATGGATCCGCATTCAGAAGCACAAAATTCAACAATTTTGTCAGAAGACATGGGATCGATTGGCGATACTTAACAATCTATTACCCAAGAGCAAACGGCTTGGCCTAGGCTTTTAATAAAACTCTCATTCAAATTTTAAAGAAAACTTTGGACGAAAACAAGACAAATTGGCACGAGAAGTTGTTAGAAGCCTTATGGGCCTACAGGACGACTTTCAGGACTCCTACTCAGTCTAAGCCTTACACTTTAGTGTACGGGTCCGAGGTAGTTTTACCTTTGGAGGTTCAGCTTCCATCACTCAGGATTGCAGTTGCAAAGAAAATTACTACAGAAGTAAATGCCAGATTACTACTGGAAGAACTGGAAAACTTAGAAGGAAAAAGACTTGCAGCACAACAAAATTTGGAACTATACCAAGCTAAGTTGATCCAGGCCTATGATAAACTGGTCCGCCCAAGAACTTTCAAAGTTGGTGACTTAGTTCTTGTTCTCAGACGACCTATTCTTGCACATCGCAAGATAGGAGGCAAATTTGAGCCGACTTGGGAAGGACCGTTTGTGGTCGAGGCAGTCTACTCAGGAGGCTCCTACCAACTTGTGAATTGCCAAGGAGAACGACAAATGCTTCCAATCAATGGATGATATTTGAAGAAGTATTACGCAACCTGATGTTTCGAAGGGTGGCCTCTAAAATAGAGTCTTATCCCTAGATTCACGGGTGAAGCAATCACTTTGTGACTGGGTCCGAACCCAAAAAACATAAAAATGGATAAAAAATATGTGTGCTAAAAATAAAATATGTGAAATCATAAAAATAAAGTTTTACCCTTCATTTCAAATCAAATCTTTCTTTCTGATCTTTCTTTATCTTTTCCTGCTTTCCTTAAAAATTAAATTTAGAATAAGTGAATAAGAATCTTCAGTGATAAATACTTTCTTAATGTTCTTGTTCTTAATACAGCCCCTGATCCTTTCCTTGTTTTCTTCGAAGGGAAATGTCGAATGGGCGGTTGGTCCTAAACTTTAAAAATGGCGTGAGTCTCGCACTCGATGAAAAGAGGGTGAAGGATGGAGCAGTGATAGAAATTGTTTCTGACTTCACACGAGCCAGCCTACAGTATGAAGAAAATGATTGGGTCCCTGTGGATCGAGAAGAGCTTCATAGCCAGACTGGAAGATGAGTGGCCCAAGCCACCAATCCAGCAACAAGAAAAGAAAGACAAGCACCGAGGAAAGCAAGAAAATCAAGTCAGTAGTTGCCACGACAGAGGGCAGGCTCGTCAGCGCCGCGCCCGCAGAAATTCAAGAAGTGAGTAGAGCTACACTCACTGATACTCAAAGAAGGAATAAAAATCGCCGTATCCGCAAGATGTTGACTAAACTAGTAGCAAATTAACACGAGGAAACAGCCACCTTCGCCAACACACACATCTCAAAGATGCCGGTTCATCATGAACCTGAAAAGAGAGAACAAGTTCCAAGAACAACAGAAAGGATAAACAAAACTCTAAGAAGACCAGAGGCAGAGAGATTACCACGACGCTAGACAGAGCCATCAGTGGTAAGAAACCTTGTTGCTAGAGCAACCCCGGAGGATGTCCCGACAAAGACAATCCCCGAGGAGCCAAGGTATGTAGGAGAATGTGACGGGATTGAACCATACATCCCGCAGTACGTTACTAGGCCTCGTCACTTACAGATCATCCGAGAATATGAACTGGAAAGAATGCAAAATGTTGAGAAGAAAACCTTCGAATACTTTGAGAGGATTAGAGGCAAAAGAATCAATATTTTGGAAGGCCTCGAGTTACACACAGGTGTATTCTTAGAGTACAAGCAACAGCAGATAGTGGATTGCATTTTAAAACTTCAGAAGATGGGTCAAGCAGGTCGTTTGAGAGAAAAGACTTATTCGGAACCCCGGAAATGGATGTCAGGGAAAGGAAGAGTCACAATACAATGCGGATGTTGCTATAACTTCACAGAGGACAGAAAAGGAAATCCACCAGGGATACTCCGTCACGGTGAGGTGGATCCAATGCCGAGAATAATTAAAAGAATGGTGAAAAGAATGGTAGCGTGGAGGGTACTGCCAGCAGACTGCATACCCAACAGTTGCATTATCAACATTTATCAGAAGGGCGACTGCATACCTCCACACATAGACCACCACGACTTCGTCAAACCTTTCTGCACAGTTTCGTTCATCAACCAATGCAATATCATGTTTGGATCTGACCTCCAGATAGCAGGCCCTGGTAAGTTCCGAGCGCCGGTGGAGATACCACTTCCGGTAGGTTCCGTTAAGATATTACAAGGAAATGGAGCAGACGTCGCAAAGAATTGTATACCGGGAGTACCAGTGGAGCGGATCTCCGTCACATTTAGAAGGATGGACGACAGAAAGGTTCCTTACCACTTCCAGCCAGATCCAGAATTGGAGAGTCTCCGGCCCTACGAGCTGTGAGTTACACGGGAAATAGCACACCTCCAATGCACATCCATGCGGCATTCCTGCCAAGGATGGCTTGGAAGGTGATGTTATTGACCGTGTATCTCATTTCTCAGACATGGATTTTTAACAGATACTTTTCTGATGGATTAACAAGAATCATACATAGTCCGTTTTGAGTCATGGATTGTATGAGAAATATTTCAGATCGAGTTGTACGATGTATCTTCAACAACATTGGAATGAAAGTGACCATGTCACATTTTGCCTTCACCTCTTTTTGTGCAAATTGACTGGGAAACGCCATTAAAGATAAATGAACTTCGAACAAAGAACAGAAAAGAAAAGGAGAATAAATAAGAAACTCTAAGAAACTCTCTTTCATAAAAATACAAACATTAAAAAGAACTTCAAATCCACATGAACTCCTACAAACATTCTCTGCACTTTACAATATGTTTCCACAATCTCTACATTCATAAATCCCAGTTATATATTCAGTCTCTGCTTTCATAAAACTCTGCATTCCCAAATATCAACAAAATCTTTCACAACCACTGCATGAACTGAATCTCAGCATTCGGGATAGGCTTCCGCCCTACTCCCATCTCAGCAATCGGGATAGGCTTTCGCCCTACTCCCATCTCAACAATCGGGATAGGCTTCCGCCGTACTCCCATCTCAGCAATCTCAGCATTCGGGATAGGCTTCCGCCCTACTCCCATCTCAGCAATCTCAGCATTCGGGATAGGCTTCCGCCCTACTCCCATCTCTGCAATCGGGATAGGCTTTCGCCGTACTCCCATCTCAGCATTCGGGATAGGCTTCCACCCTACTCCCATCTCAGCAATCGGGATAGGCTTCCGCCGTACTCCCATCTCAGCAATTCTCAGCACTCGGGATAGGCACAGTCCTACTCCTTTCTCAGCAATCTCAAAATTTGACCCTCTCAGCAAGAAATTAAAATTAAAACACTCTGCATTTCAGATAGGCTTTGTCTTATTCTTCCTCAGCATTTAGAATAGGTTCAGTCCTACTTCATTCTCAGCATACAAATGCATTCGGGTAGACCTTAGCCCTACTCTTTTCTCCGCATAAAATCAAGTTGAAACTCAAATCGAAATTCAAACTCAAAATTAAAAATTGAAAAAAAAAATGAAACAAATCTAAGATCCAATCTCTTGAATTCTTGTGATATGAAATTCACTGCCTTTTTTCCCCAGTAAGAGTTCTGGAATCTTCAGACTTGGAGATTTACCTGATACTCCCCAGTGGAAACTTCTTACACTTCGTCCTAAGTTTGTCACTTGGACATCTGTTTTGGTTCTGTTGATCTCTTCGGTCAACGCCAATACGCGCGGTGCGCTTGGTTAGCACACCACCCCTATTGGGGGTCCATTTGTTGACCTCATTTTTGATGAGGTCTTCTCTTCCTTCATTAGTGCTTAGGATCTAGCCTTAGGCTTTTCCTTTGACCATCCTAGAGGACTAGAATTGGGACCCACCTTTTAGAAATTTGAACCACATCTTACCTCCATACAAACCCCACAAGCTTGATTGTAGACCCCTAATCACCTAGAGGGTTGAAATCAAATGTAAAGGTTTAAAGGATGAGTTCCCTATAGGACTCTTTGGCCTTAGGGCCACCCTGGGTGGCTTGGTCTGGTGAGAGTTGACTTACACACTCACTAAACTCACACTCTACACTCTCACACACACAATCCAAATCCTAAAACCACATCCATACCTAACTTGACTACTTGACTCATGTAGGTAATTCATATGGATGGACCTTAACCCCCTAAGCCCCTAGCTAAGAGGGTTAGGAACAACATAGTGAATGCCCCAAATGAGTCCCCTCAAGGCTCATATAGGCTTAATATGACTTCATGGCTCAACCAAAGTGTTTCCATTTCACTCATATTTGATCAATCTTCTTTTTTTCCAAAATTTCAATATTTGACCCCGGGGCCCCGGCCCCACCAAACCTACCAAATGCCTTTGGAACTACCCAAAATTTGCAAAATCACCTGAATCACCAAAAATTCCCCAAAATTAACCTTGAACATTTCCTCACCAATCAAATTGATCATCCATAGCCAAAAATACAAAAAATTCCAAAAATACACCCCAATACCCTCCAAATACCCAAAAAACCCCTCTTAACCAAAAAATCCAAAAAAAAAAAAATTCCCAGAAAATTTCAAAAAATCACAAATATTCCCAATTTCATTTTGTCCAACTACACCATGGGCCAATTTTGTCAATTTTCCCCACTTTTACCAAAAACCCCCAATTTAGCCCATTCTTAACCCAAGTGAACCCAATGACAAACCAAACCTACCCAATTGACCCCAATTTTGGCCCAATTCTATTCTAAACTACAATTCAATATCCACTATATCAATCTAGACCAAATCCAAGTCTAATTTGATTGACATTTGAGTCCAATTTCACTTTTGAGCTTAAGGCCCAATTTGGACCCATGACCCAAACTTAGCCCAAACCAAACTAATTCAACTCCAATTGACCCCAAACCTTTTCTAAACCTTCCTTAAAATCCCCAAAAACAAAACACTAACATAATTTGCCCAAAATTTTGACCCAAAACCCACTCAAATTCAACCCAAAACCAAAAAGCCGAATTTTGACCTAAACCCAAACCTAACCCAAATAAGCCCAAGTCCCAAAACCAAAACCCAACCAAAGTTGAAACCTCTTTGAAACACTCCCATAAACATTTCCCAACATTAATTTTACATCAACTTCAACCCTATCCCAACACTGGCCCAAATTAGCCCAATTTGACCTACATTGGCCCATTTACCAAAGAAACCCAAATTCAACTCAATTCAAACCCAAACCACCTCAAACTTGTCTCAAGTCACTCATGACACATCCTTAAACTAAACCCAACATTTATTTGGCATGGCCCTTTGCAAAATTTTCATCTAAAAGCCCACTTCTAAAGGACATTCAAAAGCCCATTCCTAACCAAACTCAAAAGCCCATTCCTAACCAAACTCAAAAGCCCAAGCCCATCCTAAAGCCCACATGAAATTCTTCTCATCATCCCTTTGATTTAAGACACTTCCTAAGTTCTAAAATCCATCATCAAATAAACCCAAATCAAGCCATATACCAAATCCCATCAAATCCCCCTAAATTACCAAAATTTCTAAAACCCTTTTTCATGAAATTGACCAAACTTTTTCGCGAGCCAAAGGTGAGCCATGAAGCCATTCTTGAGCCAAGTGCAAGCCATGTGAGTTGTTGACATGTGACCTTACCACATTGGGCAAAAGGAGGAGGTCCTTTAAGCACTTCCTAAAAGCCATTAACCTTACTTATGATTCCCCTTAACCCAAATTTAATCTAAATATTCTTGGATGGAGACTTCTCCACTTAAGACCAGCTAACCCAAATGATTCACCCAGCCCAAAACCAGGTCATGGGGAGGTGAACCAAGCCTAAAAACATGGGTTGACCAATTTGAGCCCAAAATGAGCCCTTACCCTTTCCATTTCAAGCCATCCTCTTTACACATGGCAAAGCTCAATTGCTCGCACCAACCTCCAACCACGACCCACTCGGACATGAGGGTGACCCATGCTCGCTGGCCGCCCGCCCTGGATAGCCGGAAAACACCATGGCCGAGACCTTGGGAGGAGCCAAAACTTTTCTATTCTGCCTTGCTGAGTTGTCCCAGCCCAATTGAACACCATGGCTGTTCTTCTCTTGCATGGAGCAGCTGATCCGAAGCCTTAAACCCCCCTAGGAGGCCCTCCACCCTCTCCTATTTAAACACCACCTCCTCTCGGCCATGAGAGGTACTGAACCAAACCTTACTGAAACCCTGCCAAAATCATCCCAGACCACTCCCTACACATAGAGAACTTGATCCCCACTGAAATCCCCCTGCCATTTCCTCTCTTTGAGATCAATTTCAGAGTTGAAATTCAAGCCCAAAACCAGGACACTACACCACAGTGAACCAATCTCCAAATTGATTGGTCCTACACCTTCACCGGACCAAGAGGAGAAGTTTCCCGGCAAAAGCCCCCTCACCAGGGCCGGCCATTGCTTCCGGCCTCCAAGCTTTGTGATCGTGCTTGGTCGAAATCATACCTAGACAATTCACCGAGCCAAGGGACTTCATCTGGAGCTTGCTTGGACCCAATCGAACGTGACACAACTCTCAGATCGAAGCTTCACTTCTCTGAGCAAAGGTATGGACTCACTCTTCCTCTTGAGCATACAGATATTCTCCATTTAGTTTGAGTCAATTACAATACATGTTTACCGAATGGATGTGTTTGTCTCTTCAAGACGAATCCATAGAGCATAAGAACTCAAAAATCCGTTGAGAATCGAGTGAGAAATTAGGGTTAGAAGGTTCACGGTCACGAGTTCACACCAGTCGTAGACGATGACTGGGAACCGTTGGATCGCGCGTGTATTGAGCGGACGGCCAGGATCGCGCCTGATGATGCAATGGGACATGCACCGCGGGCCCCAGGAGTGCTGAGACGGATGGCGGCGCCGAATCAGGAGACGACACGTGGAGCTTCGGAGCTGCCGAGGTTGACGCGGCGCCGCGTGGATAAGTAGAAAAATAAGCTATTTTTCTATTTATTTAATTCCCAGAACTTCAAAAATTCATAACTTTGTGTAGAAAAATCCTAAAAATAAAATAAAATAACCCTCTTGCTCACTGAACAGAGGAGAATAATGTGGAAAAGAAATCAAGTAATTTCATTAAGTATTTTATTTTTAATGATTTATTTACTCTCTACACTATTTCAATTCTCCATGCATATAGGAAATTCACCATGGCATGAGACCATAGGGCTTTTGAAGCCTCTGAACTTGGGAAGATTCCCTGAATTTTCCAAGGTCAGAGACCATCCCTATGAGAAGTTATTGATTTTCCAAGTGCATGTTACTGTTTTGAGTGTTTTAACTCCAATAATTAGCATGTTGAGAACTAAATTCTAGGAAAATTTGGTGATGTTCCTTATGACAAGAGGGACCTAGGAAAAATAATTTTTGAGCTAACTAACTTTGAACAACCCTAATTGGCCTAAACACCCAAAATTGAACTTTAATTAATTAGGGTTAACCATTCATCAAATCAACTTAAAAACAATTCTCCACTGTCCTCTAGGATAGGAGAACACCACATAAAAATTTGAGATCAATTGGACTTGGTTAGCCCCACCAAATGGGTTAATTAAGCCCCATGAATGAAATCAAACTTGAAAAATTCATAACTCACAAAATACTTTTCAAAAATTCACAAAATTGGTTTTGGAGCTTCTCTGATATCAGAGGAACTTAGAGAAAATAAAATTATAATTTTCTAAAAAAGTTTATTTTTATCATTATTTTAATATTTTTAATAATTAAAAAATAATAAAAATCACAAAAATAATAAAAATCTTCAAAATGTCATATTTTGAATTCTAAAAACTTAGGAACAAACCAAATATTTTTCTTAAGTCCCTAGGATAAGATATTGAATTTTAAAGGTTTAATGTAATTTTTAATATTAAAAATGTATTTTTCAACCTTTTCACTAAAATAATTCTAATAAAACAAAGAAAAATTTGAAAATTATGAAAATTAGTTCTCTGGTTTCCCTGATATCAGAGAGATTTTTGAAAAATATAAAATTCATTTTTCAACCTTTAGTTTATTTTGAAATTAATTAATACTACAAAATTTAAAATAATTCTAATAAATAAAATATAAAATTAAAAATCACCAAAATTAGTCCAAATGGTCCTCTAGTCATTAGGAATACCCCATAATTTTCTTAAGGATAGAAAATTTTCCTTGTTCACCTTATTGAATTTTCCTTTAAAATCCCTATTTTCCAAAACAAATAATTATTTAAATAAATTAAATAAAGAAAAATCACATTTTCTTCTCTAATGTCTTAATTGACATGTGAGTGAAGCCACATAAAAATTTCAAAGTCATTTAAGCTCAATTTAGTGAGTTATGGAATTATTAAGCTTGAGGGCAAAATGGTAATTAAAATTTTTAACCCTTAATTAAAACTTTAGGCTTAATAAAATGAAAGAGTAAAATATTTGATCCTAATCTGATTGGGATGATTGAAATTTAAATAATTAAAGGGTAGAAACCGATCAATCATTTTTAAGAATAAACCTTAATCCATTAATTAATTAATTTTGGAAGATTAATAAAAATTGAAATTATTAAAATAGGGATATTATTTAGAAGACATTTAATCACTTCAATAATATTTAATTCCCAATTAAAATGATAATCCAAACTCAAGATTTAAAATACTAAAAGACTTAATCATTAAATTAAATTAAAATTAAAATATTCAAATTAAATTAAATCAAAATTTCAATTAAATTAATACTTTAATAATTAAATTAAATCCTCTTTAAAACATAAAAAATAAAATATTAAATTAAAATTAAAATTAAATTAAATTTAAATTTAAATTAAATTAAATTAAATTAAATTAAATCAAATTAATTTAAATTAAATTAAAACATATTAAATTAAATTAAATTAAATAAAAAATAATAATAATAATAATAATTAAATTAAAAAAAAAATTTAAACTAAATTAAATTTAAAATTAAAATTAAAATTAAATCAAATTAAATTAAATTAAATTAAATTAAATTAAATTAAATTGAATTAAACATAACATCACTTAAGACATAAAGAATTCAAAATAAGTCTAAAACAACTTGAACACTATTCCAAACTTAAATCCATTAATTAAAATTAAATTAAAACACAAATCACTAAAACATCAATTTGCCCTTAAAAGCTATTGTTATCTTAACTCCTAAATGGAGTATTAGGTGAAGTGTCACTTCATTCATAGGATATTCAAACATCCTAGTTCACTCATTTAATTTTAATTTCAAACTCCTAAATGGAGTATTAGTTGTGTCACGTTCGATTGGGTCCAAGCAAGCTCCACATCGTCTTAAGCACTTCCTCAATATGATGGGATGTTTATAAGAACAATTGAACTTAATTGTTCTTTGATGAAGAAAATCGTCCTTAAACCAAAATACAAGAACCTGGACGTCATAGGAGATGACTAGCTATAGGATTAGGACTTTGATAGACAATCAAAACCTTTCCCTTAGCTTTACCTAGGTACTTGTTGAAATATTTAAATGCCTTAACATGTGTTTTAAGTGTAGCTTAGGATGACGGGAAGACCCTCCAGGTACGCTTTTATTTTATTGCAATTTACTTTATTGTAAATGCACTTTACTTTTCTTGCATGATAAACAACTGTTGCATGAAAACCAAGACCTTTAGGGTAGTCCCTAAAACTGAAACCAAAACTAAATTAAAAATCACTGCAAGATAAAATTCACCGCCACAACATCTCAAAATATAAAACAACTCAAAATTTAATCACCAATAGAATAACAAAACTACAATTGCAACTAAATTAAAACGTCTCGTTGAATGATCGGGAATACCTCAGATTATGTAAACCACGTGTTACTAACAGGATTTCCCACGGTCTAAATGAAAGTGTGGAACTCATTCAGTTGATTTTAGCAATTTCATCTGGACTAAGTGAATTCAATGAAAATAACGGTGCTGGGATGACGGAACCGTGGGATCTTAATCGGTTCTGTTATAATCAACTTTAAGATTTGTTTTAATTAAAATATTAAAAAACACTTGGATTTTAAGATTTCTAAACCAAAACACCTCTCTCATCTCCTGATTTATGACTTCTAAAACTAAACCCCTGCAACAACAAGGAGCTTGGAGCACGGTGGGCAGCACGACCATCTTCGTCAGCAAAATAACTCTACATCAGCTAAACCTTTCCTAGAAATAAATAACCAAGCCATAGGAAGTCGAGGTAGTTTGCTTAGTGCAACATAAATCCTCAACTCTTCGTTTGGCATTTGTATAATCATGTTATGCAAATTAAGCCCTAACCAGTCTTAGGACTCCGAGGTAGTCGTTCAGGTACGACATAAACCCTCACATCTTCGAGGCTGATTGTATGATTATGTCATACGAATATAAGTCCTAATTAACTAAAATTGGCAAGATTAAAATAAAAAGATAATATTAGAATTTTTCCAAATCTAAGCCAAACAATAGGATAGTTTGGGAAGCTGCCAAGATTCTTCTTGGATCCTCAGCTTCTCCTACATCTTTTCCTTTGGATTCTCAAAAATAAAATTGTTCCAAATTCGAGCTAATCCCTATTGAAATTTCCAAAATCCAATCCTTTGAAAACCTTAAACTTTGAAATTCTTGAGAGCAAAACAACTGATCATTATCGAGAGTTTTCTTAGATGATTCCCGTCATTTAAGATGTAATTAACTATAGGGGCTTGCCCTTATAGGGAACTTTAAGAACCCAGGTAATATAAACCCTGTTTAATTTATTTATATTAAGCAGGGGATTTTGTCTGCTTATAAAATTTGGTTCGTAGACCAAACGGATGTCACAAATCTCCTAGTTTATTTAACCGAGCCCCATCATCAAGCAGTGTGTCTATTCTTCGGGATATATACACGGTTTGTGATGCGGTGCTCGTTTATATAAACTATCTGGGATGTGAGATCAGTTTTATTTCATATCTTAAAATTATTTTTAAAATCAAATACTACTTTCTAAACCATATATACATATTTAAATTAAATTTAAAATCTAAAATTCGCCGACAATTTCTGTTAGGTGACCCCTTTTCAAAAATACAACACTCAACCTAAAAATATGCCGACACCGACAAGTTCCCCTACTTAATACAAAGAAATTAAGCAGGGTTTATATTACCAGGATTCTTAAAGTTTCCTATAAGGGCAAGCCCCTATAGTTAATTACATCTTAAATGATAGGAATCATTTAAGAAAACTCTCGATAATGATCAGTGGTTTTACTCTCAAGAATTTTAAAGTTTAAGGTTTCAAAGGATTGAATTTTGGAGATTTTAATAAAGATTAGCTCAAATTCGAAACAGTTTATTTTAAGAATCCAAAGAAAGAGAAGTAGGAGAAGTTGAGGATCCAAGAAGAATCTTGACAACTTACCAAACTATTCTATTATTTGGTTTAGATTTGGGAGTTTATTTAATGTTGTTTTCCTACCAATTTTATTTATTTAGGTCTTATATTTGTATGATATAGTCACACAAATAGCCTCGAAGATGTGAGGGTTTATGTGGTACCAAAACGACTACCTCGGAGTCCTAAGACCGGTTATGACTTAATTTGCATAACACAATTATGCAAATGCCTAACGAAGAGTTGAGGATTTATGTTGCACTAAGCAAACTACCTGGAAATCCTATGGCATTGTTGGTTAAAACTAGGAAAGGTTTTGCTGAAGTAGATTCATGTTTTGCTGATGATGATGGTCGTGCTGCCCACCATGCTCCAAACTCCTTATTGTTGTAGAGGTTTAGTTTTAGAAGTCATAAATTAGGAGATGAGAGAAGTGTTTTGGTTTATAGAAAATATTAAAATCCAAGTGCCTTTAGTGTCTTAATTAAAACAAATCTTAAAGTTATTTAAACTGAATTGATTAAGATCCCACGGTTCTGTCATCCCGACACCATTATTTTCATCGAATTCACTTAGTCTAGATGAATTTGCTAAACTCAACTAAATGAGTTCCACACTTTCATTTAGACCGTGGGAAATTCTGTTAGCAACACATGGGTTACATCATCCGATGTATTCCCGATCATTCAATAAGACGCTTTAATTTAGTTGCAATTGTAGTTTTGTTGTTCTGTTTGTGATTAAATTTTGAGTTGTTTTATATTTTGGAATGTTGTGGCAGTGAATTTTATCTTGTGGTGACTTTTAATTTAGTTTTGGTTTCAGTTCATGGGCTATCCTAAAGGTTTTGGTTTTCATGCAACAGTCTTGTTTATCATCCAAGAAAAGTAAACAACAATGCATGTAAGTAAATTGAAATAAAGTAAATTGCAATAAAATAAAAGCGTACCTGGAGGGTCTTCCCGTCATCCCCAACTGCACTTAAAATACATGTTAGAGCATTTAGACATATTTTTGCAAGAAATACCTAGGTAAAGCAAAGGGAAAGGGTTTTGGTTGTCTACCAGAATCCTAATCCTATTGCTAGTCATTTTCTATGACGTCTAGGTTATTGGTTTGGTTTAAGGATGGTTTTCTTCATCAAAGAACAATTAAATTCAATTATTCTTCTAAAACATCTTGTCATATTGACGAAGTGCTTACGACGAGTCCTAAACATCTTTTCAATACTTCTGGGATTATTTTTAGTCCAAGTAAATTTAATTGCACAGATGAATTAATCATCCAGGAGTTTAGTTAAGCTTTATCTCTTGCTCAGTGAACCTGGGTATTTGATTACCTGATGAATGAAGTGACATCTCACTTAATACTCTATTTAAGAGTTATATTAATTAAAGCCTTTAAGGGCAAGTTGGGTTATTGAGAACTTTAATCATCCTTAATTTAAAGTTTGAGTTAATGATTTAAAATGATTTAATTTAATTATGAGGTTTTAATTAATAATTTTAAGTTTGGAATAGTGTTCAAATTATTTTAGATTTAATTTAAATCTTTACACTTTCAATTATCTTAGTATTTCGTATTGATGTTTATGTCTTAAATTTACTTAGATAGAAAGAGGTGTTGAAATTATTGATATGCTTTGATTTAACCCTTAATGATTTCATTAAGGTTTGTTGTTAAGTGATTTTAATTTAATTTAATTTATTTTAATTTAATTTAATTTAATTTAATTTGATTTGATTTAATTTAATTTCAATTTACATTTAATTTTAATTTAATTTTTAATTTAGTTTAATTTAATTTAATTTTAATTTAATTTAATTTTAATTCAAATTAATTTTAGTTTCAATATTTTAAATTTAATTTAATTTAATTGTTAAGGTGTTAATTTAATTTAATTTAAACTTTGACTTGACTTAATTTAATTAAATTTAATTTAATTTAATTTAAACTTTGACTTGACTTAATTTAATTAAATTTAATTTAATTTAACTCCAAGACCTTAAATTTGATTTTAATTATTGGACCATTTAACATTTTAAGCTTTAATTCATTTAAGGGTTATCTTCTTTTAATTTTTAATTTATTTAATTTTGATTATTATTTTAATTTTTAATTAAGAACTAAATATTATTGAAGTGTTTATTTAGGGATTTTTTAATTAAAGAATAAATATCCTCTTAATAATATCCCTATTTTAATAATCCAAATTCTAAATATATTCTTTCCAAAATTTAAATTATTTAATTAGTTAGAGTTTCATTTTGATATTTTCAAAGTGTTTAATGGGTTTCTACCCCTTAATTCCTCGAAGTTTCAATCATCCGAGAGAAAGTTAAAATTAAATATTTTACCCTCCATTTTAATTAAACCTAAAATTTTAATAAAGGGGTTTAAATTCTTTAATTATCTTTATGCCCTTTTAAGCTTTTTTATTTCATAACTCATTAAATTGAGCTCAAATGAATTTGAAATTTTTATGTCACCTCATTCACGAGTCAATTAAGACATTAGAGGAGAAAATGTGATTTTTCTGATTTTAATTTATTTATATAATTATTTTTAGTAGAAAATAGGGGTTTTCAAAAAAAAATTCAAGAACATAACCAAGGAAAGGTTTCTGTCCTTAAGAAAATTATGGGATGTTCCTAATGACTAGAGGACCACTTGGAACAATTTTGGTGATTTTTTGAATTATATTTTATTTATTATAATTATTTTATTTTTTAGAGTATTAATTAATTTTAAAATAAAATAAAAATTGAAAAATAGATTTAATATTTTTCTTAAATATCTTTGATCTCAAGGAGTCCAAAGAAACAAATTTTATAATTTTATAATTTTCTTTTTTTTTGATTTATTAGAATTATTTTAGTGAAAAGGTTGAAAATTCATTTTTTAATATTAAAAATTACGTTAAGCCTTCAAAATTCAATATATTATCCTAGGGACTTAGGAAAAATATTTGATTTATTTCTAAGTGATTAGGAGTCAAAATGTGACATTTTTATGATTTTTAATATTTTTTTGATTTTTATTATTTTTAAATTATTAAAATATTAAAATATTGTGAAAAATCAACTTTTTTTAGAAATTTCCAATTCTAATTTTCCTAAACTCCTATGATATTAGAGAAGCTCTAAAATTATTTTTGTGAATTTTTGAAAAGTACTCTTAGAGTTATAAATTTTTAAAGTTCCATTTTGCTTATGAGCCTTAATCAATCCATTTGGTGGGGTTAATCAAGTCTAATTGATTTCAAAATTTTATGTAAGGTTCCTCTGACCCTAAAGAGCAATCGAGAATTGTTTTCAAGTCAATTTGGTGTGTGGTTAACCTTAGTTAATTCAAATTCAATTTTGGGAATTTGGGCTAATTAGGGTTATTATGAATGAATTAACTCAAAATCTATTTTTCATAGGGTCCCCTAGTCTTAAGAAACATCACCAAACTTTCCTAGAATTTATTTTACAATATGCTAATTATTGGAATTAAAATACCTAAAATAGTGACATGAACTTGGAAAATCAAAAACTTTTTACAGAGATGGCCTCTGACCTTGAAAAATTCATGGAACGTTCCCAAGATCAGAGGCTTCAAAAGCCATATGTCTCATGCCATGGTGAATTTTCTATGCAAATGGAGAATCAAAACATTAGAAAAAGTAAATAAATTATTAAAAATAAAATACTCATCCAATTAACTTGATTTCTTTTCCACATTATTCTCCTCTGCTCACTGAGCAAGAGGATATTTTTATTTTATTTTTGTGACTTTTATATGCAAAGATATGAATTTTTGAAGCTTTGGTATTTAAATAAATCCAAAAAAAGCCTAATTTTCTACTTATCTGACTAGGCGCCGTGTCATCCTCGTCCGGATCGAAAGCCCACGCGTCGCTATGTGATTCGGGGCCTCCATCTGACTCAGCGCTCTAGGGGCCCGTGGTTCAAGTACCATTGTGCTATCCGGCTTGATGTCGAGCGTCCGCTCGATACACGTGCGATCCAACGGCTCCTGGTCATCTTCTACGACTGGTGTGCACCAGTGACCGTCCACACTCAAACCCTAATATCTCTCTAGATTCACAATGGATTTTCAAGTTCTTATACTCTATGGATTCGTCTTAAAGAGACGAACACATCTATATGGTTTATAAGCTATAAAATTAACCCAAACAAAATGGAGAATTGCTGGAATCTCAGGAGGGAGAAGAGGTCAATACCTTTGCTCTGAGAAGTGAAGCTTCAATCAGAGAGTTGTGGCACCTTCGATTGAACCCAAGGAAGCTCCAAATGAAGTCTCTGGCTCTGGGGAATTGTGTAAGTATGAAAGTGACTGGACTCAATTTCAATGCTTGGAGGCTGGAGCAACTGGGTGGCCTGGAGAGGGGGCTTTCACTGGGGAACTCCTTCTCTTGGTCCTGCGCAGGTGTGGGTGAGTTCAATTTGGATTTGGTGGAGGTTCCAGAGATGTCCTGGTTTTAGGGCAAAGGAACAATGTTAATGGGGTTGAGGTTTGTTAATTGAGCTCTTTTAATGGGGTTTAGGGCAAAGGAACACTGGGGATCAACTACTCTGGGTTAGGAGAAGGTCCTGGAGCAATTTTGGTAGAGCTTCCTTAAGGTCTGGTTCATCACCTTCTTTGGCCGAGAGGTGAGTGGGTTTAAATAGAGGTGGCTGGAGGGCCTCCCAGGGGGGTTTAATGGCTTGGATCAACTGTCTTGGCCAAGGGAAGAACATCCACAGTGGCCATTAGGCATGGGATAGCTCAGCAAAAGAAATTTGAAATTTTAGCTCACATGGAGCTCTTGGCCATGGTGTTTTCCGGTGGCCTGGTGGCTGGCTAGCCAGGGTCAGGTCACTATTGTCATTAGGGAGGTCAGTGCTTTAGGTTTGTGAGTTCAATTGACAAATGCCAAGTGTAAAGGAGTTGAATCAAAGTGGAAGGGGGAAGGGCTCATTTTGGGCTTGGTTTGCTCAAATGCATGGATTTGGGTTTGGTGCACCCACCAAGGTTTGATTTTGGGCTGAAAGGAATCATTTGGGTCAGCCAAGAGAAGTTGGTGCGGTCTCTATCCATGTTGAGGTGGCTAAGCTTGGTTTAGAGTGTGACATGAATAAGGTTAAAAAGGTTTAATAAAGGATTAAGAAAAATCCCCCTCTTCTTACCATTAATGGTTTAGTGAGGTGGAAAGTGGCCTCCAAGGCTTGCATGTGGCTCATGCATGGTTCCATGGCTCCATTTGGCTTAGGGATGGCTTGGCTTAGTTTCATGAAAATGGATTTTTAAGGATTTTTGGTATTTAGGGGTAATTTGGAACATGGCTTAGTTTAGAAAAATTCAATGATGAATTTGAAACATAGGGAGTGATTTAATTAAATGGATGATGAGATGAAAGTGTCATGTGGGTTTTGGATTGAAAACTTGGGCTTTTGAAATCATTTTGGATGGGCTTTTAAAAGGCATAAATGAAATAGGCTTCTAGATTTTAAGATAAATTTTTGGATGAAAATTTTGTAAAAGAGTTTAGCAAATAAATGTTGCATTTTAGTTTAGGGATGTGTCATGAAGATTTTGGAATCAATTTGGTGTGATTTGGAGTTGAATTGGGTTGAATTTGGGCTTTTTTGGTAAAGGGGCCAAGGTGGGCCAAATTGGGCTAACTTGGGCTAAGGTTGAATTTGGTGTAAAATTAATGTTGAAAAATGTTTATGGGAGTGTTACAAAGAGTTTTCAACTTTGGTTGGGCTCTAATTTTGGGGTTTGGGCCCATTTGGGTTAGGTTTAGGCTTAAGTCAATTTAAGGGATTTTGGTTTTGGGTTAGGTTTGGGTGGAGTTTAGATTCAAATTTGGGGCAAATCAAGTTAGTGTTTTGTTTGTGTGGATGTTAGGAAGGTTTTAGAAAAGATTTGGGGCCAATTGGGGTTGAGTTGGGTTGGTTTAGGCTAGGTTTAGGTCATGGGCCAAAATTGGGCCTTAAGCCTCAAATTGGAATTGTTCCCAAATGTCAATCAAATTGGAGTTGGATTTGGTCTAAATTAATATTGGGGATATTTAATTGAAGTTTAGAATTGAATTGGACCAAAATTGAGGTCAATTGGGGTGGTTTGGTTTGACATTGGGTTCACTTAGGTTAAAAAAATGGGTCAAATTGGGGTTTTTGGTAAAAGTGGGGTAAATTGGAAAAATTGGCCCATGGTGTAGTTGAACAAAATGAAATTAGGAATACTTGAAATTTTTTTGGAATTTTCTAGGAATTTTTAGAATTTTTGGATTTTTTGGGTAAAAGGGTATTTTGGTAATTTTGGGGGGGTTTAGGGGTATTTTTGGAAATTTTGGTATTTTTGGCCAAATATGGTCAATTGGAGTGGTGTGAAGTTTTTCGGATTTATTTTAAGGGATCTTGGGTAATTTAGGTAATTTTGCAAATTTTGGGTCATTTAAAGGGTATTTGGTAGGTTTGGTGGGTGTAGGGCCCCGGAGGTCAAAAATTAAAATTTTAAAAAAATGAAGGTTGATCAAGTGTGAGTGAAATGAAATCATTTTGGTTGAGCCATGAAGCCATATTAAGCTCACAAGAGCCATGAGAGGACTCATCTTAGGCACTCAATATGTTGTTCCTAACCCTTTTAACCAGGGGCTTAGGGGTTAAGGACCATCCATATGAAGTACCTACATGAGTCAGGAAGTCAAGTTGGGTGAGAGTGTGGTTTTAGAACTTGGAATGTGTGTGAGAGTGTAGTATATGTGCAAGTCAACCCTTACCAAACCAGGCAATCCAGGGTATTCCTAAAGCCAAAAAGTCCTAAAGGGAACTCATCCTTTAAACCTCCACATTTGATTTCAACCCTCTAGGTGATTAGGGGTCTACAATCAAGCTTGTGGGGTTTGCAAGGAGTTAAGAAGTATTTTGAATTTCTAAGTGGTGGGTTCCATTTCTAGTCCTCTAAGATTAGTCAAAGGAAAAGCCTAAGGCTAGATCCTAAGTACTAAAGAGAGAAGCAAAAGACCTCATTAAAAATGAGGTCAACATCCATCAATTGAAAAATCTCCTGAACTTGAGTTAAAAATGCTTCCTGATAATTTGAAGTATATTTTTCTAGGTGATTCCTCAACCATGACAGTTATAATTTCCTCTTAATTAACTGAAAAAGAAAAAGTGAGTTTGCTTGAAATTTTGAAGAAGCACAATATAGCCTTTGGATGGACAATTGCTGATATTAAAGAAATCAGTCCTTCAATTTGTATGCACCAAATTCTTATGGAAGATAATTGCAAACCACGGCTGATCCCCAAAGGAGATAAAATCCTATCATGAAAAACATTATTAAGAAAGAATTTTTAAAGTGGTTGGATGCTGGAATTATCTACCCTATTTCAGATAGTGCATGAGTTAGTCCTATTCACTGTGTTCCTAAGAAAGGAGTGGCAACTGTGACTGTTCATGAAAAGAATGAAACAATACCAACAAGACAATTTACAGGGCGGCAAATATGCATTGATTATATAAAAATAAATCTTCCCACAAGGAAAGATCACTTTCCACTCCCATTTCTAGATCAAATGTTAGATAGACTGGCTGGGCATAAATACTTTTATTTTCTGGATGGATATACCGGTTACCACCAAATTCAAATTGCTCCTAAAGATTAAGAGAATACTACGTTTACCAGTCCTTATGGTACATTTTCTTTTAGAAGAATGTCCTTTGATTTATGTAATGCCCCTGCTACATTTCAGAGATGTATGATTGCTATTTTTTGTGATTTAATTGAAAAAGGGATTGAAGTTTTTATGGATGACTTTTCATTGTTTGGAATTTAATTTGAATCATGTTCAGAACATTTATTTAAGGTTCTAAAACACTGTGAAAAAACGAGTTTGGTCCTGAACTGGCAAAAATGCTAATTTATGGTAGCAGAAGGAGTTGTTTTGGGACATCATATTTCAGAAAAAGGTTTGGAAGTTGATCCTGCAAAAATTCAAGTTATATCTAATTTACCTTGCCCAAACAATGTAAGGGGAATTAGAAGTTTTTTAGGACATGCTGGATTCTACAGGCCTTACATCAAAGATTTTTCAAAGATTACAAAACCCTTATGATGTTTACTGGAAAAGGATGCAATTTTTAATTTTGAAGATGATTGCCTCAAAGCCTTTGAAACATTAATAAAAAAATTAATCACTGCACCTATAATAATTTAACCAAATTGGAAAAAACTATTTGAATTAATTTGTGATGCTAGTGATTATGCTATTGGTGTTGTTTTGGGTCAGAAATATGATCAGATTTTCAAAGTTATTTATTATGCTATTAAAACTCTTAAAGAAGCTCAAAGTAATTATACCACTACTGAGAAAGAGTTATCAGCTATAGTATTTGCCTTTGATAAATTTTGATCATATTTAATTGAAACTAAATGTGTTGTGCATACTGATCATTCTGCTATCAAATACTTAATAAAGAAAAAAGATGCAAAATCGAGACTGATAAGATGGATTCTTCTTTAGAAAGAATTTGAATTTGAGATAGTAGATAGAAAGGGTTCTGAAAATCAAATTGTTGATCATTTGTCCAGGCTTGTAATTGAAAAATCTATATGTGATGTTGAATAAATTAATGAACAATTTCCTGATGAAAAATTGTTCACTATTAATGAATGGTGTATTTCGTGGTATGCAGACATAGTAAATTTTATTGTCAGTGATATTATACCCTATGGTTTGACATATCAGGAAAAGAAGAAATTTTTGTCTGATGCTAAGACTTATTTTTGGGTTGACTCATTTTTATATAAACAAAAAAGGGATCTTATAATTGGAAGAAGTGTACCTTTGGAAGAGACTTATGAAATTATTCAAAAATGTCATGATTCTGATTATAGGGGACATTTTGGAAGTGATAAAACTGTATATAAAACCTTACAATCTGGATTTTATTGGCCTGCAATTTTAAAGATGTGAATGCTTATATCAAAAATTTTGATAGATGTCAGCGTTTAGACAATATTTCTAGGAGAAATGAGATGCCCCTCAATTATATATTGGAAGTTGAAATATTTGATGTTTGGGTATTAGATTTTATGGGACCATTTACACCATCTTTCGGAAATGTTTACATTTTGATGGCAGTAGACTATGTTTCCAAATGGATTGAAGCTATTGCTTTACCTCGATGTGATGCTCAAAGTGTTGCAAAGTTTTTGATAAAGAATATTTTTTACAGATTTGGAATACCAAGAGTAATCATAACTGATGGGGGAAGTCATTTTAGAAATGCGATTATTGGAAAGTTTGTAAAGAAATATCATATTAATCATCGCATTGATATTGCTTATCATCCACAGACAAGTGGTTTGGTTGAATTATCCAATCGTGAAATTAAAAGAATATTGGAAGACTGTTACTCAAAATAAAAAGGATTGGTCAATCAAACTGGATTATGGTTTGTGGGCCTATAGGACTACCTACAGAACCCCTATAGGAATGTCCCCATACAGGCTGATTTTTGCAAAAAGCTTATCATTTACTTATTTAACTTGAGAATAAAGCATTTTGGGCTATTAAAGAGTTCAATTATAATTTGAAAGATGCTGCTGAGAGAGATTATTGCAATTAAATGAGCTTGACGAGATAAGGAATGAATCTTATGAAAGTGCTAAGATTTATAAGGAAAAGATGAAGTTATGGCATGATTGAAAGATTATTACAAAAAATCTTATGCCAGGCCAGAAATTTTTGCTGTATAATGCAAAATTGAGAATTTTTCTGTAAAACTTAAGTCCAGGTGGATAGGTCTTTTTATTGTGATGAAAATTTATTCCTATGGCGTTGTGGATATTTAAGATCTTAAGACTGGAAAATATTTAAAGTTAATGGAAATAGTGTTAAACCATATTTTTCGGTCAAGCAATCTAAATCTGATGAGAATCTGATGTTGGGTCACTCATAATGAGTTCTGCGTTTGATAGGCTCAAGACTTTAAACTAATCACTTTTGCTTTATGTTTTTTTTGTGTGCTTTATTTGCTTTATTTGGTTTGTTTTTATGTTTTTAGTTGTAGTAATTTTGAGTTTTTCTTAAAACTAAAAAGAGTTTATTTGACCTTATTTGATGACTTAGAGGAGTCAGAATGAAAATTTGGACATTTCGCAGACCCGTGCTATATTGAGCACTGGCGGCTAAGCGCCGCCTAGTTGGCGCTTAGGCGTCGGAGTTACAAAAAACATGAAAAATGAGATTCTAGAAACCTAGATCATGGGGAAGAGGTTTTGGAAGTTATTTTGGAGTTTTAAAACGTCTTGGGGTAGTTTTAGCACTTCCCAAGTCTATAAAAAGAACCTAATTTAAGAGAAACACTTGCCTCAAGCCCTATTTTCATTTCTGTGTCTTAAGAAGAGTATTTTGAGTGCATCATGTCTTCCTGGGAGAATGAGATGAAGAAGAAGCAAGATTCTGACAAGAGTAAGTTCATTAGTGATAGTGCTAAAGAGTTATTCAATGGATTTTACACTGTTAGTACTCAAGGGGTTGCAGAAATGATTGCAAATATTGAAGCCGGAGTCACTTCAACGGAAGTAAAGATCAATAAAACTAACTTACAGTTGGAGCACATGGGATGGCAACTCAAGATCCAATTCAGTCATTCAAGATATGTGGAAGAAGTAGATAACACGATGTTTTTGAAGAACAAATGGATTAAAGAAGAAGATGTAAGAATGAACAATTATCGCCCATTCTATCAAATTTGTATTCCAGAAGGGTCAAATGAGAATAATAGTGGTCCTGGATATAATCCGCTTAATGGAGAATGGAATTAAGTATGCTTTGTTTTTATATGTTTAGTGTTCTTATGTGTTTTGTTTAATAAGTTTTGTGTTTTATGTGTTTTGTTTGGTGTGTTTAGTGTTTATGTTTAAGTTTTTAATTACTCCTTATGATTTGATAGTTACATCCCAGAAATGTAAACTTATTATTTTTAGATTAAGTCTCTTGTATTTAGAGAATTTCATCCTATGTATGTGGATAAAAATTCTAGGATTGTGTTAAGTGTAATGTTTGTTTTAATGATATAAGTTTGTTTTTGTGTGAAATTTGTTTGGAATCGTTTAATATTTAACATTTGAATTGGAATACTGCAAGATTTATGGGGAAGATATAATCATTTTGAAGAGATTCAGGGTGATTAACGAAGTGGTTTAAAGCAAATACCTTAATTATAAAAATCTGGGTATTGGAGGATAAGTGCCAGAGTGCCGGCGCTTAAGTGCCAAATTTCATTGCTAACCACCGAAGGGTTCGTGCTTAGGTGCCAGTTCGTGAAAATTGATTCCCACCCGTTAAAAAACCGTGAATAGCCATTTTTAACTCCATGTTCATCTTCAACTCGTCATTTTCACACGAGAGAGAGTTTAGGGCATCCTTGATTTGGACCAATTAAGAGCTGATCTCAACAAAAATTTATAGATTTGGATTCCTTGAGGTAAGACCACTACTCCTAAGTAAAACTTTTTTATTTTCACCATGTATTTTGAGAACAATTTGGAAAATCTTAAAATCACTATTCATGGTGAAAATTTGAGGAAAAACTTAAGAAATTACTTGGATTTAGTGGAAACATCTTTTGGAAGATAATTTAATAAGTTTAGTTTGATTTTGGAATTTATGGTAAATTTTTGTGAATTTTTAAGAATGGCTCCAAAGTCAAAGCGTGCGAGAGAAAAGATGAAGTTTGATTCCGACAAATTTGTTAGTGTGAAGGATGAGGAAAGATACGTAGATGTGTTGCAGTCATGTAAATTGATTCCTGAAAGAGTGTTCAGTAAGCCAGGAGAAGTGATTGAAGATATGATTGCTAGGAGGAACTGGGAGAACTATTCTTGCTTCTCCACTGTTGCTGTTATTTCTGTTGTTAGATAATTCAATGCGAATTTTCCTGCATCAAAAGAGAATTTAATGATGGTCAGGGGGCAAGATTTGAACTTTTCTTCTGGGATAATTAGCACTTTCTATCAACTTCCTCCTATTATGTTTTGTTTTTATTCTAATTTTCATCCTACAGAGGGAGAGTTAGATGAGATAATGGGATTTTTGACTGATGGAAGAGGATTATGGAAAATAACAAATGATAGAAGAGTGAATTTTCTTGCTTCCAAATTAAATTCCACTTCTAAGGCATGGCATTATTTTATCTCTTCTAAATTGTTGCCTTCAAGCCATACTAGTGAAGTGATGAGAGAAAGAGCTATTTTGAACCATTGCATTCAACAAGGGAAGCCTATAGATACTGGAGCAATCATTTATGATTATATTTTGAATTGTGTCAGATCTACCACTACTGCAGGTATGAGATTTCCTTTGTTGATTCATTCAATATGTGAAAGGTCTGAAGTGAAATTTGAAACTTGGGAAGAGGTACATCAGCCTTTGAAACCTATCACCAGTGTAAACATTGGAGCTTACACTGTACATTCAGAATTTGGCTGGAGAGGAGGATTTGGTATGGCTTCTACTGCTTCTGCTTCTACTGCATCTACTTCTCGTGCTACTACTTCATGTGCTTCATCATCTACTGATTCACAAACTGGTTTATTAAGAAGGATTTTGAAGAAAGTGAGTCTTACTCGTGAGCATGTTAGAGACATGGATGGTAAATTGGATAATATGGAAATATATATTGTTAAACATGATGAGAATCAGGAGAATTATCAGCATTATATGGATAGACTGGTTAGAGGTGATCAGAGTGCTGAGATGCCCCCTCATCCATTCTACATACCTTAGGTGCCATCCAGGGATTGGAACGAGCAGGATGATGATGATGAGGATGAAGATTAGATGTATGTTGTTTGTTTTAGTTGTTGTGTTGTTGTGCTGTGTTATTGTGTAGTTTGTCTAGTATTTTGTTTGATGATTGTGCTGTGAAGTGAACTCTGATAGTTTATAGATTGTAGTTGTACTATTTATATGTTATGCATATTCAGATGTATTGTTGTTGGATTGATGTTTTATATGTTGCTTTGAGTCTAGTGTGTGTGGTAGTAAATGTTTTAATGTGTATGTTGTACTAGAGTTTTTTTTAGGGTGTACTTTAATTCTAAAATTGTTAGGAGATTAGAGAACACTATAGAAACTACTATTTAGGAAACTGCATTCTTAAAAACTTTACAAAAACCTACCACTAGCATTTGCTATCTAGTATAAGTGTGATTTCAGTTGGTGTGTATTTGCTTTGAAAACCTCCACTACTGTAGAAGTCTTTTTAAATTTTTACTTTTCTTGTTATAAAAAGAAAATGTTTTGAAAAAACTGAACTTGATTTCATTTTACTCTTGTTGTTTAAATTGTTATACTTGCATATTAAGGATATTTAAATTCCTGCAAGCATGTTATGATAGTCTTTAATTTTCACCCATATATCATTTACTATGCTTAAATGTTTTATCCTAATTAAAAATTAAAGTTTGGGGGGAATTTTAAAAAAATAAAATTTTTTCAAAAACCTAAAATTTTATTTGTTCTCAAGAATATTTAAAATAAATCTTATTTCTTGATTGAGAACAATTATGTATATGAAGTTATATTAGGGGAACAAAAATTTTGAATATAGAAATAAATAAATGAATTTAGTTAAAATTTATAGCAATCATGAAAATTTTGAACTTAAAATTTTCTGAGTGAAGAGATGTTAAATATAGCTATCTATCTTTAGTAAGAAATTTTATATTTTTGGATAAATAGAAGATTTGACTTTTATTCTTCAAAACATAAATTTCTTTTATTGAGGAATAATTTTTAAATACTATTATTATGATTTTTAAGTGAAAGATATATATCTGACCTTTATTTTAAATGGAATGGTGGAATTCAAAATCATTAAAGGCCTATCCAGATACAGTAATCCTTGTCATAGAAAAAGAAAAGAAATAGAAAAATAAAAAGAAAAGAAAAGAAAAAAAGTGAAAAATAGTAAGTAAAAAGGGAGGAGAAGCTTGAGGATTTAAGGGCCTAATCAAAAATTATTTCCATACTGACCCACAATTTTATATTATGATATTTTTAATTTAATTGTAACGACGCCAAAAATTTGACCCCGCTATATTATGTGTATAGAATTGTAATTGTTTATGTTGTGGATGCTACGCAAGTATACGTATCGTATCAAGTAATACAGGGCTCTAGTGGAGTCCTGGTTATCGATCTCACAGGGAAAGAGAAAATAAAATAACAGCTAATTTTAAAATAATAATAATAATAATAATAATAATAATAATAATACGAAAATTTGGAATTCTGAATTTAAGCGCAATAAAGTAAACTAAGTATTTCAATTAGGTAAATTAACTAAGTAGAAAATTAATATGAATTGAAAGTGTAGGAAATTAAACTAATTGCTAAATAAGTCTTTAACTATTTAGAAAAAGTATATTTTCCCTTGTTTAGAAATTTAAGTGATTGATGAATTTAAATAAATAATTTTAAGGTATTGTGATAAATAGTAGCATTCCTATTCTTTACCCTTTGGTCCAGGTGTAAAGAATATTGACTAATCCTATGTTTGATTACCGAATCCGCGGCTAGGTCGGGAGGATACCGACCGCCACTTTAGAGCTCCCACGTTCCCTCGCCCGAGGGCTAACATCTACACTTCGCTCTCAAACAATAGGACCGAATTGAATATTTTAGTTCGTCACACTAAAATGCTCAATTCTACGCTCGATGATATTATTTCCCCATTAATTTGCACCCTCCTTCCAAGGCTTTTGAATTCCCCGAATATCGGATGTAATTTTTACTATAGTTGATAATCAACATATTTTAACAAATCAAATGGCCAGTTGAAAGTAAATTAAGTTTTAAGTAAAAATTATCACAATTTATTAATATATAAAAGTACTTCTATTTTTAGTTCATCAAGTCACTTAATTTCATAACAGGGAGAAAGACTAATAAACTACTCAGAATGCATGTTGACTAAACTAAGCATGGATTTCATTTGAAGTTAAAAACAATAAATACAAATACTTATCTTAATTTATCTCCAAGCGGACTCCTCCCGGTCCTTTCGACTCTTCCTTCCAAGATGTGCAAGACTCACTAAAAACTCACTAACTCACTAAATAACACACACACTAATTCACTAATTTACTCCGAACACAAATTTAACACACAAAAACTGCACTTAACACACTTAGAACACACACTAAAACACCTAATTTCGACTTCTATATATAGAGGTGAGCAAAGGACCAAGAGGTGTGTAAGCATCCCTTCAAATAGTGTCCAGGTTCAATGTATCTGTGCCATTTGAACTAGCTCGCCGTCGGCGACGAACTACTCGTCGTCGTGCGAGGCTTCTAGAAGAACTTCAAACTGTGCTATCTCACTGTCGGCGGGCTCGGGCTCACTGTCAGCGAGACAGTTATAAATCCTTCAGAAATGTCTCCTCGTAACCTCGCCGTCGGCGGGCTCGATCTCGTCGTCAGCACAAATTTCATTATTTTCTTCCTTTTTGCTCCAAATCCGCTCCTTTTTATGATTTTTGCTTTTATCACCTAAATTCTCCATTCCTGCAATAAAATAAAGAAAATACCCTTCTTTAAAGTGCAATTTTATCAAAAATAGGTATGAATTTCTTAATAAAATTTTCGGCGATCAAAATCCCCAAACTTACTTATTACTTGTCCTCAAGTAATTTTAGTAATACATAAAAATAATGAGTTTTATAATAAGATTTTTCAATTTAAATAACTATGAATTTAGATTAATTAAAATCATAATAAAGTTAAATAAAAATAATTCATGTAATTTAATTAATCTTATAGAAATAAATTATTTAGTTATCAGGTCTAAGATTTCTAGCTTACTATTCATTTCAGGAATGACTATATTTAGAAGAATAACTACTTAAGATATTAATATGATAAGAAATTAAAGAAAATACTATTAGGTAAAATTCTAATCCATAAACATAAGTTTGGAAATATCTAAGTTTTTCCCTTTAGGTTAAATCAAATGAAGCCAATTTTTGATAAGGCATCTCCTCAAGCTTCTCCTCATTTTTCTTTTTTTCTTTTTTTTTCTTTTT